>OX460920.1:3778449-4978449 GCA_949788335.1 Salpingus planirostris | reverse complement strand
CCATTTTAGAAATTTTGGAACTAGCGAAATCAAAAACTGAATCACCTACGAATAATAATGAGTTGAAGGGTAAAAAATGGAAAAACGAAGAAGAAATGAAAGATTACTTATCGACAATGAAGAGATCTGCAGATTGGTACAAAACCACTGATCAGAAATTACAGAAATTTATTGCAAGTTTTTCGAAATTAACTCATCATTCACATCCAGCTGTACGGATTGAACTGGCTCAAATGGCGTATTTGATAATAACCAATTGCATACAGACTATGCCTTTATCTATCGCTAATTTAGTTGAGATTATTATAGCCCTATCGGGGGATACTGAAGATTCTGTGTCTTTGAAAAGTAAAAAGATTCTGCAAGACTTATCTGAAAAATTTACTCAGGTAGAATTCAAGACACTACTTGAAAGTTTGGAGGATGGTTTTTACAACGCCATCATAAGTCTACCACGGAAATTCAACGGAATTGGTTCGTTTTCAATTCATAATCAACACCAATAACAATTTACAATATTTGGTAATTCTTTTATAATTCCAGATGAGAATGAGCAATTGTCTGCTTTGAATTTACTAATTGGATATATTAATGTTTTCGAAAAACACAATTTGACTAAAGTGCTGTATTCAACAGTACACCTTAATCAGTTGATCGAAACTCTAATTCATATTTCCGAATTTGATAAAAGTGATGTAAGCACACTTGAGGAGTACACAACTCAAGGTAAATTGAAGTCATTATTGCAGACTTTTTTTAAATTCAACTTTCACAGACTTGGAACTCGCATCCCTGCAAACTCAAACACCATGGAAAAAATTCCGATGCTTTAGAGAAAAGTCTATAAGAATAAAACTAGAAAATCTTTGCAATTTGTTAGCGAAATTTGGAGCATCTCAAATCGTAAGCCATTTTTTATTAGACAAATTCGTAGAGGACAATGTGAATCGAAAAGAAGTCACCTTTTTACTCAACGAATTAGCAACCGGTAATTTGGTAATTATTCTTTCATCAATTAATCAACTTCAAATTTCAAAACTCATTTTAGGTGTAGACCCAAACGACGACACTATTTTCCAAAATATTTTATCAACTTACCTTGATGTTAACTACTGGTATCCTCAATTAAACGTTGAAGTAGACGGAGAATTTCACGAGCACACTTTAGGGGATGTTCAAAGCAACATAATCCAAGTGTGTCTTCTGGTAGAGGGCGTAGGAAAAATCGCAAATACGCTGAAGAAAAAATTCGATTCCATGTTTATGTTGAAGACTTTTTACCTAATTTTAGAGAGAGCCGGATCTGGACATCCTTTCATAAGAGCAGCCGGTACCACTACTCTGTTAAATATCGCAAAAGCTTGTGGATACTTGAATATTTCGGAATTGATTACCCATAATATCGATTATTTTTCATTCCATGTGGCTAGGAAATTACGTAAAACTAATATCGATAAAGGAGTCCTCAACGTTGTGGCAGTTGTAATGAAATACAGTTCAATCGAAGTTCTCACATTGACTTCGGACATGGTTCAGGAAGTATTTGATCTCAATATTTTTAAAATTCAAAATTTTAATTATTCATTCAACAGCTTCTGATTCAATGTTGTGATAAACGAAGAGATGCGAACGTGAACGCTTATCTGAACATTTTCAAAATGTTCGTCCAGTGTGTGCATAAATGGTTGAGTATCGTTCATGTTTCTGAACCGTTCAAAACCAAGCAACAGAAGCAAGAAGAATACGAAAATTTCAAAGTTAGTGGAATTGAAGAAAGTATGGAGTTTTCCGACGAAGCCGTCATGGGCGAAACGGATGCCGAGATGTTGTTCAATGAAGACATGGCGAAGAAACAGGAAGATCTAGAAAAGGAATTGAACGATCCCCAGCCAACATCGGAATATAAAAAACCTGAGCCTCCCGTTCACGTTAAGTTAACGGTGATGCTTTTGAGTAGAATTTTGCATTTCCTACCTTCAAAAGACAGAAGTCGCAAATTACTGGTGATGGAAATTCTTCAAGACGGTCTGGAAATTATTAGAGATCATGAAGACGATTTGTTGCCGATAGTGCACCAAATTTGGTCTCCTTTGGTCGAGCGGTTTAAGGAATTCGACGATCCGCTGGTCATCAATTTCAGTTTTCGACTCTTGCTCACGTTGGCTACACTTTCAAAGGACTTTATCAGATCTAGAACTGCAAAGTATGTAAACAAATTGAATATACGAAGCGATCGAATAAATTTCACAATTATCCATTTAATTATTACTACACTATAAATAACTGTATAATAATTTCAGAGAGGTATTACCACATTTGCTCAGAATTTTGGATAAACTATCGGAAGAGAGCTATCTAAAAGACAAAGGAGCGGTATATCGTTACACCCAAAAATACAAACTTCAACTAATAGTTTTGGAAAATATTTTAACAATAGTCACGAATTTAGACTTTTTGGAATCAGACACCTCCGCAGTGATGACAACTCTTTTCAAGTATTTAAGCGACAAACAACCACTTCCTTTACAAGAAGCATCAGTGAATTTCTTCAAAATGGTGATAAAATATGACCCTAAACACGGCGTAAAAATTCGTGAACTTTCAGAAAAATGTGCAGACGAATACTCGAAAAATGTAAATAAAATCACCACACTCCATGATATGGACGATTAGAAATAAAAGTTTTTTATTACAAATAATTGTTTTATTGTATTATCCAATACAAAACTGTAATTGCACACTTTCGTAAGATTAAAATAACTATAAATTATTATGTACACAAGTGAACATTTTTACATTAATTAAAATGTAAGAAATATTCTCGTTTGAGAATAAAAGTTTGACCTGCCATATAGCAGATCTTAAACCCTAAAGAATAAATTATACAGTCTTTAAAACTAGAGTAGATCTTAAGATGTAAAAATAATGAAACTACAGGTGTTACTGTAATATGGGTAATTTGGCCCTAGATAGACAAACATTATTGCCTAAAAAATTGATAAAAACATGAGAAAATGACCAAAGATCCCGCAAAAACCGAATAGAATACAAGAAAATAATGATCCGTCAGATAAAAATTTATTTACATAAATATAAAGTCAACAGTTAACGATTGATTGAATTTTGAAGTCAAACGCTCCCGAAATCACAATCTGTTACTATCACAAACGCAGAATAAGACAAAAACACAAAGAGCAGAGAACATGTACACACAGGCGCAAAGGTAGTCGGAATTCTTTCAAACCGATTTGTCCATAAATCATGATATCAAACTTGAACATAAAATGGAAAAGCAGTTCACGTGTGATAATAGCGATTTATGTAACTAGTCCATAATAAGCCATATTACGTCCGCTAAACCACGGTAAATGATGCCATTGTTGACGTTTCTATAGACAGTTGACTATAAATGTAATAAAGTCTTATGAATGACGAAGATCTCTGCACCCGTGCGTGAATAAGTAATGTAAAAATATTTCAAAGTAAATTTAAAGAGAAAAAAACTAAACCTCAAAAAATGATCGACTCAATTTTCGGTACTGACCGGTTCGCGAGCGTGATGTATCTGCACGTGCTTATTGTGATTCGATTTCGTGGTGGAAGTCTTGCCGCAAATGTGACAGGTGAACGGCCGGATCCCGCTGTGGATCCGCATGTGGTCCTTCAGATAGTAGGACCGATGGAACGACTTACCGCACGACTTGCAACTGAACGTCTTCGCATTCTCGTGCTCCTTGACATGTCTCTGGCAGTTGTACTTACGGATGAACTGGGCGCCGCAGTGATTGCACGTGTACGGCCTGATGCTCTTGTGCGAATTCATGTGAGCCACGTAGTCGGACTCCCTGATGAAGGCGCCCTTGCATTGATCGCACTTGAACGGCTTCGACACCCTCGAAGCGTGCGTCCACTTGTGCAACTTCAAGTTCCACTTGGTCGTGAAGTCCTTGTTGCAGATCAGGCAGGCGTAGGGCCGCTGCCCGCTGTGGTTCCTGATGTGAACTTCGAGCGAAGACTTCAAGTAGACACCCTTGCAGATCGGACATTCCACATTTTCGGCACTCTTGTGCCCTTTCGGCAGAAAGCTGTTGTTGTGGGCGCGCCGCATGTGCCTGGTCAGGCTCGACATGTGGATGAACTTCTCGCTGCATTGGGTGCACGATTTCGGCTTGTCGTCGTGGATCTCCTTGTGCCAAGCCAACTTCTTCTTCGAGTGGAACACTTCCTTGCAGTGACAGATGTAGTCCCTCACCTTTTTCTTCACGTTGAGATGGTGACGGTTCCGGTGCTGGACCAAGTTCGAGTGTCTCCGGAAAGTCTCGTCGCACAGGGTGCACTTGATCGGAGCTTCACCTGTATGGACGTTCCTATGTTCGTCCAACTTCTGCTTGGTCAGGAAGCATTTCTCACAGGACTCGCATTTGTACGGTCTGATCCCTAAATGCCTACGCATGTGCAACTGGATGTTCTGCCTCCTGTAAAACAGCTTACCGCACAGCTTACACTCCAAAGGGTGGATGCGGCAGTGCTCGGAAAACTTGTAATCGTTCGGGAAGACTTCGTGGCAGATCATGCATTTGTGCCGGGTTTTCGTCGTGATGTTGTGGACGCTCAACTTGTGCTCCCGCAACGCTTTCGTGTTGATCAGAACGACATCACAAATCGGGCAGACGACTTTCAAGTTGACAGCTACAGTACTGTCCTCGATCCTCGGTAAATCATCAACCAAAGGATCGACGACGCTTTCCGCTTCTAAAGGACTCTCCATTTTCAGTTTGTTCGTGAAGACGTTATCGAAATTCGGCTCCATCTCGGTCTTGTCTTGCTTCAACTTGACCACGAGCTTCTTCACCTTCTTCTTCCCGATTTCCGTCCCGATCCGGTTGACTTTCTGGACTTTTTCCGGGTGCTTTTCTGCTTCGTGCTCTTTACGGTCCTTCGACGATTTAAAAGCTTCCCCGCAACTTGAGCACTTGAAGTTGAGTGGAGGCCCGGAAAAGCTGACGATCGTCGGAATTTCGTCCTGGTCCTCATCCCGATCGAACCCGACGACATCCTGAGGAATTCGGCTTTGTAAAGGTGGCGGCACGTCCAAGTCGGAACTGTCAGAAGCCTCCCAGCTGTCCCGGACTAAAACGTCATATGAAGTTGACATTCCTGAGCTGCCTTCATAATGGATGCGGTTCCAGGTGTCGCTGGCGCCCCCTATGCTCTCCTGCCCTGACAGCTCCCCCCTGGGGGGCATCCGCTCGTCCGCCCTGATGTTGGCGCTCTCCCGGGACATGCTCTCCTCCCGCTGGTCGACGAAATCGTCCTTCAAAGACGTGTCGACCATCCCCCCGATCGTCATGAGCACCCCCGGCCTGTCAGGAGCGCTGCCTTCAAAGTTCTCCACTTGCGAAATGATCTGATTGGTCGAGAAGTCGCCGATTATGTGCATCCCGTCCATGTCGACGAAATCCAGGTGATCCCCCGACTGCAAAACGTTGGAGGTGGCGTAAATCGGGGCGGACTGCTCGTAATTGTTCAAATCGACCGAGGTGTACGTCTGGTTCTTGTCCTCTTCGACGAAATAGAAATTTTCCGACTCGTTTTTCGAGAGTTTCGATTCGTCAGTTTCTAAAATCGTCTCGGGCTCGACCTCGTCGTCCTCGAGGTCGCCCCCGATGTCGTCGTCGTCTTGGAGCAGCGACCTCGGAGACAAGACCTGGCTGTTTTGGGTCTGGCACGCTTTGTTCAAGTCGGTTCTCACTCGGAGACTCCAGTCGGAACCGGTCGGTGAAGGGGGAGAATCGCCATAACCTTCAGCAGGGAAGGGATCTTCCTCTTCATCATCGATCTCTACAGAAGCTTCGTAATCCTTCAATTCGACTTCTTCCTCGATCTGCTTCTTGTCTTCATCATCCGGATCGGATTTCTTGACCTCGTCTTCACCTTGATCATCCGATGTGAAGATTTCTTCAACAGTCGCTTCTTCTTTCTCGGTTATTGATAAGGGTTGGTTCTCCTGGTCTTCTTCTTCAGGTGCTTCGGTTTCTGTGATGCTTTGTGGAGGTAGTTCAAAGGGTAGGGTGCGCATCGGTGGTGAAATGCAGGTGCCACTCGACATGATAACCTGCTGTTGCTGATAGACGTAGGGCATCATGTGCGGGTTCAAAACCGTGGGTATTACGTATTGGCCCAGCGGGTTCACGTTGAGCACGTTCTGCTGGGGGGCGGTGGTGCTGCTCATGCTCTGCTGGTAGATGAACACGTGGTTCCCCTGCATTGGGGGAACGTTGCTCGGGGGCATGTTGACCAGATTTCCGGGGTGGTTCCATGTCTGGTTGACGATCTGGGTGTTCACCTGCGAATTGACCGGATCGGGCTGTGAGGAGCCGTTTCCGGTTTTCGTCGGCGCCTCCTCGGTCTCGGCCAGGCGGACCAGGGCCTCGATGACCTTCTGTTTCGGGTGGCTGCTCAGGTGGTGCTTGAGGGTGATCCCCGGCCGCAGGTACAGGGTGCAAACCGGACAGACGATGTTGTTCTGGTCCATTTCGGGGTCTTTTCGCCGAAACTCGAGAGGGAGGCGGTGGGGAAGTCGCTCAGTTGAACTCACCCCTCTGACTGGGCTATTGATCTGTTACAACAAAATCAATGATGAGAATTTCGAAACGGAAAAAGGACACCTGCGATCGCGATTCGTGTGGATATCGAGGTGGTTCGGTTCGGCGCTGCACCTCGACGCGTGAAGAATGCGATAATATGTCAGGTTTGCAATAAACAAAGCATTTAGCACAGAGGGGTTCTCTGTACGTTGGAATGGAGACTTTTTTGGAGGTGACGGGCTGCGGGGAATTCTTACCCGATTCGAATTAAAGCTTCATTTGCAGTCGCCGATTGAAATGAGAGGTTGTGGCCGATTTTATTGAATATTTTCCCGTTGCACTCCTAAGCACAAGAATCACAGAACAGAATCTGGTCGGCCATGATTGATTGACAACACCCTAGGGGAATTTCGATTTCCGATACCAAAATAATCACAAAAGATAAAATCTCTAAAAATTCAATTACCGTTGAAATATGATTCCAGATGATTATAATATACTTTTCCAACTTATATAATCGTTTATTGTTCAGCAAAGTCTGAAAAATTAGACTTGAAACAACATTTGGTAACTTTTATTATCTTAAGTTTTTGTCCTGAATGTCATCTGTCAAAAGTTATGTCAAGTTTGACATGACGTGTGTGAAATGAAAAAATCATTAATTTAATCAATTTCATTTAAAATAAATTGTTAGGGGACCATGGCGGATCTACAACGTAAGTTATATAAAATACGATGCAGTTATTGTTCTAAATGTTCTGAATTCATTTAGAGAATCTATCCCAATTAAAAACCTGGAGGGAAAACAATGATCGACAGAGTAGAGAAATACTGGAGATTTGGGACACGAGTCTGTCTCAAAACATACAAAAACTAGGAATAGAAAGTAATGCAGTAATGCGGCCTATTTACATCTATTATACATCTTTCGTTTCTAGAGCATTTGATATTGGAACAGGTTTGTATTGCTGGCCTTGATTGTTTCCAAATGGGAACTGTCCACAGATGTATTGAGGAATTATACAAAGATTTCCCGAAAAGTTTAAGAGTTAAAAAATACGAAGCCATGTACCTTGAGGCTGAAGGCAAATATGATGATGCTTTAATCATACTCGATGGCATTATTAAAGTCGATGAAATGAACAGCGCTGCCATGAAGAGAAAAATCGCTATTCTTAAGGCTCAAAGCAGAATTCCAGAAGCTATAAAAGAATTGGCAGAATATTTGAAAACGTAAGCTCATCTCAAATCAAAATGACGAAATAATACAAAATTTCATTACAGTTTCATGGCTGATGTTGAGGCTTGGCAAGAATTGAGTGAACTGTATATTTCTGAAAACGATTTCAGTAAAGCAGCATTTTGCTTAGAAGAACTAATCTTGCACAACCCTCATAATCATTTGTTACACCAACGATATGCAGATATCAAGTACACTCAAGGAGGAATCGATAATATCGATATTGCAAAAGCTTATTATTGTCAGGCGCTCAAGCTGAATCCTAAGAATATGAGGGCATTGTATGGACTATATTTGGTAAGATGTGGTAAAACGAGAAGTGATGAACAATTATTGAATTGCAATTTTCAATAGGTGGGGTCTGCTTTGTCCATGTCTTCTAAATGTGCTGCACAGAAGAAAAAAGAAGCTGGCAAATTGGTTGAGTGGGTATTGACCGAAATTGAAAGTCAATACACAATCGCAAAGGTCAAAAATCTTGAACTACAAGTAAATGCACTTCAAATTAATTAAAGTCAAAGTCTTATTGTTTTTGTAATAGATTTGTTATATTGTTGGTTGTCTTTATTAATTTACATCTGGTAGGTAATTGCAGTGTTGGTGTTATAATTTGAAGCACAGAAAATCATGAATTGTAAATTTTGAATATTATGCAAATAAATGTTTATAAGATACAAGTAAATACTGAAGCGAGTACTGAAGTGAACTTTTTGTTGAAGTTCTAGTGGATGGAGGCAAAGGTAAATGAACGTGACTCTTAAATATCACACTATATTAACGATTCATCTACAACATCCTTTTTATGTCCAAAGTGAAAATAATGCTCTCCTAGCGAAAGATTTGTCATCTGCATGAGCATAATATCCTGCATAAGTAGGGTCTAATAATGTATCTTTAGGAATAGTCTTGAAGAGTGGATCTCCGTAGTAGGTGCCCACTTCCCATCCCTCTACATTGGCCATCAATTTGGCTTCTTCATCCCTGTTCCTCCTCAACTGTTTGAGGTACTCTCGATCTCTCTCTGCTAGAAGCATAGGCTCAATAGCCAGACGAGCAGAACGCTTTTCAATATCATCTTTATGAACGAGTTTGCAATTTAGGAAGTAAAGGTATCCTGCGGCCGCTGTCATACCCAAATAGCCAGCTATTATGGCCTTCCCTAGAATAAAAAACCGTGTTTATAAATATTACGTAATTTGAATAAGATTAATGAATGTATTGTCGTTTAAAAAATGAGTTTACCTCCGAAAAAGGACTTGGGAGGCACCCGCTTGTAATCTATTGGCCTGTAGCCCCCCGGAGGAGGTAATTCCTGTCTTTTTGCCTCAATTGTCGCCATCAGAAATTTTGCAAAATTTATTTGACAGGTGACAGAGAGACTAGTGTGAAGTGAGGAGAACTAATGTCTCAATTGTAGCGTTACTTCTTCCACCACTAAGTCCGTTTCACATAAAACTGAATTAGAAAACAAATAGTCTTTCTCATAGTCGCTTTTTTCGAGGCGTTTCCATTGGTTTCCATATCTCAGTTCAGTAACTTCACCATCATTTATTGGTGAAAAATTGAGGTGACTATTTTGATTCAAAGAAAATTGAAACTGAGGTGAGATTTTTATTTTTTTTATCATCAGGAGCTTGTGGGAGAGAATATTTTCCGTTCTGTGGAAACGGACGTCACTACCTCAGAGCGCTTTGCAATTCTACTGGATTCTACTAACCAATCCGGATGCGACATTTCTTCCTATAGTCCAATAAAACAGCTCCTTTGGTGACACTCCTGCTCAAGAATAGTTTTTGAACTCCCATAAATGTAGCAGACAACGCAGCTAACTTCACATAAGTCATTACGATTAATGGAGGTTTTTCCGTAACTTGATAAGAAGTGATGGTGTCAAAACAACATATTTCTGCGTCTGATAATGATATAACAATGAAGAATATCACCCCTTGGAATTTAAAATCAAGAGAAATTAAGAGAAAATCATTAAATTCTTGACCGGGTTAACAAAATGAGTTGAAATGAAGAAAGCGAAAAATTCATGCGATATCCACCAAAAACAGGGCCAGGAACTGTCGAGGAAACTTTATCGGTGAGTAAAACGTGCCCGCGATTACAGAGTATTGCGCCACAAATTTCAAACGAATAATTTCGCCACAAAATTGAGGCCTCGAATCGAACCTAACCTCAATTTTGCAAATCCAATGTGCCACCGAATTAATTCAAAACCGTCACATTACAGGACCATCAGCGAACAGGCAAAAGCTTTGGACGATGCACGAAGCTGCGCCAGAACGATCGGCGACTTGTTCACCCCAAATTTACAAATCCAACGCAGGAAATTCTGCGATTATTGTGAAAGGCTGATATTTTCCGACCCGGCTCTGTACGGCAAGAAAGGCGAGGAGCTGCTCTGGCGCCGGGGATATTACGACGTAGTCGCCCTCGCTAAAAAATTGAAAAAGAAAGAATATTCTCCGGACGAGATTTGCAACATTCACACCCACATCAGTTCCGGAGTCGGGTTTTACCATCACTTCCTAGCGAAAATCCAAAGCGAATTCGGACTAAATCTAAATCACGTCATAGATTTCCCCTTGAATCACCCGCCAAATAAAATCGATGGGTCGAAACCGGAATCACTGGAATGGGCCCAGAATTCGGTCCACCAGTGCTTGATATATTTGGGCGATTTGAACCGATACAGACTGGAAATGGACCCGAAAATGCAACCGACTTTAGCTTTTCGATACTATTTACAGGCAATAGCGTATAAGCCGGACCAAGGCATGCCTCACAACCAAATGGGCACTCTAGCCATGAACCAAAATAAAATGCTAGACGCAGTCTACCACTATATGCGGTGCTTAGCCTGTGCCGTATCTTTCGAAGGAACCGTCAATAATCTGCACAGTCTCTTTGATAAAAACTCGAAGTATCTCGAACAACTTCCTCTGGAGAACGAGGAGGAAACTCGAGAGAAACCGGATAATTTGAAACGTTTCATGGCGAGGTTTCTGCTGCTTATCGACATTTGGTATTTCGATAAAACCGTGAACAAAGTCTACAACTTGTGCCATCAAACCTGCAAGGACCTCGAAGAGTGTCTTTCCCACCAAGTTAAGTCAAACGAAGGCTGTGATTCGCCCACCGATAATGAAGCTTCCGACACTCCCGAAACTGAATCACCAAATTTAAACACGGACATGATCTTCAAGATGGTCGCAATTTGTCTTATGTGCATCTCGAAACTTCAAAAACTCGACTCCCATCAGGCCTCAACAGCTGTGGCTTTCACCCTGGGCATTTACTCACAGTTGATAAAAAGCGTCACGAATCACATTCAGGACAGCGTTTTGAACTACCCGCTGCCGGATTTAGGGGCGAAAATCGAGCGAAACGGCGTCGTCATGGATCTGCTCAAAAAGAACAGGAGCAAGTCGAAGTTAAGACGCAGGAAGATTATGAAAAACGAAGACGATTCGGACGCCAGCGAACGCGAATTGGATTCGGACGATGAAGTCAGTTCCGACTCGGATTCGTTTACTTCGGAAGCAGAAAACGTCCTGGCAGAATCGTCGGAAGACGAAGACGATAAAAAGGCGACCAATGGCGAGGGCGCCACCGTCGAGAAGAAGGTGGACGTGGTCGGTAAGATAGGTCGCATGGACGTCAACGATATGTTGGAGATAATCGCGGAAGAGGGGGCGCTGCAGAGTGTCAAAATTTTGAACGATTGGCTGACTCAGGACACGGACATTTTGAAATCTTGCGGGCGAAATACCGGAAGTTTGCTGCATCAGATCACGGATTTGCTAAATGTCATCAACATTAATTTGAAAAGTCCGAAATTGACGGGGGTGGCGCTAAATGTCGACGAAGTGGTCAAGAGGGAGGAAAAGATTCCTCTGGCTGAAGATGTGGTGTTGAAGGGTAGCGAGATTTTGACGGCGGCTCAGAAGAATTTGGATTGGAAGTATATGCAAAAACGCGGTCCTACCGGTAAAGAAGAGACCGTTATCAGGATTGTGAAGTTGATGGCTTTCGGGAAGTTCTTGACTGGGATTGATGAGACGGCCGTCAGATTCGACGATGGCAAAAATTGTTTCGTTTGTAGTTGCGACACCAATGAGGGGACGAAGAGCCCCAAAGCGGTGGTCGAGGAAATTGTAAGTTTTTTTTTGTATTGAAGCAAATTTTCTGGAGAAGATGAAAATCCGGAAAATTCCCCAAATAATGATAATCCGAAATAATTTAGACCTGAAGTAGAGTGACCGGAAGGGAAATGGTGGCAAGGTTAAAATTGATGGAAAATTGTTCATTTTCTCCAAAACTCATTTTTTGGGAAATTTTGAAATATATGTATAGAGAAGACGAGAATTTCCAAGCGTCCATTCAATTTTTCTATATTTTTATTTTGTACAAAGAAGGGGTTTTATTTGTGATTACGATAAAGCAAACCCCGATAAAGTAACAAATTTAAGATTTTTGTCCAGTTGAGTCCATTTTGTAAATCGAGAATTCGACTGAAAATGAAGTAATATAAACAGTCACAGTGAATTTATTATCAATATTGATTGGTTATCTAATACACTTTCTTTCACAATCACATCACAATGACAAAGATTTCTGAATCTTAGAGTGGCATATTATATACAATTAACAATTGCATAAAGGGGGTTATTGATTCGCCCAATTTAGGGTCTCGTTCTCCCCTAAATATGGTCTTACCCGGTCTTACCGATAAGACCTTTCTTTATGCACGAGTTACATAATGTACTATTAAACATAGATTTAATTAGACAAATTCACATTTTTTCATAAGACAACACTTTTCTTTTCACAGTCAGTTTTGGAATATTCTCAAATAGGGAAATTATGAGCCTACCCATGTCTGGAAAGTATCGATTAAAAAAAAACTAAAAAAGAATAATTTCACGAAAAAAAGTGGAAAAGTAGAACAAAATCAGACAGACAATGAGAGATTGATTTTGGTCTTTGAATTTTTGAAACATTTCCTGATTAGAATAAAATTTTGAAAAATTTTCATTCTGCTCTCTCAAATACGAGTAGGGAAATTATGAACTTTCTCATATCTGGAAATTAAGTACACTGCTTAAAACAATTATCGGAACACTAGTAATTTTCAGGAAATTTTCACATTTCATGTTAATTTCCGCAATTATTTTTTGGTACAATAATAGTTTAGAATAGAGCATGGCATAACTCATTAGACTCCTTGGAAATTTGATTTAAAAAACGCAGAACCGGTAATATCCGTCAATTTTCAGCAACTCTAAATTCCTGTAACTTTGAGATGCATTAATCAATTTTTATGCAATTCTCAATGTAGGTATGCCTAAGAAAATGCTCTGTACACGAATATCGCATCGATAATTAATTAAAGTAGTTATTGATTCATTTGGGAGGGCTGATTTTGACTAAAAAAAATCCAAAAATGACGGAAGAGGTTTAATGAGTTATGCTCTAAACTAATATTGTACAAGAAATAATTTGAAATTATGATGGAAAATTATCCTACTACCTATTCACAGTTATTATCACAATTATCAGTTTCGAATGTTAGTGCGGTAATGTTTCCACTGCTAACGTCCGAAAAGTACCGAATTTGCAATATGTACTCGTGCGAGAAACGTACCACTACCGCACGAAAATTAGTGAGATAAGTAGATTTCACCCCACCCTCGTGAATAATTATTCAGGCTGTGAAAATTGGCGTGAATTCGCCCGTTTTTTTCGGCATTCGTATTCCCCCCGACCGACGTTGCGAACATTCGAGTTTGATTTTAATTCTGCGGAGTGGTCCGGCAGATTAGGAAATAGTTGCCGGCTTTCCGCACGAACATAAACACGTTAAGTGTCTTTCGGGGGCGGATGCGGGGCGGCGGGTCGTAGGGGCGGGGGCTGGCGGACGAGGGTAGAAACAATGCAGACACGGAGACGTTAACAAGTTTAAGAACGGCGCTCGACCCGAGTTGGCCGGGCGCCGCCGTCGAGCCGTCGAGAGGGCAGAGAGCGGTGCCGAAGGGGCCGCGGGCAAACATCCCCCTCATTACCGCGCCGCCGGCCCGGAAACGGGGCACGGATGCGACTCCGGAATGCGTCCGGGGCTCGTTCATGCCGCGAAATGCGCCCCGATCCCATATAGATGCAAATGAGAGAGAGCAGTCGCCGGCGGTGCGATTTCGGTGGCAATTTTCACGAAATGCGCGTAATTACATCGCTTCCGGTTTGTAGACGCGACGCGGAACAGCGTCGGGACGCGCCCGGCCGTGTTTAATTAAGTCCGACCCCTCGACTGGCTCCGAATGTGCAAAGTCTCTCGCTCTCGATTCTTATCGACTCGCCATTTGCGCCGCGTCTCGGGGAAACGTCGCGGGAATTATCGGTCGACTTTTGGTATGAGTCGCTAGCGAAACGAGAATTGCTCAAAAATTACCGCGATTATAGTGGGAACTCTTTAATCCGAACGGTTAAATACAAGGAGATGTGGGATTGAATCGTTCGTTCGTACAAGCATAGAATAAGGAATGGTAAAAGTTACTGAGGTCCCTGTAAGTAACGTCCACTGACTTTTCGACATTTATTGAGGATCACTAGAAGAAAATAAAGGTAAATCTTGAAGAAAAAAAAACAACAACTAAATAAAGATGTGGAAAGATGGCACGAATTTCTGGTCATTTTTTCCGGCCTTGATGGCTAATCCTCGAAATTCCTGCAATAGAAACACACAAAATTGTACCCTGCTTTTCGGATTAGAGTTTTATTCTATTATGGAATTTTTGTCTGATGGTCGGATTAGATGGGGTAATCGCGGCTGAATATTTTGTACACCACATTCCCATTCCCAAAAATTCCCGGACATTCTCAAACATAAATAACCGATAATTCTCAGACATTCCCAGATCTTCCAAATGCAAAAATCCCCAGACATTCCCAAACATTACCGAAAATTCTCAAACATTCTCAGGCATTTTCAATGCAGAAATCCCCAGACATTCCCAAAAATTCCCAATTATTACCGAAAATTCTCAGATATTCCCAGGCATTCCCAATGCAGAAATCGCCAGACATTCCCAGGCATTCCCACCACATTCCCATTCCCAAAAATTCCCGGAAATTCCCAAACATAAATAACCGAAAATTCTCAGACAGTCCCAGATCTTCCAAATGCAAAAATCCCCAGACATTCCCAAACATTACCGAAAATTCTCAAACATTCCCAGGCATTCCCAATGCAGAAATCCCCAGACATTCCCAAAAATTCCCAAACATTACAGAAAATTCTCAGACATTCCCAGGCATTCCCAATGCAGAAATACCCATACATTCCCAAAAATTCCCAAACGTTCAAACGCATTCCCACACATTTTTGCACATTTTTTCAATTTTCTAAGAATAATTCGTTCACCTCATTCCTGTCGTTGTTACCCCCTTGATCGGATTACTGGAGGTTCAGATTAACTTGGCTTCTGGCGAAAATGTCTCTACTGTACTACGAAATTTGATTTTTTCATTATCTAAACCAATGTTAATTTTCGTAAATTTTTGTGCCGAAAAAGTCAAATTTGAATAATTTGCTTAAGCTGAATTTTCCAAAAAAGTCTTGGTTTGCGTTTAGAATGTCTCAAAAATATCCGCGCCATTCCGAATGAGACACTTTATAGTTTTTTGCAAAATTGTACACCGCTTTTCGGATTCAAGAGTTTTTGTTCGAATTATGAAACTACCCGATAGCCGGTTTACTGAAGGTTCAGATTAACGTGGTTTCGGATGAAAGTGTCTCTACTGTACTATGAAATTACAAAGAAGCTACCAGCACTAACAAATTACTAGACTGATGATGTTCAACTGATTGTTAATTTTAGTGAATTTTTGTGCCAAAATGGTGGAATTTGAATGATTTGCTTGGGTCGAATTTCCAAAACAATGAAGTCTTGCGTTTAGGATGCCTCAAAAATTGAAACGTTTAACCTTACTGTGTACATGGGTTTTTGATGAATAAAATAATTTAAGCATCCAAACTTGTTGTTAAACGATATTTCGTATTTATCCGAACAGCACAATTTTCCAACACGTAACTCGTGACATTTCCTTTAAAAATGCAAAATTCGCTGCTCAACCAACCCCTCCAAAAACTTTCCGTCATTATTCGCAAATGTCCCCGTAGATCATCCGGGCGACTATGGGTTGTTGATTTCCGGATTGGAAGTCTCCCCCAAAGTTCCGGTGCTTAATTGAATATTCCCCCGCGTGCCACCGGCGCTGTCGAGGGGCGGCTTCCGTAAAACCGCGAAAATAATCTTTTCGTTTGCAGGAAATGCACGATTCGAGCCTGACGAATCCCGTCATCGCCGACAAGGCGGAGCAGGACGATTCGGACGACAGCAAGGGTCGCATGCTGAAGATGAAGCACATGGGCCAACTGTGGTTGGCGTCCGAGGTGAAGGCGCTCGAGAACCGCGTCAAGGGCAAAACGTCCTTATCGCCCTACCTGGTGCTGGACGTCGACGCCCTGATCAAGTACACCTTCATGGTCAAACATTTGGTCAACGCCCGGAAGTTTATCGTCCTGATACCATCGGCAGGTAAACGCGATTTTATGCCTTGGCGATGCGAAAGCAGGTTTTTACGGACAGGCCGCATTTTCGCCAAAAATGAAATTTAAATTTTATGAATGATGCATATTCGCATATGGCGCAAAATGAGTTCTGCGCAAGAATATTGTTGAAAAAAATGGTTTTCGATTGGTTATTGCAATTACAAAGAAATTTTCGTGACGTCAGCAATTACAAATCGTGGGTACAGCTCGTCTGCAGATGGCGCTCATAAAAATGTAATAATAGTCGCTGTATTACCGATTACCGACATTTTGAGGTTATGTAAGTGTCCGCTGTCATCCGTGTCGGTAATGTTTTCGTGTTTTCAATAAAATTATGCGATTATGCCTCAAAAAATGAGGAAAACCCCGCTGATCACACAGCACGGATCAACACCGTAACTGTAACTACGCGTGGCGCCATCTACTGGAGAATAGAAAACTCCTAGTAGCTGACGTCATCAGAAAAAAATATAAAAGCTAATTTCAGCCTTTGAAACTTTACTAAAAAATTTAAAAAACAAATACCTTTTCAATTATTAAATATCATAGTATCAGATGAGCTATTTCGAAAAATAGATGAAAATTCCTCATTTCTTTCCAGTGGTTTCGGCTCTGGACGACCTTAAGCGCGAACAGTCCGAGGCCAGGGATGCGATAAGATGGCTGGAGTCTCAGTTTCATCACGGCAATAGATTTTTCCGGGCGCAGCGGCCGCAAGAAAAGGCGCCCATTCCGTTCATAAAGTACCCGAAGAAGAGGGACAAGGAGATGTCGACGTACATCGAAATCATCGAGTGTTGTCATTATTTGGCCGAACAGCAAAAAGGTGCTTCGAATCTGGTCACGCTTCTGATTGGCAATCAGAACGTATTAACGAATGGGGAAAATAAAGACTTTAGTTATGTCGGATTGGCCCAATCTGCCGGTGTTTCCATCGAGTCCATTGCTCAGTTTTACGGGAAATGGAAGAAGACTTGTAAGGGGAAAAGGTGAAATTTTTCTTTGAAGCGTTTTAATTATAGCGATTTTGTTTCCGTTTGGCATTTTGACGAACCTGCATTGAATGTAGGGGTGATCATTTTATTGTTACTGGAGAGTTCTTAACGTGGGGTTTTTATTACATATTTCGAGTTATTGTTTTATCTACTCTGTAATTTCTTTTTTTAATTAATAGACGGTTTTGTTTGTTCATGATTGTGTTTTAATTTTATTCTCGCCTGACAATCCATTTTCTCAGGGGGGACACAGGTTTGTATCGAGGGGTATTTCGCTGAAAAATACACATACACATACACTGATTCTCATATTTGTGAAATTTCATACTAATTTCTACTAATTTCCGAATAATTTCTACAAATTCCCCTAATAATTTATACTGATTCTCCACTAATTGCTTACCAATTTCACTAATTTCTCACTAATTCCTACCAATTTATACTATTCCCCTAATTATTAATTCCCAACTAATTCTTGGAGTTTGAACTCCAAAATTCCCTTGCAAGATACCCCTCCGTTTGTTTGAAAGTGCTGGAATTTGAATTCTTGATCCGATTCAGTAAAAGTTAAGATTCAGTCCAAGTACTCCGTATTCCTAAATGATGTTTCGTGTTCTCATTTTTTACATATCTTTCAAATTTTCACCAATGAAGCAGCTAAGTATATCATAAGTCACAAAAGTCACCGTTTTTAAACACAATTGAACTTGTATACAGCAAATTCACTAGAAACCTGATTCATTTTCTGATACCCCCTACACCCATGATTACCAAGAATTTTGCCAAATATTCTTTGTAATTACCCATTAATTAGCCAAAAAATTGCCTCATTCGCTTATACTATCGAGTGCATTACTTTACCCCAATCTCTCGCTCTTGCTGGGGTATACTAATACACTCGATAGTACATACCTACATCCTCAAATTTACCCCAACATTTTTGCTAATAATGACTGCACCCAATTGGCCAAGACGAGAACCCCTGGGGTTAAATATCCAGTCCTTTGAAGAATCCAATACTTACAAAATACTTTCAAATAAAAAAAACCACAAAGCTTTTTGACAAATACATATACTCATTGTACATCCAAAGTTTTTAAAAGTAGGACGATTTGATTTGAACAAAAAAATCGAAAAGCTGCTTAATTTCATATTTTGGTTATTTATACTGAAATCGGAGTAGAATTGTCGAAACTAACATCAACGAGACTAGTGTATAATGAGGTGCGCCAATTTGCATTATACGAATGCGATTTAATCGATCACCACACTAATCATCAGTCAGTTAGCAATAAGTGAGAGAGTCTGTCGAAACGTTAATTCTTCACCACCATTACAGTCCGGCTCCAATCCTCTCTCCTGTCCGCATTCAATAATGGATATCGCGTTATCGAACGCGTCATAGCGCACTCGCCATTAATTCGAAATATTAACATTTATAGGGCCGTCGTCGCGACTCCGTGCATTTCGGAGTTTAGCGCGGCCGGATCCGAATTGCATAAATGAATGACAAGCGCCGGGCCCATTAGCCATTATGGCTTATTCAACGCCGGCCCGTATTACGGATAACGAAGAGCGGACGGGGGCCGGCCGGCCGGACGGCGGTGATTGCGGCGCTCGGTGGCGGTTCGCACCCGCAACCGCCCATCTGCTCATTAGCCGAGTCTCGCGGTGCATCGCACACTCTATCAACGTTGAATTAACCGCCGGCCGTGGCGCTAAACACTCTACAACATTACCGGGGCGAATAACCGCGACGGCACTAGCGCCGCACCGCGTGCGCTATTATTGCGCCGGCATACGTCTGCACCCCCCGGATCGGATGCATCGTGCGTCCGTCGATATGCGATGCGGGGGTTGGATGGATGGATGGATGTGTGTGAATGCGCGTTCGTTAAGTGCAAACCGGTAATTATCCTGTCGCCCCAGATATGCCACAAACATCACAGATAAGCCTCGACACGTGAGCTCAATTTCCTTCTTTTGATTACAAAATTGCGCCTTTCGACTACGAAAAATAAGTCATTACTTACTAGGGAAATACTGGGGGTGCTAGCCCGGCGCCTCCGCCAAATGTTATTATCAATGCATGGTCTTATGCAGGTGAAGCTCGAGGTGAAGTCTATAGAAAGTTTAGTTCCGCTGCGAAAAACCAACAGTGGCCGTTTGATCGTTTTCATTGTTTATTTACAGAATTACAGAGGGTTGAATTTCATATGAGAGTTAAATTCGGGTATATAAAGTAGACACCCTTTAATTCGAACGGCTAAATGCAAGGTGCTCGTGTGAGTAATAATAGTCAATATCGTCAACAATTTTAGACATCAAGGAACACTGAAAGAAATGAATAATAAATCTTAACAAAAATCGGAAAACTATATTAAAGCTACGCCCTCTCTGAGGGCTTACTGAAAATCACCCATAACTTTAGAAAAATTGTACACTGCTGTTTGGATTAAAGAGTTTATGTTCGGATTATGGAACTTGTACACTTTGGATTACCGCAGGTCTCTTCGTTCTGTATTTGGGAAATCCTGCCTAATTTTTGGGTTTAAATATCGAAAAATGTCATGTCGAGTGAGCACAGCTCTCGTACCGTCATTACACTTGTAAAGCCGTTCAACCCTCTTATTACTTTATGAAAAGAAAACAAATAACAAATCCATATGTAGTAAGCATAGGCAGGTATGGAGAAAAATGTTGGAAGGTACTTTTGAGGTACTCTATGTCGTGAAATTAGGAAGTTAGGGCAAAAATACATGCTTTCCCAAATTTCAAAGTTTCGATCGACCAAACACCTTCTGTTGGTTTATTACCTCTGTTCCCTTCAATCATTGAAATTAGCGGGTTGAACGGCTTTAAAAGTCGAATGAGGTTACTTATATGATGTTGCAGTGTATATAATATCAAGAAAATTGACGCATACATTTCCGGACAGAACTAAGAACGGGGGAAGTAATGAATTTCTAGGACTCGTGAGTACTTACTTAATGGAATATTATTATCGGCGAGAATACTCGTGGAACATACAGGTAAGTATAGGAATGAGTAGGAGTATTGAATGATGATTGATGACTATTGTGATTTATGAGTACTTTCTCACAAGAATCGAGTATCAATCGACTTTCAAGCACTGGGTACCATAGGACAACTCTTATCTGGTGAAAATGACTGAGAGTTTCTTAAAAACGTGTGTTTTTCATTGCCATTCTAGCCATTTCCAGTCAAATTTCTTGCGAATTATATTTGATATTTCATTCGGATCATCTCAATTTTCGCTATGGCCCGACATTTTCACTCTCAGTTCATTCTACCAGATGAGATGATTGAAGCTACTTTCACTGGACGATGTATAATTTCAAAGAAATGAAAATTCGACAAAAAAAGCGAATAACTAACCTCGCAGGCCTTCAAGTACAAATAAAATAACCATTCTTTAAACAATTTCATGGTAGTACCTAACCTAGGCAGAAAACCGGTGTCACAAATCAGGCTTGAAGCCATACTTAATGTCAGTGGCCACGAAATTTCTTAATAAGCCTTCCAAGTAAAGCATTAACGAAGTAAAAAACCGAGTAAAAAACTGAAAACCTTCATTTTTTCTCAAAACGGTTTATTATAAAAATGGATGCACATGAAAGTATTTTAAAGATAATGCTAAAGGATAGGGATAAAGTGCATAAAATCCCAATAAGGCCTAATCTTTTCATCTTCCAGTTAAAGTTATCATGTCTAAGATTCCCGTCAGCTAATAGAAAGATGACCAGAGGTGAAAAAACCGGCCCTTAGATATCTCCGGAAGTTGAAAGAATTTCTCGAAAAAGTTGAAGCAATGGGCAAAAACAGACTCAATATGAGTACTATACAGAATAAGTCAAACTACATAAAAGTAAATCAACGAAGAAGGAATAATAATGACATGTAAAACGTAAGTAAATCAGTCTCCTAGTTCCTCATCGAAGACCAAAATGCACGTTAGGGGATGCGCTTTTACTATCCATTACGATGTTGCGTTGGTAAGTGTCGGGGTGATGAAAGGTCGATCTGATTTCTTCCTCGCGAGCGATCCATAAGGCCGAACCGTTCGGAAGTCGCCGGGGGGCGGCGATATGCCATCTAGGGGGCATCAGAGAGCGCGGGGGTGGTTCGGTTCGTTCGGTCGGCGGCGCACACTCGACTCCGACCGTCGTGAATCATGGCGGTTCGTGACCATTGTTCCATAAGTAATGGACTCCTCGCGCGTCGACGGTAAATCTTTGAGCAACGTTATTTAATTCGCTCACGACACGGTGTTCGCACGCGATGATCATTGTGTGGGGTGGTAATATAGATGGCTGTCGGTCTGCGGTTGCCGGGAACGCATCACGCCATCCTCAGTACCAGCCGCTGATTGCCACCGACTGAGACGTAAAAGGGTCCCCGCGTCCAGGACGAAGGACGGGGGAGGACCCGGAACTGCCCCCGAACGACGGGGGCGGACAAGACACGCGGGCTTTTTCCATCCGCTATACAGGGTGTCTCGAAATCGCCGGTAATGACGGATTTCTGACGACATTTTGAGACGAAAATGTTGGTAAAATTTTGTCGGGGTCCCAACGGTACTCAATCTGGAGCATATCTGGAGGCTGTTAAAGTTTAACCCGTACCATCTAGCAGTAGGGGAATTTCGGTGTACAAACTCCAGGAATTAGATGGGAATTGGAAATTACTGAGGAATAGGCATTAGAGGGGAATTCGTTGAAATTATTAGAGGAATTAAGTAGTAGAGATTATTGGGACATTATTAGAAACTCGATTAGAAATTAGTATGAAATTTCACAAATACGGAAATTGGTTAGTGTGCAAGATATTTACGACTTTAACAAAACATGGTACCCCGTCGCAGGCTAGAAGTGCTTTGTAGTGAAGAACTAACCAGGAATTTAAGAGTTGTTAGGTTTTTGTCAGTGAAAAGTTAAAAATATTTGTCAGTTTTTCAGTAAGTTTCAGCTACATTTCCGGTTTTTTATATAATTTTTAAGGTAAGAGTATAATTTTTGAGCTAAGACGATGTAAAAATAACAGTTATATTATCAGACAGCATAAAGTTCAAGTGTATCCTCGACTTTTACACCTTTTGCTTGTTTACTGTTTTTTATCTTTGAAATGCTTGACCGGTGGCTGGTTTTGGGATAGATTTTGGAGTTCCATTTACATAGCAATTTGCAACTATTTTGGAAACGGTTATTTAACCCCCGAACTTCAATTGTTCTTGCCTTTTAGGTTACCTGTTACCCCCCTTATTGTTATTGACTTTTGACCAAAATATGAATCTTGAGAAAATTTCAGTTTTCGACATGGATTGGCACTTACTTAATTCCTTGCCAAAACAAACTAATT
Organism: Salpingus planirostris; assembly: GCA_949788335.1. Classification (NCBI taxonomy): domain Eukaryota; kingdom Metazoa; phylum Arthropoda; class Insecta; order Coleoptera; family Salpingidae; genus Salpingus; species Salpingus planirostris. The sequence goes on along the minus strand of OX460920.1, from coordinate 4,955,628 downwards.
TCTATAAATTTTCAAAAAACAACACAATTGAAGAAAAGGCACATCACTGCCGTACAGGGTAGTAGAAAATAATGAAAAAATTAAATTACAGGCACATATTGTGGCAGAGTTTTTCCAAAAAATCTTGAGAAAAAATTGAGGATTCGAGAATCTTAACGGAATTGGAATTTTAATAAAGCAGAAAATATAGAGATGGAGTTATTTCATTGAACAAAGGACTGGATACTTTTAAGTATATTCAAAAGCCCAACTCAGCAAACTTCAGGGTAAAAAGTCACTGCGACAAAGTAAAAATTACTAAAACTTCAAAATCTATTTCTCACTTCAAAGATTCGACTATTTTATGAAATTATTGAAACGCTAACTTGCAACGGGGTACTTTTTTTTCTGTATGCTAAGAACCGTTCAGGCCTCGACAAAATTTTATATAGACTTTTGTCTTAGAATGTCGTCAGGAATCCACCATTCCCAGGACATGCCGGCGATTTTGGGACACCCTGTATGAAACGAAATGAACGAGATTTCCAGTCATACACAACTTATTTCCACCCCCTCGGTTAATTGCAGGATCGTTATCAACCGTGGGGGTGATTTCACATCCGAGCACATAGTGCGCCCCGTATTACCCCAATCCGAACCCCCAGAAGTCATTACACACCCAAACGCCGATCACAAACCGGGATGGGAGCGCGATTGCAGCGCATTCAAACTGGCTTATCAATTAAGGCTCGTTTATACTCCAATCCACCCCTCGCTTGGGCGTCATTCACACCTCGATTTCTCAAACTTGTGTATACACCCGGCCATCAGTCACCGGAGGAGTTGAGTAATTAAATTAAAAAACCCGGCGCGATAATTGTGGTCGTTTATCGTGGGGCCAGGCTGTGGTAAAAATTCTCCGCGACAATAAAATGGAACTAATCTCGAAATGTTGTACGGTTTGCGGTCCCTGAAAACCTTGTGAAATAACCACAACTTGTATCAATGTTGCGCACATTTTTTCAACTCGAACCACTCGAACTAATTGTCACGGTGGTGTATTATACAGGAAAGGCGTTCCCACAATTTCCTTTTATGAGAGCGTTGATGACATTATAAATTATAAAGTCGGATCTATTTATTGATCGTAAGAACGATTTACATAAGCCTTTATGTTTTCTGCTCACTTGAGCATGCGATTTCGTACCTACCGTCACTAATGGGATTACGCTTTCGATCTGTCTGGATTTGTTCAAGATTTTTCCTTCGTTTTTTCGTTTCGCGCGAGTTTAAATATAAACTTTTAAGAGTGCCATTATAGTTTTGTTGTAATTTTTTCCCCGGCTGTTTTACGAAACGTTGTAAACGTAGCTATAAATGCCGCCCGCCGTAAATGGAACGGGGGAAGTTAGCGGGGGAGTGCAGCAATAAGCTCAGAATTAGTCTGGATTTATCGATTACTTAGTGTGCCACCATTTTTATACGAGATCAGCGGCTCCTTTATGCGTCCTATACTTGGTTCTCGGCGGGTTTGCCGTCGAGTTCGGCTAGTCGCCCTCTTCTTCTTCCTCTTGGAAAAACTTAATAATCGGATTGAGTTGTCGGATTAAGGGGATGCCTGAAAAGGACGCCTGAAAATTTCACTAGATACGAAACGAATGGAAATAATCCGCCCTCGCGAATACCAATAACATTTTCAGGAATCACTCGACCGAAAAATAATCATCCGATATTTTTTCCCACTGATATAATGAAAACCAAAAACATTGTGTGGCAGCCTATAAATATTTCCAAAATGTGTACACCACTCGTACATAAATATATCCGATGCTTGCAATGTGGAGGAGTTTTCGAGCATAAAATCGATGTTAAAAGGCCATCGCATTCGGCAGGCGAAAAATTTACAATCAGACACCTTTTTCATCATCACGTTGTCCATTTTTTGTGTGACGATGGGGTGGAGTTGGGATTCTCAATCTTTAAAATTAATTTGATATTCGTTGGGGTTCAATCGAGGCAGATATCGCAAAGATTTTCAGCCCTCCGCCGACTAACAAAAACGAAGTTTTGTAATATTCAATAGGCAACCAACCAGACACTACATCGTATTTGTGGTAAGTCGAGCTTTGGCGCATCGAAAGCTCGCGAGTTATCGTTATTGCACTCGAAAAAACCCGTCTCAAGGTTTCATTTGATCCAAATGCGAATTTCAAGGCTCATGGAGCATTTTAATCAAGCTCTGGGGTTTAGCTAGGCGTACAGTATGGCAGACGCGATAATGTACTGCTATGTGAAATCGTCATACGCAACCGTAATAGAGATACAGAGGGCAGATAACTAATTGCCTTGTTCATTTTACTTGAATTGTCAGTACTAATTAACGGCGCGATTAAGGAACGGCTTGCTGGATATACCGGCTAGAGAGAACCCGACTTGTCTCCCTTATCAAATATTAAATCGCATATCAAACAACTTGTTCCACGTCAAAAAGAACAAAACTGTTGATTGTGATACCCACCTATAGATATAGTACCCGCTTCACCCGTACCGACCAGTTTTTGCTTCAACTAATTATTATTGATTCCGATTCTTGGAAGTTGGACGTAATTATTTTGCATAATTTATCCGGGGAGGGTTGGGTCGCCGGTCGTGTTTTATTGAATAGGATACTCGGCTGTACACCGTATACGCTTACATCATATCTAGGCACAGGTAGACAGTTTTTGTGTACCTACATTTTATATACCGAAGAAAAATGTTGAATGCGCTATGACTTAATTTATGTGAGCCGATAATGAACGCGGACGCGGTTCCCGGAGCTTAGTTTTGTCATTTTACCGGGTGGGTAGAGCACTTTGCAGTTTTGTCGGACCCGGTGGCTAATTATTCGTGGGAAGAATGCGAGTAAAAAGCGTCAAGAGCGGAGTTCCATAGGTCGGTTCGTACATCAGAGAGAGTGAGTGCATTTGGCCGGGAGGAAGTTCCGAGAAGCCCCGGGTAATTCTACCTACCTGGCGCGCACTGAATAAGCGTTTCACGGTTTTTCGTCGTTCCGGCGAACCGAGAGCGGAATAGATATCAATTAGGCGGAAGAGAAGGGGGAGTCTGTTGCGAGAAGAGGAAAAAGCCGGGAGGAAGGTCGCGGGTGATAGGTCCATTTGTGCTGAGCGCATTCTTCCATTGTTTACATCTGCGTCTCGAATTCACCTGAGCTTTTCGAGCGGCTGTGCCGTAATTAACTTTTATCCGTGGCTCGGTCGGCAAATGAGCCGGGTACAGTCCGAGCGGGCGAGGACGGCGCGCGAGCTGAGTGTACGGTTCACACATGCCTCGTACATGTGTGTTGACACTGTACCTTACACATGCTGGTGTATGTAAGTAGTGAGGTAAGGTTAGGTCTCTCGTACTGTATACCTACATACACATTAAACCGGTGCTATTATAGTAGCTATTCGCCGACAAGGACGCTTTTACCTCCGCCTCATCGGCCAGAAAGAGACTTCACACAAGCCTTCCTTATCGTTCTAATGTAAAGTGTCGCTCTTTATCCTTTAAGTAAATGGGCGTGGCGGCCGTTCCGGATTGGTCCGGACCGGTGACAGTCGACGATCGGGTCCACGTGGACTGCGGGTTTAATCTTTCTCACTTTCCACTTTCATGAGGCCATAATGCTGTCTCGGTTTATAAAGAGCGCACCGAACAAAAAGGACAAAGTCGACGAACGGATGTATCAGAGTGAGATGGACACATAATCTTAAGGAACTGGAATTCGCAGTACGATTCTCATCTTTTCGAGACAGTCCAAGCGTATACTTATACGGAGACGGGGGAGGGCATCGCAGGGGGAGGCGCAGGGAATTTATATGTTTCCTAAGGGTACACTCTCGTCCACAAACCAAAACGTCTCGCTCCGCTGAAGCGCACCGTATAAATGCGCTCGAGATAATGACAAGTTTTTAATTAATTACTAACCGTGAAGTGAGCGCTCATTTTAATTTAATAAATGCTCGATTTCTTGTAATTCACAAACGCACACATACACACACTCACCCCTCCTTCCGTAAGAATAATCACTCAGACGAAACGTAAAAAACATGACCCTACTCCCTGGAATGGGCCATTTTCGAGAACCCCCCATTGTTGATGAATAAGGAATTACTTGAACTGATGAACCGGTTTCCCAACATTCCCCTCATCAACAAATAGAATGTTGATTTTAATTATGTCTTCCCAGCAAATAAGCTGACGGATTAAACTTTTCAGTTCAGCAATAAAATGTTGATCGTAATTTGCTGGAGGGGACAGATATTGGATGAATGATGATTGATGAAGGAACCCAAAGTCTGAGAAATTTGAGAAGGTATGTTGGCGAATTCCCCGAAATTGAGGCATTTGGTGAACGTGTGGGACGCAAAAATCAGGACCGGGTTCGATGTTGATCGTGTTGTGTGTCGCCGGCGATCAATCGAGAAAGACACGCGGATATGGCGACCGACTTCAGATGACACTGATCCTTGTCTCAAGATTGGTAGAGATTATTTGAAAACAAAAATTTTATAAAGCGAAAGACGACGGCGGACTCGTTCAAACAACAAATAATCAATAACTTGATAAGTATCTTGAACAATCAATTATGCAAAGCAAATACCAATGTTTATTCTACTCTATTTGTTCAGGTACCCACTTAGAGTACATATAAAGGCGCGCCATCAAGGTCGTTGAACTTTTTGCTAGTTGATTTTAACAGCCTTGTAATTAAACTGTTTGTGAATGTACGGAATTTATAATGCACTGTTGGTTATGCTTTTACGCTTTACAAATTTGCTATTTACCTTTCAATCCGGGACATTCGATAAACTCATTTGCGATTCAACTTGTGCATATAAAAGATAATTTTACACTCGGAATATTCCGTGCCGTTTCGTGTATGACAAAAATTCATTTTGAAATAAAATTATTATTGTCATGGTTCTTAATTATTGTGTTGATAGAGGGAAATTTATCTTGTTTGTACAATTTATGGCAATTAAAAAGGTTGAAAGTTGCCTTATTAACCCAATCTCTTGAATAAATTGGACGCAATTGGCACTTTACAAAATCATATCATTGACTCATACTCTATATAGATGTCTATATTTTAATGAAAAATATGGAACCTCATCAATTATGCATTGAAAAAATGAATAAGCCATGAGGCATGAGAAATTTTTAAATTTGTTGAAATTAGGAAACTTTCAAAATCACGCACTTTCCAGTTATCCATTTATCTTAAATAATATTTACACGGTTTACCCATCATATAATACTGTAATGAAAAATGAACTTATTTTCACTTGAGAAACGCCATTTTTTTATAGAGATGAATAATGTCCTTCAAATAAGTATTTTGCGAAAATTACTGCGACTATCGTGAAGTTAATAATAAAGGTACTTGAAGTATTCAGGTACGTTTCGTTGGGCATTCAATTATGGTCTAGATTCCAAAGATGTCAAACTAAGATAAGTTCAAGTGTTGTAAATAATGAATCACATTGATCATCTGAGTAATTGTGGGAATTTTAACAAAGAGTACATATCAATGGTCGAGTATTTTAAAATTAATTTTCAAGTTTGTAGAAATTGTCTGTCAACAATGTACTTGTGTAGTGGGTTTCGGTGATGGGGAAAACAATTACAGATAAAGTCTCAAGTGTCTAGTGCAATTCACAATTATTATTACAAGACATGATCGTAAATCACAATTTCACATCTGAAAGTTTGTAATAAAATGTTCCAAAATGTTTACACCAGAGAATTTTATGGTCACAAGTCACAACTATTTTCATACGATGATTTTAATCTCGGATATAATATTCCAGTATAACACTGTCTAGCCGTATATTTTTCACTCGGGGCTCAGGCCCCAATTCGAAAGTCCATATTTGATATGAAAGCTCACGCTTTGTGTACAGTATTTTGACTCTTAAAGTGGGTTCCATACAAATACACGACATAGAGATGACGGCAGATAACCTCTATATGCGAGAGGAGTTAATGTAAATTACAAAAATCAACAACACTTGAAATCCGCTGATGATAGCACAAATGAAAGGATTTATTATTGTCATTACTTATCAGGAAAGCTGTACAAATATAAAATATTTGATTGAAAATCTTGAATCTAGGTAGGACATATTTATAAACTACACAAAGATTACACTTTAAACTAACCGACATCTGGAAAAAATTCAGCGGGAAAATCATTAAAAATGTATTGACTTTCATCAGCCATTATCATTTCGAGTTGTATTACGTAGGATAATAAAGTACAACAGATACGCAATCCGTATTGGCAACTTTGAATGATGTTATGTGAGATTATCCATGCCAGACATTTCCACTTAGCCGTCTTGGCATAACACTTCACCGTGCGATACGTGTTATCATTAGAGCCAATAAACGATAATACTAATAGATATCGAACGCCGGAATGATGGTATCAATACATGTCATCAATTGAATATACCTACTACAGTTGTTTTTATCGCATATGAAGAGCATGTTGGGTACTCTTCCTAAATAAAATATTTACATTTGTGTCGCTTTTATAATTTATTTGCGCTCTCGTTAGTTTTATTGAGAATTTCAATCGCGATCGACGGCCCATAGTCCAATATTAATCCCATCACGCAATCATTATCATCTATCAGCAGATCGTCGATACACCGTATATGTATATAGGACAATAATAACATTATAGGATTAATGATAATAGTATATTATACATTATGTGGAGCAAAAGTAGTTTCGTTATCAGCATAATACTGCGAATTTACACCTGAAAAGTGAACCATGAAGTTCAATAAAAAATAGCGGGCGACAGAGAAAGTACTTTTCACAGATGCCCCCCAGCGTCAAAAATAGTGGATTATCTTATTAGGATCAAAAGTGAAGCTTCATGTGCTGAGGCTGGAAGTTTCACTGCGTTCGTCAGCCAATCCAGCGGAATCATTGGTAATTTGTGAAGTTGGGCATCTTTGGAGAACCGTTTTAGAAGGACGAAAATTTTCACAGACGCTCTCAGCAGCGACAGAAAAAGTACTTTTTATTGCCGCTTGAATTCTATCAGAAAAGTCAATTTTTATGCAGTATTGTCTACATATGTACAGAGCGATCGAGAAAACTTCACATAAGGGAAGCTGTGATTATCATTCTCTCACCACCCTTTTAGTAGCTTTAAGATGAGAAAGAATGATAGTCATAGCCTCCCTTTATGTGAAATTTTCTAGATCGCACAAAAAGTTTTCTACTGACGTTTGAAGAAAAAAGTAGTTTTCCTCCGCATAATGTGCTACTTTTTCTTCAATAAATCGGATGTATAGAAATTACCTCAAAAAAATTACAGAAAAAGCGGAATTAATGTTAATTCATTAAGTTAGACACCTTTGGAGTACCATTCTAACACATTTACTGTGAGTAATGAGCTAATTAATTCAGGAAAGTAAAAAAGTACTTAAAATAGAGGCTTTGCAACCCTGGTAGCTGTTGAAAAGGTCATATTTTGTCACCAATGCGTAAAATGAATGACAGACCGTGGAAACATTGTTGGCTTATTAACAACAATGAAAACATAAATGCCAGTGCGTAAAATAACTTGTCAGTTAATCTAATGAATAACTAATTTCCACCCATTTCAATGAAATCTGTGGAAAAAATAGCGTTCCAAATTCCTTCTCACAACAAAATTTATACATAACTACCTATTTCACTGCCGTTTCATTGATGTCAGAAAAGTCAAACTTTAGCATTTCGACAGAGGAACGAAAAGTCAACTTCCACTGACGTTGGCAGAAAAAATACGAGTGCTTCGACGACGGGGTCCAAAATGTACGTTGCCGGCGGACGCGTTAATACGATAAACCTCCTGGAGAGATTCTTTATGCGGCATCAATATTAATTAAGTTACTAATTGGATATAGAAGAGGCAAGTTGGGCCTTGCGGTCGCCTGGGAATGCGGCGGTGGCGCTCGAGAGTGAACCCTTGTTTAATAGCCAAGCCGCAGAGAACCGAAACGCGGTCTCAGTTAGCGGTACTTGGTCAGACCGAGCGCGCCACTTGGTCACTACGAGAAAAGCGTGATACCCTCTCCGCGATGATGACCTTCCCCCGCACAAATTCGAATTAATTACCGCCGGTGGCCACCCGCCCCCTGGAAATTGTCGCAAATATTTCGCCGTAACGGCCGATCGGGCGCCCGTTTAGGGCCTGCTTAGCACACAATAAGCGATACGTCCTGTTGAAATTTTCATGATCCCATACGCTCGGCCACTTCCAAGTCCGGGTCGAGTGTGCCCATTGTATGTTAAAAAGTGTAAAACGATTGTCTCATTATTTTTACGGCCGAGATCGAGATTATTCATCCCGTTTTCGCGACAGGAACGGGGGCGCGAATGAGGTGTTTTCACGAGGCATCAAATTTAAATTTTATGAATGATACATATTCGCATAAGGTGGAAAATGACTTCTGCGCAAGAATATTGTTGAAAAAATTGTTTTTATCTACCTAGTTATTGCAATCACAAAGAAATTTTCGTGACGTCAGCAATCACCAATCAAGTACACAGATCGTCTGTAGATGGCGCTCATAAAAATTTAATAATAGTTGCTGTATTACCGATTACTGACATTTTGAGGTTATGTAGGTGTCTGCTGTCATCCGTATCGGTAAAGTTTTCATGTTCTCGATAAAATTATGCGATTATGCTTTCAAAAATGAAGAAAAAACCTGCTGATCACACAGCAAGGATCAACACCGTAACTGTAACTACGCGTGGCGCCATCTACTGGATCGTAGAAAACTTGTAACTTGTGTCTGACGTTATCAGAAAAAAAAATTGAACAATTTTCAGCCCTTTAAACTGTACTAAAAAATACTATTTCAATTATTGAATAGTGAATACCATATACAGGGTTTCCACTTAAGTCCGGGCACCACGTGACCTACTGAAAGTATATGCAACTCAAATTTCATCATTGGCGTAACAAGCATATTGCGTGGACCATATATTCTGTGATATTGTTTTAACATATTCCTTTGACAAATAAAATGGGAAACAGCCAAAATAAAACCATTAAAATTGAAGAACACTGGTGGTTTTTGAGCAATCAAATGTTGCTGCAATTCTTCAATAGTGTGAGTGCTAAAGTGTTCAAAATCTTCTGTCAATATGACCGACATAAATTATCGAAAACTGACGCCACTGGTGACTTTGACACAAATATTACTCGAAAACTCAAAAACTCAAAACTCAAAAACTGCCCATAAACCTATATCCCTAAATATGTATAACAAGTTGCCTAACTAATGGTCACGTGGTGCCCGGGCATTAACGAGAACCCTGTAGTATAGTCGCCTCAAGATATTTTGGCCAACACGTGACCCCCAAAGTACCTGAATTTTGCTTAGCAACTTATAGGTCACTTGTTGGTCAAAATATCTTGGAACGACCATATCAGATAAGCTATGTATTTGGAAAAATACATGAAAATAGCTCATTCGCCGGATTTTTCGGGCGTGCGGTAAACGTTCTCGTCCGAAGACGTCCGATTTTCGTCTCGTGTAAATTGAATACGGTAGGAAACGTTAAAATATGACGGCACGACGATTCATTATACAAGCCGAGTACAGATGTTGAACACAACTGCAACATTCCAACAATGCGGTCGTCGGTGTGTTCTCTTATAATATCCCCCGCCCGCCCACACGCATCCGAGGATTTATCTTTTCCTCCTCGTATGCGATCCTGGGCCGTGTCGAGAGAGCCCGCAGCACGGCTAAGCGCCCGCCACCTTCTAATTATCCGGGCGAGGCGCTCGAGACTCCGTATAGGTGAGACCGGAGCGGGGAGATAAAACGCCGGAGCCATTCCGCGGATAGACCGCACCGACACCGCCGGATTAACAATGCAGATTGTGTGCAGTTACGCCGATGTTATTATGACATTCGCCATCATGCGAGATTCTTAGAGCCAGATATGCGGGGATATGAGGAACGCGCCATCAGACGCCGAGAGATAATGACCATCGGCGTTTATGCCAAATTCGCCACCATTTATGTAATAACTCGTCCTAGCGGTTACTTTGTCACTGGAATATACGGCGGGAGATGAACGAATTCCGAAAGCTGGAAAAATTTACGATAGGTAAGTATACCGAGTGTTTCCATAAAGGGATGCTTTCTTATAATCATGGTGGAGGTGTTTCATTATCACTTCCGCCGGCTTATTGAGTATATTGACCCAAAAAATTGGTGTAATTTCAAAAATAAAAGATAATCTATCATAAGAGCTTTTTGAAGTTTTCGAGATATTGCGATAACTTTTGAAGATTACATTTTCTTGAGGACGGTTGAACTCAAAGTTCAACTGATCGAACATTTGATTGTGACGTTTCTCTAAAGAATCCCAAACTCGAGCTCAAGAGCTTTTGTATATTCTGACTCTGACTTCAAATGCAGAAGATATTATAGCTCCGACAGTCAATTTTCAAAATACTGATATCAGGTGTCCCAGAAATAGCCGGAATTTCTATTTTTCAAATGATTTGCAATTTCTTCTTTTTGGATGCAAGATGGAACTAGCTAGTTCTCTGGAAGAAAATTTTCGCAAAAACTAATAAAGCGTGATGCGAGGTGATAATTTTGGCAAAGTTTAAAATGAGCAGGATCTTCATCCATTGTGAATATTTTGAGCTATGATTACCTAGTTCCAATTCATTGGAACGGATGAATCAGATGAATCACAGCATATGTATTGTATGTGAAACTTTTTTGGATAAAATCTTGAGTTTACACAAAAAGTTTCTTGTTTCTCATCCCATGTTGAATTACTGCAGAAACGGTAAGATTTAGACTCAACAAGCTTTTGATTCAGGATGTTTTTTCCATTTCAAGTCATCCAGTTTTATTTTTATTAGATCACTCACGGATCTAGTTTTTTAAAATCGCAATATGCGTCTGGAACTAGATAAGATATGGGAATCGACGAAAGCTTCTGTGAAAGATAATCAAGTCTTCCATTTTATTCGAAGCTTTTTTTGATTTTTGAACTGGTGTAGCTTAATTCAAAAGCGTTTGCGATCCTAAAATCTCTCATTTTTATTTCGACGACCCTGTATATGTGTTTTATTTTTGCATAAAGTATAATTAATTGTAGTTATTTAAGAGTAAGCAGATTCGATTCCTGGATATGATTTAAATATAGTCGGAATAATAAACGCGTGATTGCATCATTAACCGCATAGAATATTTAAATAATTTTGTTTTCGGAAAGCACTTCGGGTGTTAGTATGCTCAACGTCGCGTGTAGATTTTAATCTCCTCCGGAATGTAGCATGTTTATTTCGTGAATTTATCTTGATAACCGCGCCTGATTATAAACAAGGATTCGTGGATTAAACTGACATTTAAAATACAGGGTGCTGACAATCAATTTAAAATTTAATTATAGAAAAAGTCCTCTCGATATATTCGTACATCCGAGATTTTTATCCGCGCCGGGGAGAATTGGCGTAAATCCAATAATAATGACGGTCGTTCCCCATTATCTTCGTCTTCATCATCACCATCATCGTTTTTCGGTCGGGTTATAATGCGCCTTTTCTGTTTGACGCCCTGAAAGGAATCTTTCGTGTGTCGTCATCATTCACGCTAATTTCCGTCTCTTCACAGTCCCATTGTATTCGATGACGAATACGAAATTATTATTAAAGGCCGCCTTTATAGCACGGAAAAAATTATCATCACGCTTCTAATCTCGCCTTATTGGCATTGTGCTAAATTGACTTGTACGGAACAAACAATCCCGTGTGGGTACGATATGTGCCCAGCTCGGCCGTTACAACGCCGGTTGCGACGGCGATTATGAATTTGAAATTGGTTAGGGGTCCCGGGCGCAAAGCAGATAATGCGCAATTTGCGAAGACGAAAATACGACCGGCGCGAATGTCGCCGATAACTGCATTCGTTATGATCACTCGGCGCGTATTCTTTGCTCATCATCGGAGCGTGATTGCTGAAGATTTTCAATTACGCCGCCGACGTTAATTATCGCGGGCACGGAGGTGCGACAAAACGAAACGTGCTAAGGCAGGAATCTCATTAGATCGACCGGCCATTACGGCCGGGAGGGCCCCAGAGACAAACACCGCGATGACGACTCCGCATAATGTCGTCGGCTCCGCACGGTACGACATTTAAACGCACCGAGTCTTTTCCGACTTTACAACAATATTATTAACCTAACCACATGTTTACCATGGCGATTATTTCTGCACGTGAATACCACCTAATTATTGCCTTCGCCTGGCGTATTATAATTTCTATCATTACCCACGACCATTCCGAACAACATGTTATTATAATCATCTCGTAGATGGGTTATGTCTGTAAATAGGTATGAGGTCGTTGCGGAAACTTTTATCGAGCTTTTAAAAAAATTCACAGGCAGAAATTCCGAATCGTACCCCGTTTTCATTTCCGAATGTTTTATTATTCCCAAATGAAACGGCCGCGGAATATTAGACACCAGTCGGGCGTTTTTACTCCGGCCTCGTCTCTTCTCCCACTGGATAGTATAATAAAGTCGATGTTAAATATTTAGCGGATCGGACTAGAGCTGCTTATTCTTCTCCTCGTCGTCTTATTTTGTAATTTAAAAGTTTGCCCCAAGACACGGCAAAGTGGGAGGAGGCGTTCGCGCTTTTTGCCTTTCGTATATTTATTTTCCTCAAATGACTTCGGACGACGAGTTAGGTAAACCGTTCCTGGTATACCGCATAAAACTTCTCATTTGAGTTTCGGTATAATTTGGACGGGTATTAAGACCGAGTTATTAAGCTCATCGACGGCTTTTTTTTAACTAGTCATGCCTCATCATTGTTCATTATAACCTAGCTGAATTAAATTGATGCCATACCTATGTATTAAAGTCGAAGAAAACACCATTTCTAATTGGTGTATTATGTACCCGAGATGTTTTTGTACCGTGAAATTAAGCCGTTTCATTTTTGTGGAAATTAAAAAGTGACACTTACATCTCCATAAAACAATGTATTTAGGTGCTTGTATACGTTTTATAAAAAAGGACTTGTGTTAAATTCCGGGTACAATTATTGAACGTTTCCGCTAGACTGATGCGGGTACGCTGTAATCCGTTAATATTACAATAATAGACATCCAACTTTCTAGGAGGAGGGTTGGGAAAAGGTGCGGAACCTACATATACCTACGTATTCAGGTTGGTCTTATTGCCTCTAGTTTCGTGAAAAAGTTAGTTTCCCTTGTCAATATCCTCTAACTTTTTGATTTGTTGGAGTATATCCGTGCATTATACCTAACCGACTTCCAAGTTCAGAGGATTCTCGATAACCATTAAAAGTCACAATTTACCAATACCGATTCACCGGTACGTGGTGGTGGTGTATGGGCGATGGAAAAGCCAACCGCATAATAAATAATAATAAACCGACAACCTACATGTCACATATTTGATATCTTTTTACATTCACGAACATGTGTACGTAGTGAAAAAGTCAATTAGTTAGCGGTAGCATTTCGGATCTTATGTATTTGTGTACCAGTTCGTATAATAATTGTGTATACCCACTTGCTGTTTTCCACACTGTCGGTATTTTTACGGTAATCGAACCGCATGAACGACCGACGCTTGTAACATTAATTATCGTTATTAATTTGTTGATACTCGTTCCTACAGTTTCAGGAATTCTGGTTGGCCTTTTTCGAAGCGATGCGCAACTCGACTTTCTCTTGCATCCTTTTTCGCCGCATTCAAAGCCTGAATGCGCCTCTCGCTCTTTCAGGATTCGAGCGCATCTAGAGTCTCAAGTAATGCCCATCTAGATTCATCTCGCTGTAAGCTATATGTGTGTGACATTAGCCGATATTAAATATATATGTGCATGTAGCCATGTATGTATATGTAGAGGTAGTTCACTGGTCGAGATAAGTGGAGTAACAGCGTTTATGTGCTGAAATGGGGGAGACGAAGATCCAAGCAAAGGCTCTTGTGTGACCAGTTTATCTGATTTGCGAGCTGTCAGTCACGCAATATCAACTACTCTCCGCTCTCGGCGGCGGCGGCGGCGGTGGCGGCGTCGCAGTCTACACACCGGATGCCGGATGGTGTTTTAGCGTAATGAAACGTCGCCGAAATTCGGTCGCTTCACGTAAAAATTAGTTGTACCTATTGTAATTCGGTCGTAAAGTTTGACCTTTGTAAACTCGCCTCGGGGTCCGTCTCTCTCGCTCCTAATAACTGGTAGGCCGGGCAAGGCTTTTGTTCTGCTAGGACGGAGCCCGCACCCCGACCCACTAGATTTTATCGGCACTCATATATATTTTTTTTGGTCGGCTCTTATTTTTGCTGGTTTGCCCGCTGCGTACAGATCCTGCAAGCCATGTACTGGCACCTCGGCACTCCACGTGGACCCGACGTCCGTCCGTCACTTCGTTGCGTGGCAACGAACGAGCAAGCCGACGATCCGATTGGAGTCGGCTCGATTTTCATTGGTTCGGTGCGGTGAGAAGCGGCGAGCTCGTTTAAAAAGGGCGTTCCGGTCGTGTGTTCGTGCTCGGTTGGGCAAGAGTGCGAGAATCCGGTCGGGGATTGGCCGGGTTCGTTTGTTCGGCGCGGGTCCACGTGGACCCGCGACCAGCTTGGTATACTGGCAATCAGGGCGCCATATTTATAAGGGTGAAAGGGGCTGAAGTGAAATCACGCGGGTGGAACAAGGACGGATCCGACCCCTGTTTCAGCTAAAATGAGATGCTTTCTGCCAGGCAGCCATTTTGAGGGTAGTTTTTTGTTTTTTTATTTTTTATATTTTTTGTTGCGAACATGTACGGATCATTTTAGGGGTGTGAGTACAAGCGGACGTAAAAGCGCCCCCGCGCAGTCAGGTGGACTGACCACCGGCGGCGGCGGCGGCGGCATCGGCGAGAGATCGGGCGGTGTGGGAATACACAACAACCCGCGACAGTTTACCCGTATTACGTTCACGCTAATTGCAATCACAGTCCTGCCAATTAAAACGTGACCCAGTTCCGGCGCGCGGCCGTTCGATTTTACGGCGCGGCTCCCGAGAATTAATTCGCGCGCTCCGAACTTTCGCGGGCGCAGAAGTGTGCGGGGGCCCCCGGCTCGTTACCGGCTCATTACCCGCTTTTAATAATAAACCCATTCCGGGCGCCCGTCTATGTACCCGATGACACCGATGCCCGGTGACACCGGGTACGTCCTTTTCCGCGGACTGTACGGGCTGCCGGTATTTTCGGGGGTTGCGGGCTTTCCGTGAGGGAGCGCGGGGTGTGTGTTAGCGGTTTTGGGGGTCGCGGTGCGCGGCGCCGGCTCGGTGGTGGCGCTGGGGAGGGGAGCCCCACGCCAGTCGCTTGTGGAACGCGGTTGCGAGTGCACGCTGCGTCGGCTTCTCGTCCTAGGTTCGCAGAAAGTGCGGTTTCTCGTTCGTCGAATTGGTGTGGATTCCCAGAAAAGAGTGCGGTGGCTCAGTGGTTTCAGAGTGCATGTGCGTCCACGGTTCCAGGGATTTAGCGACCGCTTCTCAGGATTACCCACGTTATTACCGGTCGGTTCGGCCAGTGTGATCGGCAAGGCGCTAGGGTACCATGTGTTGCTGACGTAAGATGTACCCCAGTGCAGGAATGAACGCGGCGGCAGCAGCAGCAGCAGTCGCGGCCGCGCGCCATCCGGTAAGTCCGCTTCCGGTCAGACCGCGCGCCCTTTTTTCCTCTGCACTTTGCGAATTTGGCGCCTGAGAGTCCTGAGACGGAGTAAGCTAGGTGACGTCACGAGACTGCCGGAGGTGCTTCGGGTCGTTTACATGCGTCAGTTCTGCGCCTAGCCACACAAAGGGAACATGTGTTTTGGGCTAGGTAGCGATCACGTCCGTGTTTTTATTGTGATGCCCGGCGGTTTACAAGACGACGCTCTTCACGTCGGCCGGGCGAAACACAAACTCGTCCGTCTAGAGAAGGAGCAATGGGCTCGGCGATGAGGGAGATGGACGATTTTTTATTGCGCAGTCTGGAAATGTTTGGCGTAAAAAATTCATGTTGGGAAAAATTCACAATTCGAATTATTTGAGATTGGCGTGAGAGATCTACGTCACTGGTGAAGACGAGCATGCGCAGTGCGCGAAAACACGTTTTGAAACGCGTGTTCAATAACGTTCACAGCTGATGCCTCTGTAGTTTGATACTATTTCGAAATTTCAAGCGGAAACGTGGTTTTCAAAATTCAATCATGTGCACATGTGGGAAATTATCTAAAGGGTTATTTAAATATTCCAATTACACATTATACAGGTAAAGTTGCTGATATTGTACTGGCACCTAAATCATGCTAGTGCTGTATTTTCTATTGAATGAATCCTCAAAATACAGGCAATAGACTTTAGTACCATTTCTAAGCTTCACTAAAAATTGCTGCTGAATCTGAACTGTAGATATTTCATTGAATTGCGAAAAAAAAAACAATAATGTTTATGTTATGCATATTCAACTAAGGTCCTGTAACTGGAGTGTACAGTTACAGAATTTTTATCTGTAATAATCGTAGAAGTCATTCAATTTCATGTAAATAATGCGATTCAACCTGAATATAACATAACCTCAAAAACTGTCTCCATTTCCTAGGACTTCATTGAATCTGCCACAAGCACCTAACACCTAAATCGGACCAGTGTTTATATATCTAAGCATTATGGTGCCTAATTGTACCCGATGGGTCGTTCAATACATGAAAAAAATCTACAATACTTGTACAAAAACAAAAACTGGCCAGTGACAGACCCCTCGTTTATATCAGTACGATATGGTACGATCGAGGATACGATATTAGGAATCCTAGTCGATATAGGGAACCGGTCTCCTAGATAAATTCTACCAAATGTAAGCTTCTAGGGATGATGAAAATGTTCATGTAAAAAACTGAAATGTTGATATTACATATTACATAATTAAAAAGATAAAACTTCCAAGCATGTATTACAAGATTCTTGAAGTTTCATTATTAGGGGGTACAATATAGGATATAGGCAACCTCACCCTACTTTTTCTAATGATGAAACATTGTTATATCAGTGCTATTCCATTATTTGGTGCTTCATTCACCTCTCCCCTTATTCTGTCGACCGTATATTTATGCACAATGCGCGTCCGATGGCCCCTTGCCAAAGTTTCTTCGTGGAATCGTCATCGCAATAATGCGAACACGTAAAGACCACCATGAGCGCGCATCCACATTCTTGCAGACAGATGTGCCAGAGCGCTTCTTATGCTTCGACATCATTTTCAGCCTTACGTATCGAGTGGAGGGTCGGGCATACGGGACAACAAAACGTTGTTATTCCGGGTAACTTTCTAAAATTTCGTTCCGCGAAGACCCCTCAAGGGCGGAATGTGCCGGTGCCTTGAACCTTCTGCCTCTGGAGGAACCGGAAGTCGAATTTGGGATTCGTGCGTCGTCCGCACGGCCGCCGGTCGTTCCGTTCCGTGAATTCCGCAATTTGACGTACGTCCGCGTTTTATTTCCGCCGCGGAGCGTTTAATTCGCACGATGCGCTTTTGCGCGACTTATTCGCGGCGCGCTCGGGTTATAACACGAGGTCGGGCCGCGGCTCGCTCCGTGTGTAGGTAAGTTGTTATAATTAAGTAGATTCATGTCGCGCATCTAGGTATAACATGTTTACTGCAAATTTATTCTCAGCGGAGGCCGGGAAAGGTTGTCGGTGACAATTTTAGCATTCTAATGCGCCACGGCAGCCACCGAGGTCGATGACTCGTCATATCACATCGCACTCACCCGCAGATATAATTATTATTAATTGCGAAGTATTCAGACTCACGAAAGGTTTTCGTAATTAAAAACGCTCGCGGATTTTTCGGGAAATTCCTCGCGGGCGAATTCGCGCGGTGTGCGTGCGCCTCGCAGCCGGCACGTTTTGTCTTTTTTCGCCCTAATCGAGTTTTTCTTTGGTTATCCGGGCTGTTGGGATTATTTTACGGCTTCTTGGTCATCACGCTCGACGGAGCTCTTTATACTTTCGACGTGCGATTTTGTAAAGATCGAACCGAAACCGGCGAATGCGCCCCTCTCGATGGTTTTTTCGTCTAATGGAACGACCTTTCTTCCGTTTATGCAAAGAGCGCATTCTCCACGGCCCGACAGGCGCATCTAATAGAGGTGTTGCGCTTCGCCGACCCGGAGTCGCCCGGATCACCGATGAGCAGTTCGGTCACGAAACTCATTCCGGAGATTAACACGTGACCGACGCTCTTTCGCGCCGATTGTCGAAAATTTCCAGAGGTGCGTCCGGGAAAATCGAATTCGCCTCATCCGTTCAATTCCGTATTAAATCAATCCCCCGGCCGGCCCGAACAAAGGGGTGTCGAGTGAGTAATAAGCGTAGTGAGATCTCTTATAAAGCCAAATGCTATCCCGAATCTCGCCCCCTCGTCCTTCCCACAGGGGCGTTTAGAGAGGGCGAGCCACCCCTAGTTCTGCGGGTTGGCTCCCTTATAACCTTCTTTCATAACATGACGTCAGGACGCTTCATTTTCAAATAACGACCATTAACCAAGTGCCTACTTAAACCGTAATTTTCCTTCCCCCGGTATCCATCAAGGACCCATCTTGCTTTTATATACCGAAACGGTTTCAAGGAAAAAAACACAACGAGTCCCCAATGTGGAGCTAATTTCCAGTCGAGCAGCCTGAACTTGTACAGGTGTTTCAGAATTTATGACGGCTATCGTGGGCATTTACCCCGGACTTGAAAAGTGGATGCACTCGAGCGAGCGGGCCCTTGGTGGGGCGCACAATTCCCAAGCCCCCCCGTGGCGTCCCTGGAAAAATCGCCACCCGAAACCATAATACATAATCATAATACCCCGACGTTAATTTCGGGTCTGTTGAAGATTACCGTTGAATGGAAGTTTTCGTATTTATTTTCGAGTCCGGGGTGAGAGCATTAGGGTCGCGTTCAGTTTGTCGTCTTTTTCACTGCCGAAATCTCCTTCCGGCCCCGGATGCCTACCTGCTGGTCCTCTCCATTGTGAGTGCGTATTCATATCAGCTGCTATTTATTGGAGGGGTCGCTCGGTAATCCGCCCCTCGCTGGGCCCGGCTCCGACTTCGGGGTGGAAAACGTGCCCTCGCCCCATACAATTACAAGACACCCCGCATCGTCTAGGGAACCGCCATTGTCGTCGGCCTGCGACATTAGTCTCGTTAACAATTTGTAACGCCTCTTCGTATCGATGCGCTCGCATTCCGACCGAATCCGTATCGATTCCTGCGACATACACGCGTCATAATGCGATGTCGTTTTCGGGATGTCGTTTCCAATTTGCGCGAATTCGCTTTTCAGCGGAGCAGATTGCTTTTTTCGCTACACGTTTCTCGCGCGTCTTAATCAAAAGCGACTCGCGAAAGGAATATTTTCGACACGGTCAATAAACAACATTTTCTCGAGTATTATGTCGATGGGAACGGTATCGATTCCCCTTCTCGGAACATCGTCCCATCTATGATATAGGTGAATTATGCAACGGCGCTGTTATTAGGCTCTTAAAGCTCGCGACTGTCGGAAAGTAGCCTCATAATTCCGTAATGACACGTGCATTACCGAGTTGAAAAACTTCCGATGTACACGGCGGGAGCTAATTAATGACCGTGTCGCACTCGATTCGAATTCAATTTGCGCAAACACGATAATGTCCAGTTCGCACATGGTCATCGCCGGTCGACCGCAAAGTTCGCCTCTTTTGGGCCGCCGGTTTCTCGGTACACACGGAAGGTCCGTAGATCACGTGGTATGACCACAAAGCGCGATCGAACATCAAACCGCTCAATTCGAGTACACTATTTATTACACCATTATTAACATGAACCGTCTAATGGCCGTACGCTAATTGATCCGCCTTTAATAGAAAGTTAAAATCAATTAACGTGATGCACAAAGGAACCCATTCGGACGGGTACCCATATAACGGGCGGGCACCTTCTGGGCGTAATTATCGTTTGTGTGGATTCGAGGTCGAGTGAGATCGGTTTATGGGCGAGTGTGCCCCGTCGGTTATCGCGTCGGTGTGAAAATTTCGGCTTTATTGGCCTCCTGTGTCGGAAAATTCGGGGATTAGCGGGTCCGAATACGGCCCGTCTGGTGGAAACGTCTTTATCACGTCGTTAAAGTGCGCGACGCGGTATTACGGCGGATTTTCGTTATGGGCCCCCCCCCAAATAAAAACATCAAACGAACCGTAAACTATTTAACAGAAAAACGCCGAGTTAACGACGCCGGAGAAAGGGGGACGCCAAAACACACTCAACTTGCACTCGGATCCCATAAATACGTCGACTAATGATGAGACGTTTTATTTTCGAGTGGTGTCACTTGGACGCGTTTCAAGAGGCGTCTCGCCGGACGAGGGGCGCGAACTTGGCGTCTTTCGGCCCACCAGAAGCGGCACTTGATTGATTTTTCTCTGTTAACATGCCGGGCCTATTAAAGCGGCGCTTTTAATTAGCCAAATTGCGCCCGACTTCCGTGCGTGACTACTCATCGGTCGCCTGTTTACAACCCGGAGCCAAGAATTCAAATTAGAAAAGACACGATAATATGCGATCATGAGAGTAATCAAAACGAAAACCACCCGACCCAGAATTTGTGTACACCTTGTATGTACTATCGAGAGCAAACGTTTTCCCCATGCAGTCTCTCGCTTGAGCACAACGGGTGAACACGTGAACTAGAGCGAGAGACTGGGGAATACTTTTGCACTCGATAGTACCATCCATCATTCATTACGTGGCCACTTCGGAATGTTGTCAATTTTTTACCGGTGTCATTTCGGAGTGTCGTTCATCAATAATGCACATGATATCGTACGAGACTTCTTCGGACTTTTCGCATTTGTGAATATGTGTCGCGGTCCAGCAATCGCGATAAATTGACTCGCGATGACCTTGTTTGCTTTATTATATCATTTGTATAAATTGATATCAACTCAAATAGGCGGTTTGTCTCGTGATAATAACTGTCGAATTTACATGTAACATCGTGCAGTTGATGACGAATCAATATTTAATTACGGTTCCGATTCTCGCATTACGCGTTGCGTAATCGGCATAATCGATCATTCTTTTTCTCGCTCTTGGATTATTCTGATTGAAATGAAACCGCTCGCCGCTAGTTATTTATCGTCGTCAGTTTGGAGAGAGGATGTGTGATGGTGGCAGGAAACTGGGTCTCGTTTTATTAGGAAACCTCAATATCCTTTACATAAATAAATTCGTTTTTCAACAAACATTCACACTGCATGATGGCATATAGTGCCGTTAAAGGCGGGGATATACTCCGTGGTGGTACATACATACGTTGAATCCTATTAGATAAATAAATTGTCTAAATATGTGTACAGGCATTTGCGCCAAGTAAATAAAACACAGATCGTGTGACGCCGTAAAATAAATTGGTGAACGGTCAATACCAGAATATTATCTTTTAAAAGTGTAAATTGTTTTATCTTTATAACAGATTACATTGGATATTTGCCGAGGGTATTAACATTATGTCATGTCTCATCGTCGCATATAATATAATCTGTCGAAAAATTCTCTAGAGTGAAGGCGAAAAATTTCCTCAGTCTGTGGTCTGCGATGTCGTGTCGCCGTATGGATAAATATTGGGACAAGAGGTGTTCTTATTAAACAAATGGGTAATGTTTGTCTAAAAATCCTCAGAAAATACCTGGAGTATACACACCTTTTATGTGTTTGCTAAACGCGCATGCAATCTCTAAAGTAGGCTTCCTCGTAATTATTTACAAAACCCACGAGATTACATTGAGTGGTTTCACGGAACACAACGGCTTTTTGTCCTCGTTGTCTGAAGTCTGATGCGATCATCCGAGATATAATTCGTCGAGATGATGATCCGGGAGAGTGGAGTGATCGAAAGTGACAAGCCGGAATTTCCGAGCGGCCCCCATCGTCATCACCATAATACGTCGGACGGACGAATTCGGTTAAATAAGCGGGGCAAGGAGAAATCTCTTAATTGAGCAATTAAGCGACTTCCTGGGGGATTGTGTGTTGTGCTGCCGGAGTGTGTGGCGTTTCAATGGGATTAATAATAATTGTATTCGTGCCGTACACTTTCACTACACACTGCGGCGCGGCCATTAGAACGATCTTCAACATAGCCATCAGGAGCAGCAGTGATAGTGTGAAACGAGGTGTATTTCCCCGCTCCACGGAACCGTGACTAATTTGATACTTATTTTTCTTTGCAGAGATATCGTTTACATGCTCTCTGCAACCGTGACGGCGGCGTAGCTATTTAATGTTTCAAAACGTCGGATTCGTAATACCATCTCGGCCGAACGAGAATTAAGTGTGTTTACACAACGTTTCGACTTTTGGGCCTCCCCGTTTATTATTCCTTCCGCAAATTGGTCCGTTATATTAAACCGTAATTATACGGCGCTCGGGATATTTATCGAGTGCTTATCACAACTTTTCGGGAAATATCCGAGTCCTGATAGAATTTGCGAACTTTTCGCCAGCTCGATGATTCGGGAGGAGTTGATATTTAATTCGGGTAAGTTTGGAGTGCCTGACATTCATCACGGTCGAGGGGATTTTTAGTGTTGATCCGTGTCGGTTCCGGCGGCGGCATGATGGGGACGAATTTCGCCGGTGTACGGCTTAACCGCCGCTGGTAATTAATATAAAGGAAGATAATATAACAATGTGTAATAGTCGTGAATGGGTTCATTTCGTAGATAACATTCCGGGAGCAGTTGTTTGGGAGTTTAAGCACCGTCCTCTCGCTCTGTATGATTAACCGTTCCAGCGGCCCACTAATCGTGGGAACACGGCGAACACCGTAATCTACTCAGCGGCTACCGGATTACGAATATCAACTGGATTCCATCTGAGCATAACGAGTAATGACTCACCTTTCCGATGCGTGTGCTCGTCTGGCGTCGCTCGGTTGGGTTTTGGGGAGGTTCGGCTTAATAAATTACTAATATGAGTACGGCGCGGCGTTTAAAGCCGCGGCACCACCCAGGCCATCGCGAACGTATAATCAAATTCGAAAAGGCTCGGAACCGGCGTGGGCCGCTTTATCTCCGCTCCATTATCTTGTCACGGTCCGAACTTTCTCGAATTCCCTAATAACGCTGCCCGGCTTCCGATAGACCGGATTGCGGCCGGGCGATCCGTAAATTTCGTCGCCGGATTAAACGGTCCGGCTCTCCGTAAATAAGGCACCTGTGCGGGCCGCTAATTGCTGCGGGAAAAATCGATGAGATCAATTAAATGCGATCCGCCGGTCGGAATTAATTTCGCCGCGAACACTCGTGTGTGCGGCCGTTCGATTGTCCCGGCGAGCAATCAGATAAATTCCGACATTTACCGGATTTGCGGTCGCGGCCCGCGGAGCAATCTCGAATCCATTGTATTCTTTTGAATATCTCTTATCTGCGATCTTTGATGTATGGATGCTGCTGAAGTGCTTCGATTTGATTTAATTGGATGATAAAGCCGGGAATGGGCCGAAGAATGGGCGAGCTCGAGTTATATTTATCGGATGATCCCGTATTTCTTTACGGTTTGCGGTGTGGAGGTATTATCTCTTGCCGGATATCTTCGGAATGGCGTTCGATAGGACGAGAGAATTGAAAACGTACTTCCAAACTCCAACTCCTTTCCGAGTAATGTTACAGGTATTAGTCTAAATCTTCAACATGATTTTGTAGTATGTCCGTAATCGAATTTTATTCAATATGAGTAATACTCGGAATAATATTATGTATGAGAATTCAACAACTTTACAACGTTCATATCAAGAGATAAACCGAGGGGTTGACCCGAGGGTTGACCACTTAGTAATTTTGGTGTACATACATCTTCTGGTAATTTTGTCAGTAATGTTAGTAATTTTTTAGAAAATTTCTCAAGTAATTTAAGCAATTCCCAGTAATTTTTGTAATTTTGGAGTACAAGATTTTTAGAAGTGGTCAACCCCTCAGATTAAACACTGGAGAAATGTGGGTACATCACCTCTTCGCCATTCGCTAAAAATGTTGCAAATTGGCTGATATTTACGAGGATACATTGAATTTGCCAAGGATTTTGCCTCGGATTTTGCCAAATATTTCTTGGATTTCCACAACTTTGCCAAATTTTTCTGAAATTAGCTGAATTTCTCAAAAATTCTAATACGTTAAAAATATCGTTTTAGAACAATAGTTCCCTAGAAATTTTACAATTTTGCTGACACTTGTAACAATTTTGTCAAATCTCTCTAGAAACTTGAAAAAATTTGCAAAATTTTCTCCAGGAATTCGACTGTACTCCGAGTTTTTATTCGAAATATCGATAGATAAATATAGATTTCGTCTGGGAATTCGCCATTCGCCAGAAATTTGACTTTGATGTTGATAATTGTACAAAAATTTTGTCATATATCTTCGGCAAATATTTCTCACTGTGCGGATTAGGTGTTCAAATTTGGTGAATTTCAAGTGAATTTTTAGGTGATTTGAGGTCAATGCGAAGGGAGGATTGTTACTCATTTTCGTATTTTTCTCCTGCGAATATTCGGGCACGAAAACACGAACATATGCATGTTTAGAATGAAAACGGAGAATGTTGAGCACTTTCAGCACGTTCACGAGTACGATTCTGACCAATGTTCCCAAATATTTTGAGTTTGTGTGTTTTAATGTTATTTTGTTCAAGAATGTAAAATTTCAGCCCTATCTTTACTGTCATTTATAAGACTGCTTAATAAGCTCGTAAGAAAACCTACACTTTAATTTTCAGTTTTGGTTGAAACAGCCAAAAATTTGAGAATTTTCTGAATATTTTTAGGAATAATTTTCAAAACACCTCATTGAAGTTCTTGGTTATTTCTCGTTTATTCTCCTATATTTCTGATCGAGTTCCGAGAACTTTCGCTGGGGAACGTGGTCCAGCATTTTACATCACTAACTTTTGCGATTTTCTGGCAAGTCTGGCGCATCTGTGGCAAATTTGACGATTTTCGACAAAATACATATCTGATGAATTTATAAGTTCATAACACATGTGCCAAATTTCCGATAATTGATTTTGGAGGAGAACTGCTCTAAAAGAGTTCTTATGAATCTAGATTTTTCAGCCTCAACTTTGCTGAAAGAATAGCCATCGATCCCTTCGTATTTATCTTGGAATCTCATCAGGGCCACCTCTCCTTGGGTTTTCGGCGTGATTCGGTAGTGATTTTTCGGGTGTTCGGTCGAGCCCGAATCCGCTTTGAGAGTGTCTGGTCGCGTTAATGACAAAACGAAGGGCATCATCGGATTACATCCGAGGTCGGTGCAAGTTGGAACCGCGGTCCGTGCGGCCGGAGTATAGCGTGCGGTCTGCGGCCTCCTCTCCACCGCAACCCCTTCGGACGGCCGACCGCCCCCGACCCCCGGCATACCGGACGTGCACGTGCCGCACATCCGCGGCGGCGGCGCCGCCAAAGACACCCCCTTTATTAAATCCGCCCCGGCCCTAATCAACCCTCGCCCGATTTTTACGCCATCGCAAAATTGGGGCGAAAGGTACAATGATGTCGGGCGACATTCGGTGGACGCGACCGTAAATAAAGCGACCGCAGAAACGGGCGGGCGGTCCGAATTGAATTGGTCCAGAGGCGAGGCGGATCGTGAACAGCCATTTCCTCGTGTAATTTAGGGTCGACGGGAGCGGCACAGGGGCCAGGTGGTTCCCAGCGTCGCTTTGCAACCCACAGGAGGATCGTGTTTATATCAAGTGCATTCACCGAAAAGGTTCGGGGAAGTCGTAACAAATTCCGGCCAAATAGTTTGAGAGCTTCGGCAAATTTAACAGTCCCGTAAACTGCGTTTCTTTTGATATCGCGTCTCTCCTCATATTGTGGCCGGAGATCTTTTATTGCTTCTCTCTGCTCTCTGCGGAAACCTCGAGGATGCCACGGTACTATACCTGCCTCTCGGTCTCTTTTTTACGACGGATAATGGAATTTTGAGAGCAGACACAATTATTTCGGCCTATGGCGTACGATAATAAAACCCCGGCAAAAGGACCACATTAATTTACAACCACTCCTTCGTCCTTTCGTTTCCTCAAGGATTTCCCCATTGCGATTTAATTCAGACGTCTTCTATTCATTCCGAGGGGATGACCACTACATTTAATGTGCACTCCCAACCTCAGATTTTCCAAGAATCCACCAAAGTTGCTAGGAATACAAGTTTTAGAGAGAAGGCATAAATCAATTAATTAGAATTTTATAGGCGGGGTGATAATTAGCAGAGGGGTCCCGCTTCATTTGAATAATCTCGATGCAAGTAGAGTAGCCGTTTTAATTACATACAGCCGTCATGAATACGAAATGTTGCTTATGGGAATAATCACGATGCCGGCGCGGCCTAGTTCGTCCCCTCCTGATTTCGCAATTTAAAGTTCGGAATTTGTTAGGGAGACCACATTAACAAGTCCCCCTATTTACAATGCAATAATGGCTCGATCAAAAGATTACGATGAATTGTCGGATTCGAGCCTTGACCTACCTATAACGAGGACGCGTCTGGGTTTTGAGTCGGATAGGAGGAAAAAAAGAGTAAATTGTCGCGTCCTTATAAGGACCTCGGCATATTTACTGCCGCAACTTGGGAGATGTTAAACTAAACACATGCTCGGGAGATAATGTGCCCCCACACACATGATGCCGCGAAACCCGCATCACGTATAAAAAGAGAACGAGAACAAAAGTGCTCCTCCAGAACAAGAATGGAAACAAGATTAAATAAATACGAGGTGTGGTCCGACATAACACATATGCTTCAGTTTACAATTAAAACAAGACCGCGACGAATTGTTTGTACACTTGGGCTTGTGCCCGCAAAATAAACACCAAACCGACGATTAGAAAATTATAAAACAAACAGAAGCCGGGCCGCATCCCGCGGGCCGAATTATGAGAGCAAAACGAAAAGGCGCTGATTTCGTTTTTTCAGACTTCCCAGCACTCGTAAATCGGATATTTTACTCCAGTTGCTATCGAACTAAATTGATGCTTTGTAGCATCTCGATCTCCGGATGTGCGAATTCCATTCCCGCGCGACATTTTCCATACAATTATCCGTAATTACATCGCTCGACCGGCCGTTCGACTTTCAGTACTCCTTTTAGCGCCATTATAGCCGACCGAAGAGTGCACGTCTGGCACGGCGGCTAATTACCGTTCGGCTTCGATTTTATTACGAGACGCGACTATTAAGTCGTTTTAATAATATTAATTAGCGAGTGAGTCTTCATGAACCGTTCTTTCGCAAGTACCCACTTAAGCGTAACACCCGCGGCTGAAAACTCCTAGTTAGTGCATACGTAGGTAATCCGTATCGGTTTAATGAGGTGTAAAAAGGCGAAAACGTCCAGTCGCTCACCTACGCCATGTGCGGTGTAACGGTTTCACGGTTTCAGCTGTTATTAGTCGGCACGTGCAATTATCTCCCGGTGATTGTCGTCTCCTCTGATCGCGAAAGGAATTCGAATTAGTCGCGGCCGAGGGCGATGTCAATGCGTGGGGAGAATCCGGCGCGAAATGATTTTATTTTCGTGGGCGCGATAAAATCTCACCTCTCGACGGCGTGTAAGTTTGCGAGATTTATGAAGGCGGCCGGTCGAAATCTAAACATGTCGGAGGAATGTTTTATAACGTCGACGGTGGTCGCACGCTATGGACGTTATGCGGCCGGCTTTATCCGTGCCATTATCGGCATCGGAGGGCCGACCCTCGGATCGGGCGGCCGTTTCTCCGCGAGGGCGTCGTCCCCTAGGGGCGCACGCGAGTTTCCATCGCGAGTCACGCCATCCCGCATTATCACCTACTTAGTTTCTGGTGACTTTTACTAATAGCGTTTGACGACTATATTTCTGGGCGATGTTATTATTCGCGGGCCGCTCATTTCGATATGGCGTGACCGCGGGGCGAAATAATAGTATGTTGAAGCACCCAGGTGGAAGATATTTTTTTTGTGAAGGACGAGGAGGAAATATCTTTCTTTGACTATGGGTGCTTTCTACAAATTTTCTGTCTAAGTACCGGAATTTTCCGGAGTTTCTCAGTTTCGAGCCCTATGATCGATTTAGGAATTTTTGCTGTGAAAGGATCACCAAGTTCAAAATGTTCGTCTTTTGAACACATCATGCAGTGATTATTTGCTGTCCAGTTTTAGGAATTCAGTATTTGCCTGGGTTTTTGCAGTATTTTCAAGCTAAAACCCATGGCACATTGGAGGTCTACTAGTTTCAAGGCAAGGTAAAAATGTGCCTTCATTTTACATGTTTTTAATGTGGTCCTGAAAATCTGGAAGCTAAGGAGAATATGAGAGAATATGAGATCAGCGTAATTTGGTCCTATCACTTTCTTCAGGTAGAGTTTTTTTTTCCACTTCAAAACTTCCCTTTAACCAAAAATGTCGTCAATCCGTGGTGTTCCCTCTTGATACTCATTGTGTCATGTAAATATAAAACGGTATATTAAGGCACTAGTGGAATGGTGGAAAACACTGTTTTCTCGCACGAATCCAAAATTACAAAACGACTGCTCAGCGTCAGCGGCGAGACTAATGTTGAGAGGACGAGTGCGGAAATGTTTTCGGTCATGATGAGGACTTTATACTATTTTGCCTGGTTGCCTGAATTTTCATGAATTTTTCTTAATTTTGAGTACATGTTATGATTGATTCAGGGAATTTTGCTGTGGATGGTCATCGGAGCAAATGTTCGTCTTTTGCAGTACATCATCATACAGTGTTTTTCTGGTGTCTAGTTTTAGAAATTTAGTGTTTTGTCGGTTTTTGCAGTATTTTCAACCCAAAACAGATATCTAGTGAATTGGAGAGGTATACATACAGGGTATACTTGTTTCAAGGCATTTTTTAATACTAAGATTGTGAAGGAGAATATGGTCGTACAGTGTGATTTTGTCGAAAACTTTCTTCAGATAGAATGTATTTTTCATTTTTAAGCAAAAACTTCCAAAATCAGTGGTGTTTTCCTTTGTGAAAAGCAAATAGAAAATAGTGTATTTAGCAGTAATGATGAAATGATGTTTTTCCGCACGCGCCCAAATTCACAAAAAGTTTTTCCGACTTTTCATCACTTTCTCCTCGACTTTCTCTCAATTTTGAGCATCAAATGGTCGATTTGAGAATTTTTGCTATGGATGGTCTAAATGTCAAAAATGTTCAAAATGTCTTTTGTATGCTTATAGTGTTCATCTGCAGTCTAGTTGAAAAAATTTGTCCGTATGCTTCTGGCATTTCCAACCCAAAACGTATTATATTGAGCTGAGGTGCACTTGAATCGATCTCATGATACTCGAACGCGTATCGTAATGAGCTCAATGTGACACGCAAATTGAAAGATGCATGAAACGGCATCCGAAAAATGTTCAGGGCGGATCGCCACCGCAGATACGGGACGAGACACCTAATTAAAATACGACAAATATCGAAGGCAGGTAGCGGGAAATTTACAGCTCCCCGGGCCGGCCGGACATCGCCTTAATTTGACAGATAAAGACCGGAGAGCAGATGTTGGCGAAAAGGCGCACATGCTCGAACCGACAATTAGCATCTCCAGTCATTAAAACGCCATTTATTTCGCGGTTTTCCGCGGCTTTCTCTTTGTTTGCTCGTTCGGACGAATTCGTAGCACGCCCTCCCCTGGACGGGTAACGAATGGAGTTTAAGAAAGGTTCGGTCCAGTGTAAACTGCTCCTAAAATCAATATTTATCCCTGAAAGCCTGAAATATTTGTAAGGAAATGATATGCAGCTTGTGTACACACCTGAATGGGCGAATGCAAATATTTACTCGCGGCAAATAAATACAGAAGTGACGTAATATCCGGCAGCTATTTCTCTTTAATCTTCCAACATTTCGTTCGGATGAAGACGAACAGGGGGGTAATTCGGGTCCGAATTTCGTTGATCCGTCGCCGCGTGTATTTCGTCCGGCTTGATCCGTTCACACGAGTTTATTACACCCGAATAACAATATCGCGTTTCGGAATTACTGAAACGGCCCCGTCGGCGGTGTTTTAAAGTTCCATTCAATTTTAATTTCATTCTCAACAGGTGTTATAATGTTGAAATTACGTGGGTTTTAGGTCGCAATTTGTTATTCATTCACGTTGAGACGACTGCCAAGCCAAATGTTAATAATAATCATCCGGTTTGTGTATTATTATGAAAGTCAGGCATTGTTATTACGTTTCTCGCATCGTAATTTATTATAAAGTTGTCTTTTATCTGTCGGACGTGTCTGGTATACAAATAAACGGTTTTGTATATTTCGGTGGACACTCGGTTTATTGCCAATTTGTCTCGTCATTAGCATATTCGAGCACGAGGAAGCCATCCGGAACGGCTGAGCGCAAAAAAGCGTAGGGGCGATTGCAATTTTAACATGCACGGTAATAATAACTGTTTTTGTGTTTTGAAATGTTGGCAATGTTGCGAACGTTAAGTATATTGACGTGATGCGCGACTATTAAAATAAATGCACGAGATATTGTATCGCCTGAAAAATAAAAACCGAAAAATCCGGGAAATTTACAATCGCACGTCCAGAAAACTCCCCCGAATATAAAATGGAGCTCGCCGCTATGCCGCGGTCTATTTGTGTTTGCTTTATTCAGTTTGTTTTTCATACGGCTCGGCATTGTCCAGTTGCGAAAAACTAGTATTTCCAACATGTTGAATTTATCGTCTGCACTCGTATATCGGGGCTTATGTTTTAACAAAATAACAAAACGTAGGTAGGTATGTAATAACATATGCGCCGGCATCGGGTAGCCCCGTAGGCCTTTTCGACTCGTTTTCTTGTTTTACAATTCCGGTTCGGCCAGGCACAGGTACGCGCACACGTTTTGTTTGATTTGAATTCCGGCATTTCCCGACGCTTTTTTCCATTAAAAAATTGCTGTTTTGCAAGCTGTTTTAATGTCCCTTTTAATTATCCAAGGGGTACCTCATAATTTCAGCGGGTTGGTGCAGCCGACCGTGTCGTTATTCATCCGGCGATTTAAAAAAAGTCTATCAATTTCGGATCCGTTGTTCATTTGTGATGTTTTTGTACCGGAGAATAACGTGCAATTTAACGATAACACGCGAGAGTTAGCGCCGGGGCGACCGATTGATTGATTTTGATATTTCGACGTGCGATACAGAGTGTCACAAAACTGCGACCAAAATGGTTTCCTACCCTGAGTCAGTTTTTCAAAAATTTTGACAGTATTATACAAATCGAAATTCATCACAAAATATATTTATAAAAAATAGACAAATAGAAACATTAAAATGAATGGTAGAGATCCGAGTAGAGATCTAAACCCCTTTAAATAACCTGACACACTGTTCCCTGTATCTTCCGGTATTACCGTCTGCAATTAACGATTTCAACGGTTTTCATTAGCATCTGTTCTGTTTATTTTCTCGTATACACGTTTAAACGTAAATGTTTTCGTTGCTGGCATGGTTCGAGTATTAATTAAACCTACAACTATAGAGCACACTGTGTGGTGCATAGTTATGTATATCGCCGATGCACTGTGTAGTATGTCGCAATAATACAAATCCATTCCTCGTTTACGAATTTATTGCGATAAATTCGTTCATAATTTGCACTTTTGCAGCTAATTATAACAATAATAATCATGCACATTTATAGACGATATAATAATGCGTATCGATGATTGAAATTCGAATTATTAATACCGTTTATGTAGATCGACCGCGCAAACCGATATAAATCTTGATCGTTTTTTAATTTATTTTTTCAGGGTCCGCCACAGCCCGGACAGCCGTTCAAGTTTACGGTGGGCGAATCTTGTGACAGGATAAAAGAAGAATTCAACTTTCTGCAGGCCCAGTATCACAAGTGAGTATATAAATTATAATCACCGAAAGCTCGAATGCGTTCGTGCGTTCGTTAATGATGGATGGCGCGCGAGTCGTTTTTAATTGATCTCCGGGTGAAATTTCGATTCGAAATACGTAATGCGGACGATGAGGCAACCACAAATATTTGATGTTCGGTCCGTGGCGGCGGCAGTTATTGTCGGCGTATCGATCCAATTATCGTAATAACCTATTATTTTTGTAACCGCCGGTACACCTATAATATATGCTAATAACGGTGCATTATACGTTTAGTGAGCAATTCTCTCTCTGTATGATGCGGCATAGGATACGTCGAGGCATTGGATACGTGCGAACTGATCGACACAAAGAACCGAAATTATCATAATTGTTTCTTTCAACCGAACCTCTCGACGAATCCTACGTCCCGATACGTTTTCCGATGCAAAGAGGTTGTTTACGAGGAATCCGAGGCATGCTCGAAACGTCCGTCCCGGCATCGTCACATCGGGATTACGTTTAATTGAAAAATTGTAATTGATTTTTAAACAGTCTGTGATCTCTCCGGCTAATGTTCCGACCATTAAAATAATCTATTTGTATTTGGTAACTTGTCTAGTAGAACTTGTATTTCCACTTCCAAAAACATATAAAACGTCGATGAAATGTCCTCATTTAAGATAAGGAGGTTTTTTTTTTACACGCTACCGACTTTCCGGGCCGGACCGTCTTCGGAGCGCGGTCGTTAAATCGACTATTAATGGATCATGATGTTCGATATTTTCTGAAAAAAGTTCATTCCAATCAATTAGATAATTACAATGGAGATCGTGGATCGGATACGATTGTGGCTTTTTGACGAAGGTCGGCCGGAATTGTCCGGTTCGGGTTCGGTTGTCTGCGGGGATTAAGATTCGGAACGGGCATTAATGGCTCTTCGGAGTACACGCGGAGTGTACGTATAATACACGAATAAACCAGTAGCGTGGCACCGGAGGTACGTGATATCCTCGAGCTTCAGGTCTAGAGTCCTTTCACGAGTCCTTTCATGTCAAACGTCTGCTTCAAAAGGCAACCGACTGACGTTAATAATGCAAGACATAACACTTCTGTTGAACGTGATTTACGTTTTTGTGTTTTATTATTGGCGAGTCCTCTTTTTACTTTTCGGCCGACTTCTTCAGACACGAAACGCCTCTCTCATGATGGTGATATATCAGGAACTTAATCGTGCCTTTTCTTTTTTTTGCAGCTTGAAACTCGAATGCGAGAAATTGGCGAGCGAGAAAATCGAAATACAACGACATTATGTCATGGTGAGTAGCGCATCCACGATTTTTAACATGTTTATAACGATGCCAGCGAAACGTTTCACGTTTTTGCGTTCGTTCCGATAAACTGAATTCGACCGACGCGTGTTTATGTGCAGTTCTCTAATGTTGGGGGCGTTGTATTTCACGCGGAAAGAATTCGCAATAAATTTCAATTTTGAACATGCACCTGCTGCGACAAGCTATTCCATGATAATGCAATTATTTGTAATGAGTTCATGCTTGTATTAACGATCGGAATCGATGCGAATACTGGTAGTTACGTGTTTTAATTATAATTCCGGCATTCGGTTATTGTATTTCACAACAATGCCAGACGAGAAATAATAGGCATTCATTAGTTTTCGTATAAATGCTAACTAAAATTTTGCATACTGAATTTATCGCATTTTAAATTTACTATTCGATCACAATTCAATTCTTTCCGTAATTGGAAAACATATTTTATCATCTCTCATTATCCGGCTGTACTACTGTACTATCCGGTTTTTGTTGTTGTAAATTATATGTTCATCACTGCGCCAAGAAATTAACGCACCGTGTAATAATATTCGAGAATTTTCTGTACCTTCTTCATGTTAATTGCGGATTATTTCAAGTATCCTAATAGTACATTACACAACGTGTCGGGAAAGTACAATATTCCGCGCGCATGGACCATGAGACGCGAAATAAAAGTTTCCGATAAGTTGTGTACACTATTTTCCCGACGACCACATCACTTTATCATCAATACGTATTACACACTTGCAAAAGTACAAAAAAAAATTGACTAATTTTGAAGTTTATGGAATTGCCAATCTAAATTTTCATAAAAACAAAAATCCCTGAATTGTTAAAAATGCTAAATCACGAGATATTTAATAATTAACATGAATGTATTAACAATAAAAATGATAACTAACAATTTGAAATCAGTTTTCATGCGTAGATTTAGTGAAATTATGGACCTGTGCGATAATTAAATCACCAAGTATGGAATGAAATCACCAAATTCATTACGTAACAGTTTTGGAATGAGTGACTTTTCAGCCGCCTTGATTTTGTTAGAAAAAGTGTCACTTTACAATGTGGACGTCGGGAAAATTTAATCACAGAGCGTAACACATTAGAATTTTCTGTCTTTGAGAAAATTTGACGAATTCTGTGAGTTTTGTGCTGGTCTGGAAAAAATCTCAAACATGATTATTGGACACTCATAAATTAGCGATGCAGTTTTCGCCAAATTTATAGGTAGAAAGTGGGAAATGGGAGAACGGCTCTGGTAGATTTCTTCAAAAACCTCAATCAATCATCCAATTAATTTCCGATTTGACAATTAAAGTGGTTATTAATATCACGACAAGCACGTGTTTCCGCGTGAAATAATTCATTTAGAATGTAAGACGTCGCCGAGAATTTATCGCTCGTGGCCGATAATTATCAAAATTTATTACATTTTGTTGCGTCAAACCAGGAAAAACTTTATTCAGCTGCGAAGCGTTCGCGAAGTGATGAACTCGGCCCATAAGTGCACAGTGCTGTAGGTGAATGTTTTAGCAGTCGGCGGCGCGCTGCGGTAGGCACATAAAAACCTCTTTAAGGCCGCAAATTGCGCTCGGAATAGGTCTACACGGAATAATCAATTAGTCACATAGGTAAAACTTGATAAATTATGGGGTCGTTACACCGCGCGATCGTGATCGGCCCGACCGGCGCGGACGCATTCACCACAGTCCTTCACGCACCATCCAACACAAGATTTCCGTTCGCCGGTCGTGCGAGAGCCCTCTCTCCGCTCTGCGTGAACCTCCGCAGATGAAACACCTCATTACACGCACGTCCACCGAATCGGCGGACAAGCGATCGCCCGTAATCGTCGGGATATTACCGTGAAATCCGACGTCGGCTTTTCCAAACTGATTTAGAGACTACCGTGCTCGTATAGGTACAGCAATTAGCCCGCAAAGTTAACAACGACTCTCCCAGATTAACCGATTACCGTCTCGAATATCACGGATTTTTAATAGAGACCGATTTAAACGCTTAAAGTGTTTGTCGGTGGTCTTAACCTCGATGTGCATGGTCCGCGGGGCATAAACCGTGACTCTAGCTATTTAAACGTAATTGTCTGGAAATAATCCGGAGGAGAGATTATTAAATTTTCGATAATTAGTGAGGTGTTGAAACTGTGCCTGCGAGTCGTATCCGGCAATAATAACGCGCAGGTGTTTCAGCATATAAAAATAATTTCACACCTAATGGGCTGTGCGGCAGTTAATTAAGCGACTCCGATACGTTTTAAGGCTTCATTTATAACGAGTGCCGATGCTACGAACACGATAGCGAATGGTCGCCCTCCGGCAGTTAATTTCTTCCAGATAAATACGTGTAAGGTGTAGTATGTCGGGCATTAAAAATTCACTTTCATGTTTGAATGGGTAATGAATGCTAATACGGGGGCCCGAGCGATAAGATAAAAAGAATGCAGCTGAAACTAACATTTTTGTCGAGAACTCGCCCCGATACGATCTGTTGAATGATTTCCTGCACTACAAGTTATTGTCGTTATTTATACAGGCGTAATGGTATATTATCACGCCATTTTCCCCTTAAACGCAAGAAGTAAGTGCACGACTGCCGGCGCTGTTTTATTGGTAAATAACCATGATAACTTACGAGCAGACTATTTAGACTATATTGAGGGCTCAGTTCGGTCTACTGGTGCATTAAAAAGCAATTAAATTGAGCTCCCCGGCGCAAAAGTCGCCTGCATGCCGTTAATATTGAATTATCATCGGTCAGTGTGCATTTCATGCCGCATTATGATAGTCGATCATTATGAATTTTTAACCGTACTCCATTAACGGGTTTATTAAATTATTTCATTAAAAATTCCTTTATTTCCATTTCAAACAGAAAACTGCCATCAGCTCTAATATTTAGTGAAATGCTGTAAATATTTGATACCGTATTGCCGTAATAGTAACATCATCCTGTCGATTTAAATAAATTTATCAAAGGACAGTCACGCAATCCTTTATAATTTGATTGATTTTGTGCGTTATGGTTTGAATTTCACTCGTCGAAAATACACCATGCATTTATTTGGAGAGAGCCATAATAGCCGTCGATATAAACTATCGAAAATTACTCGAGCGGTGGCCATTAACAGAACTGAATTCCAAATATCATTGCAAATATCCGTCATAAAATGGTCGTCAAGTTTTTATATCGTTTGAAATTTCTTGCTCTGATGGGAGGAATGTAAAACGGGAGAAACAAGTATATCAATAAAAACGTCCATAGCCGTGTTAATGCTAATAGATTCACATTCCATTTCTTCTTCGCCTTCTTCGGCCACTAATATAATGTTTATGAATCTCGACTAACTAACTAGACCACCTATTTCGGACCGGATTATATCACCGGCAGTTTTTTTAATTCGTTCTATCCATTTTCCCATCGTGTGTGTATTTTTAATTAAACCGTCATGTTTTAATACCCCGCTATCAAATGCATCACCAGCTTATCTGAATTTGAATTTTTCTTCATCAGATCAGTTATAACAGTGTTTTGATTCTAATTCGGCTTCCACTCCACTAATGGGTTTATTTCGCATGCTGCTATAATTATTAATAAGTGATACATTCTGATAAACATCGCACCCAGCCCGTAATTATACGAATATTAGAGCATTCCGTATTACAGCAGGTGATTTATTTCGATTTTATCGCTGCAAAGTTTACAAGCCAGCATTATTATACACCACTAATCTCTTTTATACCTCATACCTGTATAAATACGAAGCAATAATATCATCAATACTGCTGCATGTTTATTTAATAGTGGTTACGGAAAATGCCGGCTTAAATCCCGGGTGCTCATTATTTATTCCGTAATGTTCAATTTAATCATTGATGTGTTATTAATTTATCGATTTCCGTTCCAGTACTACGAGATGTCGTACGGACTCAATGTCGAAATGCATAAACAGGTGAGCTTACTACCCTATTACATTACGTCGCACATGCGGTGAAATTTCAATTCGTCCTGTTTGACCAGACGAATTGCTCTATTCTCCCCTCGCGCCTATCCGCCCGATCTCAACATGGAATTCCACTTTTTGGCTTAATACCCGCCTGTTTCAATAATCACGAAGTGCACGATTTTGCGACCGTTTTTCCCCGTTTAAATATTCATCGCACGGAACGCGCGTGCATGTTGAGCCCGCTTTTCCAGGTTTTTATCCGGCGCGCCACATAACAGCGCGAACACGTAATAAATGCGTACGAAAGAAATCAAGTCCCGATTAAAATGCGAATTTCGGATTCGATTCCGTGATTGGATATTGGACGTCCCGCGGAATTGCCGTTCGCATGAACGAGGGTGAAACTTTGCAGATATGTAAATGCGGCGAAAACCCGGGAGTAATAAAATTATTTGAATTTGAAATCAAGCTCGGGGTCCGTTCCGTTCCACGTGTGATGTCAAGTGTGGGGTGGCTTGTTTGAGGAGGGTCGGCGATATCGAGGGTGTGTTAATTGCCGGCGGTATACGGTCTCTCTGTCGACTGCTCCCCACTTTGTGTTTGCATATGTAAGCATAATGCGTTGTTTACCCGAGAGCGGCTTTGGCGGACCGAAATCTTCGGGCGGGGGCGAGATTACAAATTGGACGGATTTTATTCGCCGGGAAAAAAGTGCGACGAAGGAGGAGGACAATAACGAAATTGCGGAAAAAGTTGGGGCGTTGTTACAAACAATCGCGCTCGGTTGATGAACGCGTCGGGGTATAAAAGTTCCGGCAGCGACTCGGAGACCGGAACCGGAGCCGTTTCCGCTAGCAGCGAGGAAGTTTACTGTGCGGTTACTCACAGCGACCCGGCCCAAGATTTACAACCCCAATGCCGTTTGTAAAGTAGCCGTAACTCGGATTCACTCGCTGCGTAATTGCCGATGTAATGTTCTTAAGCGGCGAAATGAGCTCGAGAGCGCTCTCCACCCCGTGAAGTGAAACACTTCTTGTAAACCCGACCCGGTCAAGAACCGCAAACCCGTGCATACATACCTATCTCACAAAAGGCGTTATCTACAAGGTGTCCCGCAATGACGTGTACAACGCTCCACCGCAGATTCCTGGAGGTCAAAATGAAACGATTCAACCGAAATGACCTCTGTCCAAAAGTTGATAATAAAAAAGTTACGGAGGTATCTTTATTTTTCCAATATGTATAAGTTTTGGGAATACTGATTCCAAAATTGGTACATACATGGGGTTTTTCGGTATGAGGAATAATGCTGAAGCGCCAATTTTACTGCATTTCCTAGAGGGCGTTATATACGCAATTTTTGTTTTCAAATAACTGTCTCAACTTTTTCACCCTTGCCTTTTTTGTAAAAAAACAAGCCTTGCCAAGTGTTAAAGTAATCACTATTTTGATAGCAATAAATCACCTGTCCAAACAGTATTTAAAACTGCCAAAAATAATGCGTTTTTTGGATGGAATTGATGATTTGTCAAGAGTAAATACTTCCAAAACGATTCATCGCAGCAACATGAAACAAATCTCATTTTTCCAGTAAAATTATCAGACAGTCGATTGCATTCAGGTATTTGAAGTAAGGAACATCAGTAATTTGAAGGGTAAAAAAGTTGAGACGGCTTTTGCACATTCTTGTAGCGTATGTGGCACCCACGAACCTCGAAGAAATACAGTAAAATTGTGCCCGGATTATTATTTCTTATACCAAAAGAACCTCAGGTACCAAATTTCAAATCAATATTCTCAAAACTTGACAGATTATTCTAAAAAAATCAAAATAAAAATTTTAATTTCAACACCTTGTAATTTTTTCAATATCAACTTTTGGGCGTTGAATCGTTCTATTTTAACAAAAATAACAAATTGTGGTAAAGCGTTGTACAGGTTATTACGGGAAATGTTGTATTATTATGATCGCCGTCCCTATCGGAATAGAAAAGCTCATGAATAAACGCGGAAGGGGTGATTGCGCTGGCGAAAAAACGTAAGGGTGGGTCCGGCCCTCGGTCCCTCTCCTTAATAAAACACACATGAACAAACAAGTCTGTTTCGCGGCATTAAGTGCGCTACAATACACCCCGATAATACGATAATCAAGCAGCCGTTGCAACCCCGATCGTAATGGGCTCGGGACGTGGTTAGGTTGGCAATTTCGCGACCCTCCCCTTCCAGCCAGCCACCGTCGCCCGCTGACGGATTCCGAACACGACCGACGCGAATCGTGCAGTTGCCAACCTGGGGTGAATACATTTCCCGATGTTCTGTTATAAGATACAAGGGAGAAACAATGACGCCCTCCCGAAACCCCCACACTCTGCCCTTACAAGGGCCGAACCCGGAGATACCGGGCTGGGTGGTCTATGCCGGTACAAAAGAGACACGGATGTCTCTGATGGATACCTGGAGATGGAATCGATTTTCGAAACAAATATTTGAAGGATTCGGAAACAAAGGACCCATTGGAAATTCTATGTTCCTGCTAATTTTTGTCATAGTGCTGGAAAGGCTTCAATAATTTGAGCAGCTAGAACAATGCGAAATTGGAGTTAAAAATTCCTTTGAGTATTATGCTTAATTTTACAAAGGTTTCTCACATTTCGCTCGAATCGCATTCAATAAGATTCAAATATCAAAATGGAATCAATTCATTGCAACAGTGGATGTGTCCAAATTGTTGATTTCATTATGCATTTGCATTTCAACTCGACGAAAATCAACTTGTCATTGTAAAACCACCAATAAGCAGAGTAAATCCACTCAAAATGCTTGTTTACAATGTTTTCTGGTGATTTTTCACACGTTGAAAGATCGAATCATGCAAAATCTAGTGCAAAATTCTGTCGACGAAAATGTTGAAATTACTTAGTGGTTGTCATTTTGGTTGAGAAAATTGGGCTGTATTTATAAAAGCATAATTTATGGAAGATTCATTGATGTAATAAAATTTTAGCATGGTCCAAAAATACAACCCGCATTGAGCTTTTGCTGCGTCTCTAATTTATAATAGAATATAGCAAAGAAAAATTCACCAATTTTCAGCACGTCATTTTGGGGCCATATGTTTTTTTATCGGATCTTTCAGCCGGATCAACTTTCGAGTTTCCCAACTTGTAGTTATTACAAGACTTATAAAAGGATTATACTTGGCGAACTATAAAAATCAATATTGATGGCGCAATAACCGATCGGGAAAGATATACGCTTAAATTGCCATCTGGCCGTAAAAGTTCTGATGATCGTTGATGATGATTTTTCATCACTCAATAACAAGAGGCGTAAAATTTATCGCCTGCGAGTAAAAATAGTCTGAAATTATTTATAAAAGACGCGTAATAAAAAATAAAACACATCGGAGCAGTAACGTATTTATTGATTCGAGCTAGTCGTTCAATATGTTTCCGATATAATTTAATTGTGTGAGTTTAACGGGGTCATAAGTAGTAAACAGTTTAACTGCGGGGTTAACGTTTATTGTCCGGTCTCGGTCGGTCGGTCAAAAATAGAATTTTATGCAGGTGCCGGGGGCGGCGACGACGGTCAGTGTTTGTATCCTTTTTTACGGCGCGGTCGGGGGCATAAAAACACCCCCATTTTCTTTACAAAAAAATGGCTATCGTGGCATATAAAATGCTTTCCAAATACCACTTCAGCTGCGGCAATAAAGCAACGGAGGGTTAAATCCCGGAAAAATGACACGTGCACCCATTTTTACGGACGGGGCACGAAATCCAATTCGCACATTCGATAAGAATCCCTGAATGGCGAGAGTATTCGCGCGTCGAACCTTCCATAAGAGATTGAGACCTACCCTCGATATTTTCCATCATCGTCACATTGATTCCACCACCGGAAAAAAAGTACGAGGATTAGATTAATGTAGGTACGTGTGTGTGTTTTGCTTCCGGTGAACCGTATATACCCGAAACACGGCGGTAATAAAACCCCCTAGGGGCGTCATCCCCCTCGTCCGGCCCTCGATATTTTCAATTATACAATGGACAGATTAAGCGATACGTGAACACAATAGTTCCATTAAATACTTCTGGGGGTAGTGGCGCGTCAAGGGGTTCGGCGAAAGTTGTTTCGTCAGCTGTAAAGATCATCCCCCTGAATATATCACGGGAGGGAATCCGGTTATCTGATATGTGCAGCCACGTTGCCAGGTGTGTGGTGGCAGGTGATACAACTCGACCGGGAGAAGGGTATCGCATTATTTATCGGATATAATGGTCGCGCCGGGATTTCATTATCTCGCATCGTCGCATCCCTTAATTCCGCACGCTTTTCGGTGCACTCTTTTTTTCCGGGGGGGTGGTCCGGGAACCGCGCGGGCACGAAAAAATAAAATTGCGGCCGCGTCATCTGTCACTGTCCGGCGCGAAATAGACCGTAAAAAGCGAATATCGCATGTGAAATGGCCCAATAAACATCGTACGTTTCGTTCGAAATACCGTACATGCAATTTGTAGGTGCGTTTCGGCTCATAACGGCCGACAGCAGTTTTATTAACCGCACCGCACTCTAAATGCGCGTATATGTAAATATCGAGGGGTCGTTTCAATGGACATCACGACCGTGCAGGGGCGGTTTTTAGTGCCGGGGAGAAGGAGACCTCGGGGTCGGGGCATTTTGTTAGGGGTGGAAGTCGCGCGCGTTTGTGTCGGCGGTTATGTGTGTGCATGTGGGGGAGGCTTATCGAGCATCAAAACGTGACCTATCATTTATGCCCGTCTCCCCTTCACTCTGGCGTCGCGGATTAATAATGTATTTATCGGAGGGAAACAATAGCAATCATT
Source organism: Salpingus planirostris (assembly GCA_949788335.1). Lineage (NCBI taxonomy): Eukaryota > Metazoa > Arthropoda > Insecta > Coleoptera > Salpingidae > Salpingus > Salpingus planirostris. The sequence continues at coordinate 4,913,469 of OX460920.1, read as the reverse complement.
TTAATGGAAAATTGCAGTTGTTGGTTTTATGTCGATTGACACGAATTAGAAACGGGGGTATACTGGGCCAGAAGGACTAGCCATCATTAATCCATTATTAACTCTCTATTTCTGTAGCCATCACTGGGATGATATAGTTATAGTTGCCCTCGTATACGATCAAGCCATTCACCGAAATATTCTTCATCGCTTTTGTCTGTTATACTTGAATAATTAATTGGGGAATACACTCGACAATAGTTTGTTCTATTTCCATCATCTCGATAATACCTAATACGAAAGGTTTTCAATTAACGGAAGAAGGTAGCTTGATGACATTTATTAGGACGTTTAACATTTCAGGGATATCGTGACATTTCCGCCAGAGTATAAGGTCGTTTTCTTTGCCAGTCGTATAACTGCTTCTGTCTGGTCTATTGTTTTGGATTTCCTTTACAAATTATTTCCCTTCAGTGAAAAAAAGGCAATCTTTTAACTCGCCACTTTTATTATAAATCTCTTTCATAAAGTCGGTATCTTTTTGTCCGGTGATCCTTTTAGAAATGTATATTTTCAAAAGAGTGGATCGTTTGAGTGCATTTGTTTGCGTGTTTACATAATGGTCGCAGTTTTGTTGCTGAAAAATGGTGGATTCGCCGGGATAGCGCATCATATCCATAAGCGAATGCATCGGAAAGTTTTATTTTTATTAAAAATTCAACTCATCCCTATGAAATACAGGTTTTCCCGGGTTTTCCCAATATCATCGGAACAGCACGCAGTGGTTTATTCTTTACAAATATTCTAGACAAATAAGGTCTTCGTGGTTGCTCCAAAACTTACTAAACAGACACGCGCATAGGTAATTTACTGAAAATCCTTTTTTCAGGAGTATTGTGTGTATTGTGTGTATCTCTAACATTTTCTTGAAATGATTAAATAACGTAAAAAATGGCATCATTTACCGTTAGCGGCCGTAATATGGCTAATTATGTACCTACTGTGCAATAATGATGATGGAAATCGGCCGCTTTGGCTTCTCATTTCTAGTTTATTCGAGTCGTTCGCAAGCTCACTCTGCCATAAACATTGACTCTTCAATAGTTACCTAAATTATGGACCAGTTACATAAATAGCTATTATCACACGTGAACTGCTTTTCTATTTTATGTTCAAGATTGATATCATGATTTATGAACAAATCGGTTTCAAAGAATTCCGACTATACCTTTGCACCTGTGTATTTTTGTCTTATTCTGTCAGGATGTATCTGAGTTTTCAAAACAGAAAAATTCCGCCGGAATTACTGAATATTATTTCAGCTCAAATTTATTATTAATGGATCTGTGGTTAGCGGCCCCTCCGGTGAAACTGGATCAGGCGGTATAGGAAAGGGGGTGATTTAAAATCCCTCCCTGTTAATTATCGGTAATGAGTGTATCGGTGATCGGGGGTGAAAACGGTTCGGAAATGCCATCGTCGCGCCGTCATAAATCGGCGAATAATCGATAACCCATTTAAATTAATTGCGTCCATTAAACGCGACCTCTCCGTGATCTTGGTGCGGGGGCGGCAGCGGGGGAGGACGTGCGATAAAAACGGGGGTCGGCGGGTGCATTTCCACGGGAATCGCGCCGTCGTCGACGACTTGACTAGACGGGTCGAGGGGTGAAACGAACATCGATTTGCACGGCTCGTGATCACATCAGTGGCCACTTTCCCCCGAAGCTGCGGGCTCGGCGTTACACAAAGGCTCACCCTCGCTCCACCCCATCCACCGACATATCTACTTGACGCGGCGCGCAGGGGTGGCCAGTGGCGTGGAACGGACGGACGCATTACACAGCTAATAGACGCCGGCCGATTCCGCCGAAAACGGACCCGGAGCGCACGTGCGCGCACGCTTTCGGCGGACGCCCCCCTCCCGGATTATTCGCCGTTAATAAAACGAGCTCATTAAGTCGCCGTTTCGGGGTCAGCGATCTTTTGCGAGCGCCGTTCGAGTGCGAGGGGATGATTCGGGAAAGCGAAAGTGTCTACACCACTGGTTCTTAAAAAGGCGACCAGAGAGAGAGTTTCGCTCGAAGAAATCGATTTCCTCCAATAAAATTGCGAAGGGGGGCGCTCTCTGTTTGCACAAAACTGCCGCCTTCTATCACACTCTCCGCCCGCACTCCCGGAGTTGTGCCACGTCATTCCTGTAGTTTTTGTGTAAATAAGCTTTGGGTGTTTCGAGATTACCCATACCAGGCCGCTTACTTGCCAATAATCTCTTTTCTGCGAGTGGATTTTTTCGTTCGAACAATTCCCTATACGGTTTCCTCTAAATTTCCCAAGAAGTCTTTCAAATAAGTCGAGGGGTCGCTCACTGGTTACAATACTTGTACAAATGTCTGTACAATACCTGACAATACGTGACGATACATGACAATACTTGAAAATATTGCAGAAATTCACGATCCAGGAATAGCTCACGATACATAACGGTACCTTACGATACCTTACAATACCTTACAATACCTTACAATACCATATACAATACTCACAATACTTGTACAAAATTTGGCCAGTGAGCGACCCCTCGAAATAAGTAATATGTATTTTTGTCGAGTTCTCGAAGAAGGAAATTCCAAACGTAATGTTGAATTTCCCATAAATGTTTCTCAAATTTCTTCAAAATTACTTTATTTGAGTAAGTGTTGAAGTTGATGGATTATTCTGACAGTTCAGCCCGTTTGTCAAAACCATATGCCTGGGGATTTTTAGACCAATCGGAATCGATACTGCAAATACGAAGCGATCGAATAAATTCTACATAAAAGGAGGCATGACCATCGTTCAGTCTCTATTTATCTAATAGTTATGAAAGAGACAAAATGGTGATCATAGCCTCCCTGTATGTTAGAATTTATTCGATCGCTCTGTATAAGTCAAATGAATATTGGTGGAACTGTTACTTTCATGTCTTTGCTTTCATGCCAAACTGACATTTTCCTCTAACCGGACCGAAAAGTTTCCTATCAACTGTTGGTCAATTCTTCAAGAACACTTGAAAATTATTTGAGTTTTCAAAACTTGGAATGTAATTTTTCATGTTTGTTTGATTAAAACTTTCCTGAAATGCTTTCAGCTAAATTTAGTTTTCAAAAAAAGGAAATAATCCTCGTGTTTACATTTTGATTGAATGTTAAATTTTCTCAACAATTTACCAGAAATGCCTGTAAATGCATTGGTATTTTTTGTTCTTGTTGACAGAAAGGATTATTGTCTGGATCTGCCGATTCAAAAATCATTCTTTCGGCTTAGATCATTTTTCATTGTCATTGCCATTGCCATCACAAAATGACCAAAATCATGCGCGGTTTTTTATTTTGAGTGATTATTTCTGTTCTCATAGGAACAAATCAGAAAAAGGTTTTTGACGAATCCAAAGTCATAACAATGTTTTTTTGTCCAAATTTCAAGTTGATGTTAAAAATAACATTGGTTTCTTGTGCAGTCATGAAATCGTACTTCCCCTTAAAATATGAAAAATGCCTACATTTTATAACAAGGGGCGACATTTCCGCAATTGAATTAATCTGTTTTCGGCGCTTTTACGGTGCCGATATTCGGGGGTTCGAGTTGATTCGGGCGAGCCGGGGCGTAAATAAAAACGACGGTAATTCCGATGATACTTTACGGCGGCAATCCGTCGGGATGGCGATTTGAATGCCCATCATGAAAACGGCCCATTGTGAAACATGGGCAATTACAAGCGGCACTTACACGCATTCGTTTCTGCGTACATAACGAAATTAACAGCTTCCCGGGGCCCGACGGATCGTGTTTGCACACACATGTAAAGCAAACATCAGCCGACAAAACATGCGTTCACAAATACACAATATATACAGATTAAAGCGCGGGAGTGATTTACATCATGCAAGTGTATGCAAATTCGGCGTTTTAATGAAAGCCGCAAATATTCCGGGACCGCGCCGGATTTGATTGCGTGAGGTCGCGGGGCGGGGAGCGTCGCCCGGCGGTGCCCTTCCGGTTAAGTGATTAGGACCTGGCGCCCGGAAAAGTGCGAATAAGCGGAGCAATAAATCAACACCCATTGTCGTGGCGGCCGACCCCGTCACGCCAGTTGCGCCCCCACAATATGCGGTAAACGGCGACATACACACGAACGACACCGGGCGAGGGCCCCCATTTTCCCGTGAAACACCGCCGGACTGCGCCCCGCTCTCCCTCTTTCGCTCTGATTGCGAGTGCAAAAATGAGCAAAAATTACCGGCGCGAGCCTAACGAGATTGTTCAGCGTTTTATAAAAGCGGGGCGAAATTAAATTATTTGTTTGTGCGAGCAATCTCCCAACGTTACGCCTCTATTGATTAAATTGGGCCGACCTGCTGAAAGAGCAATAATTAACAATTTATCGGAATCAAGATATCAGACCGAAAGCGCCACCTCCTCCCTCTTTCGGCCGCATTACCGTAAAATGTACAAAACGAAAACGCGGCGAGTCCGTTAATACACCGTCGTGTTATTAAGTCAAGTCTGCGCCGATAATTATTATGTAAATTAATTCACGGATAAAATGCAATTGTCCCCCCTCGAATACGCTTTCGTGCCGTTTAAGGTCTGTATCTTTAATGGAATTTCGCCGGAGAGGCTGGCTCGCTAATGCCAGAACGTCCGATACGGCGCTTTCGGAACGCTAATTGCAAATTAAAACAATTATTCGTTTGAAGTTACTAATAAGTTGGATTCTTCGCCGCCGTTGCGGTTTTCTTAACGATCCCCCAAGGTAAGAGCATCAGACATCGCCAGATCGTATCTGGCTCGTATACCCGCCTTAACGGGTTCACACGTTCAATGGAACCCGTAATAAATTAATCGCAGCAGAAAAGTGACAAGCCGAAGCTCGACCAGACCGCATTCACTGATAGATGATGGTCGTCAACTGAAAGCCTTCCGTTTTATTCCGTCCATATACGGAAAATCGGTTTTCAAATTTCTTTTTTCGATTATTCATATACTGAGTGTTACAGGATTTTTCTCCACTGAACCAATTAGGAATTCATACAGTCATGTTTAATGATTATTTTGAAATAAGAGACCTTTAGGACCTTTGGTTTTAGGTCAATAATTAGGATGGAGAGACATTTTCCATCGGCAATCCAAAAATCTTCAAACCAAAATGATAGAAGCATTTTCGGTGTAACGAACCATGGTTTTCGTTTTTAGTAGTGAGGCATACATGTCATTTCAAAGGCTAAATTTTGGTAGATTTTTCTTCTATTTTGAATTTTGAGTGAATTTCATGTTTTTGCCAAAATTCATTACAAATTCAGCACATTTCTTGTCACTTGGGAAATTTTTGGTTTGTTCCGAGGGTCAAATACCTTAGCGAAATTTTGTGAAGCTTTTTTGAAGTAAATCCTCTGAAATCCCCGGGAAATCCTTAGTAAATATCCAGTAAATCCCCATAGACACCTTCTTCTCGAAGATGTTTAACATAAATCCCCAGGTGTTCATTCTTGGTGTATCCAAGAAGTGGTGAAAATTAACATTTCTGCCGGATTTCTAACAAAAATGACTCTTTGTGAATTCACTTTTGTGATCATCATACCAGGACCAAGTGTATGGAAAATTTTCTGGAGAATACGAAGAATTATTGTTAAATGTGGCGAAATGTGCAGATTTTTGATAAATTCTAATGAATTTCTTGAAAATCTATTCATTTACGATATTTCTGACATTTCTTACTTGAAATTAACAACTAAACTGAAAAACAAGAACACTTTCAAATAACACTGTTCCACTCACTGTTCCATCCGTTTTGTTCGTGCAGCAGTATGTGACCGATTCCTAAAGTAGAACACATGCGCACAAGCTTGAAGCAGTTCTAGCAGAGACACGGACTGTTTTCTGACCACTTCTTGACTGACGTTGTGGTGTTTCTGCAGGAAACTTGTTATTAATTTCTAACTGTTTGCAAATTAGTCAAGACTTCTCGGCATGGGTTAGTAGTAGATGACATGCGCAGATGATAGACCGATTAGCTTCCAAAAACGCGTTTTTGTAACTCTGAGCACTTCCTGACCACTTTTCCAAACTCGATTCGGTGCAAGTAGTCTTTTAACTTGACTCTTTCGTTCCTTTTCGTGGTTCACCGTGTATGGAGCGTATTGAAATATTTCTGTTTATCTAATGGAAATGCGATGTGCATGTCGTCGCTGAAAAGGGTCACGCAATTGCGCCGAACGCGTCCCCATCGACGGCAGGGATGGAGGTCGCCAAAGCGGTCTCACGGTAAACAATGGTAGATAAACAAGCGGATAATTACCCGCGAATTAGAAAGGAGAGCGCGTCCTGGACGCCAAACACATACCGCACACGCGTTCAAAACGCACAAACGGAAAGTCGGATGACGGCGAAACGGCACAACGGGCCGGCGCCGCACTTGTCACGAGAGAATCGTTCCGCCGTCGCCGCAACGCAACGGCGAGGTTCCGAAACAACGGTCGAAACGGCGTAACGGAACGGAATGGAATTACCGCAGAACGGCGGCGGCCGAAGACAAAACCGCACGGGAGATATATGGATGTAATTAGATAAAGTTCTGGGCTGCGGCCGAGTTAATCTGCTCCGACGGTGATCGGCTGAATTATGCATGGCCCGCCCCGACGCCGCAACCGACGTCCAGCGGCGCCTCGTCCGTCGTCGTCAATTAATGCGACCGCATTCGCACTCTTGGCGACGCCACGCGCTGCGGCGAACGTCTCGAGGGTCGCCGGGTCCCTTCGCAATTTCCGATCGGGGCCCGAATCAATGGACCGTCGATTAACCTTCCGCCCGTTACGCAGATTGATTCTGCCGCGAACGCCGGATTAGGCCGGAGGGATCGGAATTCTCGCCTCGAAAACCGACGCGTTGCACCGGATTATACCACCTGCTAATGATGTCTCTACCGGATCTGTCAAACGTGATAATGACTCGCGGGGTAGACGCTGGAAAGCCATGAGTAGCATCAAGCTGCTAAGATCTGCTAAAGAAATTGTTGAAGATATTGCTTGAAATGTGCAAGAATTGTTGACCAGACACTAAATGTACCAAAAACTTTGCCAGGCGTTACTTGGGATTTGATCAAGAAGCTGTCAACATTTCCTGATATGAAATGTAAATTTTGCTGATTTGCTTGTAGACATCTATCTAATCAGGAATTCTGGCTTTGCCAAATTTTCTGATATTTATAGTCGCAGACATCAAATTTACCAAGCTAAGCTCTAATGAAAATTGCTGGAAATTGAAACAAGACATTGCTCAGGATATATCAAATTTGCTCATACTTTTTAGCCTGTATATCAAATTTGCTGATATTTGTAATTACAGGTACCAAATCTATTCAAAATTCCACCAAAAATAGCTTGATGTGTGATCAAGAAATTAGCATCAGCAATATAACCAATTTGCAACTAATACAACAAATTCACCAGAAATTTCAGCGAAAATTGCTCAACATATTTGCTCAAGAAATGTTTTGAATATGCAGCTGTAAATTTCTTGAAATTTGCTTTTGCGAATACCAAATTTATCATTCACTTTTAACATTTAAGCAAAACATGATTAAATGACCTCTGAAAATGTTGCTGGTGTATTTTGGATAAAAAAATTGAATAACAAGAAATTGGTAGTTTTTGTCCAAATTTCTTCAGTAAGTGTGCCAATTTTGCTTATGCCTGATAACCAAAAAACTTGTATCTGCCGAAATAGCTGGGAAGGGGTCAAATTGGTGGACGTTCCTAGTTCCGGACACCAATTTTACAAATTTGTACTTGAACTTTGAGCAAATTCTTTGAACTCATACCTGACTATTTTCTTGACGCATTTTCACTGGAAATTTAGATATTTCTGCCAGAAATTGTCAAAATTGCTTGAAATCCTACAAAGTACATACATACCTACATCGAATTAGCCAAGAAAATCCTTGAAATTCGCTCAATAAAGAATTCCTCAAGATGACAATGCTCAGTTCTGCCTGCATATCAAATTCCGGGTGAGAATCCTTGAAAAAAATGGAATTCGTAGCTTTTTGTCAAATGTGCCAATTTTTCTTATGACTGAATAAGTTTACCGAGAAACTTGTATTCGCCAAAATTTCTAGAAAAGTGCCAAATTGAACAAGTGGTGCACCGCTCTATTTATGAAGACGCATAGTTTCGTTTTACAGCTCAGCTACATGTATAATTTTAAACTTTTAAAGAGGGTACATCGCATAAACAGCTAATTAAATCGAGCACCAAATTAAATGATCCGATGACAGATCAATCGATGTGTGTGCGCCATACACGCGTAGTTCGAGAGGTAAATATTTACATGTGCATAACGTCGGCGTTAATCCCCAAGTCGTCGGATAACTATCCAGAGTGTAACATTTTGTAGTCGAAATCCAAGCGCCTCGACGAATAAAAATGTAATTTCCGCAAAGAGTCGGCGCCATCATCGCCGTCCTACGGTCCTCCTACACCATACGCGCGGCGTATTTATTTATGTGTTGTTTATGTTAGCAATTTCTTTGAGTGCGGGAACTCTTCGTGCGGTTGTGAAGTGGCGCGCTGAGCAAACAGCCGTCTCGACGCTGTCGACGCACTAAAAGCTCAGATAATTGAACCGCTTGTTAAACGGGTGGCAACGCTGTGCTATGCCGTGCCGCTATAATTAAGCTTTTATGAACACACACCCCTCCGAGCCACTTGATAAATTTCAAGATTTCGGGGGAGCCCCAACTCCCTCCTCGTGTATGGGTGATCATCGTCTTATGGGCACACGTCGGAAAGAGGATGCGCTTTTATCGATGCCAATTGGATCTGGGTCGTAAAAAAGCGCTTCGGGTTCCCGGCGGTCTGGAGAAACGGCGTTATTTTTCGCCTCGGATCGGTGCCGGGTCTTAATGTCATTTCCCTTGCGGATTTATGCCCCTCTGATTAGACTGCATAAAATCTACAATTTAATGCGGGGCGGTGGCTCCGCGGAAAACACGTGAAGCTGCGCTTTACGTTGAAATCCGGTCTGACTAAATGAGACGGGAACTCTAATTGAGATTTTAATTACTCCTGCTTAAACTCGCACCGCGAGCCGGCCCGTAATTGGCTGTCTAATTATCATGCGGCTCCGGTAGGGACTCCCATAATAGCGCCGACCTGCCTTTTTTCGCCCGTTATCAAAGGCCGTATACGCATGCGAGCTCGTTAGACGGTCCTCCTCGTAATCAGTTCAATTTAAGCGGCGGTTTATTTTCTCATGGTAGAGAAACAAAGATCCTCCGGGGATTCACGAAATGTCACGGCCCGCCTCGAGAGTTCGATTCAGTTGGTCAAAATTTCGTTAATTTCGCCGACGCAGCTATGGGAGAGTTGAACGTAACGTGTCGGTACGGGTAATCCGCGGTCTCATCTGGATTAGGTCCAATATTAGCACTAGCAATAACAGTAACCAAGGAGACCGCACATCGCAATCGCTTCCGATTCGGAATTAGACTCTGTTTATTTAACGTCTGTTTGAAAAGCGCTGAATGATGATAGCTCTCTTCATTGCCTTCGGTTGAGTGGAGTGTGTACGTTGTCTCGAATATCCTCCAATCCGATGCACTCCGAACCGTCCACTTTTTCCCTCTCGGACAAACAACCGGCTCCCGGTTTTGATTGCATAACGGAAATTTTCGAAAAATAACAAGTCTGTGCCAAAGCGCCGGCGGCGATCCTTTTGGCAAGTGCGATTTGGCTAATTCGGGCAAGGGAAATTCGACACCTGTCCGTAACAAATCCGTATGAAACTGGGCTGTCTTGGTATAAATTTTAGTGAACTTGGCTTTATATTACAACTAAGAACCATTTGTTCAAAGCCTTGATGTTCACTTTCCAGCACTATCTAGAATTATAGTAGGCTAGACTACAACTGGATGGAGAAAAATGTAAGATAGTATAGGTATGTTATGCAATAAAGGAAAAGAATTCTTGGATTTCTTAAAATGTTAATGCAAAGGTGGCAATACGATCAACATCTGGACGAATTTAGTAGCTTTATATATTCAAACAAGAGGTCATTGCCATTGTACGTCATTTCATTGTTAAAATCTCTTTAGGGTCAGTTATTCAGTCCATGATTATCTTAACCAGGGTTCATTGTTGTAACAATTAACAGTTAACCTGTGTTTAGGCTCAACTGGGTGTAAACTTTAATCCAGGACTGAACACTCAACCCCTAGAGGAATAGTACACACAGTTCATTACTAGAGATACAATTGTGACTCTTTCCTCCAATTTTGATACCAAGGAAATTAATTCCTACTGCACAGAGAGAAGAGCTCATTTCATTTAACTAAACGTTTGGTTGGATACCGACTATTGAATATTTGATTGTATTAATACAAATTTCTTCGAGAAGAAACTATTAAGTTTAATCAATAATTGTCATAATTAATTGTTAAGAAATGTAGTTTTGGCACAATCAAATATTCAGTGGTTCGTATGCAATCAAACGTTTGGTTGAATCAAACAAACTTTTCTCTCAGTGAACCGGAAGGTTTTTTGTATCCGCAAAATTTCTTGGGAATTTTGTCAGAAGTCTTTCAAAATTGAGCGATCGAATCTATTCTACACGAGATTCTACATAAGAGGAGGTTATGCCTATCGTTTTGTCTCTTTTTACAACTATTAGAGGAATAGAGACAGAACAATGATCATGGCCTCCCTTTATGTAAGAATCTATCCTATCGCGAGAATGACAGAAATCAACTTTAGTATAGGGCACATTCTGAAGTTCACTTTTACTACGTATAATAGTGACTTCATGTTTCGTTATGAGAACGGAGATTAGTTCTGTAAACTAAATTCACGAATAATTTTGTTGCAACTTTGTCGAAAATTGGCCAAATTTTCAAAAGCTTCTTTTTCAAACAATTCCCAAATTTGCTGGTATCCGTTCACGAAATTAGCCTTTCGTTAAGAGTAAACATAAAGAAGACGAATTAGTTATTTGACGTTTTACAGCAAATGCCGGGAAAATGGTCGAATCAGCGCACGTGTAGATTAGTCGATTGTGCTAAAAATAAACGAGTCCTTGGACGGATTTGAGGGTTCGGATGATCCTTGCGGGTGTTTCCCGAAGGGTGCAGCTTTGGGGTGGTGCGGTGGACGGTCCGAGTCACATCGTCCGTGTCCTAATAACGGCCGTCATTCTATATGACCAAATATTGACACTCCGTGGTCGGTACACATTCTGTCGCGTCGTCGTCCCCTCTTCCCGCTTTCCCAGCTATATAGCAACCCTGAACAAACTACCGGCTGCAGTTCTATTGGGTAAATTATTTGAGTTGCTGAACTAACAAAACTAACGGGCCCGTGTTTACCCTCGGTATTATCTGTGATGAAAATGTGGCTCGTTTATCTACAAACAACCGAACTTATACAACGGCGAGTTTTCCGTCTCGCTCGGCGCGATGGTGGTGCCCGGTTTCCCCCGGGGAGAAAATTCGAATCGTTTTTAATTGGGGGGCGCGCGAACGGCAGATAAGTTCGGATTTCTTCCTTATCGGCGGCACGGCCGTCGCGCCCTTATTGAGCCCCGAGGATGGTGCTTGCCCTCCCCCAAACCCACGTTTCCCCCGTGCGCAACCCACTTGATCCGATAAAACCTGACAAACATATCAAGATTTCCTCGGCGTCGAGGTCGCTTCCTTTCCCTTCGGCGCGGCGCCGTCATCAAAACCGGATTTACACCGCGCCAAAAGTGCTTTTATTTCATACCTCTTGGAACGTCAAATGCGTTTTTTATGAACTGGGGGAGAGGATCTCGGCTCGCAAACGCAAACGCGACGTTTACTCGAGAAATAATGATATAATCCATAGGCAGATTTCCGTGACAGAGAGAGGCAATGAAGTGGGACTTTTCAGATATCGATATCTACAAGACGTCCACGAAAAAACACCCTAGTCTTGATATATCTTGCTTTTTAATTCTTTTCAAGTTCAATCGCATTCAAATCGAAAACCGAAATATTTTTGATAAACAGGATTTCTGTACGCAGAGTATAACAAGTATTTTTTGGATAAGTAATAGTTTTTCATACCTGCACTAATTTCCCAGATCAATCTCAAGCTGCAGAATTTCTCTGATTATTACAGTACTTATTTTATTAGTAAGAATTTTCATTATGAAAAAATGTGTTGATTGTCGGATGTATTTTTTATGGAGGTCGTTGATATACTTGAAAACGAACGAAAACTTTCTTACGTTTCAAAATTATGTGAAATTTGTCACTGTTTGTAGTTTTGCAAACAGATAATCAACCTAGAGTTCTGACCAAAAACAATTAAATTTTCCCTAAGAGTTTGCTTGATGTCCATCAAAACTACCATCAGCACACCAAATTTTATCAAAACATTCAAAACGAATGAAAAATTTCTTACTTGTAAAAATTGTGAAAAATATGTCATCACCTGTTGTAGTTGTGCATACAGATAATTCATCTAGAATTCTGACCAAAATTACTTAAATTTTCTTTGAATTTGCTTGGTGTCTGTCAAAATGTGGCACCACATCAAACTTACCAATCGTCAAGAAATCTGGAGATTTCATCAAAAAATCGCTAAATTCAACAATTTTTGTTGAAATACTTAAATTGCAGTTTGGCTGATGAACATATGATTTTAGTTTAAGTTAATCAAACAATTCTACCTCAAATCGCCTGCAGTTTCCTTAAGAATTCGCCGAAATTGCTTAATATCAGTAGATATCAAAATTGTCTGCACATCAAATTTACTAATCATTCCTTGAAATTTTTCCTGAATTCCTGAAATTTCTTGAAATGCGCCAAGTCCCTATTTTGATAATGCATGCGACAGTTTCGATCCATGTGACTCTTTTCCCGGATCATGAGCGAATAAGTGCACGCGTTTCCTGTAACCCCCTGTATAATAAATTTCCCGGAGCGGGAATGTTGAATTCGATAGTATCACGTCGTTCTCCCATCCGGCCACGCCCCAGACATCAGCTCGTGAAAATTTAAGGGAGTTTTGTGTGCCGCCTCACGTTTTTCTTTCAATTAAGAGGGGCCAGCACTTCATCGGAATCAATAGAGGTCGCTACGGTATAAAGTACCTCAACTTTATTCACAACCGCGTCGTTAATCAACTGATTAGTTTGATATCTCAAACATACGTAGTTGACGAGAAAGAATCAATCTTTGGGTTGTGTAATTGCCAACGTTGGAAATTCCTAAATGTGGCCAGAACAGCCTTGTTAAAACTGATAATATTCCAATAAATTTGTATTATAATTCAACTTTGACAGTCTCAACCCATACATTCGGTCCAAATTTCATTGCCCGTGAAGTATGTCTGGGCAATAAACAACATTAAGGGCAGGACGTTGTGAAAACTGAAGGCATTGACATTAATGACATCTTGGTCGCCATTTTAAGTTGAGTTATCATGGTTCCAAACCTTTGTTGATTCAGGCAATGTCCAACAGATGGAGCAAATTTTGATGTGATTTTTCACGGAGCCGTCAGCTGTCTAGTAACCGGGCATTTCGCATTTTGGTCCGCGAAGTCAGAGAGAAGTTTGAGTCGCGATTTCTGGTCGCCGTGTGATTTTCTTATGAAATTATTGTATTAGTATTTTTTTCAATTGAGGTTTGACAGTTATTTAGTTTGGGCAGTGCGAGTCTTACTTCACACTGCCCAAACTCTAAATAAATGTCAACCTCGCTGAATAAAATCACTATTTGGTCCATATACATATAACGCCCTGTTCTTTCATATACAGGCTGTCTTATAAAAACCGCCCCAAGCCATAACTTCTTTATTTGACGTCCGATTCGAAAAAATTACGGAGAAAAAATAAATTGCTCGATGAGTACTACAATCTGACCCTAATTTGAAATTTTTATACCATGTACCTCGATGTCAATCAATGGTCAACTTGAAATTTTCGCTAGATAATGTCGTATACTTCTCTAGACACAAATGAGCAGGATTATTTTTTCTAGGTAGAGTAATGTCTTTTTTTTAATTTTGAGTCCTTTTCACCAGCAAAAATTATTGAAAGAAGTTTATTTAAATCACAAAAAAAATGGGAAAGAGTGCCGTGTATAACAATCACAGAACTGGATGTGACAGCGACAATAAACTCAACACGTTGAAAGTTGATTGTTGCCCACCGCCGATTGTACAATTTGGTTTGGAAAAGCCAATTTGATGCTGATGAACATTTCATTATTTCACCAGTAAATGTTCTTCAAAATTCAAAATATTGTACATCATTGAACTCAGAAAAAATTCCCTATGCATTTGGTTTGAAGCAAAATTGCATTTCTACTTGAAAACTTAAAGTTGACCGTGAATTGACAATGAAGATCCTTTTGGAAAAAATCCAAATCAAAGTCAGTTTGTAGTACTCATCAAGCAATTAGTTTTTTCACTCTAATTTTTTTAAATCGGATGTCAAATAAAGAAGTTATGGCTTGGGGCGCTTTTTATAAGACAGCCTGTATACTCAATTCACGGTATTCGCGACCGAAATATACTTTTCCCGAAAATGAGTACAATACCAGAGCATATAGTTATACAGGGTGTCTTCGAAATACGTGTACAACGCGCTACCACATACTCCTGAGGTCAAAATAGAACGATTTAACCACAATGACCTTAGTCCAAAAGTTGATAATAAAAAAGTTACAGGGTGTTGAAATGAAATTTTTTATTTCAATTTTTTTAAATTATTTGTCAAGTTTTGTGAATAATAATTCAAAAATTGATACACAAGATTTTTTTTGTACGGTGAATACTTATTTGGACTCAGTTTTGCTGTATTTCCTAGGGGGCGCTACGTACGCTACAAGCATTTGCAAATGACAGTCTTAACTTTTTCCCTCTTCAAATTACCGATGTTCCAATAAATGGAATCGACTGCTTCATGATTTTGCTCAATAAAAGTTCTCTTGTTTGATGCCGCTACGGTCCACCGTTTTGGAATTATTCACTCTCGAATGGTGGATTTCACCCTAAATTCGCTCTAATTTTTGGAAAAATTTTTCAAGAGAAACAAATGAACCCACCAAAAAGGGAGTTTAATTACTTTTTTCGTCAGGTGATTTGTTCTTAGCAAAGCAGTCATGGAATTAACTTTTTGTCATGCTAATGTGTTTTTCATGAAAAATTACCCTAAAAATTGATGCGATTTTTGGGTGAAATCGACCATTCAAGAATGAATTATACCAAAACGGTGGACCTTGGCGACATCAAACAAGAGAACTTTTATTGAGTAAAATCATCAAGCAGTCGATTCCATTTATTGGAACATCGGTAATTTGAAGAGAGAAAAAGTTGAGACTGTCATTTGCAAATGTTTGTAGCGTACGTAGCGCCCCCTAGAAAATACAGTAAAACTGAGTTCAAATAAGTATTCCCCGTACCAAAAAACCCTCATGTACAAATTTTTGAATTATTATTCCCAAAACTTCACAAATTATTCAAGAAAATGCAAAAAAAAAAAATTCATTTCAACACCCGCTAACTTTTTTATTATCAACTTTTGGACCAAGGTCATTGTGGTGAAATAGTTCTATTTTGACCTCAGGAGTATGTGGTAGCGCGTTGAACACGTATTTCAAAGACACCACGTATAGGTACTTTTTTTACCGCTGAGTTAGTAAAGCGACGAGACGATTCAAATGTTATGCACGCTGTTCCTATAATAACATAATCTACTATTCTTCATGGTTTGATAATTTACCTTAATGGATTATTAAAATTTGAATATAATTTAATATAATGAATTGTAATCATGAGTCGCTTTAGCCATTCTGAATTGTTGTAACGTTAGAAAATGAGCACTAGCGTAAAAGCGCCAACTAAATTTTAATCTTAAATAATAAGGAAAATCACTATCACAGCCATGAATAAAGGTAAGTGGCCTCATTTTTTTCAACAAAGACAATAAGTTTTTCATATTTTTCTTTGGTTTTGTCAAGACATATAAAACAATAACCTCTTGACGAGAAAGGGCGATCAATTCCACTCCCAAATTTTATAAAATTGTGTGTACTTTCTCTAACCTACGACGTTAGGTTTCTTTTTATCACTATTATGTCACTTACCAATAACAATTAATACACAGGGACAAGAAATGTTAATAAAAGAATTAAGGGAATACAAATAAATAAACAGTCCGTTACGTAAAGCTAATTCATTTCGTTATTTTGTTATTCTACATTTCCATGAGATCATATTTGCGTAAGGTTTTTGATCAACCCAATGATCATTTTGATTTCTTAGCAGTCTTCTTCTTTTTTTCCTCGTAAATCTTTTGAGCTTCCAATATGTATGGAGGATCAACACAACGCAACCCCTTGCCTAAATTATCCCTCAATATCTCTGGTGCTATACAATTTTCGTAAAATGTTTTCAAAATGGGAAGCATCTCATCATTCCAGAAAGCTTCGTCCCTTTTGATTTCTTCAACATGAATTGGGATGTCATCATTTATATAGACGACGAAATAACAAATGTTTAATTGCGTTATAGCAAGTTGTCCTTGAATCTGAAATCTGTTTTTTTGCTTAAAGACTATAAACTCTAGAAATGGTTACCTGATAGTAATATACATGATTTCGCTTCAATGTTATTTTGTCGTGTTTTTTCTCTAAACATATGGTTTTTTTCAATTTCTTCATTTCCTGCAAGACCTCAGCCAAAGAAGTGACGTTCAATTTTGACGCTACAAAAAGACATTTAGCTTCTAAGATTGCATCTTTCTCATGAATCAACCCTAAACAGAATAGATTTCTAAATAATCAACTGGTTATTAGGATGAGTTATTGCTGAACTTTACCATCGGGCGAGGCACCAAGAAAACCATAATGCAAGTCTATCCAGAGACCTGATTTATGCACCGTTAATCCAGTTTTCTGCTCAAATAAAGTAATCGCAACCTTCTCCTTCGCAATTCCATATTCTGTCGCCTCTGTACTAAATATGTTGGGTTTTAAACACGATTTTACCATTTCATGACAAGATGTTTGCGCTTTCCTTCGTATTATTCTCCCAAATTGAGAAGCGGTCAAACGATTTCGACGCTCAGACTCATACGTTCCTGAAGTATCCGTGAATTGGTGTTTTGATGCCGCCTCGATTCGGTTTCTCTCCATCAAATCAACCTATCATAACACATCATAAACTTCAGAACATTTTCGCTGTATGTTAAGACCTCACCTGAAATCTTTCCATGATCCTTTTGATCTGCACAGCAACGATTTCAGGATCTTCCTCGGGCTGTTCTGCGTGAGGACCATAATCTACAATAAATTTGTAAATGTATCTGCATAATACCTATTATGTATACGGCGTCCGCCAATAGTGCGGTAAATGAGAATTACGGCATTACCTTTAGAGTTATGAAAAAAATGTCTTAATGAAAAATGTTCATACGAGGATAGTCTACAACCCTAAAATATGGGACACTCTACAGAGTGTCCTCTTAAGCCTGTACGACACTCAACTTTTGAATTTCAAATAGAACCTACTATTTTTTGTTCGATTTTCGTATTCAACGACTTAAAATAAGACCACTTTATCAAGGTCTTCATTAGTCAAAATGGAGAGATTTCGATTTCGCCCCAAAAAATCGCAAAAGACATCCTACGATTTTAGTGAGAATATTTCCAAAACTAAAAGAGCTATCGCTGAACTTTCTTATCATGTATTGTAGAGGGTGAATGTAGCTTCATTTTGTACGGAAGCCTACGGAAGCCCGGTCGGGCCATCATACTTGTGAGTTCAGACTTCAGTGTTCAGATTTCCGACTTCAGAGTTCAGAGTTCAGACTTTTGATGGATCCTTATCCATTTCCACTCCCTCTTGTTTAATAAGTGCTTCTCTCTCTGGGTTTCTATTTAGATGTCTGGTGAATAAGTTTTTAAACGCAAGGTTACCTAACCTAAGGTGTTACAATAATGGCAACATGTTTAGTGAATAGACTTGTTCATTTATGCCTTTGACATTGGACGAAACATTTAAGAGTTATCTTCACAACCAATAAGAAATGAAAACGCTAATTTCTATCCAATAGAAATCGTAGAATTTGGCCGAAAAATGAATATCTTAGCCATAGCAAACATAGAATTGTGAATGCCCCTAATTTTCATTTAATTTCATTTCATTTTCAAAATTTATGTTACCTTTAGATGGCTTATGCGATTCCAATGACGTTTCCACAGACGTTTTTCTCCGTTTTGGCTGTTTCTGTTGTGAATTTTCTTGGTCAAAAAGTCTTTTACGGGCCTTACATTGTTTGTGATTATTACTTTTTTGAATAAATTTTTTAAAATGTTGACCTGGAAAATTACTATGTACCTTCCCATTGCAGTGGTCATCTTATTAATTATTATCAAGTACCTGGACTTCGTTTTGTTGTTGACTTAAAAGGACTACTATGCCAGTTGAAGCTCTTGTTATGCCGTAAAGCAGCCAAGTGAACTCTCCTCTCATATGACCCCCTTTGTACAAGGTTGAGACGTTTTCCCATGTTAAAACGAGCTACCTGATTCATGAGACGCTCCGCTCTATTATTGTTTTCATTCTCTAACAGCAGATGGGCTTTCTGAATTAGCACGTCAATCGCACCTAGAACATAAATTGAATTGAGTTTCCTAAAATTTTCGGCATTTGAACTTATTATTACCAGTAAGATGGTGGTAAATATTAGTTTCCTTCAGTTGTGGAATTTGATTCTCGGACTGATCTCCTAAATTATTGCAGATATTTTCGCGACATTCTGTATGATCACCAAATACGTGATGTATTCCATATTTTAGATCATTTTGCAATAACTGTAATGCGTCTTGACCCTTATTTGCGTGTTCGTATATGGAACATTTCGCTCTCTTCTGTAGAAGACCGATTTTCTTACCTGTGAGTAATTTTCTTCCTTTGGAATTAATGTGTGTATCTTTTTTGATTTTGTACAATCTTTTGCCATAGTTTTTCAGAGCGTGGTTGCTACATTCAACTTTCTTTATTTTATAACCATAAGGGACCTTTTCTCTCAATTTGGCAAAAACTGAGGAATCTCCGTCGGCTATAAATTTGGTGTACTGAACACCATGCATCTCTTCGCTAATGCAAAAACCTTCTACGGCCATGTCAGCTTCCATGGCTGGGGCGGAATTCGTCCAATTTTTATAGCAAGTGTGAAGTTTTGGAGAAGTGTTTTTGTTCTCACTAAGAGCGCAGATAGAGCAATACTTGTTTCTAACGGCTACGAACAATAACTCGCCGGTGAAACGTCCAATTATGCCAACCATACCAGATAAAGCATTGTAGTTGTTCCCATAGGATCTCTTACTCCATGATCCGTCAATGCAAACCGTAACAGAAGGTATGTTATCAGCACCGAGGTTTCCATATGTTAAGGCGTGATCTCGTTCCTTCTTCCCGGCA
The DNA here is from genome assembly GCA_949788335.1 of Salpingus planirostris. Lineage (NCBI taxonomy): Eukaryota > Metazoa > Arthropoda > Insecta > Coleoptera > Salpingidae > Salpingus > Salpingus planirostris. The sequence goes on along the minus strand of OX460920.1, from coordinate 4,894,001 downwards.
GCAATCATAGAGTTCCATAACGACTTCTTCCACTCCTGTTGAGTACATTATTCATATAACATATCTAAGTTTTTTTAAAGGAAAGGGCTGATATAACTCTATGTGTTTTTAGATTAATTTTTGAAGAGAAAGACATCTCCAAACCAGTAAATCATGAAGTCTTATATGCAATTCGTTTATAATTAGGCATTATTTAGTCGTCCAAATATGGACTCACAAATAATGGCCTAAATTATGGACTAGTTACAAAAATAGACTCGAAAATATATAGCTGTTATTAACTAGAATGACATAATTTTATAAGGTACAGTAAAGAATATCTTCGGGCAACAATAGGATGTGTGCCCCTTTCCATCTTTCGAATGTCAAATTTTTCTTCATCTTATCGTTTATTTCCGGATGCTTACCTCTCCAAGTTCATTTTCAATCCGATAAAACATTTTTTCCGGCATATTGGGAACATCCATTGAAGCAAGTAATTCGTCCAGATGGGTATATGTACTCCCTGTTGCCATCACACCCCAAACGGTTGCTTTATTCAGAACAGAAGGGTTTTTAGGGTTCTCTGTGGCCAATTTGAAGACTTTGGAGCACATGGTGCAACCAAACACTACATGACTGACCAATCCCAGGCTCCTGCGTCTCTCCTCTTGAATATACAACTTACTCAGAGTGCATACTTTTGAATGATTATATTGTAAATTCACTGCCCAATCAAGAACATAGTCGAGCTCTACAATGCGAAAGCCGGTTATCACTTTTTCCTTCTTTTCATGTGATATTTCTATATCAATGGGGTAATTTAAAATATTTTCGTATTCTTCTGAGGACATAACACCTTTTTCGAGTGGTCTCTTCTTCTGCTGAAATATCTTTGCCTCATACTTATTTGGACACCACAAAGGATTACTGAAATTTCATAACATCATAATCGACAGTCAAAAACAATCATAACAACCGACCTAGAGATCAACTTTTCCACGGTAGGGATGTTTTCGGGAACAACCGCATTTCCGTTGATGTCGACGTCGAACTCACTATTTGAAATACTTGATCCAAAAGAATTATTATTGTACACCGTGTCCCCGTATAGACTTTACAAAGGGGAGAAAGTTGTTATCTTTGATTTTTAAATACCTAACACTGAAACCATCGATTCGAAGAAAATAATACATAAACTCGAATTTGCCTAAATGAATGTAGGTTGACTTTGGACTTGCTACATTTGCAATACCAGTTGATCATAAACAAAAATTTCCTCTTGTAAAATCTATGCGGGGACATAACTGTATGTTCCATTCCTTACAACCGAAATAACCGGAAGAGCTGAATTAATTTTTCGAGGCTCCAAAAGCAAATGTGGCCCTGTTGAAATTTTGGAATAAAATTACTCATGAACCAGTTTTCAAATATGCCATAAAAACTAAATAAATTGGTCCAAACTCATAACGTATAGGCTAGACATATTATGATACATCGTTTTTTAAATAGGTACAAATTGAAATTGAAAAAAAACTCAAGTCTCTGATGTACTATTTTCGATATTTCGACAAAATTATTTTAATGCTCTCAACTTGAAGTGAGATGATAAATCGTGTGTTAACCGGCTTCTTCGGTGATTCTTTGAATTACTTACTTAGGGTCAAAAACACCGCTCTCACTTAAAATTTAAGTGGAACCTTAGCAACAATCGTAGTCAAGGCTAAAGCTCCGCTTAACTTTTAAGTGAAAGCGGTGCAGTTGGCCCTTATAGTGCTAAAAATTATCCATAAAAGGTCTGTCATACTCATTTTGAATACTATCTAATGATAGTCCATCATTATATCCCGTACATTGGGCTAAATTCTTCCCCGCGGAATTGGAGCTGGAATATAAAATAATAATTTGAGTACATTTCAGTAGCACTGGTTGATATTTTTTTCAGGTACGAATCAAACAGAAGTGTTGATAATTAATTTTGATAGGAGTACCTATAAGTTGCAATATTCGCAGCAACTACTTAGACGATTCCATTAGTGTAATTTAATTAAATTAAAGTTTGTCGGTGGGATTCCGAGACACCCTGTATAATTCGATATTCGCAAAACAATGTTTAGCGGTTTTTAACTTACCTTTTATCAGCTCTCCATTTTTTTGCCGCTTTAGACCGTTTGTTACGCTTCTGAGGACGGTATGAAGTCCTACCCACCATAATGAAACAGTCTTGTAACTATCAAGCAAGGAAGAAATTATTGAAAAACTTAAAAAAAACACTGTTAAGACGCACCTGTGACCTGTGATTCAACTGCACATCACAACATTTCACAAGAACTGCTTAACCGCGCTCTGCGCTCTCTCTTTATTCACGGCTTCACGGCTAGGAGTGCGCAAAAATATTGATATATCAATAAAAATATCAAAGTATCAATATATCATGATATGATATGGGATTAAAAAAATATTGATATATCATTTTTTGATAATTATCAAAATATCAAATCATGATAATTATCGAAATATCAAATCATGATAATTATCAAAATATCAAATGATGATCAAAATTTTTCGAAAATGATGTCATTCATGATAATTATCCCAATATTAAATTGGCGATCTTTTTACGACAGGAGACGTAGAGAACTAACAATTTATGTTGGTCGGTACTCGCGGTAGTTGTCAGTGGTACTTAATCACTTACCAACGTTCTCAGAATGAAATTATGTATGGGTATTGTGAACTGAACTGGAGTACCATCACTATACTTATCGTTTTCTGGATATTTTGATATTTTGAAATTCTGATATTTTGACATTTTGATATTTTGATTTTTTGATACTTCGGTGATTTGATAATTTGATATTTTGATAATTTGATAATATGATATTTTGATATTTCGATATTTTGATACTTTGATAATTATCAAATTTTGATATATCGATAAATATTGATATGGTTTGGTTATCAAACTTTGATACCCGTTCACTAATATCGCCCACCCCTATTCACGGCTAGTGCCGCGAGCGGCGAGGCGCAGGCGAGCTGGCGCGACATCTATTAGCAACCGATACAAGTTAAGACTCATTGACCTGTAACGCTTAAAGTGACATCTACTGGAAATATTTTAAATAAAAAGCGAAAGAACATAATTTTTGGCGCTTGGAGCGCCCTCAGTAACTCTGGTTGGCATTAAATTGCGCTGGCTCCTCTTAATAATTGCGCAGCGTCCGACGGAAAAGTCGGTCCGCGTTCCATTATTGAAGGGCCCGTAATTTATTTAAGGGAACTTAATGCCGCCGTAATTAATGCGGAAGCGGCGCATTTTCGATACGCGCCCTGCATTATTCCGCACGTCGCGAATAAGGGGCGGTCAGCGGGGGCGGGCAGGGCCGCACCGCGGTGGCGGCGGCCGACCGCGACAACAGCTCGACGTCACACGGCGGTCGACCGCCCGGACGCGGTCATATTAACATTAACATATGCAGTTGCCCGCAATTTGACGTAATGCATTCGTAATGGCCATCCCGACTATTTAATATTTATATTGACAAATGGAAAACGAGGCGTCGATCCGGCCGTGTGCCGTATGCATTACTCGCCTCATTCGCCTGTCCCATTACGTTTTTGTCATACGACGGGCGTAAATGAATAATATCGTCAAGTTTTACGACGGACGTAATGGCAGGCGACTATACCGAAAATAAGTCCTCGTCCGAGATGGGCCGAGTTATTTCGGGGCACTGTATAATGGCAGGTTTTGATGTAGCAGACGCGGTAATTTTTATTGGCTTCATTTGAATAAAGATTGTGTTAATTTCGCGATTTCCCCCGCTCTTTGCTTTCGTTTCTGGGCCGCGACGCCGCGAACTTTAATTATAATTGTTTCCTTCGCCCGAAAGACGTCGGGAAAACAATTAAACGACTCGAAACTCACTCGGAAACTGCTCGAGAAGGGTGGAAAAAAAAGTTGACGAGTCGCGCGGTAAGTTTACTCGGTGTTTTGTGTCGCATTAATTGTAGGACCGTCGTAGAATAAATTCGGATGATTAAATATTTACCTGAAAGTATTTTATACGATTGCTAAAGCTAATTGTCAATTATATCAGGAAAAGCAGCATATTGTAAACGCAGAATCAGACTTGCACTGAACTGGAAAAACAAACAGAGAACACAATGTTTGCACAAAGCTAAGTAAACACTCGTCAGCGAAAGCTCCGAGTTGGGAAAAAGTATAAAAAAAGTTACAATAGCAGGCCGTATTTATTTTTCAAGGATCGAAGCCGAGTCCAGGGGCATCATTGACTTTGAATGATATGAATGTGTTGACATTCACTTGTATTAATGCCCCCGAACCGAACCTCCTCTCGATCATCAACGCACGATCTTTTTTTCGCTTTCGGAAATCATCATCGTATACATAATACATTATCGGGGAAGTTGAAATTGTTTCGGTTTCAATTTGCGACCTCCGACTCGTCCGATAATTGATTTTCGTCGTTTTCCTTTGCAGACTGAAATCGCCAAGAGACTGAACGCCATCATTGCACAAATTCTTCCCTTTCTGTCACAAGAACACCAGCAGCAAGTCGCCACTGCCGTGGAAAGAGCCAAACAAGTTACCATGACGGAATTAAACGCCATAATTGGGGTAAGTGTTGCGTCCTCGTGATAAACTGCATCAGATAGTCGTAAAACGGAACGCCTCCCCGCGTTCAACCCCTAACGACGATTTAACGACGCCCTCGTGCGACAAACACCCCAGATATTCTCACCTCGAAACCAGATTCCACATGCGTGTCGAAAATCCGACGGGAAATCTACATACCATCAATGGTGTCTATTGTCTTGTATTAAGTATGCATTGTATTGTCTGTGGATTTCAAACGCGGTATTTGGTTAAGTAAAAGAACGATATTTGCTCAATAAATTGCCGGTGTTTATAAGAAAAACAAGCCCACAATAAAAAGGAATAGCAAATAGAAAATATGTTTTAAGCAAAGCTGTGCTTGTTTGCACTTCCAGTTTACCGCTCGTACAGGTATGCATTTACTTAACGAATGTAAATCCGACTCATGCTTGTCGTATTATTTCTCCGGTGCATACACGTATTCGTGGAAACTCCGAGTTTGGTTGTCTATAAATATCAAAATCGCTAAACAAATTCGTCGGTTATTGGGAGTTCGAATATCTTGATATCCGTGTGTAGTTTTTTGCTTTACGGTAGAGTCACGTCTTCCAGTTTAATGAAGCCGTGTGTACATTATTAGTCATTGTGTGTTTTAACACAATTGTTCGCGTTGGGGTAAACGTTTCAAAGCTGAACCGCTAATTGTCTTAATTCGTTATACCCATTGTGGGTTTCTCTCGACGACGGAGGAGTCGGTAAACATTGTTTGGATTGCATGTAGGCGCTAAAATGGATGTTTAGCACATCGCTCATTACGGACGGATATTTGCTAAACAATCTCTCCTACGGCGATGACTGTGCACCGGCACCGAATCGGGTTTCATCAGCTACTTCACGACCGACATCATCATCATCATCGCCGTCCGCATTCAAATGCCGAGTCGAGTGGGTGGCGCGCTAATTCAATTTGCGAGTTTTTAATTTCTCGCAGAGTGCTTCCGCGCTTTCGCATCTGGAAAACTTCCACGCGGCGCGTATTAGGTCGTTCGAAACGGTCGTGTAACCCTATTCGCCTTTCGGATTGTTGAAATTTAATCAAAAGCTCCTAACGATGTTTACGTATTTTCGTGAAAAGCTCTCAATTTTTTATTCGCAATGACGGAGCGCCCGGTTAATTTCGATTAATAATGTCGTTTCGGATGTGCCTTTAAAACGGCAGATCCCTCCGACGCCATCAATCTTTCGCCCGGGACCGGCAAAAACAATGGCGAGGACGTAAGAATTACCGGTCGACGAGAGCGTCGTTTCTCACAGCTCGTAAAAGAGATAGTGCACAAAAACATTCCCCCGCTTTTCGGAGGGTTGAAACAATCAGTCTGTGTCCATTAAGGTGGCGGCGGCGGCGGCGCACACACGGGAAACGGAAGTAGGAATTCGCCGAGCGCCGGGGGTTCCGAACACGGTCCTTTAAGCCCGCCGCCCCTCGCCGGCCCCCCGGGGAGGCTCCAGGGGACCGGAGCGTACGGGGAGGAAGTCGAGCGCACGTGGCCGAGCGTCGCGTCTTATCCCCGGACCGCGGGATTTCGAGGTCCCTCGGGAATTTAAAAATGGCCGGTCCGCCCTTCCCCTTATTGAGTTCGGCTTACGAGATAACACACAAAAACATTATATCCTTCCGAGGACGAAGACTCTCACATGACCCAAGCGATTATTGGATTATCAGGAACAACCCTTAAAGCTGGCTTGCGGCTGATTTTCCCTCCGTCTCAGTTTTTTTACCCAAATTGTACCTAAACTTTTAGGTTCGAGTGACTTTGGTGGTGGTCATTTACGCAATCCAATGCTTTTTGTTATTTTTAACTTTCAACTTTATAGCATGTTACGAGTATGATGTGTACCTATACTTGGGCGTATGTTTATGTTCATTTCAGGTGTTTGACAAGATATAACATCTTAATGTGGTGAATAAACGAGCTATTATAATTACAAACATTTTTTAATCATGCAGGCAGGACAATAATATGTGACGAACCATGTTCGAAAAACCAGTAAAAGTGGTTACATTGCCGAAATATGTATAGCCACCTTTACAAAAATTACGGTGAAATACTTATGAGTATTTATTTGTTGAACATAAAAATGTGATGAAACTTTGTAAATAACTAAACTACAGCTACAGGCAAATTTGTAATTTTTGACTATGTATGAATCTACAGGGCTTTCATTAATACCCGGGCACCACGGGACCACTAGTTAGGCAACTTGTTATGCATATTTAGGGATATGGGTAGTTTTTGGGTTGCTTTTAGTAATATTTGTGTCAAAGGCATCAGTGGCGTCAGTTCGAATATTTCGATGATTTGTGTCAGTCATTATTGACGAAAGATTTTGAGGACTTTAGGCCTCACACCATTGAAGAACTGCAGCAAAACCACCAGTGTCCTTCAATTTTAATGGTTTTATTAAAGGATTTAAAGGAATATATTAATACATTATGGTCCACAGAATCTGCTTGTTACGCCAATGCTGTATGTTGGGTTGCATACTTTCAGTAAGTCACGTGGTGCCCGGACTTGAATGAAAACATGAAAACCCTGTACATAATATGACCACATAGGATTTGGTCTTTATCCGATTTTGAAAATTGGATTCAGTCTCCCGCAGAAAAAATGTTTTAAAAAATTGTTCATGTTCGAAATTTTTTATTTTTTAAGCAGTTTTTCTTAATTCTGTCGTGAATTTTAAAAAAAATTACCTCAGGTACTGGCTCTCACTCTCCTTCTGTTATTGTATTTTAAATTCGGACAGTTGATTTATAAATACAAAACGCTTCTACTTTTTGGAAAGAATTTGCAGTGATTTGAACGAGATATTGGAAATATTTTTCTTTAGTGTTGACATTTTGAAAAATAAATTAATAATTATGGTCTGCTATTGTAGTAAGGTTCTCTTCAGGGATTTGAGATGTGATAAAATGAGATACGTCATGTACGTTGCATAAGTTCCAAATGGAAATTAAACATTTAGGGCGTCCCGTCGTGTATTTCGCTGGGTATGTGTGCATTCCGGAAATGCAAATATCGAAGATTTGCTCACTCGTAGCATATATTTTGCAGGTGGAAATAGTGAAATGCAAATATAAATATTTCATGCACGTCTGATGCGGCGCAAACCTCATGATAAGAGGGAAAAGAAGAGGAAAGTGGATTGTCGGGAGTGAAATGCTAACACGGACCGCAGGCACAAACGCTCTGCGGTAAAGCGAGTGGATGTGTGCGGGCTGCTCTCCCCGAAGCCCGAACTGTTCCTATGCGACTCATCCGCTGTAAGCTCTGATTCCGTATTCAGGACGCACATTCCAAATTGTTTTACCCCTCCGACTCCGGAGATTGGACAAGAAAATTGGACAGGCATTGTAAAATATTTGTGGAGTAACTCTGGTTTGATTAACCCTCTCTATTTGCTTCGCATATTTCACGAAAGGCGCGCCGTATTAATTCCGAGACCGCGAGATCGAATCTGACGGCGGCGGGGGATGAATTTTAATTTTAACGTCTGCCACTTTATCGGGCGCATAACCACTCGTTTATCCGAAAATAACGTTTACGGCCGACCTCTATCAATGTTGTTTACAACGTATCGTATACTTTCAAGTTTTCCCATCAAATTCGCAAAAGCATCTGGCTCGCTACCGCACACACGGCCCGACCGGGCCGGGCGATGTATTTCGATCGATTGCAGGCGTGAAATAAGATTTTCCCGACCCTCATGTGTCTCGGGGATGAAATTTCTCGGCTCCACTTAATTTTCCTGCCGGGAATTGCCCGGCCTCCACCCGATAAAGTCTAAAGGTGATTGGAATGTTGATTAGGCGCAGAGGAGGGAAGAATGTCTTCGAGATTCCCTCCCCCTTTCTGTCTCTCGCCCCCGTTCCGGCGAGGGTGGAAAAAGTATATTAATATTTTATAGCTTTCATAAGTTTATCGTAAAAGTCTTATAAAGTTGAAGTACGGTGGAGGCGCTTCAAGAGATCATAAAGTTAGTACATCGCTGTTTTACAACAACCTTTTTATTGACTTTTTATCAGAATTTAGTTCGGCATGCGGCATCCCATCATAACGGTCGTCGTGTACTTTGTATAGTGTCCCGCCAGTTTTCGCCCTAACCCCGTGAATAATTCGGTGTTGCTGGGAACGTGACTTCCAATACAGGGCCACCCCTGTACCGAAAACTTCCCAGATCCGATTAATAATTGCACGGGGGATATCGGCACCCCTCTATGGGAAGGTCCGCGCGCGGTAATGTCGCAAAACAAAAGTTCCCTGCGCCAAACTCGATATAGAAATCTGTCTCCGGAATATCAATGAATTCGCCGAGCCGAATCTCCCCCGGGAAATGAAGTAGCGAGAGGGAAGCGCCCGCTCGAGACGGCGCGTTCGCTTAGCAAATAAAGATGTGCGACCCCGACATGATGGCGATTTCCCCGTTACCGCACGATATTTGCATCCTCATCCCTACCGAGACACGTATAACCGTAATAAGATTTCCCCCGACCGGCCCCCGGATTGTCATATCCGCCCCTTTCTGCGGCGTAAAGTCCCGATCCGGGATTAAACGATTTTCGGAACGATTTTTCGCCCCTCGGGTCCTGTATACGGGTTCCGTCGGGCGTTAATCGATGGCGGCCGGAACGGAACGCGGAACAACAATCCCATTAATGCAGTCGGTTTCGAAAAGGGGGCACGCGCCCCGTGCAGCCGGAGGACTTTTAATTTAAAAAGTTCACTCTTGTCGGTAGCGAGTCGCGTCACTCACATTGAATGCTAATTGGATTATGATGGTCCCGCTGGTCGGCGCTTTTTATGGCGCGCGGCATCATCTGGCAGGCTCTCTCTCCCTTTGTACTTCAAACAAACCAGTCCAACGGTTCGAACGGATTAAAAATTGAGTGGCAGTTTTTGTCCTTTTCGCCGAGTTGTGCCATTTAAAACGTTATTCGCTGTTTTTTTATTGTTCGAATCGGCGGAGCCGGAGCCGCTGCATCGCCCTCCACTTTTCGGGCGCTTCAAGTTTTCATGACATTTTTATGCGAATCTCTCGTACGTACGGTTGTTCGCGAAATGGAGAATTTGAATGACTGTACAATGATGTATTAATTTTAATCTGTGGGAGAAAAGCGAGGGGCTAACCACTGGATAAAGAGTTTGCGAAATACATTAAAAATTCGTTAAATTTGTTTGAAAGTTAACAATTTCAATCAAATCTGGAGATTCAACAAATATTTTCAAAATTCGTCAAAGATTTTCGAATTTCTTCCCCAAAAATCTCCTGAACCCCTTGAAAATTTCCTACATTTCAGCAATTTGTCTGGAAATTTGAGAAATTCATCAAAAATTCGTTAAATTTGCCAGACATTTAAAAATTTTAATCATACTCAAACCTGAAGATTCATTAAATATTCTCAGAATCCGTCAACATTTTTAAAATTCCATTTCCAAAAATCTCCTGCATTTTATCAAATTGTCCAGAAATTTCTCATATTTGCCAGATATTTTTTCGAAATTTGTCAATTCCTGCTACACCAGATTTGCCAAGAATGTTCCCAGCAATGTTTAGAAATTTTCTATGAATGTTCTAAATATTTCGTTCAATTCTCTAGAAATTGTATGATTTCTTCAGAAATTCACCAAATTTTCTAGAAATGATACCTCGAATCAGCCAATATTTTCAAGAAATTGCCATGAAATCCACCACATTAGCCAGAAATGTATCAGAATTGTGAATGCGTCAAATTTGCAGGAAAAAATCTAAGTAATTTCATTTGATATTCTATTAATATGTAATTGCAATTCGCCAAAATCTGCAGAAAGTAACGTTACGTCAGATGTGTTAAGCCAATTCCTACACTAATATTTTTTTCTTACTACATTCACATTCGTCAAGTTTGTTAGAAAGGTACCAATAATTTTCTTGAATATTCCTCTATATTTATCAGGAATTCGTTAAATACACAAAATTTTCCAAGTGGTGCACCCCTTGACGGAAATGATTCGACTCGTTCACTTTTGGGGTTGTTTTCGACTTTGGTGCGCTCAAAAGAGGGGGTCGCTTCCACTTGGGCGAACAATAACGAGACAGAGTGATTCAGTCGGTACTGAAATAAACGGTCGAAATCAAAGTAAGTAATTTGTGATTAATAAGATCCTTCAGATTTATATTTAATTGGCGGTATTATTCGGCTCCCCATCGCATCCATTAATTATTTAGCAGTAATTAGAAAGGCATCTCGCGGAAGGGTGACGTCGCCTAATACCGTAATCCGTCTCGTCGACGCCGAGCTCAGGGGGTGAAGTACTCGCGCCGAGCTGCAAATGTAGTGTAAACACAACTTCAACTTTAAATTGAGCAGAATGGATCCGAGACACGTGACAAGAAGTTATATTTTTATCGGGGGAGAAACGCACTCGACCAGCCGCTTTCTGCTATCACCGGTGCGGGCCGAGGGCGATTCACTTATCAGGGCCGCTGCACCAGCCATTATTTAAAATTCGCATTGCTGAGAGCCTGCAAATTGATTTCTTTGGCACCCTCTCGCTCCTCCGCCTCCCGCTTCTAGCCGGTTGCGCGCCGGTTGGGGCTGATGGATTTCATTATAATTACATTTTTCCAGCGTCGAGGCTCTGGATGTTTAATTAACTGAAAAACGCCTCCTTTTCAGCGCTATTTTTAATAATGGCTCCGCGATATTGTGACCGGACGAATAAATAATTGTAAATCGCGTCTCGAGTCCTAATTGGGTTTATTATAGGCACATCCGTATAATTGGATCATGTTTTAAACCAATAACCGTGTTCGATGCATAATATCCCATCACCTCGCGTAAGGTTTCGCGTGGGTGCGGGTTTTTAAAAACCCCTTTTTCATCGTTTCACGAAAGCGAACCGTGTGTCGGTGTTTACACAGTAAAATTACTTTTGAATGTTTGATGGGCTTTGCGAAATTAAATGGGCTCCGCGGAGGTATAGCCGTCACGTTTTCAGCAAAAATGGGAAATCGCTCGCTGAAATGGTAATGAGGCCGGGAGATTAGTATTAAAAGTACCCCGCAAGCGAAATTCGGTTCGAGTGTTCTCTTACGTTTAAAATTTGCACAAAACTCCGGGAAGCGGATTGTCGGGGGCTCCCCGAAGAGGGAATCTTTTGTTATTCATGCAGCGCCGCGTACCTCGGGTTTATAAAAAGGCAGAGGCTTCGCTTTACCTCCACCTTCTCCACCTCGGAAAGCTCTCCCGTCCCCTCGCGCAGAGTTCTCGTTTTTCCGAGCTACTTTGCGGCGCTATATCGGAAAGCGGAGTGCGATTCAAATCGCGCCGCTTTGTTTTACCCACGGTGACGAGAGCCGCGCCGTTCGCCGATCAATCACCTCTTTAACTTTTTCACGGCCGAACTCGATCGCGTTTAACGAGGCGATTTCGCCGGCATTAATTTTTTTAATCCGCCCCTTTTGATTAATCATTTATCGCCGGAAATTTCATCCAGGCACGCACATTCGCATATTCGCACCATGAGTTCTCCCGGTCAAGATACTTTCCGCTATATGGAAATTTCGAAATAGCGTGAAAAGACGAATTTCTCCTCCGGAGCTTTCGCGAGTTGTACACACGGTGGCGTCCTCGCGTCGCCTTTACGTGACTCTAACCGCTTTATCCGGCAGATTTCGGGCGCAGTCACCCGCAAAGTCGAGTGAGCAGATAAGCCGATTCCTGATCCCCTCTGAATGTCACATCCGCGTGTGTCCCGACTTAGCAGATCCTTTGACGTACTACGGGAACGAAATGAAATGTTTATCTGCCGCATTATGGCGAATCTTTATTGACATCTCATTTTTCGAGCATTACCACCGGTATATGCGGACGACGAGGAGCTCGTTTTTTGAACCAGATCTGTTCTTTTTTCCAGCAACAAAGGCCGGACCTGCCCAGATTGCTGCAGCAGATGCACGCCCAGCAATTACCGTCTCATGCGGCGCCGCCGATTCCGATGATGCCTCATGCGGCGCTCGCCGGTGCGCCCCCGAGCTCGGCGGCGAGTCTTTTGGGACTTTCGGGAGCTTTAGGGGCGCCCGGACAGCATCCGTTATCGATGTTGGCATCGAAACCCGAGCTGCATCGCCCCGACGACGTCAAATCGAACAGCGGTTAGTATTCACTCTTTCATCGTCCCCAAAGATTCGTCTCATTGTTATCACTAGAACTAGATGAGCGCAAAATCGGGTCTATATGCGCACGATTTTACGATATAGGGGGGAAGACTGTTTTCCTACGAATTCGACTAAGTTTTACGGTCTGCGAACCGCAGTTTAAGTAATAAAATGAAACGAGAACGGGCGCGTTTGTCAAAGACGAAGATGTATCGGAATGTGTTTCGTTTTCTTCTTTCTATACCGCTTCCATTTCGGAGGGAGGTTTCGGCTTTCCGGCGAGACCGCTTCGAATCTATATCGATCTCCTCATCGTAAATATGATTTATCATGCGACACAAATCGCGTTACGTACTTCGATACACTCCGTAAATTGCTACTGTTTTGCAAGAGGGCACTATCTTTTAGGCGGGGGCGTTTTCGGGTCCGCACCGTATGTTCCGGCCGGGACCACCCACTTTGCGACCGTTTTCACACCCGCCATCAATAAAAATAGCAGACTTTCCGGGAATGGATGGCCTCGAACTATACAGGGTGCTACAGGTTATTCTACACGGTGATTTTTTAACGGCGGAGAATACCTTCGGTATACGCCCTAGAGGACCATTAAGAGAGTCTGGGAAAAAATCCTATTCGATAATCCACCGAGATTTGAAGAAGTAAAGTTGAGAACCCAACTTTTTCATTTTTGGATATTCAGCAACTTAGCACCATTTTTAATAGAATCATTAGGTGTCCTCAACTGTTATTTGTGGTAAAAAGGGCTCAAAACATCTTTTTTTGGTTAATTTTTCACATTTGAAAATCCTAATTTTTCCATCAAGATTCTGTGAATAATGCATTTGGCACCCATGTTTTGAAAATAACTTGAATGGCATAAGTATTGCGGGTGACATTTTTGTTTCTATCTGTCCGATTGACATTTCATTATTTAAATCTCAAAATTCACTTGAAAATGTATTCCAATACCGAATACAAAAACATGACATTGATTTTGGGTGAATGTCTCAATAATTCACATCAATTGGCAATGTTGTGTATACGGAAAGATACTCAAATAGACCACTTGGTCATAATGCATAAGAAACCACCCACCAGTGAATTTATCTATGTACCAGTAAATCAACCATCCTCAATATGTATGTAGATGTTGCCAAATTTCCGATTCCGTTTTTAGTTTTTACCGAATAATTGAAAGAAGGATAGATTTATTTTTTATTTTTCCGAGACTACCTCATTGGTCCTCGAGGGCGTATTGAAGAGATTCTCTGCCATTAAAAAATCACCGTGTATCATACCAAAAGCGATTGCAGGATTCCCAACGTGATCCTATAGTAAAATTGAATTGAATTAACTGAGAGAGCACTATGAAAATTGGTTCTTAATTTATCCGATTTTCGGTCCTTGAGTGATTTTTTGGGGTCACGAGGCGAATAGGCGAGATATGATTTTTTCTGGGGCACTCTGTTCAATTTCCCGGACGTTTTGGACTTTCGGGTCAGAAGTCGTCGTTTTAATTGTGTTTACGTGAATCCGGCGTCGACATCTTTACGTCGGAGTAAATTCTCGGTAATTTATTTCGGTCATTAACGAGATAATGGCGTGTTATAAAAATCCATATCGCACGGCCGGTTTACGGCTTCCCTAAACAGCTTTCGTTTGATTGCCTTATTATTAAAACGTAATAAACCCCCGGCAATCTTATTAAAGAATATGAGCGAACGGAGAAAGGGCAATAAAAATGTTTTATATCTCGGCGGGGTGTCGCTTTCCATTATTTTACAAGTTAGCTCCGACGGGGCGCCGTAATTAGATACGAGGAGGCGACCGACGACTGCGCCGGAAGAATAAAGCTCTCTCGGGCCCTCTCGCCGCGAAAACACTCGTCCCGTTCTTCGCGACCCCGGAGCTGAAAAAGCTTCGCCCCCTACGTGTACCGCACTTCACTCGGCGGCCCACTCAATGTTCCGCCGCGCTCTCGAGATTTTAATTTCAATCTCAACGAGGCCACTCGGCGGCGCGAGTCAGCAAATATGTCGGCCGCCCTTTTAGCCCCTCTCGCGTCTTGCACAATGCCGATCGCGATCGATCGAAGCCCGCCGCATCGAAGGGTTTTCGTTTTTTTCGCGCCCCCTTTCATCCCCTCGGCAACGTGGAGCGCGAGCGCCGTCCGGGACTTGTTTGCATATTTTCATTAATTAATGAAGGAAAAATGTTTCCGAGATGAATAGCGAGTCGGCTCGGCTCGGCGGCGTCGCCCTATAAGCTAAGAAGTTAATAATTCAGCTTCCTTGCCCGTGTTTGCATCATAAATATTTATCCGGGGTAATGATCGTTATTATCGCCATATTTCCTTATTTAAGTTCCACCCTTTGGTTAAATATCGCCGTGCCGTTCCGGCATCAGGCAGTTAATTCCGATTAGTTTCGCGGGGAATCTCGAGAGGCCTGCGCGTTTCTTTTAAATCCGTCAAGTATCCAGTTGTTTTATTATCGGATGTGGGGCGGCCACCGTAAACAGGAAGCGTTCAAAGCTCGCGATAAATAAAATGTTCATTCCGGGGGCGGATGGAGCGGAAACGGAGCGCGCGCGGGTTTTGTGTGAAATACCGATATTTCGCCCGCGCATGATTTATGAATGGGCCCTAGGGGAGATCGCGAAGAAGTGAAAAAGTTTAATTTTGTGCGGTGGATTTATGCTCTCCCAAATCAGACCCCCGAAGTTACCTAATGTGTCTATAAATTCCGGTCGTTCGGGCTTATTCCCTCTTTCTCGCCGCGCACGGTCCCGACTGCACCCGAGATTTCCGATGGCGAAACGAGAGCCGGGGAGCGAGAGCATTTTGCATTATTTTTAGAATTTCCATCTCGAGTTACGAACGCCGGCGGTTTTATGCCGGCAACCCCAAATCAGACGGAATACATTATGGGATAAGGGTTGACGGCGGAGTTTTTAGCGAGGGCGGAAAATGAAATTGGATTCCGGATTTTGTTGCGCCGTTGAGTGGTGGTAAACATTATTGATGTTTTATTACCGCCATCGCGTTAAAGCATTTATTTTCCATTGTTTCGAAAGCGCTCTGTCCGTTTCGCGACCCCTTTTCGACCCGAGCCGCCGATAAAAATTAATCGCGAATCTTACTCGCCGATCCGGTCGGAAATTTAATAAACGCGCGGAAACTCGCGGATTTGCATTTCGAGAGGCGGCGACGACGCTTCCCGGCTCGCAAAGGGAGAGAGAGATCAAAGAATCTGATAAGTCATCGAGCGTACGGGGCTCGCATGGAAGTAATTTATTTCCATTGAAAGGCGCCGTCTTTGCGAACGTTTGTGTACGGTAGTTAGGCGAGGCCCTCTATTACCAACACTCGAGCGGGTTCTTCTCCGGGTCTTCCTCTTTGCTTTCGCGTTTCGAGTGCCCCGGATCGCAAACGGGGAGCGCCGCTCGCAATCCGAACGCGGATGAAAGAGACCGGGCGATACGTTTTTATGTCACGAGAGGGGGCGGTTCGGCGGATCCTCGCCGAGTCCCATTCAATCTTCGCCCGACGGCCTGAATAGCGGGGCGCAAAGACTCCCTAAGCCACGAACAACCGGATTGTAAAGGCCCATTCACGGACGCATCGCTTTTTCTTCCGTCGTCTTTTCATTTCCGCCCGTCGAGCTGTCGTCATTATCGGCGGAATTAACGCCACGCCGTCACTGTTTGCTTTTAATAAAGTCGAGCGGGGATACTTTTCGTCCGAGACGCAGTTTGCGTTTGCGGTTGAGCGTCCTAGAAACAAATTACAGATCTAATTCCGCCCGTGTGTCTTGTTTGGTATTACGTGAACGAACCATAAACGATGCGGTAGAGGCAAGCAAGCGAGAAGAGATCTCCGGTGTTGTCATGCCAACGCGATATTGTAAGGAGCGTCTCATTCCACCCCAATGCACCGCGCTTTCGAAGAATAATCATGAAACGCGAGGGTGCAGACCTACACCTTATTCCGTCTCCCCCCGTCCTCTCCGTTCTGCATCGTGCCCCTATAATATAAAGTATAAAGAGAATGGAGTGTTGCGGGGGTGACTGCATGTCGCCCATACAGGGTGTTTCCAGCAAAATGCCCTACGTAATATTCCCCACTTGTATTCGTCTTATGACCCCAGATAAATATCACAGTAATTGGAAAAGTGTGCTTTGAGGAATCAGTTTGTACAGTGGAGACCGTTAAAGGGGGAACACCATTGATTTGTGATATTTTTGTCAACAGTGAAAATTGTTTATTTCAAAATCGCTTTTCAACAAATTCGCGCTACGATTTTCTTACACTTTCCAGAGTTCTGATATGACAAAACAAAAAATTTTAGCTATGTATAACAAAGGCAAAGTAGTGTTTGAAACTTGCAAAACAAAACTGTGCCTTCCTGATATAGTATGTAGTCCAGCGCGATTTTGTCGAAAAAACTTTCTCCAAATGCACTTTTTTTGGTTTCAACAAAAAACCTCACAAATCGTTGGTGTTTCCGTATGGCTAAATGCAAGGTGCAGTCACTGTAAATAACGTCAACTGATTCAATTTCAGACATTTATTAAGGAACACTGAAAGAAAATAAAGATAAGTAAATCCAGAAAAAAACGCATTCTGGAAAAATTATGATTTTCAGTTTTGGGCATTTTTTCCGGCCTTGATGGCTAGTTCTTGAACTTAGCTCAGTAAAAACACAGTAACACAGTAAAAAGTATGGGATGGGTCACTTTCTTATCGGCGTTCCAAAAATCATCCACAGTTTTTGGAAAATTATACACTGCTTTACGAATTACAGGGTTTATGGATCTTCTACCCGATGTTCGGATTACTGAATGTTCTGATTAATGAGTGTTTGGATTGAAAAGTCTCTCGTGTAGTTAATCCAGTCTAAAAATTGACTATTTTGACTCCAATCTATCAATTTGTGTGATGTTGTCTTCTGGGTCATAAAACCGGCCTTGTTTCCTGGGCCACCCTGTACGCGTATTGTAATTGCGAATTAAGTTATTCGCGAGCTTTCAGACTGATGCACAACACTACTAATTAATTCGGATTGTGACTTGAGCGCTCTGTTTCCGTAATCTTCGTCGTCATTATGGCAGGTGTGCAACTGTTGCAGTAAGATGTTTGTCTGTAATCCGGTTGATGTTCTATTATAATAAAGTTGAAAGCCTCTGTCATCATCATCGGGCGGTACGGTCTTACTTCGTTATCTGGGGCGCATTGTGCAAACGCGGATCCGGCTGGTAATAACTTGCATTACATGCATCCCCGGCTCGGATGCGATTGTACGGCGCGCCGGATTTTTGTTGTGCATCAGTTCGCTCTCTCTCCGCTCGTCTGCTATTTATGCGATGATGCCTTGTATGGGTACGAATGTGAGTACGATGTCTGCACGGTTCGGTTGCAACTTTTCGAAGTAATCCGATATTTTACTTTAAATTCGTAATGGATGATTACCCGACGTACAAAACAACCCGCGCGCCGGATTCACCCGGAGCATGTACTCCGGGCACTTAAGTTTATTTATTATTCATGATTCGGGGGCTTAATGCATTTTAATTTGTAAAGTTTCCCCGGCGTTTTCGCCGCATCCGCACCGCCGCAAATAAAAGAAACTCCCGCCCATGCATTTTCCATGTCACGTACTTTTTGTACAAATCACAAAAGCATAGATCCGACAAGCTCGCGCAGATGCACCGCCATAAAAACACCGACACGTTCCGTACATTTTATCTCAATTGTTTTCGTCTCGATTGTTCCATGTTGCTGCCGATTGGCCGATGTTTGCCGTTGGATGCCGTTGCCATGGATCCTGCAGGTATCAACTCCGCAGAAGAGCGTCACGTGAGTACCAATTGAATACGTAATTTCATTATATTACGCTTTTTGCTGTTCTTTTTGCCCACCCCAGATTGGCAGACTGCCGCGCTCTCGCCCCCATTTTTTTTTTTATATTTTATTTTATACCTCCGACTCGCGTATGTGTGCACGTCCTCGTGTGCGGAACTGGAAATGTTAATCCGGAAACGGCCATTCCCACCCTCGTCCCCTTGCGACACCTCAAACGCGCACCAATTAGCTCATCCGGTAGAAAAAACCAGGACAGAAGAGCCGACAAGTCATTTTTAATTGACGATTTCGTTCATATCAAGTCGAAAGCGACTCTCCAGATGACGTCACGCGCGGCTCCCCCACCACGGAAAGCTGCGCAACGTCGTGCGCAGTGGGTCCGTTTAGCGCTGTGACGTCACAAAAGGACAGCGTTCGTGAAAGAGCTTGTAATTCCGGCGTGTGTGATGTCGCTGAATAATTCCCGGCGTTGTCGGATTATGATGGGAACGTGGCGGGTTAATTATTGACGTGGGGCGGGCGACGACGACAAGGGTCGCCCCCTGGGAGAAAAGTTATGAAAATTTAACAATCCTTATTGAATGTCGGGCCGCCGTCGTAATCTTCCCGAACGACTGGGGGCTTAATCTCGGAAACGCGTTCGCTTGTAATCCCCGCAGTGATTTGTCACCCCTTATTGAAGACTCCCCCAGTTCCGACCCTCAAGACATGCATGATCGGCGGCGGCGGCGATTGACTCGAACACTTCGAACTATTCGCCGTCCGCGATCACCTCCGCAAACTTTCCGACATTGCCGAATAATCTCCCGTCTCGATCTTCCCTTCGAAACGGAAATTTATTTAACGGTTCGATGTGCGAAAAACGGTTTTGTGACGTGCGCGCGTTTTCCCGGTGGTCGATAGGCCGGTTAGTGCGGGACTGGGATGTTTGCGTTCGCCTTGAAACTATTATGTACACAAAGGCTATCCCGAATTCGGGATCAAATTAGCCCTCGGAGGGTCGGACAAGTGACAGATCGTAATATCCCCTTTCCGCGCGCCACCGGGCCCGGAGCGGCGGTCGACACGTGCAATCACACCCTCGGATCTCGATTACAACATTAACAACCCCGAGGCACGGGACTGCCCCACACTCCCCTACAGCTGTCGCCCCCTTTCTCCGTGTTCCGTTTCACCCTCTTTTACGGCGCTGCGACCTCGTCACCCGGAGCACTCTTTCGGCGACACCCCTCCCCGCCACCGTCATCATCATCATCATCATACTGGCGAAACTACCCTCTCGCATTGTTAAAGTGAATAAGGCCATTCGACTTTTACGACGATTCCTTATTTCGGTATGGTAGTAGTAGTATCAATATGACGGAGGGGGCTGGCTAGAGGGGCATATTGCCGCTTTTTATATTCCCGATTATTATATTTGTACCCCGGGATTGTTTATAGTTCATTACGGACGTGTTAGCGAAAGTAACGATCACTCGGTTATTGATTGGACGCGACGCGCGGAGGGGCGCTTTTATGGTCGCGACACCACATCCATATACTCTTTTATGCGAATATTTCGACACTAATGATCATCCACCCCATTCAATAAAGTTTTAAATCGCTCTCACCCCAAACTCGTCCTTTGCGCAACTCGCCCTAAATGTACGATCGAATTATTTTATACGGTGTCTTCGGATCGGTTTTTCATGATTTTTCAAAATTGACTCTTTATAAAAACTCGGGCTTGCTTTCAAGCTTTCAAACTTTCTGGTGATTATGGAGTTTAACGAAAATCTCAACGTCTATTATGTTCAACTAAAGTCAAATAAAAATGCAACCGTTACAATCAGAGTCAAACCTAGAACCATTCTAGGAGTTTGAAAGCAAACAGGACGAATATTCTAGACGTCAAGAGAAATGAAAATCCTTTGTGAAACTCACGTTAATATGTTACCCGGTTGTGAAATTTGGTATTCTTGGCAGTAAAGATTTGAGAATTCGGTAATTAGCCAAGATTCAGTGTTGCCAATTCACTAACAGTAAAAAATTTTTTAACTGAAATAGAAAATGTGGAAGCGTATCGAATAAAAGGGGTAACTATAAACTGTTTAAAATTGCCCGTGATTTTTTCACAAAATGCAAGAGGACAAATTATTCGAAATACTCTACTAACTAAAGTGACTTAAACTACAGATTAAACTTTGTCAAATTTTGATCCACAAAGTCAATAGTTGAATTCTCAACTTTTCAGTCAATTTTCCACTTTTCATCATAATTCTTAGTGAAGTATGTAAACGCCTAAAATATATGAGAAATTAGATACAAATTCAGAGAAATCCTCTCGTCACTCCTGGGGATTTTGGTTACTTTAAGGTTTTCGTGCTGTCCCTATAAAAATTAGACGAGATCTCATGTTAAATTTGGAAATATCTCACTGATATATCAAATTCTCCAATACACGAGTGCAAAAACGGTAAAACTATAAACATACTTGGTAAGGAGTCTGTATCAACTCAAATATTAGTGAGAAAATCACAAAGTTCAATCTGTTGAAATTCACTGATTATTTCAAGTTAAATTTCTAATGAAATTTCGAACAGTGGATGTTCTTGGAGTGTATATGAATTTTTCGTTTGAAAAATCTGACGACTTCTGTCCATTTGTTCTTCGGTGTCATATAAATCTCCAAAACCAGAAAAAATTGGACGATTCTTTGTGGAGAAAATAAAATTATCTCTCGAATTTTCTCAATAAACAACAGTAGAAACACTTTCTCATGAGATTAATTCGAGAAGCAGTTCAGAAAATGTTATTATATTGGAATTGGAAAATGAATTGTCAGATTTCAATTCCGGCCGTCCATAGGAGTTTATATCAAGAGTGTAGTATCCCTATAGAACCATATAGGTAGTATATTGAACCCGACCTACATATAACACCATCGTCAGCTATTGGTAGCATGACTATTTCCCAATTTACCTACGTTGCATTTGCGCGACGTAAGTAATTCGTATTAATATAATATCCGAACTGGAGAGTGATAATCGAACCCTCAACCTGGTAACTACTCCGAATAAACGATGTCTAAACTCATCCCTTGACTCTTCATTTAAAACCCTACAATACAAGATGTAGCAAGGACGATCTTGTTACATTACATGGCGATCCTGCCAGTCGTGTGAGTTGTTACATTACATGGCGATCCTGCCAGTCCTGCCAGTCCTGTGAAGTGTTTCTGTTGTGGAAAACAGGCAAGTTTTTGAATTTTTGAAATGGACTGGGAAAAGTAAAGTGCAAAATGTAGTGAAGTTTTAGTGACCGGGCATGGGTGTGACGGGCCCATAGCCAAAAACGGTTTTTTTTTTCGTTGTTTCGTTGGAGGTTAAGTGGCAATGTGTTTGTCATTAGAATTTTGTTGGGTTTTTGAACTTTTGGGAACTGGAAAGATGGAACTTTGTCGACTAGGACGATTCAGCATCAATGGGGAAGACGTTCGCCGATGTGGGAGTGTCTCTAGTTTCGTGAAAAGCAGAGTAAAGTGTTTTTTTTTCATGTTTTTGTTCTTACATGTGTAGTTTGTATTTAATTGTTATTGAATTTTAATTTGATTTTTCTGTTTTAAGTTATCGTTAAAGTGTAAGATGATTTTGGTCATTGGAAAGAAAATTACAAAGAGTATTTAGAAGTAAGTCAAGCGGAATTGATCCCTCCAATTGTATTATGACTTTAGAAATTTTGGAAATTCTTGAAAATGTAATAAAATAAGTTAATTAAGGGATTAAGTTGAACAGTGATCGAGAAAAGGTAACATGCAAAAAGATAATGATGGAAAGTACTTGAATTAAATGAATATTGGAATGTGGAAATATTGAGAATGCTGAGGTTGGATCGGCGTTACCATTACGTGGACCGTTGACAACGCTCTAAAATAATTGGAATGGAATAAAATGTACGTACATAAGATGATAGAAAAAAAATGATGAACAATGAATAATGAATGATGAAGAAAAAAAAAACCTTTAAATGCGCATAATAACATCTCCGATTGCTGTAGTTTTAAGTTTGTTAATAATTTAATTGATTGGGTTTGGGTTACAAACCCCTTCGTCGCCGATATCGTATTGCTTACGCTAACTTATCCTACTTAACAATCACTATTTCCTAATGTGCAGGCGACCACACATTCCATAGATGTAGCAACTCGCTGAGTTGGTAATTAGCGTTTAATGATTTATTGCTTCATCTTTGGAAGTCATCACCCTTAATAACCTACTTACAAAAATCAAAAACCAAAAATCTCCTTGTGAAGTCGATCCGGGGACATACTGTATAGGTGTTTGGGTGTACGGGATGTTTTCGGCAGACACGAATGCAACATTCGTCCGGACGTGTACGTATGCCCATCTCGGGGAATAACCGAATCCAATATGCATTCCGTTCGCATTCGCATTCGAATCCGACCCGACCGATTTCCACCCGGAGAGAGACGACGTGTACATATTACATGCATCCGTATGCTAAAACAAACCAATCTGGAGGCAACAAGCCGTGTATCTACCCGGGCGGATTCGCGCCCGGGGGGTGCGACAATTCGGGCGCGCCGTCTCGGGGGCGGCGCAGGGACGGATGTTTACGCGCTCGATTATTAACATCCCCCGACGGCCCGCCGGGCGGATTTGTCTGCCGCCTCGGCTCGGCTCGGCCCGTCTCGCCTCACCCCCGGACCGCAATCCGACCGCGGCGCTACACAAGTTTACATCCCGACCGCAGCCGGGGTCGGGCGCTGCGGGCCGCCCGGAAGGGCGCAGGGGCGCGTCCGTTGCACTCCGGCGCCCCCCGCACGCCGGCGCTCATGGCGAGTTTACACAACACATTACGTTTTTATCGGGTGTCCTCTCCATAATGGAGGACCGCACACTCGAAAATGCGTCCCTTCCGCGACCCTCGGCTCGTCCCTATGGCGCGTAAAATGCCAAAGGGCCGACGGTTTAATTGTTTTTTACGACCCCGGCGAAATGAGATATCAAAACCTTCATCCCTCCGACGAAATCCCCCGCATTTTGTATCTCGTATCGTAAAACCGAAGGGGAGAAGAGGACGTTACGTTTATCACTCTCGGAATTACTTGTGCACCCCTAATTAGCGCGACTTATTCGTGTCGGTCCAATTCGAGTTATTCCTTGGCTAGTTTGTTAAGCGGCCTCTACCTCTCTATACCTACGTGTATTTTTGTTATTTGAACGTATAAAGTAAATAAAAATATCCAACTATTCACCTGTGATAATATTTGCTTTTAATTCAACTTGATATGCGTATTCGTGTATGTACTACATACACCCCGTGGAAAAAAATTTAGTTCATCATGATTTATTGCAGTTTCGCGTGAATACATAAACTTGCCCTTCTCTCTGGTTAAAATGTGTTATGAAAACAGTTTATAATAGCAAACGACCGGCGTGTTATGAAGAGCGTCCGGGCTCTCTACCTGTGTTTTATTAAAATAAATTAGCTCTGAAATAATTGTCATGACATTATGATGTATGTAACCACTTTGTACCACCCACGTATCGTGCTCTAATACGCTTTTCATGAGACGATATCGTACCACCTATAATATTAAAAGAGATATTTTCGTATAGTTGAATATTCGCCACTTTGTTCTTTATATGCATCGAACCGTGAAATTGGAAATATCGCACATATCGGTTCGTCAACTATTGCACGCGATAGGATGCGACGGGTCGGTGTAAAATTCGAAATATAATGGAGCGAAATTTCGTTCAATTCCGGAGGCGCATATTACTTCTTATTAAAGTGCCGTCGGAATATAGGTAGACGCGTAATCAAATGCCGGATTCAAAGTCTGGCTGGGTGTGTGCGCTCGAAATATTTGTCTATCCGGATGCGAACAAAATGCCCGGATGTTTTCGAGCCGGAGCGAGACAGACGCGGGAGGGTGAATTTCAAGGGGCGAGAAAATGGAGGTTGTAAAAGGGGGCGAGAGGGTTCGGAGACGTCTTGTGCAGCCGCGAGCACAGTAGAATGTAATTAAAGCAGCACCACTCTCTCGAGGAAGTCACACATTTAATTAACCCGAGTTGGCGCGTAATCGCGATGTTAATGGAGACGAATATTTAATTGCATCGTTATAGCCCTTGATGGATTTCGCGTTTATTGATTTTTTACGAATTCCGCCCCCGACTACAGACACCGTCGCTTCGACACCCCCTCGATAATCCGGCTCGGCGAGACATTTTTTCTTTTTAATAAAATTTAATTATGGTGAAATTGAAGCTCCCCGCACTGGGATAATACTCGAAAAGGGTGATTTCGGTTACGGCGAATTGATTATTGGCTGTCTGAATGGCGGTGAAAGTATTAAAATGGGATAGAGGAGAGCCGAGTTCAATTTGTGAAATGGTTCGAGCTGTTTTCGTTTCTGAACCGGAGGTCACAATGCCGTTTTTTTTTTGGTGTGGGATGTTTTAAAAAGTTTGTAATGGTGCTTAATAAAAATTTATGGGGCTGATGTTGGGTCGGTGTTGCGATTCGTATTTAAGGCAAGAAACGCATTTATGTAAATTAGAAGCCGTACGTAAAATGAATAATGAATTTCAAAGTTTAGAATCTAATGCATTCGCGTAGTGAATTACCAAATTAACCCCAGACGCAAAGAAGAGAGGGGAATACGATTTAAACTTGTGACAATACTAAGTTACCCAAATTAAATTTCGCGAAACCTCTTCTTCGCGAGCGCTGCCATAACTCAGCCTTAATTAAATTAAGAAAACTGCTCTCGAGTTTAGAATTCCGGAAAATATTTTTTGCCGGTAACGAGGCCTTTTGTCTTTGGAGCGTTCGCAGAAGCCAGATGGGTTTGCGAGGGGTTGTTTGAAGGATCTGGAGTATAATTGCACCTCGAGGGTGTCGTTGCGTTACCCCATTCGAGATGTTCACACCCTCGTCGCCGTAATTGTGTAATTTATGAAAGGAATCGCACTTCCCAGTCCTAATTTCTGCTCGCAAAGTGGGCAAATTGTTCACAGTCGCTCTTCGCCTCCTCCGCCATACGCACGCATATGACGAGCGGCCGCAATACGGTCATCATTCGTCTGCTAGTCTGCTTTATACGACTTTGTCGACCAAAAGTCTTCGAGAGATTTCGCATGCACACACGTCTCCTCTCGGCTCGTTTCATATCATCATGCGCGACTTGTACCGCATTATGTCGAGGCCCCTGATTTATAAGCGAGACGGCGACTTCCGGAATACCGCAATACGCGCACCGCACAAAGTGCATGGAGTTTCGTAAACGGGGGATTTCGTGCGATGTGCCGATTAATTCGGCGCACGTTATGCGAAATATCGCTCAACAAGTGACCCCGATGGCTCGGCCACCGCGCCGCCACTGGCGCGGTAATTACTGCCTCTAATTAGTCCAATTAACGCTCGCCGAGTTTGCGCCGTTCACCGCTGAAGGCGAACCGAGCCGAGTTACGAATAAGAGACCGAACGTTTTAAGTGGCCTCAACCGAACTTCCGCCAATTTTTAGCGATTTCTGTAGAGCTTTCCGGGCGGAAATTCACTTTCAACTCGTTCTCCGGCGGAACACTTTCCCGCCGCATATCGATGTAAACGTTTATGGAATTACGTTATTTTACAATTAATGGAGGGCAAATAATAACCGCGTTTTAAACGTGGTGAATTTATTATTTATGTTAATCAGCTGTCGTGTGTTTGGCTCGTTACATATTTATTTATGTTTATGTACATTAACGCTATATAATTATTATGGGAGCTGAAACGTCTATAAAACGGGCACGCACGGTCGTGTTAATATCAT
This sequence comes from Salpingus planirostris, assembly GCA_949788335.1. Lineage (NCBI taxonomy): Eukaryota > Metazoa > Arthropoda > Insecta > Coleoptera > Salpingidae > Salpingus > Salpingus planirostris. The sequence goes on along the minus strand of OX460920.1, from coordinate 4,867,510 downwards.
TCGTATTAAATGGCCACCGGCTTTCCCTTATTTTCCCGACTCGACTGTATAAGCCGGTGGAGCTTTCGTGTCGTACTTTGGACTCGCGTGATTTAAGGTGTCTTTATCCGTCCATCAAGCATTTATCAGTCGACCGATGTTTCGTTTTGCATTATCGATAACGTGTCGTGTGAGCCGGGCTTCATTCGGGGGGATGAGAGATCCGCCGGTGTGCGGACAGATGTTAGTGTAGCGCATTGGTACTAATTCAGAGGGTCATAAATTTTCCACCGACGGGCAACACTGATCGACTACAAAAGCGGTAATCAATTCGACCATTCCGTGCCCACATGTTATTACACTGGTATCTCCCTGTAAATTCGTTAATTATTCCGCGCGTATAATTGACCGAGCCGGCAATGTGGATTTTATTGCTCGTATACTCCGTGTCGATTTTCATTTTACCGGAGCGTCAGAGGCCACGCCGAAAACCGCACCGTAATTAAAAACGGATTCGGTCATTTTTATCGGCGGGTCTCGCTCCCCGATCCCACTTTGTATGCATTAGGTATGTCGAAATATCATAAGTGATAAGCATGTTAACTTCATCAAGTTTAAACGATGTCGGAGCGGATTTATCGAGCTTTCAATGAAGAGCTTTGTGGGCGTCGGGTTTATTGCGCGCATTTCCGCATAAATTGTCATTACGGGCGATATAAATATTACAAAACGCGAGTATTCATGTATGTATCACATGAGTGCACACACCCGACTTGGCCGTTCGACTTTTGCGCTGTTACATCAAATATTTATGCTCCGCTGGAGCTTTTATATTCCTATGAGATTTTTACTCGAAATTTACGGATGGGATGTAAAAACCCGCTCGTGCTATTACCTTTAAATATTTGGTATCTTTATTTTCTCGTGAATATATTAAAATTTTCTCCTCGTAAAACATTTTATTGCACCCAAGAAACCGCCGACGTATAGTTTTATTCACACCGGTACACGTATGATACGCATACGTATAACTCGGATAGGTGAAGCATTCCAGAAATATGGCCAGTTTTATCACGCGAAAATAAATAAAACTGCAGAGGCCGTATAAAAGCGCGACTTGTCAATTTAAGGTAAAGTGTGGTGGAAAATATTTTCCGTCCTTTGATGATTATTTGATGACTTTGTGCCAGAGTGGAGGCGAGAAGGTCGGGCCTCTCCGGTTTGGGGTGTGTTTGAATCGGGGCTAATTGATTCGTTAAAGTAGTGAAATATTTCCTTTGAAACGGGACTAATTAGTCCGTTCGACGGGAGGAACAAAAGGACCGGCGCGACTCGAAAAAGGAGAGGGCTTCACGTTTCGCCGCTCGTTCTCTCGTTAAAAAATCGCGCTCGACGGGCGAGTCCGACACCCCTCGCACGAATAATATCGTGGCCGCCCGGGGGGCGCACAGGGGGAGAGACTGTGACCCCTCGGCCCGGTGCGGGTCGCCCCCGGCAGGCGGAGCGTCACCGGGTGTCACATTCTGCGCTCTCCGGGGTGCGAAAATGAAAAAGCAGTCGACTTTTTCCGTGGCTTTGATCATTCGAACGCGGCAACGCGCGCGGTAAATAGAATGCAGTTCGCGCGCCGTCACGTATACGGGCGTCAAAAGACAGTTTCGGTACTTGTTGACGGTACGCTGATCGCCCTCCGGCAGCGCTCTTTGTTGTACTCCGACTGAAATTCTGGAGCATCACTCGTACATCACCCCGGCGATAATCCAATATCCACTCGCTCGGTGTTTGTGTCTGTTTTTTATTTAACGAGCCCGATTCACGCGATATGGTGTTCCTGATGGATCGTTTTGACTTGTCGCAATGGCGTAATTAGTCCATGCGTACTCGCTATCATTGTACACCTTTCTGGGTCAAGTAAAACGAGAAGCCTTACTTTGGAATCCATTGTCATGACTATTTTTCTTTTCGTTCAAAAGCCTAGTTCAGAATGACGTACAGTTGATCAAAATTTCATAGAACACATAAAGCAAAACACTCAATTGTTGGCACTGTACCAGGAATTGGCATATTGCTGGATTTTATTGAATTTTAACCAGTTCAAAACAGGTTTACATTTTTTCGCAATAGTAGCCAAAACAGAGAATCTCAGAATGTGTTTTCCAGTTTCGATTTCTAAGGCATTTAGTTCCAAAAGTAGTAAAATATTTTCAGATTTGTCACGAAAAATTTCATACAGCCAAAACAGATTGTTTCAAAATGTATGTACACTTCTGCAGACAGCTCAAATAACTTCCAAGAATGAACAATAAACATTCAAAACGGAAAATCTTGAAATGTGCTTCCAAGGTTTTTGAATAAGGTATTTAATTGCAAAAATAATTAACCGGTAAAAAAGTTACCATAAAAATTACGAAGGACCCTCTTAAAACCCCCCATTAGATCCCCCCGTTCGGGAAACTTCAAGTGTTCAAACTCGGTACCAAAAGTACACTGATTAGCGAAAGCTCTACATTTTCTGGTCATGATTTCCTGCACAACTAAACATTTTCAACCTATAACTTTTATACTACCTCGTCATTGGGTACATACGCTTTTTTAAATCATCAAGTAAAAATTTCACAAAAAATAATCATAAATCATAAACAGCCAGAACAGATAATAAACAAAGAATTATCCAGATATTTTTAGATTCATAGTCAATTAAAATTCCATAAAGTATAAATAGATCAGATAAGGATTTCTGCTACAAAGTTCGCCCTGCAAGCAGCTTGTTTCTTCCCAAATTGATTTGTAATAAAGGTATTCGAAATGGGCAAAAGCAGTCGAAGCAGAGTATTTCAAAAGGTGACTCGTTTTTAAGAGCCCAGTTCTCGGCCTGCCAAAGGCCAAAGGTCGCGGAGAAAATGGTGGGTGGTGCACGAATTAGACTTGGCCTTTCGTCACGTTTTATTGCGCTGTTTTAGCACAAAGAGACAAATTTTATGTTTCCCCTTCAAGTGACAGCAGACGCCTTATTTCAAACGCCTTTTTGGCTAAACTCCAACCGTAATCTCCACATAAACACCGAAATCCTGTGCGCTGCTATCATAATATTTAGTGTTTCGGATCGGAAGCCGTGCCAAATCCATATACCAGTTTAGCCGTCCGAATCAGAAATAGAATAAGCCGCGGTTTATGCTGTTTCTAATTCACTTTTGCGATTTTTGCTTCTTTTTGCGGACGTGAAAATTCGGTGGTCACATTGCGATTGGGTTGCGATCGGTGTTGTCGTTTCCCTATGGACAGTTCGGGCGAATCGCGTTCATTAATCGAAATCTCGATTAGCTTCCGCATTAAAGAGCAGTTAATAGGAAGAGACACCGTGAGTCAATATTAATTATTCAATGATCCCAAATTGAAAACTGATTTGCGCCAGCGAGAGAGGGGTTGTGTTTATGCGGTGCGCCCGATCTCTTAATCTCTCTCAATTACCCCCGGCGAGTTCCGCTACTTCCAGCTATCTCATCCCCCTTGTTTCTCACCCTCGGGCGTTCCACGCTTCCACAACACCCCCAATTAAAACTTGTTCTCCACCGGCTTGCCCCTTCGTTCGCCGCGCACCCCCGTTTTTGCGTGTATCACCCGGAATTAATCAACGCTTCCCCCAAACCACCCCCTATTTAAAATACCCCGGCCGCCCTCATAATAAACAAGCGCGAATTTTAGAAAATTTCCCCCCTACCCATTATAATGCTAGAGGTGAGTGTATAAACGCACCCCTTTTTACGAAAATAAGGGACGCATGAATGCTAATACTCACGGGGGTCTGCACGCGGGATCTGCATTATATGCGTCAGCAAAACATCACCCGTCACGATCTCAACGAGAGCATTATTAGTTATTACAAAGGGACAAGCTGCGCCATTAAGCAACATATTGTCCATTATGGGGTATAACGTTTACGTTATAAGCATGGAGAGTCACTTAGGGATGATTCACATCCGAGAGTGCTTCCTCTCGCCCTTCTCTGTCATCCACTTATTGCTAATGTCCTATTGTGTTGTGTCCGTGTGTTTCCCTCATGCCACCCGTAATTAGGTCTCCGATTGGCCGTCGCCTGGATATGATACGAATCCGGGAAAATAAAAAAATTATCCGCACCCTCGCGATCCGATAATAAAACGAATCATTTTAATTCGTTTCTCGAAACGACGGCATATTCTTCCGCGGGAGCGAATCCGGAGGGGTGGGTTTTATGCACACGCGGAACCGTCAGCAGCGTCGGGGCGAAACGATTGGGGGAGAAGAGGAATCTGCGTTGATCCACCCTCGGCGGCGGATTAAAATCGCACCTTTTTATCATTGCTAGTTGTGTAATATTTTTTCATTCTCCCCCTGTCTGTATCTAATCCATTTAGCGTCCCCATCCACCCTTGCCGGCTGTCGGGCGCGCTTAATGCCGCGCTTTATTTCCATCCGACGAACCCTCCATCACCGGCAACGGTAAATAAAGAACCGAACCTTCAGAGATATAGGTCTCGCCGGAAAGACCCACAATTTCAATCTGCGAAATTGAAACGCCACATGTCTGCACCCCGGCGAACTACTTGAACATTTCATCACTTGATACATCATCCCTTATAACGGTTGAGCGGACATTATTAATAGTGGACATTTCTCATACGGATATGTCTCCCGGACTCGGAATATATACGATATAAAATCGCATTGAACTGCACACGGAAATCTTATTGAATTTTTTATAAAGCCACCCCTATTACGTCGAGCGCCGTCTGTTCCCTGTTTATTGTGACAAAGCGGTGACGTCAGAATATTCCCCCCTTGATTTGTTTTCCGAACCCTTAAACCCACACTGCGGTTAAAAGATAAGGTTTTATTAGTGACGGGGTTGCGGCAGATTTGATACATCATTATTATCGATCTCGCGAATTTCTTTCTCTTAGGGAAAATAAAGCCGTTGGCCTAATTAATCTTGATGCGGGAGGGAAGTTCTCGATTTCCAGGACGGAAAGTCGGTTGTAGCGGTAGATTAGAATGAATGGCACCCATTCAGACGCACCGTCTAGTGGAGTAATCGAGTCATCCCTGAAAAATCGCGCCGGCTTTCAGCCCCTAATCAATTTACGGGGGACCGCTCGCGGAAAAACTGGCACATTCTTCTGCCAGCGGCAGACCGCCCCTGTAAAGTGACGTGCCCTAATCTATTGTTAAATCCCGGGGCCGCTTCCGACCCTTTTATATTGTGTGTGTGTTCTATACGTCGTCCCCCGTATTAAGCGCCGTTTCAAATCACGAACCTTTTGTGCGGTCGAGCGAAACTATACACTTTATATTCCCCGACTGTTTCTGATTCGATTATTGTTTTGACTTCTAAAATGTTTTATGAGACCGAGAGGGAGTTCGGTTCGCTCTGCGGATTTTACGCCACCGTGCCGACGTTAATTTTCCTTTTTTGTTTGCTTTTTCCGCGCTCAATTAATCCCGTGAACTGAACACATCAACTTATCCGCCTGTTTCTGGCACTCCAAGTGTCGACCCCGAAAAACACAATACGCGAAAAAGTATATACTATTAAATTATGTGATGGGGTTGCGACGGGTCTAGGGGTCGAATTAGGCCTCTTGAAACTTTTCCGTAAATAAAATAGCAGTTGTTCCGTCCGCTCTACACCGTGATAATGGGAATAAGGGTTGCAGGGAAAGAAAGGGACCCTCGAGCGTATATAGCCGGGAGATTTGTGGCAGTTTTATTTTCTCGGGAGAGCGAACAGGATGGCACTACAAACAATAAAGTCCACGCCATTATATGTGCCGCGCATTTGAATGGTCCCCATTGTACCGGAGCCGGCGGCAATAAAGTTAGCTTTCCTCATTCGTCCTGCACTTTTCTTGTTCCGGGCGTCCCGGCGTTATCGAAATTCATTTTCGTCCTACGGCGGTCACAATGGGACGAGGCGAATTCGACAATGTATGCCGCGTTTTCGAAAGATCCGAAATAAAAGCGAGAGGTGGTTTTTCGTTTTATGTCGGGTTTCTCGTCTCGGTACCGTATGCATGCAGAAACATAAGCGGAGTATGTGCATGTTATGTGTTTCCAGCGGGGCCATAAACCATCGCTACTGGCTTTCACAGTTTATGGCTCGAGGCATCTTTATCTATTAAACATTTTCAGTCGAGTGGAGGACAATGAGTTCCCCGTTTTATGGCACGGTCTTTCACATTGCTTTCGCGAGGAAATGGAGCCATTTTCGCGTGTCCCTCGGGCACTTCACCTCGCACCTCCGTCCGTACATCGAAAACGACCCGATCGAGCGGAAATGAGTTGATTAGGCGCGGCTACTAAGTATTAAATTGCGGAATATAGTGGATGCAAATCCACCCCTCGTGATTTCGTATGCATCGAGTCGTTTCGCAGGCGCGCGCGCGGTTCAATGATCCGGCGGAATTATCATCACAGACGTGCAATGATACGGTTTGTCGGCAGCTGCGATTTACCTGTTACAAATTGAGAATAACAGTCACTCGAGCAAAATCGGCCGTATCTGTACGCCTATAAATCCGGCAGACCGATAAACCTGTTCATTATTATTTGTTTGCTATAATTTTAATTGAACGGATTTATTGTCCGTGATTTATGAATTCGCAAATGAAGCATTACGGCATATCCAGGCTTTTCGAAAATTAATTATACACTCTTTGATTGTTTAAAACATGTTCATTTAAATCCAATTTAACGCCGGGGCTTTACGCGCGTTACATGTTGAAAATTTCTGTAATGGGAAACAAATAACGATACGCGGGCGTCCACAAACGGACTCGAAATTCGATCATTTTGTCGGGGGTAAAAGTGGCATTTTTGCAATACCGATCGCGTACTCGGCCGTAACTCGTTCAAGTGGCTTTAGCGAAACTGGAATGTCCGGTCTTTCCTTAATGGATCTGTTGGACTGCTTGTATTTCACGTTAATTGGCAAGGTGGAGCCCCCCCGGTAGTCGGGAAGTGGCGTATCGGACACATGCAACTAGCCGTAAATCACGTATGTGGAGCCACGGGTAAAATAAAACTGCGCACTCGGAGTCCGTGTAGGTAAAAAAGGACGGCGGTAATGCCGGCTTGAACGCATAATTTATATCCGGCAGACGTTTCGTATTCTTCTGCGATACCGGCGCAATATATCCGAGGGTATTTACGGGAACACGGCGATACAGGTGACACTTGAATGTTACATAAAGCCTTGCGGAGAACGCGGGGGCATAAAACTGTACGAGACGGGGGTGTAAAGCGCCCTCCCAAGACGCCGCTCTTTATCCGGGAGTGATGGCGCGCACCCCCGGGGCGACGAAAGGTGAGGCGCGTAAATATTAACATGGGCCGTCCATTTGAATCTCAATCCCTTCTTCTTTCCCCTATTTTTTTTCGGGTAGGTGTTGTGGACGCCAGTAATTATCGTACAAAGTTTTCGAGGGGCGTATTACACGAGAATATATAAGGTCGTCCGCGAGCAAATATTTGATGGTAACATATGCGGCCGGATTCTGGAGGGAAGGGCAAACATTTCTCTTTTTCTCGTCTTCCTCTCTAGGATTCAGACATCCCGTTGACAAAATACGTGTTTCGGTTCCGTATAGTTTCATTTCTCGACTTGGACAAATTCCCCCGGGGAAATAAAAGCTTCATCGACTCGAAGCGCGCCGGAGAAATTGCCCGGAACACACGCGGAGAGAGAGCGAGCGCGGGGTTGTAAAACTCCGATGCCTTCCGTGACCTATTTCATAGCGACAGTCGCCTCATTTGCCGGATTATTAGCAGTACATTCGCGACTCGAATTCCCGGTTACTTTAATGTCGCTCTCGTTTCGCCGTTTCCATTAATTAATTAAACCGTTCGTGTCGCTAATTTGTTTTTGATTGGCGCCGAGTCGTTTGCCAATTTTGTATAAACCCGATGCGACCGGGACATTTTCATCAAATAATACTTCATTTGCATAATTTAATGTGGTGTTGCATGTGCGCCACCGCGACGTCAAAAAGCGATTTTGCATACCTATACACAAATTATAACACGTCAATGTCTTTGACCCTTATAGCCGAATACAACAGATTCGAAATATGCCGGATTATTTCTGGTTTAGTTTGACTGCATGCACCGTTGTATTCATTTTTCGAGTGACCATTTCCGGTGCATGCACTGTGGAATTATGGGGCACTAAATCATTAGTGCGGCATGAAAAACAGATTAGCAATCAACATTTTCGTGCTTTTTTTCTGGCCCTGACAGTCGGAAAAGCGGGGCGTTTTGCCTGAAAACGCGGACAGATTTAAATAGTTTTCCGCGTTTCCGCTTCCGTGCGCTCGCAACGTGTTTATAGTTGAAATTTTCAGCAAATCCAAGTTTCATGGGGGTCGTTTTTCAGCCGAGTCGGGTTTTTCAATTCATAATATAAATTCTCTATTCAAATGGCTTATATAAAACGAGTCCCCGTTTAATTTTTCCAATTCCCATCCATCTATATAGCCAACACGGCCGTAATTTAAAATGTCCATTATAATTAAACCTGCGGGTTTCCGGCGATATTATCGGTAATGACTTTTTACAGTCGGTTTGAGATTTATGGCGAAGCATTTGAGTGATTCGAATTATTTTTGCAGAGGAATTCGATATCACCCGCCGAGAGAGAGAAGTACAGGCCGCGAACGCCCCAAGAATCCGAACACAATAAGAAGGTGAAGAAAGAGGAGAAAGACATGGGCCACGTAAGTATTAAAGTACGTAGATTCGATTTTAACCATTACTAACGTTACGCCGCTTAAACGGGCCAAAACTAACAGTTTTAACCTTTCGAATGACACGGTGTACTCGCATTCATTATAATATGATGTCGGCGACATTAAACGGCCGAGTGAGTGTAAATATCCAGTTCGGTTCGATAAAATCCGCCGTTTTCGCGCAAGGCCGCCATAAAAATACTTATATTTTACTGCAATCGTAATCGTTCGCGTTTAATGCGCCTTTTAAGCACAGGTTGGTGTCGGAATAATGGCGTTTTATTTAGAATCTCCACTAGCAAATTTAAAACGGAGCCGTACATTTTTATGTACCCGGGGCCGCCTAGTGCAGTTCACAGCTTGAGCCGTAAACGTAACGCGCGCAATAAACGGAGAGGGCCGTAAATGCATAGAATGTTTTATTATAATGCAGAGTGTCGTCAGAGACATCGCACCCACATCTCGGCGCATTTCCCCGTAGGTATAACACCGCCCTTGTTTAAGAAAGTGCATCCGGAAAAGAGCCGCATGACCCAAATCCTCATTTCCATCCGACAGTGAACACGCTCATTTCGTCTCGTTCTTATTTCGCATCTCTCCGGTGCATTTTCATTTCGCTATGCGGAATGTCTGCTCAACTTCTAATTGAATTTCAATCTCGCTGCGAGAATTTCATAAAAATCCCCCATTTATGCATCCCCTGATGATGACGGCGCGCGATATTTCGTTACCTATACAATATTCGCCCATTACCGCAACTCCATTTCCAAATCGAACAATAAACAACGCGTGTTATTCGCCTCAACGATTCATTGTTCTCTGATTCGGACAAAGTGGGAAATTAAAACAATATAAAGAATTATTTACGAGCGCGTAAAACGCAAGCGTAAACGTCATCAAGATTGACTGCACTTGGCGAATCTGTTCACATCCCGAATCGTTTTACGATCTCCGTGATTACCAATTAAAAACCGATCGCTTTTGTTGCGAATCGCGCCCCGCATTATTATTGTAAAGTGACGGTGGCTTGGCCATTCGATATAATTGAAAAAAATTAAAACGTTTATTCGCTTTATTGTCATTCTCATTGATTTCATTAAAACGACGAGGAGAGATCCGTTACCTACTCGAACTGTTATTGATCCCCTTTGTCGATATCGTGCGATTGTCCCACTTGTGTCGTTACAAAGCGCGAGAGTCGTGATCGCGAAGTCGCTTTGCGATTTTCAGTTCCTGAACGAAACTCGCTCTTTGCGAGATCTCGGTGTGAGATTATGGGCCATTAAAAGCGGCCGATGGTTAGTTACGGAATTAGCCGGCAATTACTCGAGAAAATCGCTTTGTGTTCGAGTCTTATCGACGAGGAAGCGACTCGTTCCGAGACGACGACAAGGCCGAAAATGGAAACCTGAAGTCGTGTAATTGCCAATTGATAATTTCATAATCGAAAGCGCGCTCATGCGAGGTGCGCAGTCATTATGCTTAATTTTATGGCCTTTTCTCTTGCTTACGGCGCGGCCGATAAAACCCTATCGGTTTTCCGCCGACCGTATGTGATTTCCATTAGTTCCGTTATAACAGCCCGGCCATTATTCTCTCTTATTATCCACTAATCGTCGAAATGACAATATTATGACCGTGGCTGGCTGTGACTAACGCGCCAAATCGAATCGCAAGCAGTAAATTCGCCCGTTTTTATATGTTTCTCAACAATGCCAACATCACGCTACACCTGCAATGTGCGCGCAAGTACGCGACCGGTCACACGGGCGATTAAGAGTTCCCCCCCGAGCGAGTACTCATTACTCGCGAAAAAGCGACGAGTACTCTTAAATCGCCGATGTTTGCGGAGAGAGTTCCGCATCTGCGACTTTATCTGCCTCTGTATCAAAGTGGAGGAATCTTAATTAGATCCGCCTCTGTCGCTCGCTACACACCGCACGTAGGGCCGTTAAATTTTTACAACCTGGACTCGGTATTAATTTGTTCGTCGCGACATAATAGCCCGGATTAGTTGCCTTCATCCCCGTTTTAATGCAGTCTTGTCTCTGAGCTTATACCGCTTGCCTGTCGAATGTGACCAGTTTACCAACAAAGTACGCCGACTCGGATGCGAACAAAACCAACGGACAACACAATTATCGGCAACAACGACCGCGAACCTAAGCAGTCTTCCGCGGGCTGCATCCCTATCCGGGCTTCTTTATTTTCAGCAGCGATTCAGCTTTTATAGTACACAATTTGATTTGGGGAAGAACATGATTCATGGGATTCTGGTGTTCATAGGAAAACGAAAAGTTGGAAATTGTTAAATTTCCGAGATTTTCGGGCTTAGTAATTCTGTATCAAAACCAAGAAGAATTAACGCTAAAACATTGTCTAAAAACTAGTCTGATCGCTTTCCAAGATTTTTCTTAACCATAATTGGCTTAGTAAAGGAAGAACTTTTCCAGATTGCGCTCCTAAAAGGATCAAAATATTCGATTCTAGAGTTTACAGGTCAGTTTTTGGGTATCTACAGTTTTATCAAGGAAGTTTGTCTCTGCTTCGACAGATGGCACTGTTAAACTTAAACAAGAAAGATAAAAAGAATGCCAAATATGATGATTTGAATATGATGATCATCGATATGTCAATATAAAAAACGTCGCTGCAGGAAACACCTTAAAATCATCAAATCACATTTTATTGCATAAAATAAGATAATTCGGTTAACAGTTTGGTTAGTAGAATACTTTTGGTATTATTCACCAGATACCGCCACCTCCTAGTGCGATTTTTGCTGGTGAAAAACTGACAGCAATCTCTCGATAAGGGCGTTCAGACTAACTATTCTTAGACAATGGCTAAAGGCACTATCACATTAGATTTCATACCGAAAATTCGTCAAAAGAAGACAATCATTGAACCTTTAACGATTTCTGCTTTGATGCAGAGTATTAAAAAGACCATCTATTTTCAAAAGATTTGATACAGAATAGGCCTTTCGTAAGAAATTTCGATTTTTTCGACCTTTCAGTTAAAATCGCTCTAGTTTTTCAATTCTTGTGATATTTTTGATGGGGTCGTAATTCTGGTGCGGTTTTCCTGGGACGCCCTGTATGTGGTGCAAGTCTTGAGACCGGCATGGCATGGACGGGTCCGTACAAGGTGATTTGCGATTATGCGATAAAGCCGTGTCTGCAATCTCGGCGACTGCACCTCCTGCCCGCAGACGTCTGGTTTGCGCGTAGGCTACTTAACATTTTGTGACAACTCGCAGTCTATTTACCATATAATAGGTCGTTACATTGTCCGTTTGATATCTTGATACCACGCCACCGTTATAAATTCGCCTAGGTCTCGTTCGCTTCTTATTTTCGCGTCGAATGCGTCGAACCGAACCGGAATTCTCGGAAGCTTTTTAACAACAACAACCTGTGGCGAATACAAATTCCGTCCGCCTTTTTCCCTCGACCGGCACTCTCGCCCGGAGAGATCGGAAGATCGAAAAAAGGTGACCCCGGATGGGAGGAGGAACGCACGCCAAAACAATCAGGGGGGCGGTTCGCGTCGGCCCGTAATTACAAGGCTTCCGATTATGCGCGAGATACGGGGGGCCCGTGTGAGAATTAATTCGACCCGTCATCGGCACTCTTCCCTCGAGATTTAATCGCATTTTTGCCGGTTTTCAGCACAGCGACGGCGAAAAGAGCGACCAGGACCTGGTGGTCGACGACGCGTCCGAGGACCCGGTGTCGCCCCAGAACGGGACGACTTCGCCCCGGGAGAACGGCATCGACAAGCTGGTGCCGAAGAAGGAGCACGCGGGGCCGCACAGCCCCCGATCGGGCACCTCGAGCAACGCCTCCACCCCCTCGACGAAGAAGCTGGACGGGGAGAAACCGTCGACGCCCATTTCGAAATCGGTGACCCCGACCTCGGCGGCGGGTTCCTCTTCGGGTGGTTCCGGACTCAAGGCCGTGGTGAAACCGCCCGCTTTGGGACACTACCCGCCCTACCTCGCCGGGATGTCCAACGGTAACGATTCTCGATTTCACCAGGGGTGTCAATCGCCAGCCAAAATCATGAACATCCACTGCCACTTATGTAAACACTTCCATGAACTTCCATCAGTTCCATCAAACTCCCACATACTTCCAGCAAAATTCCATTCAATTTTGAATAAGTCATTTCTGGAATATACAGAGAGAGCCAATCATAATTTCTTAATATGGTTAGCTTTTGGGTGAAGTTTGAATTGACAAGAAAGTTTGGTGATTGTGATGAAAGTTGTATTCATCTGTTAACCACAGAAAGAGAATACCTAGAAAATTTTAGATAAACCATTCTTTATAGTATTCCTGTACGTCCAGTACTTATAATAATTCAAAAGATTATTGTTATAAATTAATAAAATACTTGATAGGCACAAAAATCTAGTTCAAAATGTCTAGAAAAAATTTTCCTCAAATTTTAAATAGTAAAATAATCACTATGAATTCGGTAAAAATTAATCACGTCCCGGTATATCATTTTTATGTTTGTTCGTGCAACAGTTTTGAAGCAGTTCTAGCAGGGGCATGGACTGTTTTCTAACCACTTTCTGACTGATGGTCCGGTGTTCTTGCAGGAAACTTGTGATTAATTTCCAACTGTTTGCTAACTGTCAAAGTAGTCTTCTCGGCGTGGTTTGTGGCATGCGCAGATAATAGCTCGAATACCTTCCAAAAAGGCGTTTTTGCAATTCTGACCACTTTCTGACCAATCACAAACTTATTCAATGTCGATTCTTTGCACTAAAATATCCGAAACCAGCCAGTGACAGGTTGCGAACCGGTTCACATTTGAGGTACAAGAACAAGCTTTTTATTTTGGAAACTCTACAAACATTTTATCTGGACGCAAAGAGTCGACTCAGCAAACCAATTAAAATCCGAGTTGAAATCCTCAAGATATCATTTTGCAGTGTGAACAGATACAGTTACATTTAGGGCCATTTGTTCCATCGTCACTATTTCACAGTCGATCTGTGCTGGGTGCGTATGAAAACAGGAAAAAAGAGAAAGCCGAAGGGAAAACTGGGGGAAAATAATGAGGAAGGAGTTTTGACGTCCTAAAATATCAATTTTTGTTAATAAATTCCAACCTGATGTGCTCTAAAATATTTGCAAAAACTTCCACTTACTTTCACTAAACTTCCACCTACTTTTACAAACTTACACAAACTTCTAAACTTCTACAAACTTTCATTTACTTCTATTAAACTTCCACAAACTTCAACCTACTTCCACTAAACTTCCACAAACTTCCACTAATCTTCCTCAAAACTTCCACCTATCTTCACAAACTTTCCCTTATTAAGCTTCGACGAACTTACTTTCACTTCTACAAAGCTCCACATACGTCCACCAAATTTTTACCAAACTTCCATTTACTTCCACAAACTTCCACATCCTTCCACATACTTCCACCAAACTTCCAATCCTTCCACCGGAATCCCAGTGTGATCAACTTTCACTGGCGAATGACCCTTAGATTTCGCCCCATTCGATTTGTGTACTAAATCGGCGTTTTTCAGGTGCGCCCCACGATTTGCAGGCAGCCGCGGCGGCGGGCGCTTACGGCGGCCTGCACAACAACCTTCCACCTGCTCTGAATAATTACCCGAGGCCGCCTCTGCAGGTCGGGTACGACCCACATTCGCAGATGAGGGCGCCAGTCGTCCCTGGACTGGGCGCGATCCCCGGAGGGAAACCGTGAGTCTCGCACAAAATCCAAAAATTCGGTGGTCTAATTTCCAAATTTTCGGTTTCCAGGGCTTACTCGTTTCACGTCAGCGCCGACGGGCAGATGCAGCCGGTGCCCTTTCCGGCCGACGCCCTCATAGGGCCGGGGATCCCGCGCCACGCCAGACAGATCAACACCCTCAGCCACGGAGAGGTCGTCTGTGCCGTGACTATATCGAACCCGACCAAGTACGTGTACACGGGCGGAAAGGGATGCGTCAAAGTGTGGGACATCAGTCAGCCGGGCTCCAAGAGCCCCGTGTCGCAATTGGATTGTTTGGTAAGATAGCCGCCGTCTTTTATATTCGGCCGTTTTGTTAACGGCATGTCGGATCCCAGATACTTATCGGAATCGATTCCGTTTGCGTTTTGTTCGTTTTATGGCAGAATCGGTTCGTTTTGTGTTTTGCGGAATGGCTGGACGTTAGGCCGACGTTTTGTGTCGGTCTCTGAGCGATTCGTGTGTGGATGCCGAGACAACCGGGGGCAGACAGATTGAAAAATGAATTGAGTTTGTTCGGTTCTGGCAGTTATAATTTAATATCTATTTTGGAATAAATTACGTTTGCGGTCTGTTGGGTTCATTGGTAATTCATAAGAGGCCATGAAAGTATCTAAATCAAATCATATCATATAGTTTATTCTGGACCGAGCACACCAATAATGTTTCTCATAATTTAGTCCTCGTTTAAGTGTAATAACGACTGTTCATGCCACTAAAGACTTTGCCAATGGGAAACTTCTACGAAAATTCTCTGAAAATGAGTGTGAATCTATGAATTATCAGGAAAGTTTAGGTACAAATTTCTAAGATCTAGAATTTTTCAGTAAAATCTGATTAACTATCTAGGGGTTTCTGGTTTCTGTGGATACTCTTGGAATAAATAAAGAAATTTTTTGCCTACGAATATGTGTGAATATATGTTTGTGAAATATACTTGAGAGCGACTTAAAATTTCTTGCAATGGTTGGAATTTCTAAATGGGCATCTAAGGTTTTTACTTTCTTTCTAGTCAAGTCCAATTATGAACTATAGTCAGAAAAGTTCTTGAAAATGTCTCCTTATCAACTGCTAAAGACTGTGAAGATTCTAGAAATTTCCATGTTATGGAAGTCAAGTAGTAATTTCTGAAGAATATAGGGTTCCTAGATACTTGAATACTTACTTGAAAATTTTAATGAAGTACTATTTTTATAACTGCAAAAATTAGATTTTTTTGTGTGAGAGTCTGTATATTTATAAAATAGGAAATTCATAATTGGAAATTTCAAGTGTCGAAATATGTAGTGTAAATAATTAGTAGTCCAGGATGGATATGTTTTTTGTCAGTGAAAACTATGATGTTCATAAAGAGGAAATTGCTCTCTCCTGATCGAGAATTTATTGGGGGTTTGTGGAGATTTATTGGTGATGTTCTGGAATTTCCAGGGATTTGATTAGAAAAAGGTGTGCAAAAATTTCCTTAGGCATATTCCTAAGATAAGCGTTAGAAATTTCTTTGAATTTTTATAACTGACTGTGAAAATACATGCCATTCATATTTGTGGGAAACGTTAAGTTTGGAAGTGCGATATCCTCTTAAATTATTATCAATTACAAGACGACCATTGGCAGAGTTCAGCAATATTTGCAAAATTCAAGTGATTATCGCATTTTCAAACTTATCGTTTCGTAATACAAAAATGTGTAGAGTTTATGTCTAGAAATGTTTGTTGATACGTCTAAAACTTTTCACTAGAAACTGATGGTTGCAGATAATTTCTGATAATTTTCAAAAGCTCAGAGAACATCGAAAAATGTCTGAAGAGAAAATGCCTCTTGCTTTAGAAATTTCTAAGCGATCCTAGAAGATTTAAGAATTTGAATTCTAGACTATGCATAGATCATTTCTGCAATGTTCTAGAAATACCTAGGTAGAAACGTTTAGATATTATGGGAATACTTAGAAATCCTATCTAGGATTATCTAAGTAGAAAATTCAAAAAATGTTTCAGTATCAAAGGAATTTTTGCGGTGCTTATTTAATTTAATAGCCTCACTATTTCATTTGGTCGAGTACCGTCGAGTGCCGTGATCCGTACCCCCTATTCGAACTGTCACGAGAACGAAACCCGATTGCATCTTCTCCCTTCGTATTTTCCAGCAAAGGGACAACTACATCAGATCCGTGAAGCTGTTACCGGACGGCCGGACGCTGATAGTGGGCGGCGAGGCCAGCAACCTCTCAATCTGGGACCTGGCCAGCCCCACGCCCCGCATCAAGGCCGAACTGACGTCCAGCGCGCCCGCGTGCTACGCCCTCGCCATCAGCCCCGACTCGAAGGTGTGCTTCAGCTGCTGCTCGGACGGCAACATCGCCGTGTGGGACCTGCACAACCAGACGCTCGTGCGCCAGTTCCAGGGCCACACGGACGGCGCCTCGTGCATCGACATCTCCGCCGACGGCACCAAGCTGTGGACCGGCGGCCTGGACAACACCGTGCGCAGCTGGGACCTGCGCGAGGGCCGCCAGCTGCAGCAGCACGACTTCAGCTCGCAGATCTTCTCGCTGGGCTACTGCCCCACAGGGGAGTGGCTCGCGGTCGGCATGGAGAACTCCAACGTGGAGGTGCTGCACGCCACCAAGCCGGACAAGTACCAGCTGCACCTGCACGAGAGCTGCGTGCTGAGCCTGCGGTTCGCCGCCTGCGGCAAGTGGTTCGTGTCCACGGGCAAGGACAACCTGCTCAACGCCTGGAGGACGCCGTACGGCGCCAGCATCTTCCAGGTAAATCCTGTAAACTCGCGCACGATCCGGGACGAGGCGAAACGTGCTAACGCGCTTTTATGTTGCAGTCGAAGGAGTCGTCCAGTGTGCTCAGTTGCGACATCTCCGCGGACGACAAGTACATCGTGACCGGGTCGGGAGACAAGAAGGCCACCGTGTACGAGGTGATCTACTGAAGACCGCGAGGGTCGCAACATACATGAAGCAAAAGTTCATGGGGTACTCTTACCTGATGAAAGGAAAAAGTAAACTCAGTGAGATACCGACACTGATTCTGTGTAGTTTAAATTAAAGAAATTGTGATAATTATGTGTAATAAAATAAACATGTTGCGTATCAAATAATAATAACACTTTTGGTCACGTGGAAAGATGATTCGCTATTAGTGGTCGAGAATATGTGAACTCTTTAGATGATGATACATTACTACTACTATATTAGATTTCAGTGATCTCCATGACAGTTTATTATTGATTATTAAAACCATGCTTCATATTATTTAAATTGAGTAACTGAATGATAAAATTAAATTGTAAATAGACCCTATGATAATTTTCCAAATACCTTTATTGTTAATTATAATATTAAGATAATAATTCAAAGTTGTTAGTTCAACACGATATACTTAATTTTTTTTATTATTTCTATGAGCCCCCCAATTGACGATGATGATGATAAATAATGTAACAACATGTAAATAATACTTCTGGCATATTGTGCACATTGTTTTTATTTGTTATTTAATATTTAGCGAGCATGACTTGGAAAATAAAAAGTGCAGAGTAAGACGAAAAAAAACAAGAACACAAATGTATATTATCTATATATTTGTAATTGATGCTACAGTATCGATAATAAAATTTAAAGAGTATCTCAGTGTTGCCTACACAAATTTGCTCCAATTTTGCATGTGCAAAAACAAGTTAGTACCTTTGTGTAAAATCAATGTGTTTTGGTTTATATAGCATTTAATACGTCTAAAAATTTTATGTTAGAAATTAAATTCGTAGACGACCCAAAATTTATAATATCGTTTTTTATTTTACAATATTTAACTTTATGAGTTGTTTTTATGATTTGAATTTTGTATAAAACACGCAAGAAACGAAATAGATGAATCCAAGCAAAATAACAGTAAATAAATTATGCCTACCTATAATAGTTACACACGTAAATAAATCAATCACATTTTTCAGTAAAATGTATACCTACAATAAATGATTCGTTCTTTTCGGGATTTCAGAGCGGATAAATCCATGGTGCACATGTCGCTACCTAATGTGTTGATTTGCGATGTACATAACATTTACAATAGACCAAGTATATGAACTCTTCATACCTCAAACACAAGCAAACAATAGCCCAGACAAATGTATTTTATCATAAAACTGAAAAATAAACTTATGTTACTTGCATTTTGAACCCGTGTCTTTTTTTCAACCGACTTCCATTTGTCAATACTTACGAGTATTATCTTGCACCCTTTTATCTTTATATCCCCCGATTTAATTCACCAAGTAATAACCTGAGGATTTTATAATTCTATGAAGATACACAAGTTTCTATTCCTGAAAAAAGATTAATTTTAGTCATTAAGTATATCACGATATCACGAAACTGATAGATGCAAGGATTTTCTAAATTTGAGATTCGTTTTTATTTTAGTGTAGACAGAGTTGTAGAGGTAGAGCTTTTCGACAAGATTCGTGTGGCAATGGTTAGATGGCGATAGCAGTTCCGCTCATGTAAAATGATGAGTCTCGAATGTAAACGGTTTACGAGTTTAATAGTCTCCAGTCTCCACGAGGTATTTCGCGCCCCCGTCGAGGAAATTGCTTAAAATTTAATGAAGTCCTCGAAACACCGATCCGCCAAGTCTATTCCAAAAATAAAAAAGGGTTGACGCGCGGGGGATGGTCCGAATAATTAACTTGCAATGCGCCATTTGGACATAACGGATATTTTATGGGCGGATTTATGGTGTCTTTTGTTGCACACCTACCGAAACTGCTATTCATAAAAGTTTGGGCAATAAAAGACCAAGTTTATGAAAAGAATTGTGAAATTGTTATTTTTACCTGTACTTACCCTATACCTACCCTACAATGTATCTGGTAGGTACCGTACGTCTGAGAACCAATATGGGATTTAGTTCAGCTGTGAAAAATAACCAGCTCTTTTCAGTATACGTAACAAGGGATAATACCCCGGCTTGAAGGAAAAAAAGACAAAGGCAGTTTACGGTTATCGGTTCGAAGGACATGCAATTGTGTCGGTGAGATTATTGATGTCTCTTGTTTAACTGAAAAAAATCTGAGTACCCAATTGGGAAAATATACAGTAGGTACTTTCCAGATTTACAGATTTTATTTACCAATGACCCTTTTTTTGTGAAATTTCAACAAATTTACAATCGTGATATAAACTCTGGACCTTGGACGGAAAGCGTCTTTTTTTAAATAATTTCCAACCCTGTTGAAAATGACCCATTAAAACCAATAAAAATTTTTTGATTGGATTTCATCGGTTTTAGCTCGGTTTTTGTCCATTGGGATACTCCATTAAATACCAATCAAAATACTATTGGGCAATACCAATGGATATCAATATGGTTTTCATTGGGGTATCCCTGTAACTCCCAGCCAAAACCCATGAAATCCAATGACAATCATATCTGGAAATCACAGTACTAAACAATAAAACGAAACTGTTTTTATATCGCATTTTATTGGTTTAAACCAGGTTTTTTTCATAGGGATATCCCAATCATTAACAAAAATTGGTTTCCATTGGGAAATACCTTTAACCAATAGATACAATGAATTCAATTACAATCTTATCTGGAAATAATCACAGTATAAAACAATGAAAGAAAATCGAGTTTATCCCTGCCTTGGTGACTCTTTTCATCCCTTGATAATTATCACCTTTTCAATTGTTTCTTCTGGTTAACTCAAATGATGGAATCGTTCTTCGATTGAATGTCCTCCTCTCCCACGACAACGGAGACGCTACCATCGAAAACGCCGTGGTTGCATTTACTTTGCAGATCTGCGCAAAAATTACTACATACTTGATGAATTAATCACTTCACTGTTATTATAATAATAGTTTATCAAAGAACAGCCGTCGCCAACGCGAACACACAATAACACAACAATCACAACACCACAACACAACACCTCAAACAGCGAAGATGCCCGGCCGAATCCAATCAATGGCCTAATCGATGCACGACGCCGCTGTGCTCTGCCAGCAGTCGGCACTGCCGGCACGTTGGCATGGCGTCGTCAACTGCGCATGCGTACGCGAAGAACACGTTTGTTTACCCTGTCCTTTTCACTCCTACTACACACAAATATGACTGAAGGGAGAGATGAAGAAAGTTCGTTGAATACGACGAGACTGAAAATTCCCCAACTGAGTGTGGATTGGTGCATTTTCTGGTTCACGGACCAATAGATAAATCGGATTCGCGCCGCGTAATTCAAAACGAATTCATATAGGTACTTAAGTACGTACTTGTGTTTACAAATCAAGGTCCATATTGGTAACAATTTTTTTCCATACAAACTGAAAATCAAATTAGAAAAATTGAAACCAATTTTCGTTTTCCATTTGAATTATTGTGAATTATTATATCATTGAAAATCCACGCTAAAAATGTTGTTTTCTAATTTCATTGGGAAATATCCTTTTAAAACTATTGGAAAACACTTTATTTCATACTGGATATTCCCAATAAGTTTTCATTGATATTTCCAATTGGGAAATTCTTATTCATCGGCTTCCCAATTAGAACCAATATAAACAACTACTAAAACCAATATCTGAGGAAATAATCAAATATTGTTGTGATATCCCGATTCAAGTCTTGGTGGTTTATTATCGTAAATTCACGATCAAAATGATGTTTTTAATTGTATTGGGAATATCCCATTAAAACCAATTAAAAATACTTCATCACGTTGCATATTGGGCATTTCCAATGTGATCCATCAACATTTTTAACTGGGAAATTCTTATTCATTGACTTACCAATTGAAACCAGTGAATAACCATTAAAACCAATATCATCGTGAAATGCCAACAAAACCCAATAAAATAGTTATCGGGCAAAAACTCAATTCCAATCAAAACCGATATGTTCTATTAAAACCAATTCAACTAGAGTAAAATTCTAATTGGTCTTAATTGTTTCATATGGGTCATTTTCAACAGGGAACGAATAAAATCAAGAAAATTAAAACCCAGTTATAAAGATATCAAATTTATGTCGATGTAAATAAAATAGATAGACATCTGATGTGGAGCAACAATTTCAAAAAGAAATATATAACATTTTCAGGTTTTAAATTTTAATAAGATTGAGTTATCAGCTACCTAGCTATAGTCGAGTCAGAGATCAGTTTCACCCCTAATTAGATAATGGCACTTCCTTCCTTTTGAAAAATGTCATGGCAAATGAATACCTCTTATGAGTACTAAAAGTAAAAGATTAAATTATATTTACAAGAATTATTATTACAGAAGTTGGTACTTGTAATCGGTACTTGATGCAAGTATATTTGCCAAACTTCTCTAGATGTGAATTAGATAGGGAGAATAAAATCTATTAGTGAACGATGCTGTAAAATGTATCCTTTCGGTTCTAAATGGCATTCACAGATTTATAGTGATTTCCCCAAATCCATCTCTCAATAGGATTATGCTTGTTATAGTTGAATAAAAATAAAACGTTGTGAGTTTTTACTGGTTTTAAATCGGAATAGAAAAACGTTGACCAAATTGATTCTTTGAGCTTTGAGTTTCTGTGTATCTGCAAAACTTGTACTTGACATACCTTAATAATAATTTAAATGCAAAAAGAGGAATGACGGTAGGTAAACAGAAAAATAGTACCTAGAGGGAAAGAGTCGAGAGAATTCCGAAGAAAATGCAATTTATGTGTGCTTGTTGTGCCGCGCTCCCGGCAGTTTTTGCCGGATCCTCGGATTTTTGCCCCCAGCTTCCGAGAAGGCCGAACCGAACCTCAACCCACGTCTCTCCGACCACGGCAGCACCATCGGCGGCCGCCAAGTTCAGCGGCCAAACCGACCAAGTCCCATCGGCTCCCCGTATCGAGATTAAGACAAACACGTCGCGAAAAAGCAAACAAGACTCGGACATTCCCGAAAGCCGGTCGGCGGCAGCACGTGTCCGCCTCCGTCCGCTCGGGCGTCGTCGCCGAGTGGGGGCCCGACCTGGTGCACGCAGCCGCCGGCCGCGGGTGGGGTTCGAAATTGGCGGGCCGGCTTTTCGCCCCGGCCATGCGCACATGGCGGCCCCTGCGCACATGGCGTCGAGGGGGCCACGCTGCGGCGGCCCGAAATTCAGTCAGTCACAAGCGAGCGGGGCGAGTACGTCAGCTTGTCCCACAATAAACGTTTAGACCCTTGTAACGCCAGATATTTATATATTTTTGTACGAGTGAACCGTTTTTACTACTATAAACGTCGTCTTTATGTCTTATGGACGCAACCGCTGCACCTACGTCTGAGGGTGTACCGACCCCGCGCGCTTAGCCCGAGTCCGAATCTCCCCGAAACGACAATCACAGTTTGTTCGCCGGTTCCGCCGATCCGCCATCGACCAGCCGCCTAAGAGGTCTCCCGAGGACGCTATCATGCCGGCGTCGAGCTTGTTTTCGGACATGGACCGCCCCAGCGGCATAGGAGACGAAAGGGCGCTCCAGCTCGCCCTCGAGCTTTCGATGCTGGGCTTCAGCGAGCCGCTCAGTTCCGGCCCGGAGCCCGACAGCCCCTCCGACCTCAACTCGTTCGTCAACCCCCTGACCAGCGTGGGGCTCGACGAGGTCCGCTCCAAGAAGTCGCAGAACATGACCGAGTGCGTGCCGGTGCCCAGCTCCGAACATGTGGCCGAGATCGTGGGCAGACAAGGTAAGAGATCCCGCCCTGCATCCTTGCGAATTTAATATACCTAATGTGATGGTCGGATTCGCGAACGGCGATATGGGGAATTGATGTTGGCCGGTCCATGGGAAAAACACCTGGGGAATTGTTTATCGGACAATTACAGCGTGGTTTTTGCACCGGCTTTTTGCGCTCTCCGCTTTCCGTCTCGCGGTATTTATCGAACGCATATAAATCCTGTTAACAATAATAACGACCCACGACAGTATTTGAAACTTGTGCGCTATCTCGCATCGTGGGTTTATCCGTTCGCATTGCCCCACGTTTGATACATTTCTCGCTCGTTTCTCCTCACAAATCGATTAATTTCTTCGCGACTCCCAGTAATTATGTTTACGAGGAGAAAAATGGATTTTTGACGGAGACTTGTAAAGTCAGGGATTGTAAGGACAAATCACTTTATTGGGGGAATGGCCATAAATTTCATAAGATCGATAATATAAATTGCTCTAAATACAATTTCACATAATTATAGTAACAATCCATAAGTCGGTTTCCGTTTTTATTGTTCCGATTACAATTTTTCTCACACTGATTACTCTCCGTTTTTCTCCCTGTATAGCGGTTTGTTTCCAAAATATAGAAAAAATACAAGGTTTGGAAAGCGCGCTACAGTGTATCATTTTTAGTCATTGTAATATTGCTCTCGAAACAGCGATGAAGATATTGCTAAATCGTCTAAGATAATGTTATTAATTCAGAATTAGAATCTCAGTTTTGCTATTTGAAAATGAACACTTAATTTGATGGAACATTTTCTGTCCTTGACAATACATATATTGCTGGATCAAAAAAGTATTAACAGCAAAAAATATGCATTTCAATATCTGCAATACAATATTGTGAACGTTTGAACAGTATAAGGTAAAAATTGTAAAGACCTTCAAGGAAAATCGTGTGTGCAAATACTTTTTTGACCCACTGCACATTGAATATCGTGGTAACGGCGGAAAGTCCATAGGAGCATATGTTGCTAATTCGTTTTGCTTTAATCTAATTCAAACATAAAATGAGAAAATGGTAATAAAGTGACAAGAAACGAGAATCTGAGCGTGTGTGGTCTGTAACCTTTTCATCTTTCCATTTTTACTTTGTTTTATTATTACACGCATAATGCCCGTAAACTTGTACCTATGATACGAGTTTAACTGTCTGAGAAAATCAATAGCGATGCTTCAATCTCATCACTTATTTACCAAAGCGGTTTCTAAAGCTCCCCGGGATATTAACACGTTCAGTTTTCGTCAGGATTTTCGTAACCGCATAACGGTCCGCTTGTGCGGAATACCCGGAACGATAACGTTCGCGTTTCGCACTAAATTCGAAATGAATGGGCTCTTCCGTTTGTGCAGGTGGGGCTCCCATCAGAGACATTGTCCGGGAAGTGCTGAATTTTTTGTGGGTGGCAATTCACGTCCATGGGGGTGTAATTTTATCTGGCGTACACGGGTTTATTGATCGACATTCGATATCCACCGCAGGATGTTATATTGTCCCTTTGTTGCTGTTGCGTGCAGGCACAGTGCCGTACGCGTCGTAATTTTCGTATTCTGTTAAAGTATAATCTTACATGAGTCAGTGACAGGAAGTTATGAATCGCTTCCAGCGCCGATCACACACTTACCATTCATGCGTCTTCGCCCCAGAGTTCAATAACGCATCATCACCTTTTCCCGGTTTTTCGCCCCGGCATTGTTCCGCGCCGGTTTGAGCGGCGCGAGCGCCTCGACAGTTCTTGTGGGAACGGTCAACCGCCGACCGGGCTCCAGCTGCCTTTCTCGCATAATGATCCAGGTAGTTTTCCTACCTGGACCGCTTCCAAGTCTCGAGAATCTCGCGGTCCGAATTTCGGAGAGCGCACGATTTATCGCCGGCGATGGATCCGACTCACCCTCATATTGATTTTCCGTCGAAAACGAGCCATCGAGCAGTAGCCGAACGTGCGGTGATGCCGTCATAAACCCCGGGAGGGGCGATCGCGGACATAAGGGCGTCATTAAAACCGAGGGTGAACGTCTCCGTCATTATTATCAAACGGAACGGCGAACGCGATTTATCCGCCGCGTTTTTCTTCGAAAAAGGTGCTGATGCTGATGATTCCGTTTGTTTACCTGCCGTATAATCCAAAAGTGTTTGCCTTACGGTTATGTGGAGTAGGTAACGCACATATCTAATCAGGAGCGGGCCGCAATTATTCACTCCGGTGTAAAAGTCGGGGCGGACCGAAAAAAGTTGAATGAATTCTCGCTTTATGGCGTATTAAAAATTTGCAAAAAACCGCGCCTGCGATGCAGCCGAGTTCATGGTCATTGTAGTACAATTCCTTTCATTTATTTTCAACTTAATCTTCCAAAGTGTCGGAGCGGCTCTCGCTCTCCGAGTCGCCGCTTAAAGTATCACGAAACGGAGGCGAAGAAAGTCATTTACCCACGTCCACTTGTTGGAAAAATACGGACGGTGTGTGTTTTACAAGGTGCTTACTATGACGCCCGATTCTGTCGTAATCCAATGCCGCCGCGTTAATGAACTTCTTTTATACATCGGCGCACTTCAATTTCAGCATCTTCCGACTTCGTGTATGTTTGTTGTCGTTTCGGAGTGGCCACCTAGTCGCGTTATTATCGAGCTTTCGATTGTGGTTTAATGTTACGGTCGCATTGAGCCGTCGCAGTTCGTTGCAGCGAGGCGGTTGCGGGAAGTCTGACTCTGTGGGAAATCGTCGGGATTAATTTACATGAGGTCAGGTTCAGGACGCGTATGATCTGCTTATGGCCGTCGTTTTATTGCTGCAATATCATAATCTATGGATGCGTCTCGTCCTGTTCGAGTCCGCGAGTCGCTCGGAAAAACGCGCCGTTCCCATGGTCAAGGCACAATGGCCGTTTTATAACGCCGAGACTCGCAGCACAACAAAGTTCCGAGTTAATTGCACGTCGGCGTGCGTAATTGTACAAGTTAAGACTGTAGAAATGTATCTCGCGTAACAATTTCCTTGACCTTCCACGGGTGATCCCCCAAGGCCGTGAGTTTATTCACTATTATAATGCACGAGAGGACTCGCCGGCCGGCCGGTTTCTTCGGCCCTCGAACAATAGGAGAGCGGGCCGCGATGGCATGGACGATCCGTCGGCGGAAAAACGGCCGAATCTGTGCCATCGCAGGATGCACGGTGCAGGTTTTTGTTCGGAAATTCTTCGGATAGGAGAAGTCTGCGAGCAACGTGCGTCTTCGGTTTTTTTACCGCCGTCTGGGTGCTTTCGGCTCGGAAGAAATAATAAAAAGGTCGCAGACAGATCAGGTTGCCCTCATCGGCGGTCGGGCTGGTTTCTTCTTGTGTGGGACTGCACCATCGCGGCCGTGCCTCCATTTACTTTTATTTCGCTAAATTGACCGCTCGCGAGAAAAACCGACCGATAATATTATAATAAGAGCACGCGAACACGTGTGCAAACCGCATAACCAGATCCCGATAACGACTAATAGACTTTCCCCGCGTTCTCGAAAAACTCCTGAATTATTGTCTACCATTGAAATAATTGCGACATCCCATACTATATCCAGGGTTCGGCATAGCGGTGGCAACGTACCCGAGTGTCCCAGATTCGTTTTTTACCCGCGACACCCACCTCGTCATTTATCTCAACCACCTAATAGCGAATCGCCTCATTATGTTCCCATACGTGTACACGGGTTTCACTTTGTGCGATACTGGTATTATACGAGTATAACGTTATTAAGAACTATTGATCGTATCTGTGCCAGATTCGAGAAAATTACTTAACACGTTGAAATGCCGGCTTTCTGATGTGGTATTTAATATTTGTCACATCCAAATGACCCTTAACCTTTCGGAATTTTCAAAATCTAATAATTGCTAAACGTTCCGAGGCACACGGACTCGCATAACACAACAACTGGCTGTTCGAAATAAGGATGTTGCTCATTCATTGTCTCTTATCGTTATAACTCGCTGTTGGAGGTGACGGCTGTAAAGGTTACTGCTCCATTTTTAGCCGCAAACTCGAAATGTAACAGGCAACCCTTCGTCTAAAATTGGGATCCTTTTCCACGAGCGATCTATCTTTAAAACTGCACTTTCGGGTAGCAGCGATTTGATTTCGAATTTCGCACCCTGGCCTTTGCCCGCGGATTATGTTTGCACCTTAATCACCCGACTTGGGTAGTTTCGAGCATCATCCCTCCGTCAGGGTCTCGTGCCGACGACATAAATAGCCCGAAATTGATTGCGTTCGGTCATAACAAAAGAGGCAACGCGCAAAAATATCGAATCGATTATGTAATTTGAGGTGTCCCCCATGTAATAATAATTAATGAGCGAAAGTTGCTTCAAAGGTGGGAGTCGCGGTGTATTGTTAAAAGTTTTTCGTACACGGAATTGTGCTCGCGCCGCCTTTGGGCCGAACTGATAAATAACGTCGCATAACTAGACTTGCGTTGCAGTGATTGACGTTTTAATTCGGGCTTTGTGCACAAACCCGATCCCGTATCGAATTTATAGTCGGTATTAGAGATGAGCTTAAGCCCGTACCGTGTAGATACGTCGGGGATTAGTTTTGTCATACCGATTTGAGTATGTCATACTTTCACAGCTGTTGGTCGATTTTGTCGAGAGGCGGAGATGCCTCAACTTTTTTGTATTCAATGGGTCTTTAGACCACCGAAATAACCTTGACATAACTCGGTATTCATCAATTTTTCCCATCACGATTGAAGATCCTGGCCGGAGATGATGGAGCGAATGACTGATTTAACTTTTTAGTGGTCCGTATTACCGTCGATCCGAAGAAAGGAAATTCGGCCCACGGAAAAATTAAAAGCTTCCACCGGTCGTATCAATGACTTCGTGTGGTTTCGAATTCATTTAGAATTGACTGCCGCGTCTACACCATTACTCAATCCATTCAATTGCATGAAGGAAGTAGGTGTGACAATGGATAAGTTGCATTAATTCAATACTCAGGTGTTTATTATAAGTAGTAAGTAAGTAAAGGAACGAACAAATGGTTTCAAAATGTTTCGTTACTCGTACTTAAAGTACTTGGCTGGAATTTAACTAAGTAAACTTTTAAAAGTCTTCCTGCATGGCTGTCTCTCTTATAATGAACTAGTTGGTGCGTATTTTTATCTGGTTAATGTGTGTTAAGGTATTTTCGGTTTATTTTTATAAAAGAGCCGAATAAGTTTTTACGCTTGGCACGTCCCATAGGTTTCTTGTGTCGGTAATGTTCGTTCATTAGGGTCATTGGAACTGGCTGCTGTGCCGATGCTTGAAAACAAATAAAGTTCGCCTACATTTGGAGAAAAAAGCAATTCCGCTTTTTGTAATATTATTATTGTGAAGACAAGAATTATGTTAATTTTATGTCGGCTCGTTATCTTTCGAGATCCATGTTTAAAAAGCCAGAACAAGTGGGGTCGTTGTGTGTTTCCAGGGACATTCAGTAGGTTCACTGTTCGGTTCGGTGTGTACATAAGTATGAGATCGCACTAATCCGAATCCGCAAGGCATTTCCGCGTTTCCACCGAAAGGTTTCGGCGGTTTATCAACCTCCCGGCGTTTTTTTCGAGCGGTTCAAGGATAAATAATCCTTTGGTTCCATTATTATAATCCGTGAATCTACCTGTTGTAAAAGTACGAGATGTGATTTTTATTGTCCGATTCTCGATCGTCTTGGCGGTGAGAGGGCGGAGGGGATCCAGGTCGAAACCGATCCATTCTTCGGCCAGTGAATTACCAAATTCGAGGCGCACATAACCGGAAAGGCGGCGGTTTCGGGACGTCGAAGCCCAATCAGTTTCTGGTCCACCGTTTTTTCTCTGCTCGTGTACGCGCCCGAAACGCCACAAAAAGTCCTGCGGTGTGGGAACTTTGAAGAACACTCGAACGGAAGTTGCTTCATACCTAAATACCTAAAAGAGTCTTGCTTGTGTGAACACATGCGCCTCGCGCTGATAATAATAACGCTGTCGGGAGGGAAAAATCGGTATTTACTTTATCGATAGTAACTTATATAAACAGCTCTTTATATGCGAGTTTGTTAATGTGATTTAGGACGGTTAATGTAACACCAACCTCGGCATCACCGCGACGATAATGCCATACGCGATGATAATGCGAGATAAAATTTACGGTTCGGAAAAAAGTTTGTACATAACGCGGCCTGATTTACGGCGCCCTTTGTTTTTCGAATGCGTGCTTACGTGCCGGCATTATTATAATGCCTTTTCCTCTATAAGGTCTAAATTGAGTCGTCCCTATTTTACTAGGAAGTGGATGCAATTTGTTCACGTCGATTGTTAATGTAAATGATGTTTAGCTTTATCTCCCCCACATGCGTATTAATTTAAGCCATGAGAGTTTCCCGTAGACTTCCGCCGCTAAGGCGGACATGCAACTAATTTTTCAATTTTGCCAAACAAATCAATATCCTAATTTTTCAATGCGGAGAAACGGGTTCCACAGTTTTGGCATACGCTTTTCGGATACCTACTAAATCGTCTGCCATTATTTGTATGTAGGTAAATATTATCTAGATGAGTATATAGACGGTCGAAATTAAATTTTTTTCTCTTGAGGCCTTCGGGATTTACATAATTAACTAGGTAGGCAACCTATAGTAAAACGTTTCATTCGTTTTATAAGCGTTCTGAAAACAAACCAAGACTTACTCAAGAGGAAACACCACAAATTTTAGATCGGCGTTTTTTTTTTGTTAAACGTTGAAAAACCTTACATGAAGAAAGTTTTTCTATAAAGGCGCTCTGAACCACCCTCCATGTTCACCTTAGCTTCAGAATTTTCAAAACCGTATTCAAAAACAAGTCTGTGCCTTCATCATACAATACTTTCTGATGCATTTTTTGAAATCCGGAAACTAAAGAAATGCGCAAATTTTTCAATGATTGTCAAGTAGGTATTTTGTATTTTTCACAAAGAAGTTATCAAATCCGTGAATTTTCCTCTCGAGAAATTCGGCCAATACGCATATGAAAATGCTCTTCAAAGTAATTGAAATTTTGGCGTTTGAATTCAAAACGGTTTTTGGAGAATCCAGTATGCCAGTATTGTCTAACGTGTCGTGTCGTTTCCTCGGTGGCACTGGTAGCCTAATTTGGAGACCACTAAACACGTTTTCTTTTTACGAAATTAGGTTAGAACCGAGTAACAGGTTTATAGGTGAGACCGGACTAGAGCAGAGAGCCACGATGCCAGAGCGCTCCGTCTCTCGTATACATAAAGTGCCTAGTTGTTGTTTCTTCATGGTCCGTTCCCAGACTTATCGTTTCTTCCTGTTAACGCTCAGATTGTCCCAGGCATTGACCAGCGGACATGCTAGTCGTTACACTCGCCGCGGTCATGTGTCACCGGTTACTTCTCATTATTATTCTCATTACGTAGAACGAGATGGGTTTTATTAATGTTTTTATGGCTATACGTTCCATTTTTCGTAGGTGAACGTTTTACTTTACCATGTCATCCCGGGCGATCTCGAATTTTACGACTCGGAACTCGATTCACACGCTCCCAGATCCGAGTTCAAAGCTTCCTGGAAGATTCCTTTTGTTTTTGGATCCACCACCATACACATGCCGGCTGCGTCGCAAATTGAAGCCACCGGAAATGGCGGTATCAATTTCGCCCATATTAGGAATTCCGGCCGGCGTTATTACTAACGACTTGGTGAATTTTCACGCTTATCGGTATAACGATGATTCTCCGATTTTTCGCCATCCCCCGGCGATAATAAAACGGGCGCCGGTCCTTTTGTGCGGCCATTGTCTGCGATCGCGATGGGAATATCATCATTAATACCTTTAATCTCTTTTGTGTCGATTTGAGGTACTACTTAAGTTAATGGGCGCAAAAAATCGCGGACCGTTTTCGGTGGGAAGCGGGCCCAACGGCGCGGCTCCCTATGCCGGAGGTCGTTGGGGTTATTATTGTCTGGCCGCGGTGCCGGCAGCTGGCCGGAAGGCCGCCATGTGGATGCCTCACAAAGACCCGAACCTCGTCCGAGGTCTGTTTCGCATCTGCCACCCTGCGTCTGTTGCGGTCGCGACCAGTTTCCACCACCGCCCGTTTCGCTCCGGCGAAATCCAGTCCCGAAAGTCGACCAACCCCCAAACATCCTCCCCTGATGAGTCTCCGAGAAACCGAACGATTCGTTAAAAGATATCATTACGGTCTAGTTAGACTTTGTCAGCCTCGGGCCCATTGACTCCGCATCAGTCCGACTGATGCATTCATCAAAACCGTACCAATTACTCGAGAGAGCCACATGCCCCGCTTTGCGTCTTGCAGCCACCATTTTTTACCATTAACTTGAGCCGGTGATAATGAGCTCGTTGCGTCAATCACGATTCAATCCGTTCAGAAACGAGCTAACCGTTTGAACGCTGGAATGATATTCATTTTGGAGAAGGCACTAGTGCTCGGGTGTTTTTCTAGAAAATTCCTCGAGACAACAAAGGAGATCTTGCTCGGACAACCAAAAAAAGGTGATTTCGGGTCTGCCGATCCTTTCAGCCATCGGCTAGAGTTCGCCTTTCGATCCTAAAATAATAATAATCACGTGTCTTCGTCTGCCGCTGGTATCAGTCTGTGATTTGGTTAATTCAATTCCGTTTAAAAATGAATTTGAGAGTCTTTCGAAATTGTAATCATCGCGCCGATTTTATTAAATTATTGTTCCGATCGTAAAAGTAAGTGGGAAGCTTGTGTAATTAATTTCTTTTATTCATATAAATAATTCAAAAGTTCATTATCTCGTGTTTACAATAAATTAAATCGACCTTGGATGTTTTTTTTATTCTAATATTAGATAAAGCGATGTTAATTAAGTTCTGTTGAAAATGAACGAAATCACTCAAATATGACTAAGGAGCTAGGCCGTAATGAATTTTCCCCCTGTAATTTTCAGACCCATCATCCTGAACTTGATACGTCTTTTGTTGATTATGATTGAAAATTTTCATCAACAGGAGTCCATAATAAAATAACAATCTTTCAGCGGTAACACGGAGAACCGTAGAATCGTTGAAAGATAAGGCACAACAGACCGGGTATCTGTACAAGTTTAAGTTGTCAATTAAGGTGTGGATGATAAGTGAGGAGAAACAGCAGTTTTTGGAAGCTAGTCTACCTGCAGAACTGTTGACTTTACCTTAGGACTTTCGGCTTTTTTCTCAAATTTCTAAAGTTATTATTGTCGGTTGTGTGAGGCGCTTTCGAGGGTTAGTGCTGTAAAGATCTTATCTTTTGTGAAATGTGGATAGCGGACCGCCAGAACCTTGTAAAATTATCTTCAGTGGTCATTTTGAAAAGGCGTCAAGTCCTCGACCTTCCCGGAATCGACAATTACCAATAGTCATTTACCTATAAGCCAAATTTAGCGTACAAAATCAGTTTTCAAGAGCGCACCCCTGGAGATTTCCAATGAAACTTTCTACTGCTTTCAAGGTAATTACGGTGATTTCGAAGAATCCTCTCCAATTCCGATTTCATTGGCAGAAGGGATGCGACCGGATTTAATTACACAGCATGTTCAGAGGTTACAGTAGCGCGCGTCTTATCATTTAAAATTTTAACGAGTCACTTTTTAATTGAACATTAGCATAATAACGCCCTGAATTATTAAAAGTTACTTCACTCGAGAGGAGGCTAACACAAAGGCTTTATATGATTCATTGTTTGTGAATAGCAATTCATAATTCGAGTTGTTTATTTATTTATCACGAGGAACAACCTCCAGTTCTAATCCCGTACATTTAAGTTATTATGTAGTTAGAATTGGAGCGCATCTGGAAACGACCATCATCATAGGATCGAGAGAGTAGAATTTCAGGCGTCCTCCGCGGGGCTAATGGCCAATCGCTCCAATAAATTTTTAACGCGAATACGGGGACCTTTGAACTTGCGAAAACCTCGGAATAATAACGATTCCATTGACACATAATAATCCTCAATGATGCGGTCGAGGGTGTTGGCATTAATCACGAAGATAATGATTCCTACAGACCAATAAACACCATACGATGTCGCTGGCAGTCAGTCGAGTCGTTAAACTATTTACGATTGAAGTACACACCACCGAGTCCGTCATTATGTCCGGCAATTTTTATCGCCGCCTATTATTATTAAAACGTCGAATCCTCGACTCTCGTTGCTGGTAGTCATTGAACAGTGTCCTAGGTCATGACTGCGCCGAGCGGTCCTAGCTCGGACGTACGTTTCCCTCTCTCGGACGCTCGGAGCAACGCGTTAGAACGGGCCACAAGGCGGGACGCCCGTTACGGATTATGGGTCAGCGAATCCGAGCGAAGAAAGTGGAAGAATGGTGAAGATCGGCCCGCTCGATCCGGAATGCAGCCTCGGCCTGCACACGTCGGGTTATAAAGTCTGCGCGATCTTCACGGTCGCCATTATCCGCCGCCCAAGGATCCCCGTCATCTCGGAAAAATCGAACCAGACTTTGCATAAATTCCTCTGCTCAATTTTCGATTTCGACTCGTTCTTGGGTGATTTTTGGAGGACCATGTTTTAGGTTTGGGCCGAGATTGAATGAAAGTGAAATGAGTAAAACTGGCTTACTCCTTCGGGCCGACACCGTGCGCGGATGTTGAACTAGGTTCGTCTCAAGGCCTCTCTTGTGCGAGAGAGCAGGAAGTATGACGGAGACGTCTATACCCGATGGAATTCTCATCGGTGAACAAAGAACAGCGGCCACAACAATCAAATACCTCGTTAATTGGTCCGTATCAATCGCTAATTACCGAAACGTTCCGTGGACTCACCGGACTCTCCGCGATATCGAATTATGATTATCGTGATAAATGGACGTAAAAACGGCCCCTGTCGTATCCGGTGTATGTATGAGGCGGCTGAAATAACAGAAAGCTTAGCTATTC
The DNA here is from genome assembly GCA_949788335.1 of Salpingus planirostris. Taxonomy (NCBI): domain Eukaryota; kingdom Metazoa; phylum Arthropoda; class Insecta; order Coleoptera; family Salpingidae; genus Salpingus; species Salpingus planirostris. The sequence goes on along the minus strand of OX460920.1, from coordinate 4,833,332 downwards.
GCCAGTTTCTTCTGTAAGGATTCGGTATTAGGGTTATTTTATTTTCCTTCCCCTTTGTTGGATCAATAACGCGCTCCACTGCCGGCTACTATGTATAAGAGTACATATCCCGCCCCGTTTCCAGCCATCGCCGACATAATTTCCATATACACGAGACGACTAAATAATCTTTTTTCGACTTGTCGTCACCTTGTGCCACCTACATGGATGCAAATGGCGTGTCTCTGATCCGAAATCCGACAACAAAGAGAAGGCCGTTCGGTCTGGTGCGAGTCCGAAAATTACGCAATTAGGATCGATCCGTTCATCGGGAGCTTTGCGGAGAGCTTTACACTGTGTGTCCGTACGTTTTCACGGTTCGTTTAACAATTATTATTGTCTGACGATTTTCCCATCATCGAGATACCTTCAAGCCTGGACGGAACCGAGAGAAGATAATATGCACGTTCGGTGCATATAATGTCTCTCTTTTTAATTCAGTCATCCTTGGTGATTGTGTTCACAATACAACGTTGTTCAAATATGTGCATACGTTGTATACGACGACGACGACGACGAGGTGACGCGCTGTGATGTTTAGACATTGCCGAATTCTCCGCGTTTACTTAACCCACCAAGAGTCGAGGTATATTTATAATTTTGAAGGCAGGCACTGTTGAAGTTGAAATGATGGTCGCTCAATTTCGGTTCGGTCGTCGCTATCCGAGAAAGCTCGGGAATGTGAGTAATACCCGAGATAACAGGTTTGTCCCGATCCAATGATGCAATGCTCATGAGATGGATTATAACTCATTTGAGCGAGATTTGAGCGAATTTCGACGGTTCCTGGTGGAAAATTACCCCGGTTCGTTTGCCTCTCGGCTCGCTGCTGCCACGTAAATAGTCAGTTTTTGAACGGACTCAACCGGAAGCGACGACGTGTCATTGCCAAGCCAACCACCTTCTTCATTTTAATGCGTGCTTCTTTCCTTGAATTCGTATGGCCGCATGAATTATTATGATGTTTAATGGCGATCGTCCATCCACTTATTCATTATTTATATGTTTTGTACAAATATCCGTTGAGAAATGGTTGAACCTCATTGAGTAACTAATTTTGCAAGCGCCGATTTCTTCCGATTACCAGTGACCGGTTTCAATGATTTTACCCGTTTCCAAGTCTTGATATCAAAACTCGAATGTTGTTTTTTGATGCACATGTCTAACGATTTTCTTTCTTTGTTGCAGGTGTGTAAATCAAAATCAGCTGTAATCCGGTTTGCTCTCGTAGTTCTAAGGACTCGTGAGTAAAATTAGATTTAATCTGACGTAATCGTATGGTACAGCGCCCTAAAAGACTCGACTTTCGCACTTGCGAATTGCTGAAGACTATTTCCTCGAAACGCGATTGTGTCTTATCGAATTACGCCCCGCTGACGATGAAATGAAGCGGTCATTTTAAAGTCACAATCGAATGTTTTGTCGAGAATGATTGTGTGTTCGTGTACCTACAAAATCACAAACATTTCCCTGATAAAGTCCCGCTACTTTGTTTACTAGAATGGGACTTAACTTATTTCGTCGACAGACAATTCACTCAATACCAACTTTTCGTACCTACGTTTCTTATAACACGTCGAATATACTGCTAACCAAAATTTAAATATACCATTGATAAATAAATGGTACCTTTTGGGGGTCACGTGTTTTAAGAAATATCTTGGGACGAGTCTATCCATGGAAATGGCGCGTCCGAATTTGATAAGAGAATTGTCAAACAGCATTTTCGATGTTATCACGAGAGAGATATTTGTATTAGCAATATTTGACGGAAAAAATCTTGTTCCAAGTTGGGCGACAGAATTCCAACAAGATCAATCGATGTCATTAGTCAGTTCGCTATTAGGCCCGAAACACTCTAAAATGAATGAACGTTATTCAATCAAGGTCTCGAGAACTTTCAACTCTGCTAGTTAGCATACCCGTACCAAAAAGGTTTAAAGTCATCATGACCAAATTACGGAATCTCTCTGGACTTTCGGTCTGAGGGTGGACGACGGTTGACATTTGGAGGCATTCGCCTTTATTATGCGCAAATGTCGTAAAACTTTGGCATTGGCGGTGATGCGAAAACTGCGGAAAAAGCCAGTTCAAGGACGTTCGTTATTATTAGATCATCGCGCCCACATTTGGCGAATTTGTCGTACCCAATAAAGCCGAAGTCGGTATTTCCAGTGGTCCTCCTAGTGAGAGGAAAAATCGCGAGCGCAAAAACCGGGAGGGTGCCACGCCCTTGTGTCATTACACCCTCTCTCGGCGGAGAGGTTTTTGCGCCCCGGTCGCTCGTGTTTGCGAAATTCGGCTCTGGATATCGGGAAGCGTCCGGGCCGGGAGCGGCGATGGCAATGACTCTTATTGAACGTGAACTGCCGGGGTCGACGGCTGCGTCGCGGCGCTCAACCGGGTCCTCTTTCGCGGTCACGCGGGGAGGGGGAGACCTGCATTAGGTCACGTGACGTCTGCAACCCCTACCGCGCATTGCAGCAGTTACTATGACTACGTTTCTTCACTCTGACACGTTAATTGATTGAACATGTTCCTCGACCCCACGATTTTTCAGGAAAAGCTCCGACGTATTCGATCGTTTCGATGTTGCCAATAACGATGGAAAATGGAACTGGGTGCGCTTATACGTGGTGTGCCACATTATCTGGAGGTGAACGCATAATGTATACTCGTATAATAACCCATTTCTTTCTATCGGAGCTCACCTTATCAAAAACTAAACACACGGAACAGTCGCAGTTAGTAAATATCTAAATAAACACGCAAGGGTGTTGCCACGCTCTCGGATTATTATATAACGTTACGTTATACGTTAAGGACAAAGTTTTATTACTATCGCTTCTTTAAAAAACATAAAACTAAAGGTATTGGGGCGACTTTTACGGCCTACCATTTCACGACTCGTTGAAAATTTCCAACTTGTAAAACCGGAAATCTATTACTACCGCGCTGCGTATAAGATATTGTTTAGGTACGATTGATGCATTCCGTTTACTCCGGCTCCCGGAGACTCGAAGACGTTCATTACGGGAATCGTTCGCATAGTTTCCGTTAATGAACGGTCGAGGGAAAGACCGATTAGGGCAAAACCTCGTTGCCTTTCGGTATACCTTACGATAATCTAATCTTGATGGGTGGTCAAATTCGGTATACACTCTGGAATAGTATGTGCGTGGCCGAAATCCTTCAAAGGGGCAATCGGGCAACACAGTCCGCCCCGGGATTATACGTCGTCGGAATTTCCTTGTTTCCGTACCGTGGCAATTTCAGGGGAAAATGGCTAAATGGCCGTTAGATCATCCCTATAACTCGCAATTTCGCCACCCCGGCTGTTCCGAAAGTGGAAACTCGTGCTATAAGGACACCGTCGTTCCGCACGCCCTCGTCTAATAATCTCGTGTTGATTCCGGCGAACTTGTACTCGCATTTTTTCTCCTTATCCCACTATAAACGCACATATAAGTTCCGCGCTAAACCCCATACGCGTCAGGGTGGAGGTTGATAAAAGCGATAACGTATCTAACTGTACGTCGGTGCCGCGATAAAAGCTGGAACAAAACCGGAGCTTTGCCGTGCCCTCCGGGCGATGTTGCGGTTTTCCGACTCCCCTTTACTTTCGGGGGGATATCCAACCCTCGCTGTGTACATCTGCATCGGACTTGTTTTATCTTTGAGCGATAAGGCCGCCATTACAAGAACAAATTGTGGGGTGCGAAAATCATTCTCGCTCTCCTCTCCTTTATTATTAATAACGATAAGTTTTTGATGCGAAAAGTTGCACGTTTCGGAGTTTCTCCCCTAATTAGGATCGGGGCTTATTCCGCATGAAAATAATGGCTTTATTTTGGGGCTTTTCCTGCGGTGCACGTGCCACCCCTGTGATTTTTCGGTTGACTGGAAGCAAGTTTTGGTATCGCGATGGAGTCTTGAGCGTACTCGGGGGTAGCGGTTGGCAGAATCAATATCGCCAACCTTGGTCTCGTTATCCCGATGCGTGTGCTTATGTGCTCTCTTTGTAGGTAGACGTACCCGCCACTCGCACACCGTGTACATAAGGGGGTGAATTGTCGAGTAGCATTTCCATTTTCTAATCGCGCGAAATTAGCATAAACGTTACGTTCGGGTTCACGTGGTCGGGTTTTTCTGGTCGTGAAGGGCACACGCCCTCGTTACCGCGCACGGGTGGCCACTCGCCCCTTTAAATTCGATTTGAATTTTTAACGAACTCCGTTGGGTGTAAAACGGACAAACGAACAATACGGAATAAGTGGCCGATACCGGGGGCCTTTGGACGATTTGCGCGCGATAAACATCGGAAATTTTCGAATTTCTCATCCGCGAGATTTACTGTGGCTTCCAGGCGAGACAGGTGCTTTGTTTGAGCTCGGCTCCTGCGGCCTTTCCAGATTGGAGCCTCACCGCAAAAAGCTCGCAGAAATGCGCGGATTTGCGATCGAAATGAAATCATTACCGATTCGAAAGAGTGTCAACCGCGATTCGAATCCTCTAGTACAATGCACGAACCGGTTTCTATCTCCCGCTTACGAGCACAGAGGGATGGCGAGTTATTGCCCTGATTGAATTGTAGTTATTCTGATTAGTGATGCTTTGTATCGGCAAGAATTACGGTCGAGCGGAGTTATTACGTTATGGCCTATGTCGGTGTATCAAATTTTCATGCATCGGTGCTTTATTGTCTTTGTGTCTGAATTCAAAGCTGCGATTCGAGCGGCACAACGTTCGCTTCTTTCATATGCGCCCGAGAAGAATTCAATTTCGTTATTCCATCAGTCCAACGCAAACACTTCCCCGAAACGTTCTTTTCGCACTCGTTATACCGGAATGGAAATTTCCTGTAATTGGACTTGATGCGTGCGTTTAAATCTCCCCATGATACTTGGGGCGAATCGTAAAAAAATTTATGCACGCTTTTGTGGGTGACAATGTAAACGCATCTATTTATTCGCCGCGGAGGACGCTTATCGCCCCGACGAAATCGCTCCGAGCCAGCTGTAAAGTGCACACTTTTCACCACATGACCGTGCCGGCCTCTTTCATGAAATTTTATGCGGCTCGCACAAAAAGCGTTCGACACTTTCGCGTTTTTAGATTTTCAAATATTCCGATCCTGCCTTTCGAAGTCGCGGGCTTGACCTCTCTTTCGCGGACGTAAATCCGGTGAAAATGCCGAACCGTTTTCCGTATATCTGGGTAAACTATCGGTGACAAATCGGGGTTCGCTGTAAGTCGGCCGGTCGGATCGATAAGTCTCCCTATTCCTATCCGTTTCATACAACTTCGCATTGATATTCGAAACAGAAAAGAGCAAACGAAAAGTTATAAGAACTCGCTTTCGCGCCGCCCAAAACGAGAATAAATAAATAACACCGGTCTGCATTTGTTATGACATAACCCGAATATCCAATATTGTACCACGGGTGAATAACGATGTCAAGATTAACACAATTACATCATCTCGTACATATGCAAAATCGTCCATTATACGTTTTAGCGAAAGGTGGCGACATAAGTATACCCTCCGCATTCTGGACTACCTGTTCTACTTGGAGTGGCATATCGGCCCCGAATCGTATGTAAATGATATTACCCCAAAAATAGGGTCGCCGGGTTCACATTTCGCGGAGGATAGTGCGAATCGATTTACATGAACATGAATGAGAACGCGACCATTACAAAGGAAAGAATTCGCAACGTGTTCAAAGTGTACGTCATCACTTTACGATTAAATTAAACCAGCTAGTGAAATGCCCGCTTCATAATTAAGCACCCTCATCGTAATCGACTCGTACATACGTAGTCCGGAATTGGCCGGTGATATTTCTTCGATATTACGAACTATCGCGCTAATGGATTTCGATGGAAGTAATCGATAGAGTGAAATGTTGGCAAAAACGTCCCGGGTGACCCAAATGATAGCGAGCCAGTTACATTTTTCGCAGGCCTTATGAAAAATGCGAGCGCGTACACTTTCGCCGTATTTTTAACGCAAACACCGTTCGCGTTTTACAATTAACGCGCGAACGTGTCGAGCGGTTATGAAATTGTGTCGCGTTTAAAAATGTCATTGTACGTATCATAATGCGTATTAGCCATGCGTAACGTCGGCTCCGCGTGGGTATCGTCGTCGTGAACGGTTTTTAATTGATAAAGTCTCCCGCTAGACGTACAAATCTGGTCTGGTTTTTCAGCGATGCTCGAGGGGGCCCCCGACACATGGCACCCACACTCTCGTGCATGCATACGTAAGGCCGTCTACCTCTGCGAGCCCAGAGTTGACTCGTTCCTTTGACACAAATGCGTCTTCCGGAGTCTATTTTGATACTTATCGCATCAGGTCGAAGCTAAAGGCGCGTTCGAATAAGTCGCCGTGGATGATGTGGTGACATCGACGCATTCTAGAAAGAAAAAGCCCATGGCGAATCGCACTTTTCCTAATTCGGATTTGTCGCCATCGTCGGACATTATGGGATTACGATTCTTAATAACCGATTGACATTTCGATCTAAACCGAGTTTTTAAAATGCATCGCGTTATATGACATACATATGTATAAGTGACGTAATTTCTCCTTTCTTAAACGTATGTAAGTATGTATATTCAAACTTTCCTCACACGTACTATAGGGGAATAATAATTGTTACGTAAATTCTGCGCTAAATCATGTAAACAATCCGCTTATGACCCACGGCGCTACATTTGAATTTGGAATACGAATGGGTCCTCTCCCTATTAAAAAACCGACCGATCCGGTGATTATGGTTTTACAACTGGCCAAGGACGCTTTTATACCTGGGATCTGAATGAACCCCGACGATTAAACCCGGTGAAAGAATTCAGGTGAATAAATGTTTATCTTTTAATTTACTCCAACATTTTATTTATTCGGGCCGTCTCGTTCATTTTCCCATAACGTCGTCCGATGGCCGCGGTGTAGTAGGTAGCGGATTCGAAACGCGATTACGTTTGCGTTGACCTTTGCAATAAATATTTCCGAACCGCACTCGAAGTATCGTTTATATTTTTAAAATTTGGCCGCCGCGAACGGCGGAAATTTATCGGAGCGATGCCCATGTTCCGTCGAAAATCCGAGATGAGTCGACGTGACAAGTCCGCGTTGCTATTCTTACAAGGTGGCATTTACCCTAGAGATATTTCGAGACGCCTAGCCCGAGCTAGACCGGCGAAGAATAAAACGAACCGAGAGTGCAATGTAATCAGTTGGATTGCAGCCAGCTCCGTGACATTTTCTAAGCGGGTGCATTTTAACATTCCCTCCCTAGCGGCACAGTCATTACGTCGTAATTAAGGACAGATACATTTTCAACATTTCCATTGATGTTTTCCCACTTTTATATCCCGCGAAGGCGTGTCATAATCATTATAACCGGCGATTCAAGAGCGGTGCTAAATTATCGCTGTGGGACAGCACGAGCTGAAAGCGCCGACAAAAATGTGACAGTTCGAGTGCCGCTACAAGCTGCAAAGTACACAAAAGGCAGTCTAGGCGGTCGGATGTTGACAAAAAGCCGAATTTATTACTTCTTGCCCAAACGGAGAGAGGCACCCGATTATGCCGCCTCTTATACTACTGATGCTCCTGAAATCGGTTCACATCTGACGAATTTTCGGGATATTATCAGTGTTTACGCTTTTCAACGGTCGATTCATCATCTCGATATGATCCGAATCCGCGTCGGATTTTATGCAGTCGGTCGGCGCTTTTTGCCCATGGGAGTTAATTATTCACGCCGGTTCGAATACGTTATTACTGGACGCCGTCGTTTTTCTGCACGGTGACGCAAACTGGCCGCGATACCATTGCATTAGTAATGGGAATGAGCGTCTTCCTATGGCGCGTTCTCATCGACTGGCAGACAGGCAATCCGGAGGTCAGACTATATTAAGCACCGAGAGTTGCATTCTTCGCGCGGCTTGTGTCATTGGCTGCAGACCCGAGAAAACGTAGCTATTTTGTCGCCGCCAAGGCGTCAGCCTAGAGAGTTTCCTCCACCGCTCATTATCGATACACCTCTGCATTTCCATCCTGATAAACACGCTCGCTGAAATTGAAATACGGTTAATCATCGATAAAATCCCGGCAAAAACGGTGATCGAGTAAAGCCACTTGATACAGTGTGCACCCGGAAGGTAGCGGCGATATTCTTGAAAGAAATAATGATTTGGTGTTTTGAGCATTTGTCACTCCACACCACACTCGTATGGAACACGCAAGGTACTCGACACTCGGTATTTTTGAGTTCGAAGTTTGAAGACGAGAAATTACAGGGAAACTGCGTGTGGAATAAGAAAGTACTCTTTTAGTTTTAAGCATATTTAACTAGAGACTGTAAAATATGCATAATGCGTCATTTTTTTAATTCACATTTTATTGAATATTTTCGAGAAAAACGGCTCATTTCTTGCATACATAACATGAAATTCCAAGCGAATTTAGACAATCTCTTTTGTATACTGAAAATTTGCTAATTACTTTGTTTTTTCATGGGGAATTCCGATTTTTATTATGTATGAAGTGCCATTGTCGTATGAATCGATCATTTTTAATCTGTTATTTTAACCCTTTCAACTAAAGAGTTGAATTTCCCGAAAAGTAACCCACTTATTTCATGCGAACTTCATGTGATTTCAAAACTTGAAATTGTCTCAAAATTTTTAAAAACAGATCGATTTTTACCTATTTTCGTGTATGTATAATGTGTTCAGTATGGAACTACTAACTTTTTAGAATTTCACAGTCGGATTGATTTACAATTTCAAAAATATACCTCATGTCAAAAATTTTTGTGTGACCATTAAATGCAATGATTAGTTAATCAAATTACAAATTACAGAAAAACTAGCAGCTAATGGACAAAAAATATTTGGTCCATAAAAATGTTCGTTATCTCTGAAAATCTGAATGCAATCGGTTCAACTAGGAGTTGCTCAGAAAGAATGTACAGCGAAGCATAGCATATACCAGTCTTAAGGACACGATGACACATGATGTGACATAATGTGATATATTCGAAATAAAAGCACATAAAAGTCTGAGGAGTTTTTTCAAAAATTGTTGGCAGCAAAGTAATTAGTAAGGCCAATATGTAGTTTCGAGGGGTGTCTCGCACTAGTTACAATACTTGTTCAAAAACTGACTGTATTGTAGGGCTACAATACTCACAATACCGAAAAATTCCAGAAAATACTTGAAAACAACAAACGGTTCATATAATACTCAACAATACTGCCAAATATGTTACATCGAAAAATCTACTTGTACAAAAACTGGTCAGTGAGTGTAGCTCCATACTTTTCGGACGCTCTTTATTTTTCAATCATATTTCTGTTTTGCGAGTACCCGGGATTGATATTTCCGTACTCTTGTGCTATGTCTTAGAAACTCAGATGAAAAATATCGTAAGATCTTGTAATTTTACGCCCAAATGGAGTGATTAATTCGTCTTTATGGTAACACGTGAGTTTCGTATCGTTTCCGAATGACCGTCGTCTCATCTCTCAGGAATCCAAGATTCATTCCATAACGGATCTAATGGATGATACGCGTACCGAATTAATAATTTCGGTCGGCTTAATGGATGAAATGCGCTTCAGGAGTTCAGGATCGTCGCCGTCGCATGACTCGGATGCGGTTCACTCGATTCCGGTCGCACATTAGCGTATAAGCTCGCAGTAATACAGGCACTTCCAACGGACGTCTAGTTTATCATAGTCTACCTCGAAGTGGCGCCCGCCGATGAAAAGAAAACGGTCGCACATACGAGTCGAGTCGTGAGAGGATCTCGTTAGAGCAGACGCCAGTTGCCGGAGCATCAGGCGAAACTCCGGCAGTATCGAAATTGGAAATCGATCGCCAACTCGAGGGGAATCAACCCGAAGCCGATCCATCGCGAGTCGAGGTCGAAATTGTTTTCGCCCCGGAATCCGCATGAGGGACGGCCTGGATGTGCATCGGCTCTAAAGTTGCCCGGATTACACGGGCGGGCAAAGTTTGATAAAATATCAGTCGGATCGGCACGATGATGTATGCGCATACGCCGCAATTGCGGGGAGGCGAATTCTCGAAATAAAACTCGAACTCGTCGTCCGGTCGGATTGGAGGAGGCCGCACGAAGAGAGCGGTCCATAATAAATCCCGACCTTACCTGGGGACCGACGCTGTTCCATTCTTGCGCTCCAAGGTTATCCTCGCGTACCTGGGCAACGCACCCGTCGCCGTTCGTTATTTAAAGACCGAGACGACTTTCTGCACAACTTGTATTATACGTACCTGCACGAATAAAGAACGGCGGCGGGAGAGCCTTGCTTTATTGGTTCAATGGCACACGGGACGCTATAAGTGGCGCATTTTTGCGCTTATCTCGCGGCGACGTGAGAACCGCGCGGCTCGGAGCCGCCCGAGGGGGCGAAGCCCGGGCCCGGAGCGCCCGGCGTCCCGCCCGGATCCGAGCTTTCCGATCGGCGGGTCCGCGGAGCGGCGGTAGCCGTTTTCGCACGCAGTCTGGCCGTTTAGTTGAGCGCCCGCGCACAAGGTGAACGCGGCTGACCTGCCGGCAGGTTGAAGGGCGTCGCCACCGCCGGCTTTGTCTGAGAGCGGCTCTCCGAAACCGCGCCGATACTTCGATCATATTAATTACGGGCCGCAGACCGGCCGGCCGATACGGCTCCTCGTCCGTTCCGCCGTGCGACTCCTTCGGCTTTGATCGAAACTCCCGACCCGAAACTTTTTTTGCTTTGCCGCCGGTTCTCGAATCTTCGGAGTCTCCGATCTGAAATCATGGGTTTTTCGGAAAATCCCCGAGTTGAGGTAGGGCCTGACGTTTAAAGTCGGTTGTGGATGGGTTAATTACCTTGACAACGTCATGCTGCGAATTGTAAAGTCGATCGTGTCCAATTCGCCCACGATGAGCTCAGCTCTAGATGATTTGTCGGTTTTGATAGCCTATACCCACAATGAGAAAATTGTTCTCTCTGCGAGGAGCCAAAAACATACCGCCGAAATCCAAACAGTGGAATTTGTTAAGTGGTTCGGAACTTTGATGCTCTAGTTTTTTAATTTTGATTCAACGACCTTACATATGAAATAGATCAATTATCAACAAATGTGTTGGATTTGGATGGTTTGCAGAGAGATAACACTTTCATGTCAAGGTGGTGACAACATTTATGAACATTCAGGAAGCCAACACTTCGTCAATTTTTTCTCAAATTAGTTGAATTTCTATAACATTTTCATCAAAAGTTTAGTAAACAACATTTTTCTCCATGTGTGCCTCGATTTTTCCGTCAAGTATGCTTTTATGAATTTCTGCAATTCAACTTACCAATGTAACAACAAATGATGGTGTTAATGACCGCAAATAGACATTTTGTCTTTGAACTCCCTATGATTAACACTCTGAAAATGCGAATAATTACCAGAAAACATCCTCAACAAGCCTTCGAAACATGTATTCTGAGTAGACACATGTGTGGGTTTCGTACATTCAAATATCGACATGTCTCGTTTCACATAAAATTGGCAATTTGTGTTTACTTGTCAATTACGATTGTGCGATTGTATTAGACATCGCATTACAAGTACCTTGAACTTTTACTAGACTTACTTCCATATGAAGTTTTACGGAAAATATTTTGAATGCTTCGTCTACCAAAAATTCTTGTCTTGGCGAATAAATAACCAAAATAGATCAATTGCTCAATAACTCAAAAGCTAGCTAGCACACCTATGAAGAAGTTACTCTTTATAATTTTCATTTCTTCGATTCTTGTAAATTTTGTATGAACGAATAATTACTGCGTGTGAGCGAAATTCCAGTTAGACGGATTTTTCCTTAGCCCCTTGGTCCATCTACAAAAATTGAAAAAGGCAGCACTTTCACCTTCTAGTCTTCAAAACGACTATAACTGTGATTTGAATGGTCATACTATGGTCTCTTGTATGACAAACTGTGCGCCGAGTCAAAAGTTGACTTGCCTAAATCGAATCTCGTCCATAGCCAGATTGTTAAAGTGCATGGCCTACGAAGTTTTGCCCGAGCTTCTGACAGTTTTGGGAGACAACTGATGAACTTTTCGTAAATAAGCTAGAAGTAGTACCCAACAGTGCCGAAAGAGCACCTACCTGTATCTACATACATATAAGTACTTTATATTAAATTTAGGAGTATAGTTCAGTTCCGTTTGTGGTTTCGTTGGTCACGCGACCATCCTATATCCCAGACCATACAAGTCCATCGTGCAGTGTAAACGGTTCTCATTTTTTCTCCTACATATCCTCGACCATTCCCAATCTGGTCTTCGTCTACATTACCGTTTGTTCCTTTTTCACTAATTAGTATTTTATCCTCGATTTTATTGCCATCCTTCACATCTTTTGGGATGTCCTCGGATGGCATAGGATATCAAAATACAGGGCCCAGCAAATTTTTGCCGAATTTTCGATAATTTTGGTAGACAAGTCACGAACTCCTCGTGAATAGCATAGGAACATCAGTACCCGATGGCACCAATAGATTCGGGAGCATTGAATGTGGATTTTGACGGTTGTTTTTTTGCTTGTTCCAGGTTGTAAGATCAAGGCCCTGCGCGCCAAGACGAACACCTACATCAAAACACCGGTGCGCGGCGAAGAGCCCGTGTTCGTGGTGACCGGGCGCAAGGAGGACGTCGCCAAAGCCAAACGCGAAATCCTGTCGGCCGCCGAGCACTTTTCCCAAATCCGCGCTTCCAGGAAGAACAACCTGGCCGGTCTCGGCTCGGGCGCGAGCACGCCGCCCGGCCCGCCGGCCAACATCCCCGGCCACGTCACCATCCAGGTGCGCGTCCCGTACCGCGTGGTCGGCCTCGTCGTCGGCCCCAAGGGCGCCACCATCAAGCGCATCCAGCACCAGACGCACACGTACATCGTGACGCCCAGCCGCGACAAGGAGCCCGTGTTCGAGGTGACCGGCCTGCCGGAGAGCGTCGAGTCGGCGCGGCGCGAGATCGAGGCGCACATCGCCATGCGCACCGGCAACGGCGCCTCCATCAGCGGCCTGGCCGGCCTCGGCCTCGACGACGCCGACCTCTTCGCCTCGCTGTACAAGTCCGGCCTCAGCTCGATCCTCAGCTACATCGAGCCGCCCGCCTCCGACCAGTTCCCCACCGCCTCCTCCACCGGCAGCACGGGCGCCTTCTCCAGCTCGGGCTCGTGCTCCTCCAGCTCGTCGAGCAGCGGCGGGCGAGCCGACTTGGGCGCCATCTGGAGCTCGAGCGAGCGCGACGAGGGTCTGGGCGACTCGCCCAGTTTCGACGGGTCGGCGGCGCTGTCGAGCATCTGGTCGTACCCGAGCGTCGCGGCGCCGGCGCGGCCGTCGCCCGCCGCCAGCGCCAGCCCGGCCGACTCGCTGCTCGGCTCGGCCAAGTGCCTGGTGTGCGGCGACGGGCGCGTCACGCACGCGCTGGTGCCGTGCGGCCACAACTTCTTCTGCGTGGACTGTGCCAACCGCGTGTGCGACGGCGGCGAGCCGCTGTGTCCCGTCTGCTCGCTGCCCGCCATCCAGGCGATCCGCATCTACTCGCCCAACCCCTAAGCCGGCACGATCGATCCCGGCCGACCCGCGCCCGCCACATTCCCCGGGCCCGCGCCCTGTGTTCAGCGCCGGACCGGCCCGCGCCCTCCTCGTCGCACGTCACACATACAACGAATACCAAATTACCCTAGCGTTTCTGCCCCCTGAGTTCGGTGTGTGTCGATTGGAATTGTTGTTGTTTTCTTTATTATCATTATTTTTATTATTATTATTGTATTATTACTATTCTTATTATCATCTACTAAATAAGTGTTTAGTTCTTAGCGCGCGCGGATCTGTGCGACGGGAAGGGGACGGGCCGTCCGATGCGTAGTCATCGTATATGCCAGTTCAAGAATTTTTTTCTTTTTCATTATTATACTTATTACTTACTTTACCTTAGTATTATCGTTAGACCCTCCCCCCAGAGTATTGGTTGTATTTTTTATTTTTATGTGTATAATGTGTGATGCACCACGCGGTATATATGACCTCTCGATCCCACCCCCCTCCTCCTTCATATTATTATTTTTTAATGAATATCATTATACGATTCTGATATATGTTTCAAAAAACATTGAACAAAAATATTAACAAGAAAAGACATGACGCGACACTATAAACGTAATATAATGTAAATTTTTATACTATTGATAGGTGTTTCGTTATTTTTTAAATATATTTTTTTAAGTTTCGCCATGTGACCACGTCACATTATTAAAGTCTGAATCAGCAATTCTCAAATTATTATTTAAGTAAAATAATATTTAAAGTTTAAAATAATATAATATATAAACGATGAGGAGAGTATAGAGAAGAAAAAAAATTGAAAAACTCAAAAATATATTATACTATTATTATTATTATAATTCATATTCTTACCGAGAGAAGGAGAGAAAAGTGCGTGCATATGGTATGCTGAGGAGGGAGAGTTTTGCTATGAAAAATTTCGCGCACGCGGTGAGCCACAATAATTGCAGGCAGGGCTTGGGGGCCCTTCGGCTGTGATCTGAACTGCCACTCGGCGTGTCGGCGTCGACGTCTCGCCGGCCGGTTTTGCACCCCTAATAACGACATACATATCCCTTAATAATTGTTAGTTAATCACTCATTGTTGCTATTGTTCTGTTATGTCATGTGATGTGATACATATATTTCTATATATTTCTTATAGCCTATAAGTTATGAGAGTATTTTGTAATATCGATAATATAAATGAACGAGAACGAGGTAAACGATTCGGGTGCGCAGTGAGCCGGATCGGGTGCAAGGCGCCCACGCCGCCGCCGCTGATTTAGTCACATCATGACCATTTTCCAACCGATTCTCGCACCTAACCCGCGACTGTACTTAAAAACGGAGAAAATTCAACAACCACACCGACCGCAAAATGAATCCATCGTATCGCATTTACATTACATACTAAATACCGTCTCATTTCCCCTTATTGACTCGACTTAATAATAATATTGATACCTACATAATTAATAAGTATATTATCTGACCAGACTTAATCTATTTATCTAACAATATCTATATATTGAATTATATAGGTCTATTTAACTAAATACAAAAAAAAAATATTGAAGAAATTCGATCCTCTGTAAAAGTACATGGGTGCATCGTGATGTGCACGATTGGACGCATGTATTTTGGAGAGGTGATAAACTCTTGTGCGGCCCCCACCTGCGATCTCGTGCCTCGATCCTTCAGTATTCACGTCATCTCACCTCACCTCACCATATTATTATTGTAAATCGTATTTATGATGAAATAATAATGATGTAGTTTGTACCATCTCTCGTTATCGTACGCATCCGCCGCCGCCACCCGCAAAATGGCCGGCCCGTCACTTGATTTCGTGCATTTTCTCCCCGCTCCCACGTGTCCCACCCCCCGTGTACTATGCCACGAAACGTGTATAGTAAAAACAACATGATACATAAATATATAACATATATTACTTTGCGAATGTGAAAAATCTAAATAAAAAACTCGACACACTAAACACTATACAGCTGTTCACTGTTTTCGGCTGGCGCAGACTGACGGCTTTATAGATTTCTACTTATTATCATACCTACCTAATAATATTGATATATTATTATTATTATATGTATGTATTTGTATTTAAATGCTAGAAGGTATATTTTGTTTTTATTTATTTTTTTATGTAGTATTTTGAAAATTATCGTTATTAGATAAATTTATATATTTTATTATTATTATTGCTATACCTACTAACTACTACACAATACAGAACGGTTTCGCTATCGAGTCTGCGGCAGCCGCAGAGCGCGCGGGTCTCCTCCGCCGACTTAGTTTGTTTATACGTACACTCTGTAAATATATAAGTTGTTGTTTTATAGCTATTAATATCAATATTATTATTATAATTATTATTTTATTTTTTTACATATTTTTGTGAAGATATTTAACTATGAATGTTAGTACAAGTACATGTCCACAGTTGTGTGCAGAGTGACTGTTTGAAATAGTTTAATTAGATTTTTTGATTGAATTATATTTATATTGATATTTTAATTATTATTATTATTATTATAACCTATATCCTCGAAGTGATTTCATTTTGTAATTTTTTTATTGATTTTTGAATATGAAATGTATAAGTGTGTTTTTCTATTTAGAAATTTATAAATTTAGTACGATTTCAAGTTCGATTTTCGCATGGGCGACGGACCCACGCTTAAAGGAATTTTTGCTTATTTTTATCAATATTACTATCATTCTAATTATTATTATTATTATTATGATTGATTGTTCATTGTATGAATGATTGGTCGCGGTCGCCTATAATAATAATCGGACGACCGAAGCGCCGGTGTGGTATTTACATTATTTAATTCTATAATTATTAATCTATAAGACTAAACCACTCTAGCTGCTTTGGTTCGTCCTAAAACATAATTATGATAATTACTACTACTACTACATACTTCTACTTTTCGAAAGAGAGAAAACCTAGCGAATGTTAGTTAAGGTAATGACTTTTTTTATAAATTTAATTGCTACCAAATATTGTAATAAATTTCGTGATTTATAATTTTTTTTCGTTTTTATTTTTATTTCTATCGTTTCGTTATTATCGTGACGTGATCGTTTCGTTTGCGACTCGAGCATCTTCTCTCTCAAGCCACCGCTATGTTGTGTTCCCCCCTCGCATGATCAGTTTTGTGTCGTTTGGTGTCGTTCATCATCTTCTTGCATGTTTAGTGAGTACTGGTAGAGTCTAGAAAGGTAGCTCACGAGGCACAATTTTTATTATACATTTTTTATTAATAATTAGAGAAAAAAATCGCGTTTTATATTTTAATAATCTTATAATCGCATATGGAAATATTTTAGTACGCGTGAATAAAAAGAAAAAACGTAGATGTAGCGACTTTAAATGACATTTTAACGAGTTGTGTATTAAGATTAAACTAATATTTATTACAATCTGCTCAAAAACATGATTGAAAGCGATAACTTTTCGGGACGCAGAACGGAGAGCCACGTTTGTAGGTGGCAAATTTAGGTAATGCAAGTACACATTTAGCTATACGGTGCTCGCCGATTCTCTTGCGAAGGGAGGGCGTGAGTGTTCGGCACCGAAAATAGTGTGTATTAGGTTAGTTAGGGTGGATTTATTGGATGGCGCCGTTCTCTTGGGCACGACTTTTACAAAAGGTGCTGCAGCAACCGATGGTTTTAATAAAAGTCTTCCCGCCCGGAAATCATCCAAAATTTTTAGGAGAAAAATCTTAGTTAAGATTAACGACATACAATATAATATTATACCTAAATATATTTGAATTGATATATTGATATGACCCGTTTTATCGTGGAAGTCATAATGAAAATATTAGGTATGCGTGTAAGACTTTTTGGGGTATAACCATTATTATATAAATAAACCTATAAATGATTATTATCTACTTGATAATATTTATAATAATAACACAAAAAAAAGGTAAAAGTTTAGATAGACTAATTGGCATTTTTCATCGCTGTGTTTTGGTGTGTTTTATTAAGTGTACTCGAAGACTCGGACGGCTGTTGGTTGGTTGGGGAGTGCAAGTTCTTAGCGGCGGACTGATTAGTTTAAAGCTTTGCTCAGAACTCCGCTTTTCCAATCGCACAGCTTTTGTCGCTCTGCAATAAACATTTATAATATTTATTATAAATTTAGGTATGTTTAATCCGCATTTTTTAATAATTATATTAATGAAGAAATAATAAAACTCATCAAGCGCTGCTACGCGGAGCAGCTTCATCGTTCACAATTTGACTGCGACACACATAACATTGCAAATCACTCTGTATATTTAGCATATTTTTAACACTTAATATACAGGCCTAACTACGATATTTAAGTAATAATATCTATATTTCATAATAATTATTATATATAAAAGTAATTTTTCAAATAGACTAAGAAAATACATAATATAGATGTTTTTAGAAAAAAAATATTGAAAAACAAAACGGTATTTATATTGTAAAAGAAGTAAATGAAAAAAAAAATATTTATATTAAGATATATCTTTTTGTAGCCTCCTGTAAGACGTAAGCTTGGGGTCGCAGGTTCAACTGTTACGTGATTTCATCGGGTTGTTTGAAGTATAAGACGTAAATTCATCCCAAGTTTTCCCCCTCGAGAAAAAAAACACAATTGAGAAAGACACTCTGGGCCAAAAAATTCACAAACGCAAAATTCTCTTATTCATCGATGAATAATCTAAATTAAACTTGACGAAGATGCAGCCCTATGACGTCAAAGCATAAGTTGATATCAAAATTTTGTCTTCTAATGGTAACTCAAAGCAATAAGGTAACGAAATAACTAGTGTTTTAAATGCTATCTATTTATCTACTTTTTAATAATGTAGCGTAGAATAGAGCGTTATAAAAAAGCCGTACAGGAGTAACTTACGACCCAGGCTGTCACCCGCTCAGCATTTATAATAAAAAAATATATAAACTATAATATTATACTAAATTATAAAATATAGCTGCAAAATGTTGAAAAGTATTTCTATATTATTGAGTGTGTGCGAGTCGTTTGAACGTACTATACTTATATTATAATAATAATATAACTATCCTAAAAAATAATACGATTAGATTTGGTCCTTTTCTATAACGTTTTATGTTAATAATAAAACGAGATTTTATCGCTGTTGGTCGGGACTATCATCGAACGATGTAAAAGTTAAGAGCACAAATTTCTTTTCGAGGGAATTGATGTATGTATAATATTTACATACAAACAAACCATTTTTTCGTTGTGATTTTATTTCTCTCCTTACGTTTTTAATAATACAATCTTACATTCCATAAACGAGGCTGCCATCATCATATACACACGAGTTAAAAAATGGCCATCCGAGATGGGCAGACCGGTGTTTCTTTTATATCGCCTCTATCTCTCGTATACGCGTGTGTAAAGTTGCCGGTTCAAAGAGACACCGGATTATAAAGTGAAACTAAAAGAGAATATTACCGAGCACAATAATTTGATCATATCAAAGCTTCACTGTGATTCGTAAGACTGACTTAAATGTTATTTCGGAATAGAAAATTAAAGAGATCTTCTAAAAAATAAGATTTTCTCCGTTTAGTTGTCCTGTTATTTTCACTATCAAGATAAATTTAAACAAAAATCACCAACAGCTATAAAGTCGGAAAAATAACAAAAAAAATATAATATTAATAATAATAATATATATGTGTGACGTGTGGGTATTTTTCCAGTTGCAATGAAATCATAGAAAATATTTAGATACGGTTTCTATCACAAAAATGATAAGTATACCTAGAATATACCTAACCTACGGAGTTTTACCAGTAGGAAGATCTAGTCGGACGCTAAATTGCTTCTGTCGGTTGTGTTATCGTTGTTGCTTTATTTTACTTGAAAACTAATGAGGAAATAGGAAAACGAATACATACTTGCATTCGCGTATTATTATTATTACTTAGTTATATGTACCAAAAACTTATACCTACTAACTGCATTAACGATGATAGCAGCTGCACATTCGCATTAAAATAACAATAACTATATATTGGGGATCAGCCGTCAAAAAACATCGATAAAATACGGATTCTAAAGTTTTATATTATTGTAATTCTGGTGCCAAAGTGTAAAGTTACTAAAAATATTGTCGAGCCGGTACGATCTCACCCTAAACGATAATTTGATATACGATAAGCAATATTCAATAATAAAGGTACGACTTTACGGTCGCACCTATTATTATTATTAATCACGACGAAAAATAGAAATATTTCGGATAATATAACACCGTACCTAGATATCTACCTTATTCGTTCACCGAATACTTGATAATACATAAATAATAAGAGAAGAAATAATAAAGGGCTAATGGGTACTCAGGTGGATTGGTACCGGGCCGCAATTCACAATTTTTAAAATAATAATTCTCGGTGACCAATAATACATTGCGATATACTTACTTCTTATTCTTATTTCATCCTCAAACTCTAATCGTTATTTCTGAATATTTCATAATTATTACATTAAATAAACGTACATAATACATACAGAAACCATTCCGTTAGCGCCGGACATGGCGTATCTCTAGTGCGCAAATTTCGAGCAATAATCATATGCGATTCGATGCGAATCATTTATTCGTCGATGGTATTGAGATACGTCGTGCGGTGATTAACTTTGTATTTTGCATATCTATCATAGAGAGTAGCGGTGTAACATCAGGGTTTTTAATTAATACGTATGTCTATACTACTTATTAGCCTCATGCATGAGAGGTCGTTATGTTTTCGATTATCCATAATACACCTACCTAATGTCCCTCCCATCAGTTCAGTAGGTTCGTACTCTTTATATGAAGAAAAAATAATAATGCGCACCATGTAATCACACCAATAATTAATTAATTAATCATGATATCCCTGTAGCAGCTTGGAAACATATATTTTCATATTAAAATAATGTTTTAAAGTGCGTCAAGATAATCTTTCCAAAAACAAGACGAAATAGAAATCTTAAAAAATTCAAACGGATGAAAATCGCGTCCGACGTATTTCGGATCGGCCCAAGGTAGTACCGCAAATTATACACAATTCAGTCAGTTGGGGCGATCCGAATTACGGGACCTGAATGGCCTTTAGTGCGTTTCTCAAAGGAGTTTTGCTTAAAGTATACTGAAAATTAATATTTTTGCAGGAGATATTTTTATTCCATCATTTATTTTTGAACAATAAGTATTCAGAGTTCCACTGAACGTGTTCTCGATGTGAAATATTTATGTGAGTGTTCATGGTGTGTATTTCCATGAGTTGTATTGGCCCGAGTGTTCTCGAAATATGTCATTAATAGAAATTATTATACCTATTATATAATTGCATGCGAGTACCCATTTGATGAGTAAATGGCGATTTCGGACATTTCGGGAACACTTCGGTGATAAAGTACGACGTCGTATTGATTGTTATTCGTGAGGATGTCAATAAGAATTAAAAAGTGAATGTACGGACGTTTCCCGATGATCATGTTATAACCTCCCCATATATATTTTAATAACTATTGATATAAATATACGTAGCATAAACGTACATGTTATGCAGTCAGTATTTTGTACGAGTACACGTTTTTCGGAAATATATTATCTAATTAATATTATCTTTCTACATACTAAATACATATAATAAATGTTGCTATACCATATTACCTAATTTATTTATTTTATCAAACACCCATAAAACATAACATTATATAGGTATATTATATATCTAGTGAAATATATAATTATGATAATAAAAATGTATTTGTATTCCCTCTTGGTCTTATTTCACTTCCCCGGCCTCATCTCGGTATCCGAAATGCGAATTCAGGTGGAAAAGTTCGTATAACAAAGTTTGCGATGGATACGTTTTATCACTGGGCTTTGAATTCGGATCCAGCAGACAAACAGCCACAGCCACACATGCGATTCGGAAAGTTTCGCGGTATTAAAACCCCGCAATTTCCCCGATGGATAAAATCGACTAAACGAGACTCCACGCAATCGAAATTAAAACGGTCCACTTTAAGATACTGCATTCGGCCGAGAGTCTGTTCGACTGCAAATTTTACAAAGATGCCGATGGGTTTACGATGATGTTGAGATACTTAATTTTACCTGACCACCGGCCCAATTATCCCTCCAGACCGGCTATAAACTTAGAAAATATTTCGGAGGTCTTTTTGTTAAGGGGCGCACTCGGCCGAATAATTTTACCCACAAACTAGCCTGACAAGGGGCCGACTCTAGTTTTTTCTTTTAGTTTATTATTTACTCGAACCGCGGCTCGAGATTTCGCATCTACACGATATGTGCCCACATCGATACCACGATATTTTGTCAGTTTATGATAGAAAGATTATTCCGGTCCCCCAATTAAGGAACATCTCCGGTGGAATTCGGATCGGCCGAAAAATGCGCCACCTCGGGGCCTGCATCTGGAGCCACTTTGGGCCCGAATATGTTGAAGAAGAAGGTAAACAATTTCATAATACGTTTCCTGAACATCTGTGCTTTTTCATGTAGGATCTTTAAGTTTCGCATGCCAAGACCCTTTGTATTGTAGTTCGGTGTCGGGCGCCCTCATTTCGCTGGGCCTTTCAGAGGTACCAACAACAATGCGTTGTTAAATAACCTTTTTGGCCGCCGGAAGAAACTGATCCTCCAACAATTACCGACCAGTCCCTTGATGATGGTAACTGAAAATTTACCTGCATCACGCTTTTGTGTCGGGATAATGCATTATTATCTGCGCCCGAGACCAAACATCCCATCGGTAAAAAGTGCGAAAGGAGATTAAAACCGAAAATTCTAGATCTTGATAAATATTTACTTTATATTGTTGAAAAATTGGGACAAGGGTCATTGGACTAGATTTGAATTTCGTCCAAACCCTGACGCAGCACACATACCTCACCGACTGATAGGACCCTACGTTGACCTAAAAGCATATTAACTTTGTATACAGAGAGTCTCAGAGTACAGAAGGAAATTTATGAATATTCACATGTGAGTACACAATTAAAAATGCACACGAAATCTGAAGGTTGTCTCGAAGTAGTTTTCTGTGACAAGTAAGTATTGGCAGTGCCGAAATTACCCAATCTCTGTTCGATCGTAAATTTTATTTTATTTTTTCAGTTAATTCACTTTTTATCTTCGAGCAAACATTCGCCTTAAGAATGTGATTTAAAGGAAGGTTGGCGGGAATATTTTACGGGCGACCCTTGGCGAGGGGCTCCGAGCACGTGCCTCCGTCCCTTCCATTGTACGTTGACGTAATTTATTATAATATTATACGAAATCAGATTATACAAAGTAGACTGAAAGCCAGGTGATGTTTGGAGAAATGAGCGTGACAGCTAAAATATAATCGAATTAGATTTGCGACGATTGCCACCCTCTTCGAGATCAAAACAACGCACCCCTCATCATACAGTACGGTAATGCGTACTTTGCACTCCGGGGTCATCGCGATGATTCCCCGTACAGTCCGGGATTGATGACCGCGCCCTTTCCACCCTCGCCCGGCGATGATAACGTACTTATGCGTAATATTAGCAGGAAATTTGGATCCCCTTTTTAATTTACGGCCTCTCAAAAGTTTAAGGCCCACTTTGCGAATTTATGGGCATCGATATGATCGCACGCGAAAATAAACCCCCGGATTTTCCCCGTCACTTCTCTCGCTCTCGTTCCGGCAATAATAATTACTCGCACTAACATGTTGCGAATTAGCCGTTCATTAACGAGTTACGGAACGGATTCCCGTCCGTCTGGTCGTGCCATTGATCGATCGTTTTAAATTCGTTATTGACGATCTAATCATCGGAGGGAAGAAAATACGGCACGAACGGTCGAAACGGTCATTGACTGTGCCGCGACAGCTGCGCCTTTCCCATTTCGGTGCAATGATGCATTCCGCCCATTATCTGCCAGAAAATTGGGACATTTCCCGATGGCGGTTTCGTAACCAGTCCGCCTTTTGTGTGCGACTTCCTCTCTTTTCCGCGCCCGCTCGAAAAAGTATGCGTAAACTTGCTCCTTTCACGGCCTTTCCGGGGGTGAAAGGGCAGGCGAGCCTTTTTGCCCCGAATCGGATCAATGTACCCGGGCGATCCTCCCAATGCATAATCTCTTCGCCCATGCAAAGAGACCGCTTATAATATAGCCGGAGTCGCTCTTCTATAAATGGCACTTTTCCGACGTATAATTCAGACAACAGTTTAATGAAAAGTCTCGCCGTATTGCAGCAGGGGAACCGTTCCCATGGCAACGCTGCAGCCGGGTTCGCTCTGGGGTGGCTCGGTCTGGGGCTGATGCTCAGGCCGGGGGTGGCTCTGCAATGGGGTGGCCCTGTCTGCTGCCGCTGTCGTTGCCCCCTCTTTCTGGTATTTCCATTCTGATCAAACTGCGTTCGCCTGCAGAAACGCCTCCCGGCCACTGCACCAGCCAAACATCCCCTAAAGATAATCCCTTTATATCCATTCGGCCATTATCCTCCGTAAATATCACACGAAAAGTCCGGTTAAAAAGTAGGTGCGACTTTTATAATAATTCACGATTCGGATCATCTAAATAAACAGCCTGCTATTTCTTCAGGAGTTATTAGCATTTATAAAGGCGGAGGGAGGCTCGACTTTTATAAATTTTCTTTTAAGCGAAGAAAATCTCATTAATGCCCGCCCGAATGTGCTCGCGCCCCCCACGGACTTCTTTAACTTGTTGTTGGGGCGAGGGGATGACGAGTGAGGAGGCCGCTCGCGATTTTATGAGTAATGTCGCGCGCCTAGAGGAGACGCCGCTACTTGCTGTTTAATTTGGCTTAAAATTGCGCTTTACCGTGATTCGAGGGGCCGCCCCGCCGAATCTCGGGGGTCTTTGTGTTCGCGGTATGCGCTATCTTTGCGCAATTACCGCCGAAAGTGGGGCCCGCGTCGGGTAAGTGACGGAAAGGGCACGAAGATATTAATCATCGAAGGCTCTCTCGGCATAACGACCCTGCGCCACTCTCTATGGAGAAGAGAACCGAAAACCGAAAAAATTAAATCGGGATTCGCCTTAGAGGCCAAATAGGCGTGCAAACGACTTCGAATTTCGGAATTAGCGGCACGATTAACCTGCCGTTTCAGATTATTTCAGCCCCCAACAATTTCGATCAGGGTTTTTCTAAATTTTACTAATGCTGTGTTATCTATTCAATGAATCTTGAAAATACAGGCAACCCTTCCTATAATTTCCAAGCACCACTGAAAATTGCAGCTGACTATGTTTTGTATTTCAATGAATGTCAAAAAATAAAAATTTTGGTGTAAGTACAGGGTTTTCATTTAAGTCCGGGCACCACGTGACCTACTGAAAATATGCAACCCAACTTACATCATTGGCGTAACAAGCATATTCCGTGGATCATAATGTATTAATATATTCCTCTGACAAATAAAATCGGGAACAACCGAATAAAACCATTAAAATTGAAAAACACTGGTGGTTTTTGAGCAATCAAGTGTTGCTGCAGTTCTTCAATGGTGTGAGTATTCAAAATCATTCGTCAATAATGACTGGCATTTGGACTGACATAAATTATCGTGACTTTAACACAAATATTACTAAAAGATCTATGCTAAAAGCTACCCATATCTCTAAATATGAATAACAAGTTGCCTAACTAATGGTCACGTGGTGCTCGGGCATTAATGAAAACCCTATATTGTGCAGATTTTATGCATATTCAACTAAGGTCCTATAATTGGACAGTACAGTCAAAGAAATCCTGTCTATACTAATCGCAAAAGTCATTCAATTTCATGTACAGAGACATCAAAAAAATTCTTCAAAAAGGGAGACTATGAAAATCTCCTCCTCTTAGTAGTTTTCAGATGGGATAGAGTGATGTCCATAGCCTTCCCTTATGAAGAATTTTAATTTGTGAGTCATCCGGGAAATTACCACAAAAACTGTCTTAATTTCCTGTCACTTTGTTGAATCTGCCACCGGCGCCTAATTTGTACTAGTGCATTCGTACATAAGCATTAAGGTGGCTAATTTGTACCTGTACGATAGGGAGATATTAGGAATCCCAGTGGTACGATTTAGAAAACTGGTCTCCTAAATTGTACCGAATGTAAAGCTTCTGGAAATGATGGGAATTTTCATGTAAAAAGCATCAAAACTGAATTATTCATCCATAGTTGAAAAGATAACTACAAAATTTCCGAATTTTTCTGAAGATATTTGGAAATAGCTGCTGAAAAGAAATCAGTTACTCAAAACTTGGAACAGACCACTCCTGCATTTTGTGCTAATTTTTTGCTAATTATTGCCGATGGAAACACATTTTCTCAACTTTTCTGCAACAAGAGTAAATTTTCTTCCCAGTCCTTTGACTAGAACGCTTTGTCAATGACACGATTTACCTATGGGATTGTTAATTCATCTCCTAAAAGCAAGTTCTGAACTGAGCATTGTCCCAAACTTTCGCATACAGCGCGACCGAAATTCGTCACCGCAACGTCCGAACTGTCTGTTTCGTCGGAGATGAGCCGTAAATAGCAACTATGTATGCCACGAGAGGACGAACGCGTCTTCCGCAATTTGCATACCACATTAAACGTGTGCCTGATGCGGCTATCGGAATAAACAAATTTCGCGCACAAAGCGCGCGAGGAGCAGGGTAATGGGAAGGAATGTGCGAGTTTGAGCGCGTCCAGCAGGACGAAAAGCTCATCGGAAAGGATGATAAAGCGAACACCGGGATACAACAGACGAGACGGTGTGTGTAGGCCGAAGGAGGGTTTCCATGGCCACGCGTTTCCCTCCCGGCGAACCAGATGAATTTTGCACGACCCCGGGCCCGCGCCCGCACTCGTTCGGTGTGGTTGACTCGGGGGGTGCGCGCCACTTTCGGGAAATAGTACGGACCGGCCTGAAAAACGAGTTTTCCGGGTGATCAATCGCACGACGCGGGCGAATTCGCGCCACCACCTGGATTTTTATTCATATAAGCGCCCGGCAGTCCCGGAAATCCCGGAGAGGTCGTCACCCTCCCGGAGTCGCGAAAAAGGCGCAACCGCTTTCGAGTGAAAAAGCTCTCTCGTTGTACCCGCGCGAAATAATAATTACAGAGATTCTCGGGTGTTGCGGCGCTGAAATCGCACGGCTTCACGAGAGCTTTCATTGTGCGAAACGGCCGTGAGAATCTGAAGCACCCGACGGCCGTGAGCTTTGACGCTCTCG
This sequence comes from Salpingus planirostris, assembly GCA_949788335.1. Taxonomy (NCBI): domain Eukaryota; kingdom Metazoa; phylum Arthropoda; class Insecta; order Coleoptera; family Salpingidae; genus Salpingus; species Salpingus planirostris. The sequence continues at coordinate 4,806,406 of OX460920.1, read as the reverse complement.
AAGGCCGCTCGATCGTTCGGAAGGAGACCGAGCGGCCTTCGCGTTCAAATTCGATGCGTTCGCAGTAAAAGCCCACAGGTCGCGAGCTTTATTTAACCCGGCGCATCCGCCAATTCCGTTTGAAACGCTCGTAAAACACGAAAATTCGAAGGCAAATATCGGCCGTGGCATGCCGAAAGTTCTAAAGCGTCACGGGGCCGGGTCATTTCGGCCTTTCGGTTAATGGAATTCATCCCTTTTTCGCCTCTTTCCGTCTCGTATCGACCGGTTGCCGTTCGCTAATGTCGCTGCCCCTGAATAAATCATCCGCGTAATGTGCATTTGAACTTCATCCGATTATAAATCATAGACGAGTACGTCGGATCCGGGCTTTGCGACTGCCGAGATTGGATCCGAACGCGGATTGGAAAACGCACAACTCCGTTATAATAAGCTCGGTAAAATAAAGGCGAACAGGTTTTTCGCATGTAGCGCTTATGAAAACTACAACATGCGATTTGCCCCCACCGCGGGGAGAAACGAGTTGTTAAAATGCGATTTCTGGTACAACTCTGCGATAATACGGGGCGATATAATAGTAAAAGTCCTTGGTTCATTTCTATAATAATTACGTAATGTTGAGGTTTTTGTGGCAATTCGTGAGTCGTACGAGTGCAGGGTTGGCGACCCCGTAATGTATGTACGCGTATCGTGATGGAGGTTGACTCGATTCTGTACCGTATTTTTACCCCTTTTCACGGTTTGGACTCGTTCCTTTCGGGGCCGCCGCTCGCTAATGAATTATTTCGGTTGTATTTTTTATTTCGGGGCCCGGAGGTATAGGAGAGAGGGTGACCAGCGTGTTTCACCCCAGCCCTACATGGATACATTTATGCGCGCACAATGTACGAACGTATGTAGAACCTTATCCCGGGTGTGGATCAACCGCTGTGTCCGATGGTTTCACTTTGATCAATGCTGCAACGGATTCGCTACAACTGCTGCTGCGCCCTTTATTATCCCTTTTGAGCCCCTCGCGCTCTCTCCTTTCCCGGATAATTAAAACAAATACCCTTTTCCGCAAATGAACCGATTTCCGACGCCAGGCGGCACAGATTTTCCTTCAGATACCATCACACGAAAATCCCGATTCCGGGTTATTTTTTTTAAAGAGTTAATCTACAAGGTGCCCTAAAAATAGCGCACCCTGGGTATGAGTGCGGATCCCTCTCGTCAATATAAGACAAAAAGTCCCTATAAACTATGATCCGCAAATCCTTAATAGATACAGGGTGTCACATTTAACATTTCCAGTACATTGTTCGGATGCATGACAACAACATTCTGGAAAAAGTTTCAGATAAAAATGGAAGCCTATCTTACAAGCTTTCAGAAAAACTTTTGCTGATTCGTGTATTTTTATTACTTAATTCCAGAAAAAATTGGGATTTCAGTGCAGCTGGTAGGAAAACAGAAAGCTAAAATTTCAAAATTACAAAAAAATAGCTTAAAACAAGGGGTTTACTGTTTCAATACATTTTTACTCTTATTACTCTGTTTTCGGAAATATTGGGTCTTTTATTTGGAAGACTCGGCTATTTCAAGTAGCAATCAATAACTCTGAAACCGAGGGGTAAATAAGTCGAGGATTTTGGGTTACAAACTGAAGGATGTCTGAGGATTTCCGAAGATGTCTGAGGACTTCTGAGGTTGTTTGAGGATTTCTTGATGATTTCTGACAATGAGGATTTCTGAAGGTTTATTTCGAATATTTTATGCTAAAACACACTAAAATGTACTAGAAATGTTTGCGTTTGCTCCCCATAGTTTATAGGAACTTTTTCTCTTATTTTGATGAGAGAAATCGACCCCCTAACGTCGAGGCGCCATTTTCAGGACAGGCTGTACAGGTCACGCGACCGTAATTTTTCACCGAAATTTTCGGTGTGGGTTCGGTGGAAACGATCGGGTTTTCCGCATTAATCAGCGTCTGTGGGAAACGGTTTTAATTCCTCACGGCGGCGAGAGGCGCGAAATGAGCTCCAGACTCCTCGTCTCGCGGTTATATTGTTGAGCCGGGGCCCGCTGTTCTCGATTGAAATTCAAAATAATAAATACCGGTCTCGTCTCCTCAATGGCACAAAAGATTTTACATGTCGGACTAGTTTCTGACGGAGGGTGTACCGCTGAATGTGACTGCCGGGATCGGGTCGGCCGAGGGTGAAGGGCACAGTCTCATTGCGACCCCCTCTGACGGTTCAAGGTAGTCTGGGACGCTAATTTGCAGTATAATGCGCGATATGGGACCGGACCACCATTAAAAATCGCATAAGTGCCTCGTACCCACTCGACGGCATTGTGCGAGCCAGACTTCCTCCTCGATCTTCCAGGATGCATGTGAACGTAAACTCGGGAACCCTTAAACTGTATCCGCCACCTGAGACCACGGCTTCATCCCTTAATACCTTTTTCTGGCGTAAAAGCGGAGAAATTATGATCGAATCGACCGAATCACTCGTCCGGAATTTACTTTGCATGCCGATGACTCGTAGTGGCGGTCTCGCGTCTCGCGAAAGATAATAAAAATTTAGTCTCTCCACCTTCGAAAATCGTTAAATCGTTCCGGGAAGCCCCCGTACGAGCAGACACAATTTGGTTTACGGCGGAGAGGTTAACGGTTCACGTTTTACCGAAATGCGTTTATTTATCGCCATTTATGACTGTGCAAAATTCGAATGTTATTGTTCTTCGGGCCCTTTTAAACTGCGACTCTAATGTGCGGCCGTTAAGACGAAACGGCCCGACCGATTTGTACTCGCGTGTACTTGTGCTCTTGTTCGGACAATTCTGATGGCGGTTGATTAATAAAGGGCATTATCGTAAAGTTTCTGGTATTAAATGTACGACCCTCCGGAATTTCCAACTTGCGAAAGTGCGAACGGCCATTCAAACGCGCATACACTCGGTTAGGTCGAACGGAAACTTGTCACTTTTTAGTCGACTGCGAGACTATTTCCTTTGTTATTAACGCTACAAAAGCGAGCGAAAAACGATTAAGGGGTAATATTATGCTGAAATTAATTAATTTTCACACTTCAGAATGGAGAGTTTTAATTAATCCATCCGGAACCGAACCTCACGCTCGTGTAATTCGAGGGAGAATCCACTGTGGCGAATCGCGGTCATCATTACGATTCATTAGGGGCGAAATTCTGCCGGTTTATGGCCGTTTTTGGAATTCAGTCCGGCGTACGTAACAAGTCGGACGTAAAGTGCCCATGCAGGTGCTTTCGCTTATTACATTTATTACGATTTTCAATCGTGGGAATGGCGTCTCGCTGCAATCATATCCAGCATAAAGCCGGCGGGTTATCGAGGGAGCGATTTCCATATCCTTCTATTAGTTGTACGGCACAAGGCCTGTGCACGACATTAGCCTCCCTACGCCATGGGTACTCCCGTTCGCTGACTCACCCCCCGACGACGACGACGTGGGGTTATTGTCCCTTTTTATCGTTTACCCCATTTAATATGCTTTGATGATGCTATCGCCTCGTCAATATTGAATGAATGTAATTAAATATGGACGAGCATTGTTGTATAGACACAAGCGCATCATAATAATACGCGAGTTCGATAACCAATATAAATTTCTGCTCTAAAAATAATTAAAACGTAGTATTAGGGGATGAGACTCGTTGCTTGTCGCTTTTCCGGACCGAGGGGAGACATTAATATTGCAGATTGTTAAGAAACGTCAGAAACCTCGGATGTGAAATATTTATAGGATCTGCCCCTCGGCTTAGTTTGTCTTTAGATGAAAGTATCTACATTCGATACGTACAAGTTCTTGCTACTGTTTAAAATGAAGGCCTCGCCTGATGCAGTTTACTTAATGACCGACCTGGTGAATTGCAGACATCATGCGATATGAGAATCATAAAACTGTAAAACATCGAGCGTATTACCTGCCAGGGTATTAAGGTATGCGAAATTTAAGGAAACCTTTATTACATCCGCGATTGATGCGATAAAAATCCATTTCTGGATCGTCGCTCAGTGGCTTACTTCTAAACAAATGGGATTTTTGAATAAATTTACCCGCGTCACACGAGTTTTGATTTGAATGGGGATTTCATCTAAAACGGTCCCGCCACTTGAAAGCATGAAATCCGGGTCGAAAATGGAAAACACAAAAAAACTGGCTTGATTTATTACGAGATCGGTTAGCATTAAAGCGTATCAGCTGTTCCACCATCGGCCGTTTTACCGGAGAGGTTGTGATAGCACCGGTTCCCCGACATCAGGTCCCTTCACCTGCTCGCCCACAAAATCTCCGCAAATGTAAACGGCACCCGTACGGAAAAATGCGGAAAAAGTCGCTTTTTCCTGAAATATGGAACGTTCGTCGCCGTATGAATGGGTAATTTGTTAGCCGCGGTGATTTACGGGATCGTCTTGACCGCCCAACTCCCGAGAGCTTTTAACCCGCCGTTTGCGCTGCGGTTAGGTGGACGTTTCACTTGGACATCATTACTTTTCGAGCACATCGGAATTGGGCGATAAATGTTGGGCTCAATTCTTTATAATTCAAACAAGGTCGTGGCGAAAGAGGCACCTGCAACTTTGTATCGGGCAGGTGTATTATTCGAAACTTTTACAAGGTAGATCGTGAGGTATTTTACTTTTAGTCCAATTTCCTGAATTTTATGGTCGCACTCAATACTCGAACCAAGACGTTATTTTTATTCTTATGAAATGGACGAACTTTATCGTATCGCCGAAGTCGAGTCGGAGTAGTCCATTAAAATTACGACTTTTTAAACATTACTCATACGAGATATAATATAACCTGTCAATGGGATTATAAAAATAGGTGTACTCGTTCTTAATTTCATTTCTGAGAGACCTTCAACTTTTGCGAGGGACAAAGAACTAGTAAATTTGCATATCGTTATTGCGTGCGAACGCCTCGAAATCGTCCTAAAGTTACAAAACTTGTCCACTGCTAAGTAGGTAACGTGCCAGTAATTATTATTTTCTGCAGGTGTACCTACGAACGAGAATTTTACTGTGACGTTTCCTTTTTTACGCGTGTAATTAGCCCGAAACGCACCTGACATATTTTCACTTTCCATGGCAAAAATGACCCTCATATCCCGCAAGGAGATATTAATACCCACACGGTCTTCATTATGCGGGGCTGCTTTTTAATCATCCTCTCGTTCACAATTCTTGAAAAAATCCGCATCTCGTACGAAAGTTTTTGCTCTTATTTCGCCGGTATCAGGTAACAGAGAGTCCTATAGCCCATATGGTGGTCTGAAGGGTCAGACAACCCGCAATTTAATTTTACCAACGGCATTTTTTATGTTCATGTACCATAAACCATAAAGTTTGGCATATGGGATACGGTCACGTTTCGTGAACCCAACGAATTCTACTTGAATTAAAACGATTCGCCGTGGAGTTGGGGTGGTCGCAACGTTATTACCAACCCTGTAGAAACAATGGGATCGTCGTTTGCCCATTTCGAACTCGTTTTATTCGGGGATTGATACGTTCGTTTTGGTGCGGAGCCGGCGAGCCGCCAAGAGTCTGAAAAGAGTTGGAAATAAAAAATAGCAGGTGTTGGCGGTCATCAGACTCACCTGGCGTTTAACCAGACGGCTGCAGCTTCGCCCAGAATTCAGCCTCGGGTAAACCTACACTCACCAAATGTCTCCGGTGGATATCAATGCACTTATTACGATTCCGACTGCGAAATCACCGGTCTTTTTCGACCAAAAAAGCCACAAAGTGGATGAACCGAACAATCAAAACGACATTAGCGACCTGAAGAAACGTCGAATTATATCGGCGGATAAATTCCCGTACCCGAAAACATCAGGAAATGCAGCGGGCTTATCATTACGAGCTTTTCCCTCGATCGGGTCGACGAAACGAGCTCGGAGCTTTCGAGGTAAACACAGAGGTGTAATGAAATTTTCATGCGGAGCGATCGAGAGGGTAAACGGAAGGATGCATCGGAAATATGCATTGTTATGCCGGAGAGATTCGAGTCTTTTTTTCTTCTTAGGGCTTTTATTGCTGCAGGTAAAAAGGTCTCGGGCGTCTTGAAAGAAATTGGGTGCATCTCGAGGTTGCGGCATGTGCCTCTGACAGCTGCAAGCTCGTGTCGTGGTACAAACACATGCAACCTCCACCTGGCTCTCCACCGACATCGATTAATTATTAAATGCGATGTGTGGCGGGCGACTGAAAACGCGCCCGCTCTTATATGACCCACCTAGAAATGTCGAAAGTTTCATCCGGAGAAACTCGGGTTTTGGGCGTCTCTTTATTTCCGAAGCGGATGAATAAATCGGCAGGCGAAAATTGCCTCTCTGCATAGGATCAATGCGATTTTGGAGGTAATTATAGAAAATCGAAAAATTTTCGGACAAGCTAAAATTTCTTGTAAGCGATGTGACTTTCAGGTTCACATTAGGGTTATTAAAGGAAATTGCAAAGAAAACTTTCAACTTAATTACTTCAAGTACCAGGTGTTCAAACGGTTTTTGATTCTAGTGGTCCACGACAGAAAAAGTTTATTTGTCAGGTCCTCTCTGTTGTGGTCCACTAGAATAAAACGGTTTGAACGTCCGTTATATGGGCAAGAAAGTATTCGTATTTTTATGTTTGAAGTACTTTAATTTGCATCTCTAGGTAATTTTTATATGTGAAGTTGCCATCTCAGTCAACAAAGTTGTAATATTCATATTTCAGTTACTAAATATATATATTTCACGTGTGAAATTGTAACCTCATAACTGAAAGGCATCATCATATTTTCGTCATGAACAAAGAATTATGATTTTGTTATTAGAGGTAGTTTAGAAGTGAAATTTGTAATAGATCGACTTCTATCTTAGAGCTTAGTGGAACGAAAATCACGTTTTCATTTTGACTCAAAAAATTATGAAGAAATAAAGTAGTAGACTACTACTACTTCAGTACTTTAGTAATATTAGGTATTTTATTTATCTAGAACGAAAAGTGGGAAGCTCACTTGCGAGTACCCTAAAGCCACTTTGCGTCAAAGACAAATACAAAATCATTTCATACTTGAGGGGGAATCATCTTAATTTCATTTATCTTGAATCTTCCGTGATAATCACATTTCTAATTCGTTACCATGGAACGAGCGACGTTTTATCTGTATCGTTCTCTGGTCATTAAAGTCCTATTTTACGGACTATAAATGATCCCAAAAGTAGAGTTATATAAATCAGTTTTAAATAAAGCAAATTTTCAAGTCGGGCAGAAAAATACCTCAATTTTTGTAGAGATGTATGTATTTCAAGATAATTGCAATAAAATAAAATTATGATAGTTTCGATGCTGAAAAAAAACGTAGAATTACCAAAAATCGAGTTTCCTCGTAGAAAATTACAAGTTTTATCAGTTTAACATCTCGGTGGCCCTCCTAATCAGAAAAAAATCCTTCTTTTATCGGAATCCAAACATTCCAACATTGAAATGTGGTCTTTTCGAACCTAATAGGTATTTCAATTCTAAAAATTACATTCCGAAACCCACCCTCGATGGCAGGTGGTGTATAACTGTAAATTAAAAACATTCCTTTATACAGGTAGAAAATCTGATAAAAAACCTCGGTCGACCTAGTTCGAAATTCCAATATCCTGTCGATTGATGTAACTAATTACCCCATTCGTCATCAACAGCGAAACAGCTTGCAAAAAATCCACAATATACCGCGACTCTCCGGCTAGCTAGGGTCGGACTGGGCCCAAATCGGATTTGAAATATTTAAAACTGGGGGACACACACACCGCGCGTAATTGAGTTGGATGCGTATACGGGGCAGACAGGTAATTCTGCGGCAAAACGAACCGCTTCCCCGGATGGCGGTGAATAATGGAATTCCCTCGTCGGAAATGCAGCGAGCCCGGGAATATTTTCGAAATCATCAATTTCGTAACGGCATCAATAACCGCCCTAATGGACCGCTTTGCGCCGCCCCCGATAATTATCATCGCCGGCGCCACCTCAGACGTTAACAGAATCAAAGGCGAATTCGCCCGGACTCGATATACCGGGTTTTGACGTCGAATTTAATCAGATAACGGGGGTGACAAACGACCCTAGATCGCCTAAAGTGGCAAAAACCGCGAATTTTCTCCGGGTCGTTTTTCGGCCGGGTCGACCCGATCCCGCTCCCATTCCCACGTTATGCGAGCTCGAGCCCTGCCGGTTTCACACAAAACTCGGGCTTTTTGTACCATCACCCATGTCTGGGTGCGAGTTCCACCCCACGATCACACAGAGGCCCCGGTACCATCTGCTGTTTACGTCCACGACAACTCGAACTCGATCACGGATCAGCTGTCGACTTCTTTTTAATTTTTTGCTACCTGTGCCTCTCTCGCATTATTACGAGAGAGCAGTTGGGTATTCATTATGACCGGGTAGGTATAACCACCTATAACCCCACGAGAGGTGAGGGTTCTCCGTGGGTGCGTTCCTATAATGAAGTTTGGCCTATTTTTAGATATAAGAAATTGTCCAGGAAATTGGATAGGTCCGGATTTGTGATTCGGCCAAAAACGGAATCATTTCCGAGACTTTCACGGGATCCGCAACTGCCTATTTCCGTTCGGATATCTACCTGTCCAATTATTGCGAATTAACAAGGGATCTCGAGCGCTAAATAAACTAAAGGAAAACGTATTACCGCGCGTTCGAATCGATGGATGTGACCGTCGATGTTCCTCCGCTCGACTAACCAATCCGTAATGAATTTTGAGGACGCGGAAAGTAATTAAACTACCATAGAGAAATTTATGTAATACCGGCACGTAGATAATATAACCCTTCTAGTTCGAAACTCAAACAGCACGCTCGAATATATTTTAACTAAACTAGGTAATGTGAGTTTGTCCGCGGCAAATATTTCATAACGTTCGAAAACCGCGCGTAGGAAAAGTGCCCAGATAAGCGTAATGTTGCTAAAGTAACGTATTTTAATTTGCGGATATGGCCGTACACCCCGGAATGCACGCTATTTGCATAAATGTCATACGGCGAACGTTATGCATGCCTGAACTTAAAGAAATTGACGCGGCTTAATTAATCTGGTCTTGTGCCAGGTATATAGATAATAACACATAATAAGGTCTTGTCTTAGCTAATAGAGGTGCATAAGTAGCCGGTAAAGGTACGTGTATCTCCGTATTAATTCTAATTGCATAATTGGCAATTTCTCGACGTGTATTAATAAGAAACCTCGAGAGGAATTAATCATAACGTATAATAAAGTACAACCTGATAACAGGATGAATTAATCGATAAATGGAATAAATTACATCTTCGGTAATTATTATTCACACACGGCTGCGATATGGGGACTATACGGGGATATGTTTTTAAATTGTTAATTAAAATTCTTGTTGACTTGTTAATAACTAGTTTTTGTTGGAAAAAAATTTATTAGACCGTACAGAGAAGAAAGACGACTACGGGATGCATCAGTCAAAGTCAAATGATACACCTGATCAGTAATTATTATTACGGCCTGAATAATGACGATTAATAAATTTTCATTGGAACCATCAGCACACCTCGAGCTTATACAGAGTGTCCTAGGGTCCAGCTGTCATCTCTTCATAATTCGCTATTTCGCTTCATGATGAAGGAAAATGTCACAGGTGTAAGGAGATATTTCGAAAAGGGAGAATAATGCAAAATGTATATTGTTTCAAAGAAAATCGAAACATTTATTGTGAAGAATAATACAAATTTCGCGCCAAGGTAATAAGCATTGTTTGTAGAATAATAATAATTTTTTAAAACTTTGATAAGACCATGCAATTACTTAGAATAGCACAGAAAAGTTTCGCTAAGCCATAGCTAAAGAATTAAAGCATGATGAAAACAATGATCAAAATGGTGAAAAAGAAGGAATTTTTGATTCGTCAGAGAAATCAATTCAGGATTGGTCAGAAAATAAGAGTATTTCATTTAAATTTCAACAGTTGAATAAGCTATTTTTCTATTTGTTTTCTCCCCAGGGGGAAACATCTGAGCAAAATTTTGTACACCATGATCCTTTTCTTGTGATAATTCCCAAGAATCTCTTAGAAATCCTCAGTAAATCTCCACGTTTGTCCCCAATTTTTAGACACAATGTCACCACCCCTGGTTAACTTAACTTGAAACTAGCGATCACATTTGTAAGTAATTTTCATTCATCAATTGTAACCTTCTAGCTTTGCCTTCTAGGTTACTTATCTGCTAGTTGAAATTAATCAGAGGTGTTCAAATCGGGTATTGTCACAGAACAATTAATTTATGATAAATTGGTTTGATTGCTCTCCAATCTCATAAAAACCATTTCAATTTAATTGTAAGAGTCAAACAATGATCGAAACCGGCGGGTTTCCTTAGGACACCCTGTATGACGAAATGAGAAATCGAGAGATAAATTTCGTCGTGCGAGATTTATGAAGTTGGCCCATCAAAATCACACCTGCAATTTGTAAAAGCATTTATGACCACATCACCGAAATGCACTAAAATCCACCGCACACTCAGAGAGCGGCCAATTACGTAACGACTTTGTCAAGTACCCGCTCCATCCATGCCGCCTCGTAATTCCAAAAGAGCCGCACATTGAAAAATTTCGCCGAAAATCCAAGGGGTGCGACACGACTGCACACGAAAAGCTCGCCCGATTGAGACATAAACTCGGACGCGTACGCTAATTCCCTAATTGCGATTGCAGCAAAATGCGGCTTTATGGCCGGCGAAACGGGGGGCGGCGGTTTCGAGGGTGTAATTGGATGTTTAGAGTATGAATGGTTGCCGAGACATGGCAACGCTGCGTGAGGCTGGGCCGTCGTATCGACCCAATTCGGAGTCAACATCACGACACCAGCCGTACACTGTAGTGTGCACGGTGCCGGGCCTTGACACCAAGTAACCGACTAAACCTCGGGCGGCCACCGGAAAGCTCCGGGACGTCGTTATTAAAACTACTTGCCCCACATTCTCCTCCGTGCGCCCGGAAAACGGGGCGAAAAGAGACGAGCGCGCCGACCTTCGCCCCGCGGACGCCCTCGAAAACCGGGAAAAGCTCCGAGCTTTTTCCAATTCCGTAATTATTCGAGGATCGGTTATCGTGGACAGGGGAGGGCTTTCGGGGGCGACCCTTCGCTTTTACGCGAAGGTACGGAATTACGCATTCCCCGTGTCCCTGGGGAGCTTTCGGGGGGTTTTACGCGTTTTCGGGGGCGCCGACCCCGCTTTTCATTAACGCGTCGCCCGCCGAAAAAAGGCGCTCGAGACTGCCGGAACGGTGTTCGAGTATTTTCAGGACGAGTGTTTGACTTGGCGTTATCTCATTCGGAGCCGGGGTTGCTATGGAATCCGGGCAGGGCGAGGGCACCGCAGGAATATACACAAGGTCGACTCGCCCCGTAAATTCCTGCGAGACTCGAAGACATAAGATTAGGTGCGTGTTCACACGCCGGTGCGTCGAAACGGCCGAAACCGAATAAAACGAACGCCGAAAGAGCGCGAATCGAATTTACATTGTTCCCTCTTATCATTACGTCGGGGCCCTTATCGTGTTTGTATCAGGGCCATCAGGAGAGATGACGAAATTTCGTAATTAGGCCGCGGGGGAATTTCGGGTCGAGTGGCGGTTTTCGTGCGTGAGATTTTCGGTGGAAAACTGAGAATGAGGAAAGCTCCGGGGTCCTCCTTTTGAGTCGGTATCGATTGGGCGGAAGATAAGCGCAATTTCCTCACCCGACATTATTGTTCCCTTTTTATTACTGCGGTACTTTCCTTTCACGTATTTCCGTTCTGCGTGTGCCGAGGGTCGGACGGATCCTTGCACGTCTTAGCTAACGCATCCGCCCCTACGCGGAATGGCTCTCCCGAGGATACGACGAGGGAAAATATTCAAATATTTATACAGACACGCACTTTATGTTATGGCACAAAAATTTGTCGCTGAATCGAAGCCCGCTGGAGATTTATACCAAATCGGAGTACAGGGTGGCGCGAAATCATCCTACCAAATATTAGGGGTATAAATCAGTTTCTCTAACGTCAAAATTATGTGTCTTATCATCTTCTAAGATGAATTGTGTGTATTTTTTCTCTAGAGAGTTCTTAACAATGAGATTAGTTATCCTGGATCATTTTTTGAATTATGAAAACTACTAAATAATTCTTCAATTCGTCAATTTATTAACACAAATTTTAGTTTCTAGATCTATTTCTACAGCCCCTACATAATTTCCTAACAGTTTGAAATGTTGAAAGTGATAAAAGTCATACAAAAAGCTTACAAATCAATAAAAAAAGCAAAGTAAGAAAATAAAGAGTGACTACATGAATCCAGTTATTAGTCAATCTAAAGCACCCTTCGGTTTGTTGATTTATTAGCAAAAATTTTCAGTTTCACGAGATCTACAACCCCCAGACATAGTTTCGTAACATCCTGTATTGTTTTTATTGCAGTTTGAAAGTGTTACAAAATCGTAATTTTGAGGGTGATTAAAAAACATACAAAAGCTATACAACTCCCTAAAAAAATACCCGCAAAGTAAGGAAATAGAGTGGCTATAATGTCTCCAATTGTCAGTTAATCTGAAGCACTCATAAATTCTTTGATTCGTCGATTTATTAGCAAAAAGTTTCATTTTTACAACCCCCAAACACAATTTCGTAACACCCTGTATGGTTTTAATGCAGTTTGAAAGTGTTACAAAATCGTAATGTTGCGGGTCATTAAGAAATGATAAAAGTCATACAAAAGCTTTACAAATCCCTCAAAAAAATACCGGCAAGGTAAGGAAATAGTGTGACTACATGACTCCAGTTATCAGTCAATCTAAAGCACCCTTATAAAGGCACGGAAAAGTTATAAGGTCACGCACACCTTCGTTCAAGGATCAGGAAGCCCATAATAACTTTAGCAATAACTTTTTCCAGTTTCGTAAACAGAGTAGACCGTGTCATATGCATAATCGCATTATAAAAATTGCTTTTCGATGTAAGTAAAACGTTCGATACTTTACCGCGCTTCTCATCGTCCACGGGGCTAGGAAGAAGGAAAATGCGACGACGTCTAATAAAATGGGTTGATGAATAATTGAGATATACGACATGGGCAACGTATCTCTTATAACGGAAAGCGGGGATAAAATGTGAGATATCCCTCATGTCAGACACGCATCCCTCTTCCAATTTGAAAAATCCTCCCGGGCAGAATTTATGGCGTTCATTTCAATTTTCCAATTGAAGTCGCGCACTATGAGCCGGCCGGACGCGAAAGAACAACATTTTGTAAAGGATTCGAGAATTAATCTTTGCTTTGAAATTTCCAGTGCTCCGGGCGGAATTTGGGTCCGCTCGGATGCTTTTAAAGGGCGCACACACGGAAAATTTTAATAGAGGGGCCGGCCCGCTATTTTTGCGCTTCCGTCTACCGATTTCGATCCATAAAAACGAGGGCGAGAGGCGCACCCCCGAGTTTATCTCCGGCTTTTACGACCATATTTCATGACACCATCGAAATATGATTACCCTCGAGGGTAATTAATGGCGCAAGGTGAACGAGAGGGTTGCGTTAGTCTCCCCCTCGTCACTCGTTACTCCATCATACATATTTACGAAATCGGTGGGCCGAATGCGAATTTAAATTAAAAAAATATTTGCTTTTGATTTTAAAATGGAATCTAAACAGAGCCGGAGAGTGGCACGATATCCGCTGTAAAATTTTACGCCCTTTCATTTCATCTCCGCGAAAATGTATTAAACTTGTACGGATTTTTCGTAAATGCGTCGGTCGTAAAATTGGATTGACCCCCGGGTCTTGGGCACAACCGGTGACCGATATAATAATAAAGGGACGTTTGAGGCGGAAAGCTCCATTATATACTGAAGTGAAAGTTCAGTCTCTGTTGATGTTGCAATACAGTTTCGAGCTTTGTCGGGGCGTCGCGCCATTGTATACGTTTAATTGCTCGACTTAATGAGTGTATAGAGTAATTAAACTGAGGAGGGAGCGTAAATTATGGACCATATCGCACCTGGTGCGCTACTGCAGATGGGGGCCGCCTCCCTAATTCAGCGCTCTCTCTCGGCGAAATGTAATAATATCGCGCCATTTAGGTGGCCCGAAATTCGTGATTTAGCGCATTCTCACGGAAATCATGACCACTTTGCCCAGTCCAATCACCCCATCGCGTTTTTTTTTCAAGCAAATCCGGAAATGGCATCGGAAAAACTGGTTTTCGTCACTCGAACCCTTTCGCACCCTTTCTCTCGATATTTTGTACCATATGGTGTAGTAAATTTGTACTTGGGTTCGGGTGTGAGGGTTGATAAAACCAGACCTTTCCCTCCGTTCTTTATTACGAATTTATTGGCCCTCCTAAATTCCAGCCGAATGTTAAGGCGCATAACAATAAATTGTCATGATCTAAGCAGGAACACCGAGAGCGAGGCCTTTATTACAGAGGGAATAACAAAATTATTTCAAGGGGTTGCATTATCTTTTCGTACATAAATTTATGCCCCTATTAGGGCCATAGTTTTAACAATGAATAAAATGGTCATTATTTCTTATTCAATGACTTTAATAATTTTGAAGTATGTACTAAAAGTGTTGGTATTTTAGTTATTTTGGGAAACTTTATTTATGCATCAAATATTTTCAGAAATCCTAAGCCATACTTAAATTTTAGGGATAATTAAAAATTCTGTATAATAGGCTATGATAAATAGATTTAAAAATATTTATTTTCCGTTACACCTTTTGAAAAGACTACTAACATTGGTCTTTCACACATTCAGTTAACTTTATTTATTGGTAAATTATGAAATAAAAAATTGTTTATACAGGGTGTCCCAGAACTTGTGCATAAACGCTTTACTATATCATGACTGTGAGTTACCTACTACATCCTGAGTTGGAAATCGAAAGAATAAGGCGTCATTCTTAGTCTATATAGTTCTGGAGTTATTATTAGTCTTTAAAATGTTGATTCGTGTTGAGTTCTGAGACACCCTGTTTTTTTTTAATATTAAAATGCACCACCAGTTCCGAAAAATTAAATTTTTAGATGAAATAAGGAAAAATTTGGACCAACATTTTTCGAATAATAAAGTATAGCTCCCTTTTTTTCATTCTAACAATTCTGTTGAATGTATTTCGAAATATTTTTCCATCACTCTTGGTCTTGGTCCTTTTAGTGCCTTAATTAAATGTCAGTGATTTTTATAGTAATGTCTTTATCTCGATTAACCAGATCATGCAGGATAGCGTGCATCAACGTAGTAAAGCAACGCAAGGAAGGAACATAAATTCGTGCCACCCTGTATATCCCTCCTATAGAGTCATCAATCTAAAATAACACATTATACTTAAGGTAATGCCAGAAAATAATTAATTTAAATCATAGCCTTAACGACGTAAGATTAATAATCCAAGATTGTGTTGAAAGTAATTAAGCGAAAACTGGGCCGAATTTTTCTTCCAATAATAATAATATTTTCACAGAAAATCCATTTCCATGCTTGGCGGAATAAAATCCGGACTTCCGTAAAGATCAACTCCCCTTTAGAATCCGATGAAAATAAAAACAGAGCATAGTGGATCGATCGTCGTAGTCTCAAAACATCGAATTTATCCAGGTACACACAAGGATATTATATCGCTATAAGCCGAATGTCAAGTTGTGTGTGATTTCCGGGGCATTAGAATTTCAGAAGAGCAAACACAAGACGCAACCCAAACACAACAACCCAACGTACAACGTTCGAAAAAGCGATGTCTCAAGCTCAGGTGAACTTTCGAAGGTTGAAAGATTTAGGTGCACGCCGGACGGACGTGCTGGAAATGCACCGGGTGTAAAGGTTACAACGTGTAATCACAGGACGTATATATCCGACCGGCTGCACGTAAGGTTACTACCCTTACCTTGTCCGGGCCTGCCGCATTACGTTTCACCACTCGCGAACGCTACCCTGCACCCGGAATCGGAGCTGCCGACCGGAAATGCAGACGGAAAAGCGCCCGGAACGCCGCAATCAATCGCCGGAGCGAATAATCCGGACCTCCACCGGGAAAAAACACCCCAACGCAACGGGATTAGGCCCCCACTTTTCGCCCGAGAAAATCGATAACTAATCCATCCTCTAGTAAGTAATTAGGGCTTTTCGGCGAGAAAATTCCGGTTTCTTTTGATTATGGGGTGGTTTTGTGTTTTGTGGTGGTCCTGATGGACAAAGCGTGGTTTTGTCGGGGGTGCGTATGAGCGGGGGTCCGGCGGCGGGGTCCGGGCGGGCGCGTCCGGAATTACGGGTCCCGGAAATGGCGGCGGGGATGCGAATGCGGAAATATCGAGCGTAGCGGTGGTTTATGCGGGCACGTCCTCGGGGGTGGTTTCGGGGATGGAGCAGGTGAACGACCGGGAGCGACCCAGACCGACGTCGGGCGGCGGCGAGCATCGATCTTCACTGCACCCGGCTTGCGCAATGCGTCGCCGCCGCCTCATCCCCCGCGCCGCGCCCGCACGCTCGGGGGTGGGGCGCAGCCCCTTCGCTCTTTCACTTCCATCGGCGTTTCCAGCCCGATTCGCGCGATTCTTCGGCTCTCTCATTATCGAATTTTTTCCGTCTTTCTATTATAATAGGACTCTAGGAGAGCCGGGATGTGCTGATTATTTCGTTTTTATTATACGGGAATTACGGGATATGGAAAAGTCGGGATCGTGGGGGAAACTCTGTTGCAAACTCGGTGCGCTTTTCGGTCGAGTGCGCCCGGAGTTTGGGGGTAGTAGGCGCGATTCCGGGCCACCCCGCGCAGCGCAGGCAAAAACCGGGAAATGCAGGATTCGGAACACGATGCAAACGCATTACGGGCTGCTCAACTCGCAGATTTATTTCTACATATTACACATTCCGTTTACAGACTTTTTTCCCGGTTTCTCGCTAGACTTTTTCCGTCAGAAATTCACGGAATGGAATACTCCTGGGATTCCAATTACTTTTTCTGAACTAAAAATACCTTTAGGGGATGAATAACTAATTGTGTTAAAAATATACTCAACGTTTTTATTGATCATGAATATCGAGAAAGCAGACAGAAATAAAGGAGGGAATTAAAAATTAAAAAAGTAGTTTGTCATAAATTTAGATTTATTAAAATATAAATGAATTTTATCCCCGACCGGATAATATATCAATGGGCGCTATTTTTATTAGCCTGAATACCAAATGCCTATAGTACCTACTAATATAGTCACATAGTAGTAACTTATTTTTGATGGAGGGTTTCAAGGGTTTCAAGCAAGAGTTATTATAAGCTATTATAATACACAATAAAATTCCGTATTATAGTACTCCTACTTCCAAATGATTTAACTTATTATTATTATTGGTGTTGCGGAAGTTCATAAATAACTTTGTTAGGGGCACATATGATCATTTATGATTAATAAATAAAAACGTAAAGATAAAAATAAGTGATACCTAAACATTCGTAATGCAGTAACGCATTCGAGCGCCCCCTCGTGCGTTCAGTCTGCAGTTTCTGAATCACATCCTGCAGGATTCGCTTAAATTTAATGCCGCGTTTGCGATAAATCCGATAAACCTCTAGCGAATGTGTCGAATCAGAATGTGTCTGCCTCTTCGATTTTCAAATGAATTAGCTGATATTTTGTTCGATTTACCTCTGGAATCATGGAGCGCGGACTGAAATTTTTCAGGAGATAAATTGGTGGAGGCGCCGGAATAGGTCAAAAGACGCGCTAAGTTAAATTAGATTAATTTTGACCGTTTTTTTTACAATGACGAAAAATAGGTTTCTAAATTTTAGAAATGAGGGTGTATCCGCGGCCTCCCTTTCATAGGTACTAAACGCAAGAATGGATCCAGCCGATTTATCTGAGCGATAAATAACTGATAAAGGGAAGCAGGGAACCCACATCAACTAGGCGATACGCTTATCATTTTTATGAAATATGCCACATTTCAGTTGGTTTTGTTTTCATCGGTACGTATTCTTATATTATCAGAGCTCTACTCGTAAACAAATAAAGGAACCAACATTACTCGCTTCAAAGGTCACGCAGAATGTATTATTTATAAGTAGTACCGCTTTACAACGTTCCATTTCAGTGTAGTCGGGCCGATCCACGCGTCAGCTGAGCTCTAGCATAATGTCGAATCACCATGGACTTGATTCGAATTGTATCACCCTCACCAGGTTTGTTCTATCAGAACAGAAAAAAGCACCTCAAGCCACAGGAGAACTCACTCAACTTCTCAACTCCATCCAGACCGCCGTAAAAGTTATAAGTAGTGCAGTCAGGAAAGCCGGCATCACCCAGTTGTAAGTTTTAAAATATACGGAAAATAAAAATGTGTTGGGTGTAAAAGCTATTCTAGACCAATTTCTAGCGAACGACAAAATTCCTGTTTATTTTGGAAGCGCGGTACTCACACGATAACCTTTTCAAATTTATAAGAGATAATGCACTGTTTATTATTGTGTCTCATCAATGCGATTATGTATTACAATAATTTCATTATCGTTTTAAAGATTTGGAACTGTTGGGCAGACGAATGTGCAAGGTGAAGAAGTCAAGAAACTCGATGTCCTCGCCAACGAATTATTCATTAACATGCTCAAGTCTTCATACACGGTCGCCTTGCTCATATCTGAAGAAAACGAGACCGTGATTGAGGTAAACCTCAGATAAAATTAGAGATGGGTTTTCACCCGGAACGTTTCATTTGTTCCGTTCCTTCCCGGAATGATTCGGAAATATTCCCGGAATTTTGAATTCTTAAATTTTGAAAACTATTTTTTGCGATATTTCGATCCGTCGGACCAAGGGCTTCAATTTAATACCAAACACCCTATACAAATATAGAATCGGGGGCACTAGAAATGAAAAATACATAAAATTGCGGAAAATTCGAAATAGTACAAATTTGAGTCTGTATTTTGAGATAATGATAAACTATAAGCACACCAATACAATAATTTAATGATCATTTCTTCGGTTAAAAGAAAACTTCGTGGAAAACCACTTAAATAAAGGGAAAAAAGAGCAAATTGACTTAATTTTTTTTTTGTTAATTACGTTTTTGATTTTGAGTACCTTCTATATGACTTTAGGCCCCTTTTCCCTAAAATAGGTCTCGTACTCGGTATCATATTTGAGTTCGTACTCGGTCCTACGGTCAGGCTCGTACTTGGTCTCATACATATTTTCATTATTTTCAGTAATTATCCTGTTTCCAGTCAAAATTTGAGACCATAACGCACATAAGTACAATAGAAACAGTTGTTTCTACTGATATTTACAAGAAAATACAAGTTCATACACAGTTTTATAGTGACTTTTGTGAATATTCCCGGCAATTTATGAAAATTCCCGGGAATTTGGGAATATTTCCGAAATGTTTCGAATGATTCCGATTAATGATTCTTCGGCCCAATCATTCCTCCCGGGTTTATTCCCAATTTCGGAATATTTCCAAACTGGGAATAAACCCGGCGACCCATCTCTAGATAAAATCTTATCACAATTGAATTAAATCGAATTCTCCCAGGTCGAGACTGATAAAAGGGGGAAATACATCGTGGCTTTCGACCCTTTGGACGGCTCCTCGAACATCGACTGCCTCGTATCGATAGGCTCGATTTTCGCCATCATGAAGAAAAACGACAACTCCATTCCGTCCCTAAAAGACGCCCTTCAACCGGGCAACCAAGTCGTGGCTGCAGGGTACGCCCTATACGGAAGCGCGACCATGATGGTCATCTCCCTGGGCCAAGGCAGCGGAGTAAACGGCTTCATGCTGGATCCTTCCATTGGTGAATTCGTTTTAACTGACCCTAACATGACAGTTCCTTCTAAGGGCAAGATATTCGCCATCAACGAGGGATACACGCATTTATGGGACGACGCTGTCAAAGAGTACGTCGCGAATAAGAAAGACCCTGCCAAAGGAAAACCTTATAATGCCCGATATGTTGGATCAATGGTGGCTGATGTGCATAGGACCATAAAATACGGAGGGATTTTCATTTATCCTGCTACCAAAGAGTCGCCAAATGGGAAATTGAGGTTGCTTTATGAGTGCATCCCTATGGCGTTTTTGATGACCAACGCTGGAGGTTTAGCTTCCAATGGTAAAATTCCCATTTTGGATGTCCAGCCGGAAGCGCTACATCAAAGGTCTCCGATTTTCATCGGTTCCAAGGAAGATGTGGAAGAAGTCCTCGCAGTTATTAAGAAACACGAAAAGTAATAGCGAAATTATTTTATTAGATACTTACAAAAATTAAAACGAATTCGTTAGTTTTTAATTGGTAAATCATTCATGTTTTTGAATAAACTTCTGATCTTATTCTGAAGGTCTTTGAAGGATTTATTTAAACTATTATATCGATTAGTAACATCGGAAACTGTTTTTTTAGCGTTGGCCACCTCACTAGGATTGAAAATTGGGAAAGATAATGATATGAATTTTAGTAACACATCGGCTTCCTCAAATAATTCACACATATCTAAATCATTCGATATTTTCGAACTGGGGTGATATTCAAATTTGGAACAATTATTTGTTAAATTTACAACTAAATCTAGACAATCTTTCGATAGCGTTTCGATTATTTTAATATCAGAAAGAGCTTCATCCAATAATGCAATTTTACTTTCAATGATTTCAAGACGGTTTTCGAAACTTTTTGTCTCACATTTTTGAGTGGAAGACTGTTGTTCTTGCAAAGCTATGAAATCTTTATTCATTTTCGCTATCTTGTCCGCAATAATGTCGGCTTTTTCGATATACGATTGTTTAGTTTCCTCAAAATCTTTTCTTAATTTGATTGATTTTTCCTCAATACTTGAAGTCTTCGTCTTGAGGGTTTTTATTATGTTTTTAGTAATCTCAATATTCTTCGAAGGAGTAGGCATGTCAATTATGTCTATTCTTTCCCTCTTGATATGTTCAACTAATGCGAGTTGGGATAAACTGAATATGAAATGTGTAAATTTGTATCCACCTGGAGAAATCAAATGCGATGCCATGATTGGAGGAATTCCAGAGTTCTCGATTAATCTCAAATGGTTGATGCAGGTCAGGAATTCACTGCGGAATTTCGATTCCGTCTTTATATCGAAACAGGGCCAGGTTGAGATTTTTTCCTTCGTTAGGGCGGCGTTTATAACCATCAGAAGATAGTGGCCGACGTGGTGGAAAGCTGCCCTGTTGTTGTGTACGAACATATCAACTTTGCAAACGGAATTGAGCTCTTTGGACGTTGGGTAGAATTCTTTCAAAAGTTTGAGGTTACCATACAACATTTGGTGCATTTTATCTTCTGTTTCCCTGTAGTAATTCATTATAACCTGAAATTATAGGTAATGTATCAATTGCCCAGTTCGAAAGTGTGAATATCTTACCTTAATTCTGTGAAAAGGCTTTTACTCCCAAAACGTTAATAAATTTTCAAATTTTAATTTGTGGCATTTGACAGTTAACACTTCTTTGACAGGTGACAGCCAGAAAACGACACCTAACGGAATTTCTAGTGGTCCTCAATCGGTGGTAATTCGTGTTACGTGGTTTAGTCGAATGTTCTCTTTTTAACGTGTTGAGAAATGCTGCCGCAGAATAATATCTATAAATCGGACCAGGATAATTTACAGTTAAAATTGTAACCCAATAAATTATGCAAAGCTCCGGGGAATTCCGAGTAAACTCCGGAAGACTCCAGGGAAACTTCGGAAGACATGGGGAAACTTTGGGAGACTCTGACGAAACTCTGGGACAAGTGACTTCGAGGAGACTCCAGGCGACTCCGGGGACCCTCTAAGACACTCAGGGGAAACTCCGGGATACATCGGAGAAACTTCGGGAAACTCCGACGAAACTCCGGGAGACCACGAAAACATTCCAAGTGACTCCGGGGAAACTCCGGCCGACTTTGGGGAACCTCTAACAGACTCCGAGAAACTCCGAGAGCCTTGGGGAAGCTAAAGCGACTACGGAAAACTTCTGGTGACTTTAAAAAACTTCGAGGAAATTCTGGAAAAACTCTGGAGCTATTTGAAAGTCGTCCGGTCAGGATAAAAAAGTGGAGCTTATGAAAACTAAGGAAATACTTTTCCTATTGAAACACTTACAACTACCCAATTCACAATACAAGAACGAATATGGTCTGTTTACACTACAGGGTGTCCCGTAATTCGTTGGCAACATTTGAATGACGTATTCCTTGATGAAAATGATGACGAAAACTTCCTATGGACCGATGTCCGATTTCTTATGATGACGGAGTTACAGGCCGTTAAAGATGAGGTATCGACAACAGTTTCTCAGAAATAACTTTGAAACCATTATCTTTTCTGAGACGAGTCCTGAGGATATCAATGATGGTATAAGCATGCATAATTACCCTTAAATTGACAAAGCTACCTAGAAGGGAAACTGGTAATTGGAGGTCATCCAGATGTTAAAGTGATGAATTTTTCATTTTCCTCTCCAGGAATGTTTATTTTTCTCAGCGGAATACAAACCGTCATCATTTCTTAACAAATTAGGTATCTTGCAATTTTTCGATTGGACACTCATTTTAACAGGAAAATGCTATAAACTGAGGGAGTGCAAACCAAAAGCAAGGGTCGTAAACCGCCAGAAATTTTCTTGTCGCATAGCATTCGATTTTCAGTACCAGTCAGTACATTATTGTTCAGTTGCTTGATAGACAAAGCGACTGTTGGCAAGTGTAATGACTGGTTCTGAAAATCGAATGCTAAGCAACGTAGACATTTCTGACGGTTTACGACCCTTGCTTTTGATATGCACCCCCTCGGTTTTTAGCATTTTACTCTTAAGCTGAGTGTCCAATCAAAAAAATACAGGATACCTAATTTGTTAAGAAATGATGACGGTTTGTATTCCGCTGAGAAAAATAAACATTCCTGGAGAGGAAAATAAAAAATTCACCACTTTAACATCTGGATGACCTCCTATTACCAGTTTCCCTTCAAGGTAGCTTTGTCAATTCAAGGGTAATTATGCATGCTTATACCATCATTGATATCCTCAGGACTCGTTTTAGAAAAGATAATGGTTTCAAAGTTATTTCGGAAAAACTGTTGTCGATACCTCATCTTTAACGGCCTGTAACTCCGTCATCCGAAAAAATCGGACATAGGTCCATAGGAAGTTTTCGTCATCATATTCATCAAGGAATACGTCATTAAAATATTGCCAACGAATTACGGGACACCCTGTATAGTAGGCCATGACTCAGTAGTCTAGAACCATAGCCAACTTCATTCTGACGGGCCGAAAGACTGAGCTGGCATCATCTCAATATGCCCAAAATCGGCCTTTAGACATGTCAATCATAAAAGTCCGTGTTACACTATCATAATTAGGTGCCAGCAACCAATTCTGACGAATTATCTAAAAAGTTTTCATGCGATTCTTAAGATTATCATCAACACATTATTTTTATAGGAAAACTGAGACATTTCAAAGTAATTCAAATTTTCAGAATTATTTAACTCCAGAATTGGTTGCTGACGCCTATAATTATGATAGTGTAAATCGGACTTTTCTAGAAAAACTGTTTTTCGCGAAATTCAAGGAAATGTGGTATGAGGAGTGTAAAATACTCACAAGAAACGGTCGGAAACAAGTCACAATGTAACCGAGAGCCACAATATCGTTCATTTTTGCAGCAATACACGTTATTTCGATATAAAACCGCACCTGAACCTCAACAAATGACAAAAGTCAGAAACTTATATGGATTGACATGTCTAAAGGCCGACTTTTGGCATATTGCCATAATGCCAACTCAGTCTTTCAGCCCTTTAGATGACAGGCCCTGCTAGAACTCGATACGATACGAAGAAATATATGCTATTCAGTTTTGTAGTGCAAAACGTCAAGTTTGGAAGTGCGATATCGCTCAACTTGAGCAAATATTTCCGAACTCTGCCAATGGGCCTCTTGTAATTGGTAAGTGGCATGTCTTTCATGGCTGTATTCGGAAATATTTGCAAAATTCAAGCGGATTATCGCACTTCCGTACTTAACGTTTCGCACTACAAAAATGAATGGAGTTTAGTTTAGTAGATTTCATGGTCGAGGACCGCTGAAAATTCCGTCAAACGTATATTCCGCCCAACGGTTCATTTGATGACATCTTGACACTTGGATGACACTGATGACAGTTCATTGACGTTTGTTTGTCAATATGGCACGTCAGCAACACGACGACGAATTATTCGAAATAAAGAATTATTACTACATCGGTAATTACCAGCAATGTATAAACGAAGCTCAAAAATTGAAAAAGGTACGTCAGTTCGATCCCGAAAGCGTCCAATCTTATAGGTTATGTTCCCCAGCCCTCGACCCCAGAGGTGGCCATACAACGTGACATCTACACGTACCGCTCCTACATGGCACAGAACAAATTCCTGGTGGTGTTGGACGAAATCCACGGTGCCACTGCCGACGAAATCCAACCGCTGAAACTGCTGGCCGAGTATTTGTCCTCGAAACCGAAACGGGAAGCAGTCGTCGGTCAAATCGACCAAAAAGTGGGCGCGAATGTGGAGAACGACACCATGGCTCTCGTGGCCGCCTCGATTTACATCAACGAGGGAAATCTGGAAGCCGCTTATCGAGTTTTACATGCCAGCGAGACCCTGGAAGCCATGGCTTTCCTCGTAGACATCCTGCTTAAAATCGACAGGGTCGATTTGGCCAGGAAGAAACTGAAAGAGATGCAGGAGAAAGATGATGACGCCACTTTAACTCAACTGGCTCAAGCGTGGGTCAATATTGCATCGGTAAGCTGATTATTCAATTTTGAGTGCAGTGAGTTAAGGAAAACTGATTTAATTTGGATTTTTAGGGAGGCGATAAGCTGCAAGATGCTTATTATATTTATCAAGAACTTGTCGATAAGTATGGCGCTACTTCTTTGTTATTGAACGGACAAGCTGTGGCTTTCATAGGGCAGGCGAAATATGAAGAAGCGGAAGCCGCTTTACAAGAAGCTTTGGATAAGGATCCCAATTACACAGATACTTTGATTAATTTAATCGTCTTGAGTAGACACAGTGGAAAAGCTCCAGAGGTGAATAACGGCTTTAATTTATCTATTTGTGCAAAAATTAAATTGTTTGAATTGGCAGATTGCGAATCGTTACCTGTCTCAGCTGAAGGATGCAAACCCGGATCATCCCTACATCAAAGACTTGAAGCAGAAAGAGAGCGAATTTTCTAAAATTGTCCAACAATACGCTCCAACTAATACAACAATTCCCGCTTAATTTATAAATATTTTATGTTAATTGCATTTATTACTGAGAAAAAGTATTGAATAAAAAAGAAATATGTCCAACAAATCTAGTAGAGTGTTTAGAGGTCATCTACCCTTGAAGATATTAAGTCACGCACATTATAATTGTACAATCATGCATAGTCATCTGGGTTGTTGACTGATGGTGGTTTCAATGAGGTTTGAATTATGAATACCAAGAACGATAAAGTAAAATTAGAAAAGTTTCGGTTTTTGTTGGACTTTCAGTTGAGAAATTGTCGGCTCGCATCGGAATCGCCAAGTTTTATTAAAAATCGATGCGATATCATAACGCTCCATTTAATATTTTCAGAATTGAGCGTTTTTCCAATCTTTTTAAAGTGTTATGTTACGACGTAATAAGCGTAAACGATTTATCTTGAATTTCTGTAGCACACACCGGCTTTAATATTTGCGTACAATTCTGCGAAAGCAGAACTGATGGCGGTCGATTCTATTGATCTAAAACATGGGCGGAACCAAAATCCCCCACTCTAGGTGCACTCGCAGTCAAGGGTCCGGCATCAGAGAACTTCACAGGGGCGGAGCGATTCAGGGAACACCCACTAGTTTTAAAACCTTGCCATTTAAAGCCTTCAACATTTCACAGCTTATCTGGTGCAATATAAATGATAGAATGCGATTGTGGTTGGCGTTTGTTGTGTTCTTGTTTGTGTGAAAAAGGGCGGAAAATTGAAAAAGTACACTTAGTGTAATTTGAAATTCAAGAGCATTTGAGCTCATACATAAATTATGGCAGAAAGTAGGAAAATAAGCAATCCATGAAACCAAGAGAGCAGAGGCCCAAGATGAAAACAGATGAAGTCGAGGGGTGCAGCTGTCTCCATCCAGATGACTCGATTTGTCACTGCGTCGCTCTCCTGACTCGATCCAACGCCTTCAATTTTTTACAATTCACGTGGAGCCCGCCGCCCCATCCGTCCTTCGTTCCTTCCTTCACTATTTTGCCTGCCCTGCTATCCCATAAAAATTCCACGGGCGGACGTGTCACGTGTTGCCTTTACCTGATACTCCGACTTTAATCGACCATAAAATTACAGAAATCCCCGCTTTAATTGTACCATTAATTTTATTAACATTTCCCAAGACGTTTCACTACAAAGAAAAATATAAACTAAACGAAGAATGAGGCAGTAAAATTACTATCTATTTTTGTATCCAACATTTTTGTTATTAATAGTAAATGAGACTTTACCACAAGTTATTCTGTTGGCAAATGTTCAGAGCCATCAAATAAATTCTCCATAACAGGAGGCTCTGAGCTTTCAGCTTTTAGAAAAAAGACAATGTAATAGATAAAAATTCCAATAAAAAAAAAACAATAATGTCGAAAATTCCACTATGATTTTGTCTTATTCATATGACTCGATGAGTAAAAAAATCGTACCCCTACTTCAGGGACGAATTGTCATATTCAAATTAAGAAGAAATAACCTAAAAAAGGTAGGTCGAAAATGTGTAACAGATACAGGGTGTCTCATTGAACATTTCCCCTGCATTCTTCACCAAGATAACATCTCAAATCTGAATAATATTGAGTATGATGAATATTTAGTACATTTTGATCCAGAGAAGTTATCTTAAATTTGGAAAGATATGTAATCAAAGTTATCATATTTGAATTCTGGAGATTATTACGGATACGTTAGTTCATTTCGCGTCCGAAAATAAAATACCACTAATTTCACAGTTTCACCAAATTAATTTCATTAAAAATAACGAAAATTGAAATTTCTGATGGAAATGATTTAACCTATTGAAAATCGAATAAAAAACTCAGTACTGGTTGTCGAGAAAAAACATGGCTTAGGAAAATTAAGTATACTATGTCTAATTTTGATCAAATGAATAATGATCTCCATCAAATACCAAAGAGAAAAATTGAGTTTCACGTGTATTGTAAAGCTATCTAGAATTAAATGGGTAATTTCGAAGTCGTGAGATCTATAAACTAAATGAAAATTCCCGTTTGTTCGCACTGTAGTTTGGGTGCTTTCGGCCAATTACATTAAAATTTATGCCGTATTCGAATGCATATCTCGCATGCAATTAGGAGTGAGAGCGGGGCTTTGGTTCGGAATATGGCGGACCTGCGGAAACGCCAGGCCATAGAGGACCCGAAAATATGAGCACGTTAAAACAGCGGCAGATTAATTAAATTTATTGGTTAATTAGAACAGTAGACATGCAAATATGGAAGTGTGTATGCGAAGTGCGTTTATATGAATATTCAAGCGGCGCCCCGTAACTACGATGTGATTTACATGCTAAACTGTTTAGCGCCGGCAAATATTAATAAGCAAATTGCAAGGAAACTTAGCGACATCTTGGCCGAATATGTATAGCGAAACGCGGACCCATTTCGGCTCAAGTAGGTAAGAAAACACCTCTCTCTGTGCGAGTTTACCTACACCACTAATATAAAATTAACTTTTAATGTGATGAATGCGCCCCGGAGCGACCCAGATGCCCAAATTAAAATGCACAACCTTATGTCATAATTTCATTTCGCCCATGTTTCGCCGTTAATTTCATTATATTCTTAAACACACGTTGGGACCGAATCCGCGCAAATAACGATGAATGGCTCGGATCTGACTTTTGCTCGCTGCATATACACGGAATGCCCGAGCGAATCCGACTTGCGTTATTTCGAATTTAACGCTACACGATATTAACAACGGCTCTGACCGGATTAGTGATTATTTGTGACCGGGTGGAGATTTAATGCATAACATGAATTTTTCATTAGTCCCGTGCGAAAATGCAGCTGCAATCCGATATCGCACACATCTGCCCGCGCGTTTTCATGCGGCACCGGACTGAAAATGCGAGAATTTTCTTCATTTTCCGCGATCGATGCGGCGACTCGATGAGGTTCCAGACCCGATATCGCGGATGTTTTAATTTGCTTTTTTCCCGGTCATCTATAAATCACGCCCGATTCTCGCTCGTCTGGCCGCGGGCGTCCTGCGCGTTTTCCGCGTCCTCTCCCGTGATATTTATGAAAGCTTTTTACTGTTCATGATTAACACTAATGAAGTATTCAGCGGTTTTGATGGATTTCACGTTAGAATATACCGCATACCCACGAGCTTTCATTTGCATACATATTACTCTCACAACTATGATACCACATCGCTGGGTGCGAGTCGCGGCAGGTATGGGGCCGTTTTTCAGACATCGCTAAAAATAAAAATCCGCAACTAATATTTCACGGGAGTAAAGTGCTCGCAGACAATAAGCGCGAAGTGAATTTATGGAGATGACTTTGTGTCCATTATCTTATTGGGGCGAAGTACGCGAGAGATAGAGGTTTCGGTCGCGTTATTTGCATACGCCTAGAAAATGTACATTATTCACGTTTTTCCGTTGATAATTCACTGATTTATTACAGGGAGCGGTGTTTAGTGGCCGGGTCCCGTGTGCGAGTCGAAATAGTTTGAAAACGTGAAATAGTGTGACCGTAATCTAAAGCGTACCGGTAACACATGTTTTCAACCGCTGATTTATGCGAAAAATGTGCAAATGCGTTTACATTTTCCACAACTAGAACAAGAATTTATCTACAAACGCGACCAAAAAATACATCCGAACTCGTTCGTATACATTGCTTTATTTTATACCTCTCACGATATACGGTATTCATGGGCCATGTTCTCCTCTAATGCACCCTAGAAGACATTGCTCTAATACTTCAGATGCATAACAACGATATTGCGGATAACCTTTTTCTACTCCCTAATCTGAAAGTACTCTCTGCATAATTAATTTGACGAGATGAAAATCTCCCTTTGAAAACTATCAGGTTTCATCTCCTATTTTTCATTTGTGAGAAAGTATATCCAGTACACATTCGATATGAAAATTGCAAAGTTGTTTAATTTTTAGTGACATTCATGATTTTCTTGTTATTGTTGCAAAGGCTTTATTTAATTTTTAGTGACATTCATGATTTTCTTGTTATTGTTGCAAAGGCTTTATTTAATTTTTAGTGACATTCATGATTTTCTTGTTATTGTTGCAAAGGCTTTATTTAATTTTTAGTGACATTCATGATTTTCTTGTTATTGTTGCAAAGGCTTTATTTAATTTTTAGTGACATTCATGATTTTCTTGTTATTGTTGCAAAGGCTTTATTGTAAGATCATACATTCATATTGCATCAAGACTTGTAATAACTCAAAACATTGACTTCATAAGTATTACCAACTAATCTATGTAAGTACTTTGTGTTATTTTCCACTTTCCAATAACATGGGTGCCTTACAGAGGTAGAAGTATCTAGCCTAGTTGAAGTTTCGAGTTTGAATCTTGTTAATAATTCCGGTGAATTTCGAAAATTTCAATATTCCACGCCGGCATTAATTCATTAGCCCCGAACGCGCGTGATTTAGGTGCTTTCCAGAGCCGTAGAATTTTTTAATACCTGTTGACCAAAGGTAATTTCAAAGATTAACGGTAGTTATCTGTGCTGAAACGCGAAAACATTTATCTATACCACTGTTCGTTCATGGAGAAATTACACGGACGCTTTTATTAAAAGCTCGAATCGACGGATTTCGTATAGCGGCGAAAAAAATTGTTGACTTTTATCGGGAGGTAAAAATCATTTACTGTCATCAGTTTCGAAATATTCCAACAAATTCTTTCATCGCTTATTCGAGATAAAGCCTCGATGTGGCACAATTTAGACTTGGAAAATGTGTTTGCTTTGCGTGTTACAACCGCATAACCGGAATAAATCAAACAGTAATTACAACGTTTGATCGTGTAGTTACTTTACCAATTAACCTGTATAAGATAAAGTTTTATCTTCGTCTTCATGTTAAACGGTCGTGAAATGAGTCGAAGAGGCGAGTCCCCACGCGAATATGCATCCGGCTAATGGCTGTGCAGATTTCGTTATGGCCTGGAATTAATTATCGTCATGTAGACCGATAAATAAAAATTACCTGCCTTGAAATATTTTACGGGCATGTTAAGCGGGACTATGTGGCGATTTTTTCGCGAGATACGATCTGATTTACGCACTGCCGTTTTCTCCGTTGCATTATCGGCCTTGTAATAAGATGTGTTCAAGTGAAAGATTTGCGGTAAGCGAAGTGTGGTGTTCCATCCGCCTACCTACTTCACTTCGCCGGGGCTAAATCACAAAGATAACCAACATCATGCGGGATATCCCTCCGAGCCAGTTTTTAACTCTTTTTGTCCTCGCACTCGATATAAGTGCGCAGAAATATCTCGATGTAAAGTCTGATGCGGGCGAAAAATCGCCACATTTTGGGGCTGCGGGGTTTATTTGCTCACAGTCCGTCGAAGGCATTTTCGTTTGTGTAGTGCGGCGGCGGTGCGCTTTTCCGCCGGCAATATTTCAGCCCACTTTTAATTTACATCTCAAATCGAAATCGGCTGCCGTTTGAGCAATAAAACATGATATACGGTAGCAATTTGTTCGCTACCATAGAATGGAAAACCTTTATCCGTTATCTGTTTTTAATTACGCCATGACGTAATACGTCAATTTCGGTCGGTCGGGTCCGGGGGCGAATTTCTTTCCGTTTTTAATTTCGCATTTCGAATTCGTGTACCTAGGCACGAAAACGCTAATTAAAAAAATCGCTGACAACGATGACGATGTTGAACAAACTCATATTTGCCAAAAAAAAAAAAACGAGAAAAAACGCCCTTGCGTTTATTTTATTTGCACAAGAAAGTGAAATATTTGTGCAAAGAGCCGGTTTTGTGGCTTCGGGTAAGAAAGCGGAAGTGATATGTGTGGGGTTCGAAGGACCATTGAAACATCACCACATTTGATACTATGCAGTTTATTTCAAACTTGATGACTCGTCAATTATAACATGTGTATAATTATTGTACATTTCATGACGAATTCGTGCAGGCAACTGGTCCTTTATTTCGCGTCGAGGCGATAAGAATTAACAAAAACGTCTTATCTACAAATACCTATAAAATCTACTTGTGCGTTGTAAATATACGCAAATAAATCGGACAATAAATACAAATACTCATCAATACATAACAATGATCAAACGCGTTAAAAAATAGAATAATATTCAAAACTGTTGAAGACTCAACATGATCCCCCCCTTGAAGCGACCTAGACTTCAATAGTCAAACACAAATTATAACATAAAATCTTACACAAAAGATATACATTTAAAATGATTAAATAACATTTTGCGTCATGTATCAGGAAATCAAAGCAATCATTAAAGAACCTGAAATCAAACAAAGTGAACAGATTATATGTCCATCACTTCTATTATATTCCTATTCTAACGGAAGCACCGAGACCTTTCGAACCGAGCGCTTTAGTTCACCGTTTTTAGTTTTCAATGAAACGACACGGACCACACCATCACTTCCAGGATGGAGATGTATAACTCGACCAAGAGCCCAACGCAAAGGTGGAAGATTTTCATCATGGATGAGAACCAAATCTCCAATATTGATTGGAGCTGTCTGTACCTTCCACTTCGGTCGTTGCTGAAGTTGATGTAGATACTCAAGGCTCCAGCGTTTCCAAAAATGCTGTCGCATTTGCTCAATTCTTTGCCAACGCGAGAGTCTGTTCAGGTTTAGGGATGTCAAGTCAGGTTCGTTCTGTGCAGTCATTGCGGAACCAATCAGAAAATGACCCGGGGTGAGAGGTTCCATATCATTTGGGTCCGCGCTCAAAGAAGTTAATGGTCTTGAGTTCAAAATTGATTCAACCACTGTTAATAACGTGTACAATTCTTCATAATTAAGAATTGTATCGCCGACAACTCGTTTAATGTGTGTTTTAGTTGATTTTATTCCAGCTTCCCAGATACCGCCAAAGTTCGGGGATCTGGGTGGGATAAATTTCCAATTTATACCGTCTGTTGCTAATTCTTTGACAACCCTATTTTGGAATTGCTCTGTTTTGAATAGAATGTGGAGATCTTCAAGCTCGCGCTTTGCTCCTATAAATGTTGAAGCGTTATCTGAAAACATGTTTAAAACTTTGCCGCGGCGAGCCGTAAATCGCTTCAGAACACTCAAAAAAGCTTCCGAGGTGCAGTCGGATACGAGATCCAAATGGATAGCCTTAGTGGCAAAACAGATGAACAACACGATGTAAACCTTTGTC
Source organism: Salpingus planirostris (assembly GCA_949788335.1). NCBI lineage: Eukaryota > Metazoa > Arthropoda > Insecta > Coleoptera > Salpingidae > Salpingus > Salpingus planirostris. The sequence continues at coordinate 4,773,836 of OX460920.1, read as the reverse complement.
GTCCTTTTCCCCCTTCCGCGACCCTCCTTTATCAGAAGAGGCCCCGCGTAGTCCAACCCGCAATTTATGAAAGGGCGGGCTGGTTCGATTCTTTCAGGTGGTAGGTTACCCATCAATTGATCGTAAGAAGTAGGTTTCGTTTTAAAACACTGAATGCATTTTGAGAGAATTTGACGAATTTTTCGTCTTCCACCTAGTGGCCAATATCTTTGTCTAAGTGAAGATAGGGTCGCTTGAGGTCCCGCATGACATAGCCTTTGATGTTCGCTTCTAATTAGAAGGTCTGTTAATTTGTGAGATTTTGACAAAATTATCGGATATTTCGTTTCATAACTAACTGAAATGGCGTTACCCAATCGGCCGCCTACTCTCAAGACTCCTCCCTTATCCAAAAATGGGTTTAGCTCCACTAACTTATTTTCTTTCGGCAAAGTCTTGCCCTCAGATAGGATTTTAATTTCAGATCGAAATTCCACCCCCTGCATGAGCTTTATGAGCCACACCGACGCTTGATGATACTCAGCTGCTGAAACCGATCCAGTGATCCGATTAGTTTTATTTTTTAAATTATGAAAATATCGCAGACAATATGCCGCAATTCGAGTAAGAGTCTTCAATGATGAAGGCTTATCAAAAATATGGGAAAAGTTCCATTTTGACTTTGTGCAAATGTTGACCTGAATTCTTGTCTTACGCATTTCCGGAATTTCTGCATCTAAATTTTGTTTTTTACATACCGGCCACTCAGAAACCGACTTTGCCAGCCACTCGGGACCCGACCACCATATTTCCGCGTTTCTGAGTTCAGTGGGGGTGCACCCTCGTGATAAAATGTCCGCTGGATTTTGTTTCGTTGAAACGTGATTCCACGTTGCGTTTTTTGTTAGACTCTGAATCTCCGAAGTTCTGTTCGCAACAAATGTATTCCAATTGCTAGAATCAGCAGCCAACCATGCCAACACGATTGTGGAATCGGTCCACAAGTACTGTCTATCTAAAGGCAACTCCAATGAGTCTGACACGCATTTTGACAGTCTTGCTCCTAACAATGCGGCGCTTAATTCGAGGCGAGGAAGTGAAATCACTTTTAAAGGTGCGACTCGCGTTTTTGCGCCAATCAACCGGACTGATACCCTTCCGCTGTTATTTTGACTTCGCAAATAAACACACGCACCATATGCGTGAGTGGATGCATCTGAAAATGTGTGCAACTCGAAGCTTGATGATGATTCAATCGCAATGATCTGTCTTGGAATTTTAATCAGTTTTAAATCTGGAATGTTTATTATAAATTTGTGCCACAACCCGCTCAACTCAAGTGGAACAACCTCGTCCCATGCTAGGCTTAAAGTCCATAATTTCTGAAGAATTATCTTCGCGGTGATTAAAGTTGGCGACACCAATCCGAGAGGATCAAACAGCTGAGAAATCACAGAGAGTATTGTTCTCTTTGTGATTTTCGCTGGTGGGTCTATATTTATGGAATAGCTCAAATTATCTGACTTGCAATTCCACAGCTGACCTAAGGTCTTGTTGTCTTTGTCAAAGTTTAATATTATTTCGCTGTCATCGCAGACCTTTGGCAAGACTGCTGGACTGTATGACGCCCATTTTTTCAATTCGAACCCGCCCCGTTTCAAAGCTGCAGTTAACTGTTCGCGTAAGACGATTGCTTGTTCCTCGGTGTGTGTACCGGTCAACAAGTCGTCGACATAAAGGTCCTTCAAAACTACAGGATGAGCCAATGGAAATTCATCCTTCTCATCAATCGCCAATTGCTGCAAACATTTTATAGCCAAATACGGAGACGACTTCATACCGAATGTTACCCTGGTCAAGCGATAAATTTCTATTTCGTTTGTAGATTGATTTTGCCACAAAATCCTCTGCAGATCTTGATGCTTTTCTTTAACTTTAATTTGCCTATACATTTTTTCTATATCAGCAATTAATGCAACATTGTGTGTTCTGAACCTAATCAAAATTGAAACCAAATCTTGTTGTAATTTCGGTCCGTTCAATTGAATATCATTGATGCTCACGCCAGTTGAGGACTTTGCCGATCCATCAAACACTATCCTAAGTTTTGTAGTTAGTCGGTCGTTTTTTATGACTGCATGATGTGGCAAATAAAATTCTTCATTTGTTCCTGTAACCGAATCGCGCACTAGCTCGGCGTGCCCTAGCTCTACATATTCTTGTATGACCTTCGCGTATGTTTCTCTCAAACTCTCACTCTGACGAAACCGATTTTCCAGAGACTCAAGTCGTCTCAATGCCATTGACTTTGATGACCCTAACCTTTTGGCTTGACTGCTCAACGGGATGCTCACACAAAATCTACCATCTTTGTCGCGAATATACGATTCCGAAAATTGTTCCTCGCATTGTTTTTCTTCCATTGATAAGATTCGTTTATTTTCATATTCCTCAATTTCCCAAAATTTGCTAACCTGTTGTTCCAGAGATATGTTACATGACTGAGGCGCCCGTGCCGCTTTACTTTGTTTACATGAAGGGCCTGCTACCACCCAACCAAGTTTGGTCTCGCGAAGACATGGCTGACGTGGACCGAGAGTTATTTGTTCTGTGCCCAATATTTCCCAAAACAACTCGGAACCTATCAGGAGATCGACACTCTTACTAATGTGAAATTCGGGATCTGACAGCTCGATGCCCTGAGGGATGCAAAATTTATCTATTCTGAAACTGAATAGTGGAAGATCCTGCGTGATCTGCGGAACCACGAGACAATGCAATGAAGTCTCGAATGTCTTGTCGTAGTCCGAAGATATATTTATCCGTACGGATTTTTTGATGCGCGAAATTGCCTGTGTTATTCCAATTATCGGCACATTTGCTTGATTACAAGTTAAATTTAAAAGTTGTGTTGCGTTTGTTGTAATAAAATTGGATTGGGATCCCGAGTCTAAAAGCGCTCTCAATTTGACTACATTGCCGCAGTTATCTCGGACCCCTATTAATGCTGTGGGCAATATGACATTGTCTGCATTTGAATTTGACATGCTGACTATTGTGTTTGTTTCTACTCTTGTCTCTGTTTTCTGAGAATTTGACCCATGATCTTCGTGTAATAATGTGTTATGTCTCTTAGAACATACTTTACATTTATACGGAGACGTGCATTCGCTAACCGTGTGAAATCTAAAACAATTGCGACACATGCCAAGTTTGTCGACTTGTTTGATTCGTTCGCTAATCGGTTGTCTTAAAAACTCTTGACAATGGAACATATAATGGCCCTTTTGGCATACATGACATTTGAAGTTTGAATTTGTTGCTACATTATTGGATCTTGCGAACACCTTTTGTCTGCTGGCTGCATTGAATGGCGGCGCGGTATTGTTTCTACTACCGCCCTGAACTACTGACTTGTTCGAGAAATGAATTGACTCCAAAAACTGACATTGCTTTTCTAGAAACTCCAAAAGTTGTTTCATTTCTGGCAACTCCGCTGACAATTTGCTTTGCCACTCTCTTTTTAAATAGAAATCGAGCTTTTCCGTGATAATCGGAATTAGTATTGCATCCCAGTGATCAACTTCCACCTTCAGTACTCTCAAAGCTGCGGTATTTATTATGATGTTATCGATTAAAACTCTTAAACTGGATGCACTGCCCTTGACAACTTGAGGTGAATTTATTAACGCGAATACATGTTCCTGAACTATGAGCCTTTTATTTTGAAACCTACTTGTTAACAACTTTAATGCCGAATCATAATTGGCACTTGACACCGCAAGAGACTCAATTGTGCGTAAACCCTCACCTTCCAGACATGATTTTAAATAATGAAATTTTTGACAATTGTTCAAAAGATTATTATCATTAACTAGCGTGTTGAATGTATCATGAAAACACAACCAATCGCTGTAATTTCCAGTGAATTTTGGCAATTCTAAAGGCGGCAATCTTATGGGGTTGACCAGTGATTGACTTCTAGTACTTCTGGGTTCAGGGGTCGCGGAAGTTGAAGCAGAAGTTGTCGCGGTTGGAGGCGGCGGAGTGAGAAACTCCAAAATGTCCTCGATTTTACCCTGAACTGAAAAAATACGATTCTCTACCTCGACCCGACCGGCCTTGGCTTCCCCCGACTCATCCGCAAATTCGAGTTCGAACTGAATTTCCTCAAACTCATCGGACGCTTTCTGAAGCGACCTACTGCGCGACTTGAGCTCTCCCAATTCCGTTTTTTTTGCAGTTGTGACATCGAATTCAGCAATGTATTCTTCAATTCGCTTGATTCTATCTGATAAAACCTCGCGCTGTTTTAATAGGTACGGTATGTCAGGTGTCTTTGTCGTTTTAGGTGGCATTTTGGATTTTTTATTATTAAAGAATGGGATGGACAGACTCACGGTTTCGTTGATCGGCTCTATTCTTATCTTATCTCGGCTTTTTGCTGTGCGACGATGGTCCGCGTCGCTCCTGATGACGCTGCGCTGCGCCCGGACTGATTTGGATGGGCTCCCGACTTCCTGTCCTGACGGAAATTTGTTTCTATTTTAACTGGGAATTGGTCCTCCAGTTAAAATTTGTATTTTATTACGTGCCTTGTTGTCTTGACACTTTTTTGTGTGTGTCTTGTTGTCTTGACACGTTGTTGTGTGTGTCTTGTTGTCTTGACACGTTGTTGTGTGTCTTGTTGTCTTGACACGTTGTTTTTGTTGCCTGCACTTGCACTAATTGGATCACCGGTGACAATTCGTTTCTTTTGCTGTGAAAGTAGCGGATTGCCGGTTGACTCCCTTTTCTTTCACTTGGACGTGGAAATCCGACTCGAAGATTGACCAATTTTGTGGGGTTCGAAGGACCATTGAAACATCACCACATTTGATACTATGCAGTTTATTTCAAACTTGATGACTCGTCAATTATAACATGTGTATAATTATTGTACATTTCATGACGAATTCGTGCAGGCAACTGGTCCTTTATTTCGCGTCGAGGCGATAAGAATTAACAAAAACGTCTTATCTACAAATACCTATAAAATCTACTTGTGCGTTGTAAATATACGCAAATAAATCGGACAATAAATACAAATACTCATCAATACATAACAATGATCAAACGCGTTAAAAAATAGAATAATATTCAAAACTGTTGAAGACTCAACAATATGCAAATTTGATTTCGTCCCGCACTGGACTCTAACATCGTTAAAACTGAAAGTTGTGTTAGTTTGGTGATACGCTGTACCGATGAAACAACTAAATGATTGGAATACCAGATTTGGGCGTACACGTGAGAAGCGCAAAATTTCAAACAGAGTCTGTTGTGCATTTCAATTTAATTAAAACCTGTCCATTATAATTAGTTTTAAATAAGTTGATTAAATTACCCGATGTTTAGGATTTCGAATTTCACGGTTAGAGATTCGCTCACAAACTATACTGGATATTGTATTAATTTATATGGAACTTGTTGCAGGTGTAGGGTTGTTGTTATACCGAGCGTTTGAACGGTTTTTCAGCCAAGAAGGATGTCAGCAGAGTAATTGTACTTTCATCTTTCATTAAAGAAAATTTTTACTTACATATTGCAGCAGAATCGTACGAATTGTACACAATAAAATGTTACAACTTGACGCAACTTGATGTAAGAAAATTGCATTTTTGGGGGATTTTATGTGATTCTGTAGCATTTTTGTTGCGCGCAGTTGGTTCCCTGTAACAATTGCAGGAAAATTGCGATCATGGCTGAAAACCCGTTCGAACACACGGTAATTGAATAAATAGACACGATTTTAATTACGAACTCGAATCGTGCAGCGTTTCGGCGAGGATTTGTATCCGTGTTTAAAATATCCTCGCAAATAAAATGGGAATCAATTTGGTGCAAACTCGACTCATTTATAATCTGTCGGGGACAGCGGCAGGAGTGATCTCGGGAAAAGTATTGAAGAACAAAGTTCTCGCGGCGGCGGCGCCAAAGTTAGACGAAATTAAGAAACGGAAGAGAGGAAACACAGCATTTCACTTTTGTTATAATCAATCGAAATTGAAACTGTCAGTCCATTTCAAATGAACTTTCAATTGATTTCGCCGGGTATTCCGACCACGTCCCTCGGTCCTCCCGGTCCAAAAGGCAATAATCGTTCACGGATTAATTACTTTTGCATTTCGGCGAAAACGCGAGAAACGAACAAAGTTTGAGAACGCGATTGAGTCCCTCGATTTCATTTCGAATTCACACGAATAAAAAGTCGCTCCTACACTTTGGCTTAATTAGGGGATGTGTACGCGACTTTGTGCGTGGGGCGGATGAAAAATACCGTCAATTAAAGTAATATCGATAATCAAATATAAGTCGACGCTCTCACCGAAATGGGTGGTGAATAACAAAGTCGGATCGTAATTAACCAATTACTGGGGAATTAATTATTCATTCCGTCGTTAGTTCCGCGCTCACACTAATGAATAAAACAGGCAGGTAGAGGTTTGACGTGTGGGCATGCTCTCTCGTTATACTGAAGTATTGCGTAAATTAATTCCGGGGGATCAAATAACGTATCCAGATGCCGTAATTAGGAACTTGCGGGCTCTAATGCCCGATGGTCCGGTGCGCGGTGATGATGGCAGTTTGGCAGAAGTTTAGGCGCATTCAATATTCCTCCAATTTGCGACCGACGCAAATTTCCGTTTCGGGCCTTTTTCACGGTTCGACGCCGCCATTTCCGCGCCGAGATCTGCGGAGGGCGTTCGTTTCGGGCCGTCACGGCGAAAGTTATTGGTGTTCGTCCGGATCCGGGGAAAAATCGAAGGATTTATGGTCGTCGGGCACTAATAGAACACACATTATTCATGGCACGTAAATCCGTTCGTTAGCGGATGGAATACTGTGAAACTGAACCGTCCACCTATACAGCGAGCATAATGGGGGAGCAGAACGTACACCTAGGCCCTTTCGACGTAACGCTAATGAGGGTAATATTTTCATTTCCGAGGGGCCCCGATAAAATTATATCGCTCCGCGCTTCGAGTGCTCACTTAATTGAATCGAACTGAACGGTGCAGCGTGATTTTTATGCGAATATTAAAAGTGTAAAAACGTCGTAAAAGCGCGATATTTTATGCCGAATTAGGCGCGAATTAAGGCCGAGGCGCTTATACAGACTGCCGCTGCGCGAATGCCGATCGATAATTCACCTGAGCGGGGCCGAAAGCTCGAATCGTATGCCGATTATGAATAAATAATCCGGCGAATTACGCGATTCGGTTTGAGTTACGGGCCTCGGCCCTCGTAAATCCCATTCAATTAACACCTTAATAAAACTAGACGGTTAAAGCCGACCCGGAACGGCATAATTTGTCGTAGACAAACCGATGAATGGAGTTGTAAATTCTTTAATCTGGCCGGTTACGGCGGGGATGGGTAATGGCCGGTTTATGCGCATAATGCTGGCCGGAATCAGTCGTATAAGTTGATTGAGTTCGTTAATCGCGTATGCAGAGTCGCGTTTACGCCCGCAATTAATTAGGGGAGATTCGTAGTTTGTAATGAACCGGGCTTCTGTTCTGCTGCACCTGGAAAATTCTCGATACATTGTTGAAATTTCAGTCGTATGCAATTTCCCGGCGTCTTATTTTATACGGTGCACGGGGCGCCCCTCGGGATCGGGCCATTAAATTCGATAAGAATTGCCGGTTCCCTTAAAAATTTTGATTTGATGGATTCATATGTGATCGAATGCTGACTGGGACCGAAGTCGTCGAGGCGCGTGCTTTTTTCCGTCGTTCGGTTGCGTATTGTTTGTTTTCTTTGAAAAGCGCCCGACTTGACGAAGCGAAAACGCTGTCAGTTACAGGCTTTACCTTATTGCTAACATGTTATAAATGAAATTACGCCCTCGTTGTCCGGCTCATTTTGAATCCGAGCGGCGCGGGGGTTGTAAAGTATCGACGTGACCGGCAACACGTGGAAAAGTAACAGGTTTGTGTCCACTACCATAATAATGATAATAGTTGGGAAATTTTCGAGATTACTCAAGCGGATCCTTCGGGGGGATGAAAATAACGAAACGAAAATGTTTATTACCTCTGAAACTGGATGGAAATGTTTAATGGCAGCTTGAAACTCCGGCGTGTTGAAAGTTGCTGAATCCGCAGCGGCGTGAAGGGGCCCTCGTTTAAATAAAAACGAATGAGAACAGTCTCAATTCTAATCTGCCTATAATTATAAAGCCCGGACTGGGAATGGGACTGGAATTGGAGATAGTAATTATGAATTAGCGTATCGGGATTAAACTCGGAACGTGTGTGCACCTACCTACGACTATTCGTAATGTTGGCGTTAGTCTTGATTTCGTACGGTGCAAGTTTTTTATTAAATGCGATTGTGCCGGAGGGCGGTAACTATTAATCGAAAATTATTCGCAAATAGAAACCGAACTTGCGGAAATAACCGGACGTTTTTAGCCAGTTCAGTTCAGGCGATATTTGCACCAGCCCAATAGTTTTCCACTAATTCAACATTGAAAATTTTCTTCTTTTATTAACTGGATGCTCGTTCTGCGTTATGATGAAACGAATACAGGGTGCCCCAGGAAAAAAAAGGCCAACCGCGACAAATAGCTTATTATTTCCGTTAAGACTTCTGAAAATTCACCTTAAATAATATTGTTTAGGGACTAATTTTGGTGATAAATCTTTGAGTTAATACCATAATAACATTTATGGTATTTTTGGAAATTTTTGCAAACTTTTCCATTTTCTGATAAATTCAACAAATTCTGTGACCAAATTTTGTGCGTAGACGTCAACGATTTTCGAAATTTGTAGACACCTGGCCGAGTTCCTAGCTTTCTGTAAAATTGGCGAATTTGGCAATTTTTCAGAGAATGTTAAGAATTTATTGCCAGATTCTTTGGAAAACTCAGTACATAACCGAGTACTTATTCCAAAATTTAGAAAATATCAACGACAACGCGGTATAAAACCCGAGACATTATTTAATTTTGAAAACAATGGCCGCGAGAGCCAAAAATCCAAAATTATTAACGCATTTAATGTACATTTTTTCTCTAATGGCCAGCTTTTTCTGAAAACAAACCTATGTATAACAAAAGAACGTGATCAAAATAGGACTTATATCAAAAACTAGAGCATTTTGAAGGTACTGTTTGTTTTGTTTTGGTAATATTCCTTGAATAGAGCCGTAGTTAAATTCAATCGAATGTTTGAAACTTATTCATTTCCAAGAGCCAATATTCTAGTTGATGGTTATTCGTAATCAGAAGTTTGTTTACCATCTATGGGTTTACCTGCTAAGATATTTTGAATGACACTTGACCTACGTTAATAAAAAAACTATTAAAAAATATAGTTAATCATTGATAAATGAAATGATAAGGTATTTTTGGAGACACTTGTTAATCAAAATAGGCTACACCTAATTGTAGCTAGGGGTTTGAAATCAAACTTAACCAAAAAGACTGATAAATGCTGGGTTTGAAGTTTCAATCGTTTAGAAGATTACTCGGCTGAGTAATGTTCAAATTTGTCAATGACTTTTCTTTTCAACCCAAGTATGTAAGTTTAATAGTGAAGTTTGGATTAGATTAAGATCCAAAGAATCGAAAGACATCTCTTTTTCTAAAGTTGAAATTTTTTTCTGAGACACCCTGTACGGGTCCGGAGTCGAGGAGGGCCGCACTCTTGGCCGGTCCGGTCCGGGGTCGCATTGTCCGGAGACAATGTTTTGTATAATTACCACATAACGGACAATTTATGGGCCGTTGTGCGCGCCGGTCATACCGCGTTTGAGGTATTCGGGATTATCTCGAAGCGCCATTGTTTCAGGAGGTCGGTGTAAAATAAACGGCCCCGTTGACCATAAATAACCGGCGCGGGCTGTTGTTGACTGAACTTGCGCATATTTATGTGCCTACTTTCGTTAGTTACTGGCTGACGTCTAAGTTCCAACGCGTCTCAATGTCTCCCGCATGCATGCCCCACGCCGCCAGATGAGACCCGATACACCCGAAACGCTCTCAGTTTCGGAACCCGGACCAGAAACGAGTTTTTCTCGACGAGAAAAAAGCGCCCAGGTAAAGGTGGAAGGATTCGTTTCGCCGCGTAAAAACGAGCAGGAATTCCGTACGTACTACACTCGCCTCTCCTTTGCTCGACCCGCGCAATGATAAAGGATAAAGGGGTCGGGGGCCTTCATAAATTTAATTATTTTGCCCGTGAGTAATTACAAATTCAATTTTAAAATGGAATTAATAGAGCTCCCGGTATTTAGACGACATATTAAAAGTCAAGACCGTTTAATTTTGTTTTAATTTAGGATGCCGGAATTCGTTCATTATTTGGATTGTGCTCCGCTTTGCCGGCTGCGAATTGCATCAGGCACGCATTCTTATCAAATAATAAACACAATGTAGACGCCCTTGATGCCCGAGCCAGGTCGCGAAATCGTTTTCACGGGAAAATATTTCGATGATTATTGTTATAATTACTTATGCATCGTGCGAGAGTGGCGTTGTTGTTCTGAAAGGGTTCACAGATCTATTAAGCTTAGCGTTTTGAGCTTCCTGCTACTGCATTATCCCGTAATCTTGATAAGCTGCAACTACATTAGTTATCCGAGCCGGGCCCGATTGTAAACTTGGGGTGTCGGCTCGCAAGAGGCAAGGGTTGACTGGAACCCGGCGAGAGGGGGCGAGGCATAAGGGCGAAATCAGCAATTCGTTTTGTTTTTCCGTGCGAAAAAGCGAGAAATCACCTCCCAATATACGAAAAAGCGTAGTGGCCGAAAAAGTATTGGCTCAACTTTGCTATCCGTCCGTCCACACGTTTCGCGATTCTCGTGTGTGCTTTGGACTCGGGCGAAACTTTCGGGATATGGAAGTTTAATAAAAACAATGTAAACACAATTCCAATTCCGCGTCTTCCTCCCCTGTCAACCAAGACCGCGAATAGGTCCTCTCGAGGGCGCTCGGATCGCCGGATCGCCGCCCGAAAATAATTAACCCTGCGGTACCTACAGTATAGAGACATTTTTGTACAAACGACTAAGTTAGTACGTACGTTCGGATGAGCGATTTGTTCGAATCGCTGGAGTCTGTGTAAGTAATGTCACAGTACTTAATGATATGTACAGTTTTCGGCATTTATTGAGAAACACAAAAAGAAAATAAAGATAAATCTAAATATAAAATAACGACAAACCAAATTAAATCTGTTGTTTTGTTTTGGGGCGTTTCTCCTGGGGTTGATGGCTGGTTCAAAGTTCGTGCAGTAAAAACATACCAGAAAGCTCGAATGCGAATGAAAAGAATACCCGCTTCCTTCTGGAAAAAAACACCTTTTTCATGAGGTGCCCAAAAATCACCCATAGTTTCGCTGTTCGAATTAAAGAGCTGTTGTTTAGATTACGGAACCCGATGTTCGGATTACTGGAGATTCGGATGAACGGGGATGGATTAAGAGTCCCTGCTTGTACCCACACCCTGTATAACTCGCCTAACTCAAAAATTACATGTGTAGGTATGAGACAAAGTAGACTGGGAATCAGATGTGAAAGCAACCAATACACTCTATTTCTGTAGGAATTATTGTATACTGTTTTCTGTTTGTGTGTCACTTGGAAGTTTTCAAGTAATTCGTTTTAGCATTGAATTTAAAGCAAGGTGTTTTAAATTCAATGGTTTTAGCGAAAAATTCAGTCAAATCTATTTGCATGTGCTTAATATGTTGATGATTTCTCGCTGCAACTAAATCCAAATTATGTCTGCAAAACTATAAGTACATTTAAGAATCATAGTTTTGCAGACGTTGATTAAATTCATTAATAAACACTCGGCACATATTATATCCTTTAAGATGACGTAGAACTTTTTATTGCTTATACTACTTATGTAAGTACTTACTTTTAAGAGCGCTATACCTACATTGTGCGATATGTTGGGACCAAATTCCACCCTACAACCCCTTCTGTGTAGATGTTATCAATGCGGGAGCAATTATTTACTTATAAAATGAAAGGTTCAGATTAGGTACGATAAAAAATAAAGACTTTGTTATTTTGCGGCCGCTTTAACCAATAATTAAATTTTTTATCCAATTATTGAATCACCGGTAATCACATCAGTTTAAATGAATCATTTAGAACCGAATATTCCTAAAATGAAGCATTCAAACGTATCTAGACAAAAATTTGAAATGTACTTTTCTTACTGATTGTAAGTTTAACAAATCACAGTCGCATGTGTATTTGAAGGAATAAAGTGATAAGGAAAACTCCTGAGGTAAATCGCAATTTTTTGCCATGAAATCCAAATATTTGACAATTTTTCCTCGCAAGCTTAGGTAAATGCTTTAAAATTAATCATATCACGGAAAAAAGTATGAACCTATTCCCAAGAGAGAAAAGTGGCACTCCCTCATAGTATGCAAAAAAATTAGTTCATGGCGTTTCCATAAGAAGTTCTTTAAAAATTTGCAAAAGTCACTAGGTGTACGTTCATATTATCGATCGATACAAGTTTTGACAAAAAAAATTGAATACAATAACCCTGTACAATAACAATAACTTCTATCCTTCTTTCTAAATTGATGTCTACGTCACATCGTCGCCACGTTCGGGGGCCACGAGCGACTCTCGGACGGTCTCCACTCCACCTCATTTCGCCCCGGACCGGATCGGCCCAAAGGGCCCCCTTTCCCGCCGCCGCCGGCCCTGCGACGTTCTTGCGCAACCCACGCGAGCGCGTGGAGCCGGCGACTAGCGCCCTCTGGAACCGCCAGTTCGGTCCCACGTTCGGCGGGTTGCGGTCGTATCCTCGTCGCGTGCTGATCCCCATCGGACGTGTGCCTCCCGATCCTGCTGCCGCCGTCCCGAGTGGAAACCCGGAAGGTCCGTGCCCGAGGGCGCCCCCGCCAGAGCCATGCGGCCCGCAATCGATGCGAACCTGTGAAGCCCGCACGCTCTTCCGGACATTCGCCGCTATGAACTATTCGGAATTCGAGCAGCTCGGTTGAGACCGTCGCCAGTCCGCCCCCGACCCCACAGGGCCTAAGCCGATTAGGACGCGCACTTCGCCAGCCGCAGTGGGCCCGAAATTCGCGCGGTGTGTTTGCGCGAATTAGCGAATTACCGCGCAGACCGGCCGCTTCCTGCAGGACCTCGTCCCGTAATTCGCCGTTAAGGGATACCGACCCGCCGGCCGTCGGCAGGATATTAAGGTAAAGTGTTTGTCTTCGCCGTTGTTGGAAGCACTTTTCGTGCCGAGTGCCGATACTCGCATTCGCGTGCACTTGACGGAGGGAAATGCGTTCCGTATTATCCGATGTTATCTTTCGGGTTGAGGTTGGCGCCGTATCGACCTGGGCCCGTATTTGCGTTTCGGTGTTTACGGGTTCGGCCCTGTATCGACTATGATAATGTACGAGTAAATGAACGTTTCAATCGCGCGCGGTACTCTTTTGTGAGCGATCATTGTCGGGGCCGACATCTACTGTGCCCGTCCGTCACTACGATAAAGGGCTAAAAAGGCTTTCGCGTGATGTTTACTTTGAAACCGTAAATTTCATTTACTTAAAACACAATACGAGGCCCACCTCATCACTCGCGTATTGTTCCAGAGCGATCCGGACGCCGTTCGTATTCGGTCATTGAAACGGAATAATGAAAAAACATTTTGCGGATTAAATTCTCGATTTGCTCGAAACGACTTTAGGAAAATCGCGTGGAATTGAATTCTCGCTGAAAAATTTCAAAGGAACGCCTGTTACTCGCAGCAATCTGACGATCTTTATTGCGCGGGCTCATTAGTGGTGAATTTCTATGTTTACCCGAGAATATTTCCCAGAAATATCCCTGATATAATGCTAATGACAGGTATTATATTCCTCCGAAAAAGGTGAAACTACAACTTTTTCACAGAGTGGATATTTCAGGCAATAATTTAATTCAGAATAATGGTAAATGCTTCGTGAAACCGCACTAAAAGATTACGTAACATAAAATCTGGAACGAGAACATTTTTATAACCGGATAATTTTGATGTAGTGGCAAAGTTATTACGCGGTGTTTTAGATTTAATTTTGCACCATGATTTCGTTTAATTGTAAAACTAACCTTCGTAACTATGATAATAATATTCGCGTTAAATTTGTTTGACACTTCACACATCAATTTCACGGCCGGTGGACATTGAAAACCTGTAGGGTCAGTATTTCCGTTAAACTCGAACATTTTCCATTAATACGCATACACGCGGTTTAATTTATAGCTACAAGTTCTTGGTAATGAGGTTTGAGTATTAATCAGAGTATGTAATCAATTATGTACCTGGCAAATAATTTTGCGGACCCGTGCAGGAGAACGGAAGCCATCGAATTTAATGTCAATAGCAGAGAGTTTGCTCTAATAAAAGTTGTTGCGTAAATATTTGATGCGATTGAAAAATTATGCGGCCCTTGTTTCGGCCGTGCCATTGTCATTTTGCGGTTTATCGTTAAATATTTAAGCGCAACGGCAGGAAAACCGCCGACCGCCTCCGAAAACCCGGCCTTTTTACTTAACCTTTTACCTGCTTTTCCGGAGCCGCTCCGGATTTTCGCCCGCTTTCCTCTTTAATTATTTCGCCCTTAAAAGAAGAGGGATCACGTGAATCACTTTCGACGAAATAAAAGTATCTATTGCCCCGAGGCCGGTTAAATTGGATCTAACACGAGTTCCGACCCCCCAAATCTCCAAATTTACATACAACTCGCGCCGTACCTTTATTTCTGTTTGAGCAATTTTATTTACGGTCCTCGACGCATCCGATCGGGCCCGCCTTCGATATTTTTTCGAGCTAAACTTATTATAACCGGGGGGCGATCCAGTATTTTCCTCGGCAGTTGGGTTCCCCTTTGACTTTCTTTCGAGATTTCACTTTCAGAAAAAATCTGGCGGAGAGGCCTTCGCCTTATTTCGGTCTAGGGGTCACGTCGTAAAAATGTACCCGCCGTTCGAATTACACGGGCGATTTCTTATCGACTCGAGAGGATTTCTGTCGAGCGTCGAAATTACGAGTGCCATACACACCTCTTCGCGACTTAGCAGGGAGCTGCTGTGCGAAACGGCGACGTTATCTTGGAGCTTCGCCTTTATTTATTGCGAGACTGCAAGAGAAACCGTTACGCTGAATAAATCCATATACACCCGTTCGGCTCCGAATCCGGGCCCGGATAAGTATAAGAGAGGATAATTAAGTAAAAGCGCGCGGAAGCTCAGGTGTAATAGTGGTGCGTTGCTAAGGCGATGCTTTATTAACGTCTGCCGTATAGTTCGGCCAAAAGGACGGTAATTGAATGCTCTCCTGCGGACTACAAAGACACGGCATTCCTTACAGCCGGACACCCTCAAACAAATTATAGATCCTACACCGATACGGTCCTTATTAATTACCCCCGAAAGCCCTCCTCAAAGACGCAAAGGACTTGGAAACTTCTCCCGGAAAATTTCCCTCGAGGAAAAAGTGGTAATGTCGGAACTACCGCATTGATAAAATTTCAATGAACTCGTCGGTTATTGTATAACTGGGAACGGTTATTCGGTTGCATCTCCATTTACTATTCAACGGCCCCGCGAACATATTGGTGTTATGAAGTGGAATAG
Source organism: Salpingus planirostris (assembly GCA_949788335.1). NCBI lineage: Eukaryota > Metazoa > Arthropoda > Insecta > Coleoptera > Salpingidae > Salpingus > Salpingus planirostris. The sequence goes on along the minus strand of OX460920.1, from coordinate 4,758,200 downwards.
TTTCGAGAGCCATGAACAACAACTCATTCGAATTGTAAACTTTTCGATCATGTAATAACCAGACGGTTGCACAGGTATTTGTGTGCCTGTTACGTTCGAAAAATACAATGCAACATCATACCGAACGGAGTTACTGGGGTTTGTAAAGTCGGATGTTATAGTGAGTGGAAGAGACGGAGAAATACCCGTCAGGGTGGAGAGCTGGTGCGATGAAAAATAACTCGTGGCAGATGCAGTTGACTAGAAGAGAATTATGGAAAAATGATTAAATGTGTAAAATCTCGGAGGGTGATAATCGAGAAATCACTTTGGGGCTCACAAAAGGGGATACTATTACATCGCGACTAGAACAGGGGGATAGTGTATGACGTTAGTTTAAAATTAGATTAAACCGGGGGGAGCGAGATTGCGGTTGCATCACTGTAATCACGAACAAATCACGATTTATCATTTTTATTAAGGAGCACCAATTTTCGGGACGATTACGCTTACGTTTTAGTTCGTTCATTACGTGATGATTTCGGTGAAAACCCACCCGCTCGACGATTCTTTCAGGGCGTTGTACTGTTTACTCGTGACGGGGCCGAGGTAGCTCAACTCTATGAATTTTCCGTTTTCCCGGCGTTTCCCCAACAGTTTGAAAAATTTGCACGACCGAATCCGCACCCGCTCGAACTTGATCTTGGCCAGCTTTTTGCAGCGGGTGAGCAAATTGCACAGGGACTGGCTCATGATGGCCACTTTGTACGGCGAGCCCCAGCAGTTGACCACCGCCAGCGACTCCAAATTGTGGCACCTCTTTGACATCTCCTCCAGGACGACGCTGACGTCGTCCCGGTTCACTAGAGTGAAGTGCCTGATGGCGGGACACAACCGGATCCAGTTCCGCAAAATGCTGGTCGGCAAAGTCGTGTCCACGGTGACGTTCCACCATTTTGAAGACAGCATGGCGATTTCGCGCCACTTGGTGCAAACCGGTCGTACGCAGAAGTACAGATCTTGGATGGTCAAATTCGAGAAGATCTCCATCAGGATCTCGTCGGGTAAAGCCGCGATGTAGTCGAAATTTCGCGACCTCTTCCGGACGTTACCGCACTCTTCGTCTCCCTCCTGCGTGTCGCATTTGCGCTTGTTGTACTCGCTGTATCTCGTGTTGTAGGGACTCTCGAAAAGATCCAACATTTTCTAACGACGATGACTGAAATTTGACGTTTTGACTGATCGCGTTTGGCACACGCCGAACCACCTGCGCGGCTTCCGGTGACGCCCGGAGCGGCATTTTTGCAGGAATTTCGGAATTCCGGGCGAAGGTTGAGGGGGGATTAACGACGGGTAATCTGCCTTATCGGCACACGGAGAGGCCACTTGGTGCGGCGACAATAGTTCGCCCGGGGCGTATGCACGTTCACCTTAAACGGATTAAACTAATGTGGCGCTCCCAACACCTAACTAATCAACTAATCTGCCTAATTAATGTTCTCGGCATTAATCTCGACCGATAATACCGCAGCGATATGTCGAGGAGATTATAACCTTAACGCCGTTTTTCGTCGCTTCCCGTAATTCACGCTCTTAGTGGAGCTTTGGAATCGGAATTATTGATATTGGTGTTCAAAGGCCACCGAATTCCGCAAGGCGTATCCTCACATAAATTGGGATTGTGTGGGCAAATTCTCACATTCGACCTTTATGCGGTCACTAAAACGGTTCAATATTGAACATGGAACATGAACGGTGAGCCAGATTGCTTACAGCAATAGAAATGGTCCAAAACCTGCTAGTACCTATGTACGAATCAGTCAATCAACGATAATTCATTTACCGGTGTTTTATACTTGATTTTTCATGAATGTGGTAAATTTGCGTGAACCTCGCACTGAACTTGCCTACGTTTCATGGAAATTTTCAGTTGAAATTTATTTCAAAAACATTACATGGCATAATCAACGCATTAGTAGTAATTTTTAAATAATTATCTATATTTCCTGTATAAGCACAATATATCTGAAATTCTGTCCAACGTACATTTGCTGTTGCGAAAATTGGATTCGACTCGCAGAATTTCTGAACTGCTGAGATTGGCGCTTCAGCCTAAACATATGACAAAACCATCAATTTTCAAAATTTTTGACAAAATATTTTGTTCTTTTAAAATCAATCCGTGGACATACTGAATAATGCAAACTGAATGAACGGTGTTCATTTTCAGTGTTAAATTTTGAACTGTTTCATTGTCTCTTTGAAAACTCTACAGAATTCCCGAAGGGTAGCCACGTGGGTGACCACCCAAGAAAATTACTAAATCGACAGATTTGCCAGTAATTTGCTAAATTATAGCTAATAATTTGCCAAATTTGCCAGAAAGTTGCTGAAAAATTGCTAAATTTGCTAATGCCTGACACCAAGTTGCCAAGGTGTCAACCCCCTGCAGAAATCTTATGTTTTTCACTTGGTATAGCGTAGTGGAGCTTGGGTAAAATGTGCCTGGGGAAAGTGAAACGAAAACCCTGATTAAAAATCAGTTTAAATAGATAAAAAGGTTTTCACCGCCTCTCATTATTATACCGCTCTTGGAGCGACGACACTTCTGCTTTGTTTTCGGCCAAAGACTGAGAGGAAAAAGATACCGCAGCGCATATAGCCTGGAGAAAATTACCAATTCTTTTTGCACCATCCCAATGCAATAACGACATGCTTGTTACCTTCTTTGTGATGTCTGTATTATAAAATAAGTGGTGGTGTGTTTTTTTTATTCTGGGGAGAGGTTGCCTTTTTCAATGTGATTATGTTTTTCTTAGAAAGCTGGAAACGGTTCCGTCAGATTTCCATATCAAAGTGTTCCATCATCGGCGAGTTACTTTGCGTAATATGGAATAACATCAAGGCGCCCGCCTTTCTAGAGATAAGAGGAGGAGGAGATCTCCTTGATTATGATTCTCAAACTACATTGAAATTGGCAGTTTGCATCAAAGATATTTTTCATTAGTCGAGCGCACTCTCAATTCCTACCGCCCCTCGATCACCCTTATCAAGACAATTTTTGTTCTCGTACGTTTCGTGATTATCGTAAAGGATGCCTCCCTCGATTTGTTTCCTTTGCGTGGAGAACAACAAAGTGCGGCAGCGAAATTGGCTTTATAACTGTAATCCGTTCGAACTTTGATGCGCAAATTATGCGCCAGCGAGTTCGGGGAACACCTGAATCCGACCGAAAAAGGAAAGCACGAAATCGATAGACCGGCCGGAATAATTGATCTTCTTGTTCCACCGACAATTTCATAACTAAATGCAGTGGTGTTCTGTATGCGGCGTGATTGTATGTAAATCAAAATTCAAGCCTTTTGATATAGATGTGACAGTGATTGATTTGTAATTAACACATGTCTGCCGGTATTTATCGATTCGGAACGGTAAGGTCCTAATTTGCCTTCATTGTTTTGGGTTAACATGATTTCAGATTGAAAACGATGAAACCGGGAGTGCAAAAAGGGGAAATCCAGCAGAACAATGTCGGTTGCATTTCCAACTCGGTCGAATTTAATTAACGACTACAGCTAGTGTGGTTTCTTTTCAAATGAGGGCGGCAACTCGCTCGTTTTTGCGGAATTTTGCAAATTTACGGAAAAGATGAAATTTCTTGCGAGGGGAATTGGTAATGAACCATTATGAACTCTGACAGCCCCGAACTATTTATTGTTCTGCAATGGCGTGTATGGGTCTCAACTCTGATACATTTACCAATTTCGAAACTTAAATTGCTTCGGTACGTCACGTTTTCAATTCTGAATTTATTGATGCTATCTACACAACTATTGCATCACGGGAAAAAATTGGAAAACACATTTTTTGCGTGGAAACTCCAGAAAAGACCGAACATAATATTGGAAATTTATCGGCATCCAATACCATGCAATCTGTTGAGTTGACGAAAACAGGTGGAGCAGGGCAACATCTGCGTCTCCAATTTTATTATCGGGGCTAATTCACATCGCTCCTGAATTCTCCATGGCGATGATGATGGCAAAAAGCGTTTGCAGTTTATAATTAATATCCGGGGAGGTGGGGTCGTGCGCCGTGGCTACAAGGGCACATGATGAAGATGGTGCGTGCATTGTGTGCGAAAAGACGCCGGACAGAGGGAATTCATTAGGAGGGTTACATTGTTCCTGTATAAAAACCTCAGGATATTATTTTTCTTACCAAGGCATAAAAACGAAATTACTATTAATCATTGAGGAGGAGCCGCGACGTTATTCCTTCACGCAGATTAATCTCGGCGGTTTCGGTACACAGCATTATAATAATTTTCAATATTTTCGTGATTAATTTGCATTCGCCATTTTACCATTTTGGACGCGAAAAATAACCTGCATTCTACACGTATGCAAATTTCAGAATTTTCAGGGCGAAAAAACTTTATACATGGACGAACTCTCGCGGTTGCAGTGAAATACACAACACCGACTAATTCCTAAAAAGCAGGTACACATTTTTACCGAGGTGCGGATGTGAAATATCTCTCTAAATACATTTATGCCAGCCTCAATCAACATTTAAATATCAAATTACTTTCATGTACCGCTAGCGTATTATGTTTTCAATTCGTAATTAGGTATAGGTAAACCAGGTATATTTTGGTGATAAATAATGAATGCGGGCTTTTGAAGCCGGGTCGAAATTATCTGTTTTCTGATTTATCAACCAGGCGGTTCGCAATGGTCGAATGGCCCACTACAATGGACGCTTCAAAGCTCGCCTGGTGTGTACGGGCGGGGAGAGGATTTTTATTCGGGATTACTGGTGCACAGTTTTTAAAACAAAACCAGAAATGAAATATATCGTCTCATTGTTGTTTGCGCTTATCGTGACTGTCATGTACTACCCGCAAAAAGCGTAATAGAGTCGGATTTAAATAAAGGATCTGTAACGCACGCGTCGTGCTCCTTTTATTATTCAAAAATGATTATTAACGAAAACAAAACGGAACAGCCGCTGGATGAATTTGTAGGTAAACAATGGCGAAAAACGACATAATCTCGTCGGGCTTTCGCGATTGTGATTTTTGAATTATAACACCGCCTCGCTGGAAAAATGTCATACAAACTAGGGCAAAGTGGCCCGTAGTGAACAGGCACATACATTCAAAATTGAACTAGCATATTAATTGAAAATTATGAAAAAGTTTTTGATACCAAAATGCTCAGTACATAGATTGATTTAGGTTTATTAACAATGCCTTTTAAACACTTCTGGCGAATTGCAAGAGGTGTTACTCGAGGTGTTGGTATGAGCGATTTGTTTGAATCAATGTAGTTTGTGTAAATTATGTCAACTGATATTTACTTCCAGTTTTCGCCATTTACCAAGAAACGCTAGAAAAAAAATAAAGAGAAATCTGAAAAAACAAAACCAAATTTAGACTTAAGAAAATCATGAATTTTGCTTGTCTTTGGCATTTTTTTCCGGTTTGGATGACTATAGTTTTCGAAGTTTGTGCAATAAAGAGAACCTGAAAACTCTATTGACAATGAAAAAATATCCGCATTCTTCCAGAAGAGACAAATTATTGATCGGTTTTCCAAAAATCACCCGTAGTCTTTGGAAATATGTAATACACTGCTGATGTGCGGATTGAATAGTTTTGGTTAGAATTATGGAACTTCTAGCCTATTTTTGGATAATCGGGGGTGATTCGGATTAACATGGGCTTGGGTTGAAAGGTGTCTACTGATGTTATTTGACTAAATGTTGAAAGTCATTGTTTGAATTTTCCAGTGGTAGTCCAAATTGAATCCTGTATGTTCAATGCAAATTGAACCAAGTGATTAAAACGCTCAAAATGGACATTACCTAAAATACACAGAATTTGATTCAAAAATTGACCTACCTCTTCACTGAAATATTTGGATCGAGAGTTATCTTAGCATAAACAGTGGGTCAAAAAAGTATTTGAACACCTCATTTGGAGCCATGTAAAATTGCTCTCAAAACAGCGATGAGAATTTGTAGTGCTAAATCGTCGAAGTAAATAATATTCAGCATTAGAATCTCACCTTTGCTATTTGAAAATGAAAACTTAAGACCTTCAAGAAAAATAGGGTGTGCAAATACTTTTTGGACCCACTGTAGCTGGTTCAATGATTTTTACTGATTTTGTTCAATTTAAGCAACCAGTTTCTCAAAGTGAACCTTTCCCATACTGAGATACTCATGTTGTTTTGATTTGTCACTTGCAGACATTTTTGGAGGCTTCTAGCTATGGATTTCAAAATGTTCACTGATATTTGCAAATGGGTTCTATCATTCTCTTCCATAATGTAGGATTTGGATTGAAAAATAATACTCGTGATTGAGCGGAGACGAGATGTTCTTTATTCAGAAACCAAGAAAGAACTAAACTAAATAGTTCAAATTAATACGGTCGTATTAGGTCTCGTTTAGGTACAAAATGCATATGGCCTCTTGAGTTCTCCAGAAGAGATTATCAGTCTAGTCACTTTTATTTCCAGTGCTTTGTTGACAGATATAACGGTTTTGTTTATTATGGACCATTTTACTGTAGGCGATTTTTGTATTTATTTCAATACATATTTCTATATACTCCAACACTCCCACTCAAAAATTGACGAAAAGTAAACATGACTTATTGGTAAGATTATGCCTTATTTTTAAGTATTAATGCTAAGAACAAAACGATTATGAATTATAATAGGTAAGTATTGATAAGTAAAAAAACTTATGGTAAATAAGTAACTAACAAACTTATTCTAAACCAATCTTAAATCTTATCTCTGCAAATTTCGCTTCTCCCAGTGGTTTGGTGAAACTATCCGCCAATTGTGCATTTGTGGAAATATGTTCAAGAATAATTAAATTGTCTACAATCTTTTCTCTTATGAAATGATACTTAATATCAATATGCTTTGATCTCTTAAAATTAGTCGGATTATTTGCTAAGGCAATACAACTATTATTATCTTCAAAAATGGTAGTAGCATTTTTCATCGTTATTCCTAGACTCTGAAGAACTGATCTAATCCACACGATTTCTTTCACAGCTTCAAATAAAGCCATATACTCTGCCTCCATTGAAGAAACAGCTACCGTGTTTTGTTTACGACTATTCCAAGAAATTGTACAATTTTCGAACATTTTAATTATGAAACCACTCGTACTTTTTCTGTCGGTTAGATCACTTCCCCAATCAGCATCAGCATATCCCATCAATATTTCTTTATCATTTACTCTACGATAAATTAATTTCAAGTCAACAGTGCCTTTGATATAACGAAGCACTCTTTTTAGATTTTTCCATAGCTCTAAGTTATTCTTATTCTGGTAACGACTTAATATATTTAACGCTAAGCTCAAATCGGGCCTAGTACTTAAGTTTGCATACATTAAACAGCCAATTACATTTTTACATGGCGCGTCATAATATTCATCAGAATTAAGAGCTATATAATCTAATTTTGTGGGAAGTGGAGTACCTACTGGATTGCATTGTACCATATTGAATCTGGACAGAATGTTTTTCAAGAAAAGACTTTGATCGAGAGTTATTTCATTTTCGGTTCGTTTTATGCGAATTCCAAGATAAACCGAGGCACTATTCATGTCTGTCATGCAAAATTGTTGTTTTAAAAATTGCTTAAACCTGGCCATCGTTTCATTCTTGTATGTGACAATTAGTATATCATCAACATACAGTAGTACATAAATATTTTGATGTACATTACCATGGTCCAGTATATACAGACATCGGTCTACTATGGAATTCCGGAAGCCTTTTTCGGTAATGGTTGTGTCGAATAATTCAAACCAACACCTAGACGATTGCTTTAACCCATAAATTGCTTTATGAAGTCTGCATACCTGGTTTTCATTATCGATAACACCTTCAGGAAGACTCATGTAAACTTCTTCCTTTAGAGAACCGTTTAGGAAAGCGGTTTTCACATCCATTTGATGTGCAAGTAATTGATACTGATTAGCAAAAGCTAAAAGTATTCGAAATGTGGTAATTCGCGCTACTGGTGCAAATGTTTCATGATAATCTACGGAATATTCTTGATTAAATCCTCTAGCAACAAGTCGCGCTTTATATTTATTAGGATTACCATTTTCATCATATTTAATTACAAAAACCCATTTACTATCTATGATGTTTCGATTGAGAGGTTTATCGACAATGGTCCAAGTTTTATTTATGTGAAGAGACTCAAGTTCTTCCTTTATCGCCTGCTCCCACTGTCTATGATCATCCCTGTTTTTAATGTCGCTAAAGCGCAGAGGTATTGACAGGTCTGGAACACTTGCATGTAATGCATTTGCATAGAGATCGTATAGATCTTCATTATATAAGGGCGTAGGAAGTTTTTTGAGTCGCTCACTGCGTCTTGGTTCTTGTTTATTGACGTTATTATGTTGGTTTTCGACCAGAGGTGGTGTCACTGATTTGTTGAATGGAGTTGCATTTTCATTTTCAGCTGTTATTGGAGCTTTATCCACTGCATTATCAAGTTCTTTGATTTTATTTGCCCCTTGCATCTCCTGATTATTACTGGATTTATTAGTTTTATTTTTATCTAATTTATCCGTTTCAAATTGCTCAACTAAATCATTTTGTGACACAGGCACTTTATTTGTGGTACCTTTATTTACCTTTACTGGTCGCGAGATTTTAAAATTTATCTCGTCTATTATTACGTCACGAGCTATTTTGAATTGCTCATTTTCGACATCCCATATTTTATAACCGTTTGGCTGATAACCGACTAAAATTCCTTTATATGCTCTGTTTTCAAATTTACCTCCTTTTGGTTTAATTAATATGTATGCAGTGGACCCAAATATTTTTAAATGTTTGATATTTGGTTTTTGATTGTGCCATTTTTCATAAGGAGTTTTATTTGATTCAAGAGCTCGGGTAGGTGATCTATTTATTAGATACACGGCAGTTAAAACTGCTTCTCCCCAAAAGCATTTTTCTAAATCAGCTTTATTTATCATTGCTCTCGCCTTTTCTGTTATTGTCCGATTCATTCTCTCCGCTATACCGTTTTGTTGTGGTGTATGTGGGACGGTTAAGTGGTATGTTATGCCTTTTTCAACACATAAGGCTTTAAAATCATTCGACAGATACTCACCACCGTTATCGCAATATAACATCACTATCTGTGAGTTAAAATGAGCTTGACTTTTAGCAACGTAATCTTTGAACATTTGGATTACTTCCGATTTATGTGTCAGTAGATAAACTACGGTGTAATGTGTGTACTCGTCGATGAAGGTGACAAAATAATTTTTACCATTAACCGTACTTGGTGTTATTGGACCACATACATCCGAATGAACTGCATAAAGCAGCCGTTTCTCATGGTTTTGCACTTTTTGTTTCGCAAATGGAATTCTGGTGTGTTTGCCATAAATGCAAGATTCACACAAATCATCTGTGGGGATGACGTCCTTAAGTTGGACAGAATCATTTATTAATGATTTTAATTGCATGAATTTATGACGACTTATATGACCAAGTCGATCATGCCACAAATTATATTGATTCACCACAGATGATCGATTCCCTAAATGCACCATGTTTTTACGCACCTTTAATTTTACGCAAAATAAGTCATTGATTGACTCACCTGTCAAGATGTTTTTAGTTCCATCTCTTAATATTACTCCGTTTTTATTGAAAAGAACGGATATGCCGCTTTCTTGAATTTTCCTGATTGACAATAAATTGCAGGATAATTCGGGTGAGTAAAGGACATTTTGTAGTGTCCCATTAATACCACCTGCGGTGCACACATCAATATTTCCTCTCGATGTTGCGGTGATCGTGGTGTTTTCTTTCGCCACTGCTATATTAATGGGGGGATTTAACACCTCACTAGTGGTAAACACTTCACTATTATTAACCATGTGATCACTCGCACCCGAATCGAGGATGAAGGTGATGTAGGTGTCATCATCTTCGGTAAAGCTGCTGGAACCTGCTGTCATCATGAAAGCGAATCCCTTATCGAATGTCGCAACTTGGGTAGAATGCTTTTTCTCAAGCATTTTCTTATGAAAATAGCAGTCTTTAATTTCATGATTATTCCTACCACAATGCTCACATTTCATATTCGATACTCGATATTTTTGGAAATTATTTTGCTTGCGGCCTTTATTCCAACGTTTATTTCCACGTTGATTTTGGTTGCGCTGGAAATTTCGGCGTTGGAAATTATGGGTAGATTTATTTTTCGAGCCTCCCGAATTCATTGAAGATCCATCAGTCTTAAAAGTATTTAAAACTTTACTGCTGGTGGATGCAGTCTGACGTTGAATTTTCTTTTCATATTCCAGAATGCGATTTTTCACATAGGTCAAATTTGAATCTGCCGGACTCAAGGATTCCAATACAGTTGTGATATTGTTGTAATTTGACGGCAACGAATTAAGTAACTGCGTTATTATGTCGGTGTCTTCCATGTGTCCACCTGCCGCACTTAATTCCGCCACGCATTCATCAAATTGTAGGAAAAAATCTTTCAGTGAGATTTCTCCTGTGAATTGCAGTGCTTGCAATTTGTTGCGGGCAGCAGCTCTCATCGCCAAACAGCGCCGGATATAATTTTCATCCAACTGATGGAAAATCTCTTTAGCTGTCTGAGACTTCTTGGCGTAAATGAGTAAGTTGTCACTGAGGAAATTCACAATCGTCGTCATCGCACTTATATTCTGCGTTTTCCATTCTTCTGACGGTTCCTCGGGAATATTTTCTTCAACCACACGTAAAAGTCCCTTGTTTTTCAGAACAAGTTGCACACGGAACTTCCAGGAATCATAACCATCACCATCAAAGGGTTTAATATTATATTTTCCTTCTTGGGAAGACATTGTCAATTTTTGTTATTATTAACTCGCGCACTCGACCGGACAATCTGTTAAGATTTACTTTAAGCACTCGCGCTACTTTTATTAATTAGGTCTGAGACTCCTGGGCCCATAACCTGTAGGATTTGGATTGAAAAATAATACTCGTGATTGAGCGGAGACGAGATGTTCTTTATTCAGAAACCAAGAAAGAACTAAACTAAATAGTTCAAATTAATACGGTCGTATTAGGTCTCGTTTAGGTACAAAATGCATATGGCCTCTTGAGTTCTCCAGAAGAGATTATCAGTCTAGTCACTTTTATTTCCAGTGCTTTGTTGACAGATATAACGGTTTTGTTTATTATGGACCATTTTACTGTAGGCGATTTTTGTATTTATTTCAATACATATTTCTATATACTCCAACACATAAGTCACAATGGATGTTCAGGACAAACATTACTCGACCGGCATCGAATATCTACAACAAACTGGTGCTGCATTTAGATGCGGTTTGTTCGGATATCGGCTTTATGGGGGTGTCATTGTTTCGGCAACGCGATCAGATTTTTGCGTACATCAAACGCGCCCCATTAAATCGGACAAAGCGGCGTGCCATTGTGGATCCACGTCCGAAATTCGGTAGCCCGCACGTCGGTCGCGCGTTTCGATAGGATATGTGACGGCGGAGTGCGGACCGTTCCGTAATGCGATAACCGTACACACAATCAGACGCGGAATAATCGAACTACGCGGCCGGAGCCGAACCGAGGCATTTCAGTTTCCGAATGCACGTCCAAATTTAATATCCGCATCGTGACATTTGAGCGGGCCTAGCACAAAGGGCCGCGACGCGCACGGGGCCGTGTGCCGTGCGCCCGTCATCGTCGTGCCGGTTGATTAGGCGCGCACCGAACGTCCCTCCGCTAATGAGAGACGGAGAGGGCGCGAACGGGACGTGTGTGCGAGCACGGTGCGGCCCTTCGTTTAGTTTTACGGGAACTGATTTGATTCTCGCGCCCCCGCGCTCGTTTCATTATTTCACGTAATTACTGGGGGCCTCTTACTGTTTTCCGACGAGCCCTGTTTTTCTTTTAATGACCATGTAAATTGCGGGAGATGGATCCTAATTGCGAACGCGTTCGGCGGGTTATTATGGAAGCGTCAAACTCAAACTAGACCCTCGTGCACGGAAGAGTCGATGTGAGAATCGGCCGTAATTTACACTTGTTTTTGTGCTTTCAATTTGAGGATTCTTTTAATCATTTCAGGCGAATCCAGTTTCCTCTTCAAATTTCTAAATAAAGTTGTCCATGTTTACCCAGTAGAGCCATTGGGTACAAATTTTAATGGCGTAGAGGGTCGAGGGCTTGACCTTCTACAGTCGAAAGTGTGTATCGACATTTTGCAAAAAAGTGGAGACCGAGGTGGAGACATGTTGATCAAATCTTTGGATAAAACTACTTGAAATTGACCTAAAATATCAAATTTTCAACAAATCTGTCAAGAAATTACGGTGCTGTACACCGAATATACAGTCCACGGATGGGGTTTAAAAGAGGAAAAAAATGTTTATTTCTGATTTTACAGAAAAAATTATTCTTGATAAAATCGCCTGCTTGCTCTCAAACCTCTAAAACCCATTTCGTTTTCATTTCAACATGAACAGTTATTTTTTTATGGATTTTATTTGAAATTTCGTTCGGATGCTGCGCGAGCCGAGGGACAGAGAATTTGGGACAGCTCTACCGGTAGGACAGTAAGTAGGAATCATTCATGATAATGAAATTATTGTCAAGGAATCATGAACATGAACATGAACATGAACTCTTTGATATTCGGCTAAAATCAGCCAATTTTGCTTTCAAGTATAGCTGTCCCAAAGTATCTGTGCCCCAAGGTCGGATGCGCATTCGTACGAAACGCTAACAAAAGAAGCCAAATTTTGGGTTCATTATGAAAAATGCCAGTAGCGCTGATAGTAAACTTTCTCTTTGCGTTAAAATTTCATGAAGAAAATAATAATTTGATGATATTTGAATGTCCAATGGATAATATTGTATATTTTCTGTCAGTTATTGATTAATTATCCATCTAATATTATCATTATTTATGAATTAATGAATAATATCTTGATTTCGGCCCCAACCACACCTTTGTTACGCCACTGTCAGCGTAGATTCAAACTCACATTTCCGGATTTGCCCGAAATTTCGTTCGGAACCTGCGCGAGCAAGACACAGATATTTTGGGACAGCTATACATACATCAAATTTAGCAGTAATTCTGTCAAATTTCCTAAAATTTCACCAAATGTACTTACTCAGTGCTTCCAAGAATTTGATCAAGAATGTATTCAGTTTATTAAAAGTTTGTTAGGCCCATATGCATACCCCTATTTTAGTGGTGCCTTTAGCTAAAACCGCCTTAGGATGTGACAGTTCGTGGGCGCTTCCCAAGACGTATGTCACATTTTAAAGCGTTTTTAGTTAAAAGCGCCTCTAAAATGAGGTATGAATATGGGCCTTTGGGTTTAACTGATGTCAAATGTACAAAAATTAGAGTTGTATTGAACATCATTAGCAAAAACTTAAAAAAAACTCCAGTTTTCCTGGTCTCTGTACATTGGATTCACGAAGATCTAGTTCTTCAGTTGTTAAATTTCAGGTCAAACGCAACATTCAAAATAAGAGCTTTACATCTTAACTTGATTCTTTATCTGGATAACTGGGTCAATTTATTCAAAAATATTGCTTGGTTCTGGTCAATTAGACTGAAGATGGAAATGTGGCAAAACATAACTATGCTACATACACGAAGTTTACGACGATTTTTGATGACAATTACTCGAAGTTGACCAAAAATTCATGAATTTTTCTCGGAATTTTCTTGTAAATCAATTTGTCAAAACTGCTAGATATTTCAAATTTACCTCTTCATCAGTTTTATCTAAATTTTTTACATGAATTTACAAAAATTAACCAAAAATGTAATCGTTTTGCCGAAAACAAGTCTACTAGCTGCTAATTAGCTAATTAGCTGACGATTGAATTTAAGTTTCCAAAAATTTGCCAGATTCCTTCAGACCAAATTAGCCGAAAACGTTGTGAACTCGATTGTGGTAGAACAAAGGGCGATTCTTAAGGGCCAAAACGTCCATGCCGGCACAGCGGCCAATCATTGTTGAACCCATACGGGGTGGTATTGTTCCGCCCGTCCAATGCCGATGGTGGTTCAACAATTAGGTCCTGCTCGCAATGGCAATTCAATTTGCGACGAAATCAAATGAGACGGAGCGGGAGATCACAGATCCGGGGCCGGATTAGTGGGCACATAGTTTATCTCGGACCGCAACAGGCAACTGCCGCCATCCAATTAGGTTTTACACATCGCATACCTCGGAATTGATGATGAGAACCGGGGCGGAGGAATGTTTCATTTGCCATCGTGCGGTTATTCCCGATCATTCTGTTCGCGTTCCACTTTATTGAAATAGTTTGTTTGAGGTCCGCCTGACCGATAATGACATCCAAACGGAAAGTTGCGCCGGTCGGACTGTTTGCGAAGCAATGAAAACTCCGGGGCGGATCGGCAGCCGGACGCCATATTTAACTCCGGGCGCCGGATGCACCGGAATTATGGAAAACTGCCTTCGTATCGTCGGCGATTTTCGCGCCGTTATCAACGCAAACAACTCGGTCGCAATTCAACACGTTTGCGCAAATTCCGAATTATCGTCACGTAAACTTTAAAGTAAATATACTTACATTAAGGCGAGGGGGCATTAAACAGTTCTTTCAGTTCTCGGGTCTCGAGGAATTTATGCCTCCTCGCGAGAGGGCGGATTAGCAGCAGCGGGGAATTTATTCCGGCGAAATGCATTTCGACAATCGCATCCGTTTCGCCTTTTTTCCCCGACTCGGCCCCGAATTAGCATAAGACCGAAATTCGCCGCGCCAATTACCGCCCCCGGTTCCGGTTTTCTTTTTTAATTTCGACGCAATAAGTTTTTCGCCTTGCGTTCGTTCCGGTGCTGCCCGAAGATAACGAATAATTCCGGCATCAAGTTTTACAAAATTACGACTCGTGTTAGCAAGCTTTGTCTTTATGTCTTCTTTTTTATTCGTTTCGTACCGGCGAGCTCGGTACGCCTCGGGCTTATCTCGTCTTTTTATATTTAACCAGGAAATAATAACTCCGCGGTTACAGAGGTCTACGCGTTATTCGCGCCGAGGTTTATTTAATCCGGAGATACGCCAAGGCCCGAGATTACAAAATTAAATTCCTTTATTTTTTATGATGGCGTGTGCGCGAGGGGCGACCGGCTCGTAAAATGCGGGGCAGAGTTTCGGGCAAATTGACAGTAAATTAAGATATGTTAAGGGCTTTTTTTCTGTAAGATTTTGCGAAATTATGCCTCCGCGTATTTATTACTTCCCCGATGTAAACGAAGAATAATGCGCACCGGGGGTGACTCGCACGCAGACGCCTCATTTGGCACCCAAATTAACCCCTTGTTTTTGCTGCCCGTAAACAATGAAAATTAATTATTAATAATTACCACGTTCATTCTGAAATCTCTCCGAAACAGAAATTAATAATTTTTAAAATACATTAAGAAACTTGGACGTTGTTATTATGATTAAGGTAGGGTATGATAATACGAGTTGGATATTTTAACCGTTTTTATGTGACAGGTTTCCTGTTCTGAATTTCATCCCGGCGAGAGCGCCAACGTTTCAGAACTAACATAATAAATGGAGTTCCTTATGTAAATGCTCATCCGTAATTTTAATAAAGCTCTCCATTCTTTTGTTTTGAATTTAATAAAGGTCGCCTGTCAGTATTAAAAAGCTCTTTACCTACATTATAACAAAAATATCTTTGCGAAATCACATGATGATTTTCGAGGCATTATTATAACCCGTCTCGATATGAACGGTCTCTCTCTCCCTTATTAAAATTTTATTCGTTCTATTTGGTTTTCATTATGTCTGAAAGATGATGTCGTCACAGCGAAATTAAATTATCTTCTTTTCCTTCCTTGCACCCCCTGCCTTCAAAGGGATGCTCGACGATATTTAAGAATCTAAAATACTGAGCTTTCGTGTTTTTGCATTATTAAATCAGCGCGTGTTTAGAGTCCGCCTTTGATGGATATCGCGGAATTTAATCTTGGGGGTGCGTAATTTCACTTTAACTTATCTTTCGTATTCTTTTGTGACAATTACTGACCTCAAAATGGAAAAACAACACGAGTTTCGGCTCGAGGGAATCATTTTTATCCAGCCCCGAGCGCATTCTCCAATTTTAGCTGATTTCGTTGATTCGTTGCTATATATAGTCTCTTCCGTTTTATTATGTCGATATCGATGAAAAATACTATAATGATAACTTATATTCGTGCGTAAAAATAGCCTTTCATTTTATACCTCTCTGGATATATGTATGTGGTCGTATACTGTCGTATATGATTTATGATACATTAAATTGATAACAACAGAACTACTATTTTGTTTTACAACATGAATATGAATATCGTGCTTTTAGGGTTTGTTACTCCGTACAATGTGAAACTACTTTATTCTGTTAAAACAATATTGGATCGTATACATATAATTTTAAAGCATTACAAATGGGTCCACTTTTATTATTACAAATATTTCCAATCACAAACAGAAATCGAAGTAGATACTGAAGAATAATAGATTAGCAATATGTGTGACCATTTTTTTAAATTTCCTACATATTTGAGAGTTTTTTTTTTAGAAATTCAATCATTTAAAGTGACGGCATGCAGTGAGCAATACAGGTAAAATTTGTGAACGATTTGGGATGTTCATAAGTTTCATTAATCTTTATCTCATGACCTGGAAATGAATAAATCGGTCACTCTGAAATTATTATATGTATTTTCTATTACCACGATTTCAGCCATTCTTCGTAAGAACCTAGCCATGAGAAGTGGAGAAACGAATAAGAAAAATGTTCATGTTTCACGAAAATGATGATAATTGCTAGATAGGTATATAATTGTTCGTTTGCTTCATAGAGCTTGATTAAAATTTTGGACAATAGAATACCTACCTTATAAACCTTTTATGAAGGTGCAGAGTTCTTACAATATTCTGTCCTCAAATCACATCCGATCCAGTAGAATTTATTTTAAAACCCTCTCAAGACAACACATGTTTTACTGTAGCCCATTTTTTTCAGTGCTGTTGCTTCTTTTTTATGAAAAAAAAACACGTCAAGACTTTTTTCAACCTTACAGGATGACACATTGCATTTATTCGTGTCCAGTCAATGACACAGAATTGTGGGCTTGTTTCGAAAAACCCCTCATCAGTTTACCCTTAGGGGTGCAGTTTAATTACACCGATAAGGGCGCCCTATAAGACAGAGCACTGGAAACTCGGCATCTCGTAACAGATATGGCATCCAATTTATCCAGTTATCCAATTATAGATCTCCCGTCTGCAGAGAGGATATATCGCGAACTTGCCATGACAATGAATCCGTGCAGTTTCTTACTCGCCATACAGAGAGAGGGTGCATCTCGAGGGCGCGAAACTTTGACGACCGGAGGTGAGGGCGCTCGAAAGTTGCCCGTCTATCTGTGCCGGCGCCCATAATGCGGCGACATGTGTAAATTGCGAACGGCCCGTACGTCCCGCGTCGGGCTACACGACGTCGATCACTTCCCGGTGTTTGTCGCAAACTCGGCCGCACTTTATACCGTCCCACATAATGCGAGCATACAGAGGAAAGTTGCATTTGCGGTCCTGCACCGGAAAGTTCCGGCGAACGTCTGGGAAGTTTCCGCGCCCGTGATGCAGGACCGGGCGGAGTCGGGGCCGATAAACTTTGAATAAATGTAACGAACGGGGCGGCGCGCCTCCGTATGGTAATGGGGCACGTCGACGTTGCCGGTTCGGCCGCCGGGTAATTAGCGAAGGAGGAGAGAGATTGATGTTATTGCGCTTCGCCACCGTTCTTGTTCTTAATTAACTCGGTCCTGCCGTGTTGTCTGTCCGACTGCCGGAGTTATTCATTTCGCTCGCATAAACGAGACGGACGCGAAATAACGTACTCGGAGAAGATCGCATTCAATAACGCCTCTGAAGAATTCGCGCGGGCGGAATAATTTCCCTCGTCCGTATTCCCGATTTTCGTATGCGGAAAGGGAGGCGAAATACACGGTGTTCAGAAATTGTTTTGACCATCTTTTGGGTTTGATAGGTCTCACAAATGAAAATTTTTCATTGATAAACTCGTGGGCAAACGAGCTTTCATCAGTTTTCCCAATGATTTCAACCGAATTGTATGGAAAAAATTGAAAAAATCACTAAAAAAAACTCTACTTCCACTGTAGCTGAAATTTTGTACACCGACATCCTTTTCGTCAAATAAATCCTTGCAAATCCTCAAGAAATCCTCTGAAGAAAAGTAGGGCATAATTTATTTCAATTATTATTATTAAAGAAAATTCCGCATAGTACTTTCCAGAAATTATATTGGATATGATAAAAAAATATGATGTTACTAAAAAGCATTTTGCATTCGCAGATGAGGTTAGTAAAAAAACAGGAACAATCGATGTACCCTCACCGCCACGGAAATCTTCAGACATCCTCAGAAATCCTCTAGAAATCCTCGGAAATCCTCGGAAATCCTCGGAAATCCTCTGAAAATCCTCTGGAAATCCTCAGATATCCTTCAGTCTGTACACAGAAATTCTCGACCTGTTTACCCCCCGATGAAAATAATTCTCTAGGAATTTACTAGGGGCTCACTGAGGATTTCTTAGAGATTTCAGAGGATTTACTCCAAAAAAAGGATTCATGTACAAAATTTCGCTAAGGTGTTTGCCCTCGACTTCTTTTTCTTCAGTCACATGAAGAATAATGTCTACGAGAACTCAGTCGAAAGCGAGCAAGAAGGTGGAGAGAATTGTTGAGCTGCCCCAACTCGAAACAAATTCGGGGATTACCCATATTTTTCGGCATGAACTGTTATACAGGACTTTCATTAATGCCCGGGCACCACGTGACCATTAGATAGGCAACTTGTTATACATATTCAGGGATATGGGTAGCACAGACTTGGTAGTTATTGGGTTGCTTTCAGTAATATTTGTGTCAAAGTCACCAGTGGCGCCAGTTTTCGAATAATTTGATAATTTATGTCAGTCATTATTGACGGAAGATTTTGAATACTTTAAGCCCCACACCAGCACATGATTGCTCGAAAACCACCAGTGTTCTTACATTTGAGTGGTTTAATTTGTCTGTTTCCGATTTTATTTGCCAGGAATAATAATAATACATTTTGGCCCACGGAATATGCTTGTTACGCCAATGATGTAAATTGGGTTGCGTACTTTCAGTAGGTCACGTGGTGTCCGGACTTAAATGAAAAGTATTGATAAGCCGTAAGCTCATCTGCCCATGAGTTTATCACTGAAAACTGCGTATTTTCGTGAAATCTCTCATTCGCGAAAGTTTGTCAGAAGAATATCGGCACACTCTGGTATAACGACATGTAAATATTTGCCGGAATTGGGGGATCTAGCACTTGGGCGCTGCGAACGCTAATAAATGCCCTCATGAACTTGTTGCAGGCGCAGTCGGATTAATTACGAGACACAGTTCCAAAGGGAAATATCTGCGCGATCCGGAACAATGGTACACGTAAACGCGCCGTTCTCAGCGATTCCGTAATGAAGTGTAAATTTGGTCAATTAGTCGTGTTTACCTTTTTAACGGTGGAATAAATGGATTCGCCCGCCGTTTATAATTGTGCCGGCGCCGTCTTCTCTCCTTTAATTCTTGTTTGATTTTCGGATCCGGTAATGCAGCGAGAAAACGGCGGAGAAAAATCCCGGGAAAGTAATCCATTTATGCAACCCTCTCTCGCGGGCCTGTGCGCGATGTGTAATCTGATTTTTATCAAATCGTAATCCCATAATGACTCCACTCTCTTAGTGTGTTACGGAGGGTCGCTGCTCTCCCTTTTCCGCCGTTATTTATGCGCGTTACGCGAGCGGGGATCGGAAGGTGTGCCCTTCCGATGATGTGGAGATTTCAATTAGGCGGAGAGATTTCCGGCTCGGGATTTTTGTGCGCGCAGCCGGCATTTTCCCAGTGTTGCCGCCTAATTCGGCATGCAATAATTCAGGGGTATGAAGCCGTAAAAGTGGGTTTTACGGGAGAAATTGCGCGCAACACAAAAGGGAGTGCGTTATTATCTGGCCGAGGCACGCGCGGTCCTTTTTTCGATGCGAATCGCTCTTGCACTTTTTCGGGTAATTCGACGTTTACGGCGGCGCATAATTCACCCAAACCTCCGACAGGCCGGTAATTCACCTGCGTTTGCGGCCCGAATTTGACGCTTTACGGCGATCGGTACATCCAATAAATCGTAATTCGCCCGAGGAACAATGCACTTATCGCGTACACCGTCTTCCGGCGATAAACACAATCATAAACATGACTATATAAAATAAGTACGGGGAGCTGATCATAAACCCAGGCAAATAAGCCATATGCGGTTCGGGCGGGAAATATAAGATGCAGAGCCGGATCAAGTTTATTATACCCGCAACCGAGCGCATCCGAGGCCCGAGGGGCTCTCACTCGATAACCGACTTACGCGGGTACATCCGAACCTCTGACGAGATAATCAGCGACATGTCTGCAGGTGAAATTCCCGTTTTTGAGCGGGGGGGTTAGTTAGTCGAATTTGTTTAATCAAGGGCGCCGCCCGCCCTCGAGGCGGGGGAAACTTAAATGTGAGTACGTGTCGAAATTGTTCGCAGACGTAAGCTCGTACAATTGTCGGAAGTTTGCGGCGGCCATTCCTGGGGACATAAAGAACAGACGAGATACAAACGGTTTCCCTTCTCCGCTTCTTCGTTCCGGCTTTTTGTGCGAATTTCGCAACGATAACTTAAAAACCGGGCGCAAATCCGGGGCCGAAAAGCCGGTCGGATTCGTGGTCGGTTCCTATAAAAATTCCCGGGTATCTTCGGATTCGACCTAATTGGGCCCGTGATGCCGCGGTATATTATCTCACTGTCTGCCCGAGCCTCAACAAAAGGTACAAGCGGGAACGGTAGAAGGAAACTCGTAACTCACTGTTTGGCAGCTGATACCTAATCTTTAATGCCTGGGGTGGAAGCGAACTACTTAGGAAATTTATGATCTATAAAATGTAGGTGGTAGTACGAGTAATGTATTATTATCTTCCAGTCATGTTTCATTTTGAATTTCGTAAAATTTTTCCTTGATGATGCGTGGCTTCCATTTATCAAACAACGGGTTCGTTCCCATTTTTTCGTATTAATTATGATTGTTGACTGAAATATCCTTGCATTTTACCCAAAACAAGCCTCTTCCATTACGGTCGCGTGAAACATGATTTTCAGTCTACAGTATGACAATTCGTAAAGTTGCGAGTGTGTTATGCATAATGGAGAACAATCCGAAACACATATAAAATTTTATAGACCTTTACGTTTTGCTGATTTACAGTCAGCTCGGTGTTAAGATGCGTCTTTACGACAACACACCGCTGCAGGACTAAGTAAGTAAACATATCTCGTTGAAATTACAAGTTCCGTAATTCATCCCGAAGGAAAGATGTGCAGAACACATCCCGGCCGTAACGGCCGAATTGTTTATGGCCGCATTCATGAATACTGCAATAAAATACAGGTACTTCATTTTAATAATGAATAGAGGCCGGTACAAGGCAAATTTGCACTCGGAGTTGATAAATATGTAAAGCGTTGTTTATAGACCTCGGCCCGGACTGAGTTGCACACACGTTTTATTTCTCACGCTGATTTAGCTCTCTCCGGTTTCGATCCGAAACCGAATCGAATTAATCTCCAATTTTTCGCTCTCACCTTCGCATAATGCGGAGAGGTTCGGATCTTTGAAATAAATTTGAATTTTCACCTCTTCGTCGCGAAATTTTTGTCCGGGAGAGAGACATCGATGGGATTTCCTCTGCTCCTCCCCGGCTCGAGTAATTGAAGTCGGCAATTTGCATAACTAATTTATAAGAAAGTTTAAGTATTTGCTCTCCGCCCCTGAAAAGAATTTGCATAGCCGTTGGAAAAGTTCTAAGTTATTTTGCACTCACTACTTACAATAAGATTATTTACATATTTGCTCGCGAGAGGAATTGTGTTTGGGAGCGCAACTCCGTCCGGTAATAATGTTCTCGTTCGCGCCTCGAAAATGGAAAAGTTTCCTTTATTTCGCGAAGGAACGCGCCGCCCGGGAAATAGATTTTTAATCTAGGAAAAAAAGGTGAGCCGAATGAGCCCGGCGCAAATTTCTCATTCCGAGAGGGTACGGTTTAGTTTGGAATTTATGTCGAATTTACAGCTGCGAGATAAAATTTTACAACGAGACGTTTATTCGACGGCGTAAATGATTAAAGGGTGATGAAAATGCCGGTATAAAAACGCGGACTCGACGATGCGGTTTGCAAATATTATGGAAATTGACGAAAATCGGGACGCACAAGTAATTTGAAATTCGGATGTTCCTGAAATAGGACTGGGTGAACTGCGGCGCACTAGTAAGCCGATTAAATTAGTTTGGGACTACACACCGCTATCGCAGTCTGGGTGGGTCTATTGTGATGGAGAGCGCTCTCGGTACCGATCTGTTATGTCAGCGTCTTCTTAGGTTGGCTTTAATCCTTGGCGGCGGGAGATTTTCCTCCGGCTCATGTTGACGACACACAAAAGAGGTTGTTGTGAAATTATCTCCCTTTATATAAATCCGCTCCGAACATAATATGGTTCCGAAGTCTGCAATTTTAATACTAAAAATAATCCTACAGATTCTGAAATTTCAATTTATATTAAAATATTCTAGGCAACAAATTCCGGAAAAATGTAGCTAACGTCAAAATCGTGTCGGCGCGCTCGAGAAACTATTTTCAAATAATTTCAGCAAAGGTGCGTCCCCATCATATAAAGGTTGAGCCACGTTTTGTAAAAATCACCATAACCTTATTCAATCGGAAATGCGAAAAGCAGGAGAGGCTCAATTTATTAGGCCCACTTCACCTTAAGAACACACTCATCCGTAGCAATTGCATGGGAAAGTTTTCCTTTCCCTCGGCGAAAACGAAAATTCTTTAGGAAAAAAATCAATTACAGATAAGGGGAAAGGAAACGTCCGGAGCTTGATGGATCGCTGATGATCTAAGTTGAATTTTTCGGTGGGTCGGTCAAATAACTGGGTTACCGACCGTGCATACCCGGAGGCAAAGCATTCCGACCTCCGGAAAGCGCGCTTCATTGCGATCCCCGTAAACCAATTAGGAAAATTCGAAGAAATTCCACGCAAACTACTCGAAAGCGTCCGATATCGGGGGTATCTCTGTCCCAATTTCGCGTGAAATTAACGCCGTCTCCTCGTCGCGTTTCGAAAACGGTCCTCGTGAGACTCGACTTCGCTTTACAGAGGAGATTTTAAGACAAATTCGCGAATTCAAGCCTTTCGGCGCTCATTCAATTAGGGGGAAAGGGGACATTGCGAATACCAATATCTGCTGATTGATGTCGAGTGCTCCAGTTTCGTTTCTGTACTCCTATAATAGTTGCCGGCAGATAAATCATGCCCCTCTGAAGTTATGGATCTGCCTCAATCACCGAGGCACACATAGGAACGATTAATTATTTAGGTGTGGCTAGAATTTCCGGGGTGCTTCTGAATCTCATCAGTGGGGATTACGAAGGCAATTACTATTGATGCCGAGGCATTGTCAAAGGCAACTTTGAAGATATAATATCTATAATAAATTAATTTTGATTTAGTAGCGAAGGTTTGGCTGTGCCGTCCTAGTGTCGGGATAATTGCAAAGAAGCCCAATCAGTCCCGCTTTGTAAATCGTGCGTAATTATCCGATCTGACTCGTGTAGGTACGTATAGGTGGATTCACTATTATACGTTCGTGATTTCGTAAAAGCCGGGAGATTTAGGGATTTTCCGGCCGGGGTCAGTCTAAATTTGTTGATATATGAGTCGTTATCTCGGCAGCGCACGTAGAGACCAAGGGATGATGCTTTATTTAAGTGTAAGATACTCGGATGAAAGATGGACTAAGCTAAGTGTGATGGACTCTTATCTTGGCTTCACTTTGCGCTATGAAATTTGTCGAGTCAGCTTCGAGGGCGTCATCTACAAGAGAATTTTAGATGGATATCCACTTAACTCGCTACCCCATTACGACCGGCCATTATGACTGATTATTACAATCGTTCTTCTTTTTTCACCGAGAACGTCCATCCGGAAAATCCCCCTCCGTCATCCGCATAATAATAATAAAGAAACCTGGCGGCGTTATCGACATTGTTATTAGAACGGTTCGGTCGAGGTTATCGAGCCCCGAAGGCGGAAATCTTATCAATGTTTAGACAGTAATTACATTAGCGCGGGTAAGAGGATAAGATCTCTTACATACTTTAACGTTATTAGGTTGACGGAGCCCCGTCATCACGAGATCCGGTAATAAGTTAATGAAGTACTTGCACTAACAAATTCGCCCTCACTTCGTTCCTGTGCGGCAATGATTGAGGCCCGATGCCGTCCTGATGGACTACTTAACTCCGCTTCCAGCGGCCCAAAACTCGATTCCCCCGGGCGGATACCCCCGATTCCCCCAGACTCGCACCTTTGGCGCACCCTCCCATCGATTACCCCGTGCGGACCGCCCGACCGAATCGATATTTCCGCAGGGGATGCCCGCGGTGGCGATCATAAATTCGATTTGATTCACACATCCGATTCGCGATGCGCTCACCTGCCACATGAAAGTCACGGAAAAATCGCCACCCCCCGAAATTCGCAGGACAAAGGGCGGGTTTCTTCTAGTTCCCCGCATCGTGTTAGGGTAATACGTTTTCGCGGCTCAGAAATGGCCGGATTCCCACGAGGGGCCTCGAGTCGGCCATCCCGGTCGCAATATGGATAAGCGTAGGTGAAGTCGGTGGCAAGTGCCATTTGTTGCCCCCGCGAATATCGGCTTCTTACACGCTGCGCCCTGGAAGGGAGATGGTCGCCCTTAATCAGTCTTAATCCCGAGTTACGGCCGACTCGTATATGACCTACTACGCAAAATCCCATTTCTTCTTTTTCCCGTTTGCTTCGTACGGGCGAGTCGCGGGGGATTCGTGTGTTGTGCGCCCCATATAATAACATCCAGAGGGAAGTCACTTCCTACCAACTATCGATGCATTTTACGACCCGGGATCCACTTTTATATCTGCGTGGAGCTCGAAACGGCCGCCGTAAAACAGAAATCGAATTTATGATTGAGGTATGCAAAAAAACTGTAAGGTTTCGGCTCCGGCCGGAATGAAGGCTTTCCCGAACCGAAAATAAAATTAGATCGTTATAACAGTGGAGGCGTCGCCGATCTCCCGGGGATTTTCTATTGACTTTCGCGAGATTGGATTCAGATTACTATTGGATTATTGTACTGTGCGTGGAGGTATACGGCGAAAGATATTAAGCTTTAGATCGAATTTTGCGAAACGCGACACCTCTCCACCTCATCTCCCGGACGGAACGAGAATATGCCGTCTGAAAATATTCCTTTTAGGCCGAGCGGAGCGAGATGAAGTTTCTCAAATTGAGTTTTTCGCCTCGCGATGGTGAAATGCGACAAAGGGAGTGTTTATAATACCGTAATACTCGCCAACTTTACGCCCTCTCCGGATGCGAGGTCCCGATATCGCGTTACAAATGACGAGCCATCATAATAACAACGCCCGAATTGCCGAACGTTATTCGAAATCGATCGAGGCCTCAAACGTATTTAAACAGTGTCACGCCTCCGCATTAATCCGCTAACCTCATTAGAAGGATTGCTAATCCTGACCTTACGACACCGTAGCGTTTAGATCTTATTACCTGTTAAGCGTCGTATTATGGCTCTCTAAACAGACTCTGCCGGCTTAATGCGGGCGCGCCTCCTGCTCGGGGTTATTTAATTACGGGGCGATATGTTTCTTGGTTCTATATTCATAAAGGGCGCCGGATTTACCGAATTCCCAGGCAAATTACCGCGGCGTTTGATCTCGCGCTCACGCACGCGACGAAATTCGCCGTCATCGTTATTGGAAAGGTGCGGCGGTGCGGCAAATATTGCGTTCGATGTCTCTTTCGGCGCGTCCCGAGAAAGCCGGAATTAAATCGAAGCCGCGACTCGTCTGCAGCCACCATAAATAACTCTCGAATCATTTAAATATTCTACTTCTTTTCTATCCCTTTTCGCTTTCAATCTTTAAAGCTCTTTGCTTTCCGCGTTCGGGCGAGCTTCCGCGCGCTTCACGCCTATTTTGAATCTTTTAAAGCGACTGTGGCGAATTCCCATCGATTTCCGACGACGAGACAAAGCCCGGAGAAAACTTCGATTTAATTCGAAATATGTCTTTGTGTCACGACCGGGTGAATTAGCCACCGAAAAGGAAAGTTGGTGGCGCACTTTGTATTTAGGCCGACATATATTCATTCCAGTTAATACAATGGTAATGCGGCGCATTATTCTTTCGTTCTTTTTGTTTCTGTATTCTCCAAGTACCTAAAAGCGAGGACCGCTATATTTCCCTAAATAATAACGTCGACAAACAACAAAACCGTTCCGAAAAGTCGTAACATTATAGGTTATGAGGATATTTGAATAAAGTCCATCCAGTATAATTATCGCACCATCAAATTGTCGTTAGTCGATATTATCTTTGAACAAGTGTTAAAAAATAAAAACGTCTAGTGCAATAATAATCAATACCCAACTGGGGTAGGAGGACAACCAACTATAAATAGCGCATTTAATGGCGAGTATAGGTAAAAGCAAAGGTATATAAATGATAATGCGTATGAGGAAGTACTTGGTTCTTTTATGTGCTTTTCTTTCTACGAGACTTCTTTACGATTCAGCTTTTATGTTATTAAAGGATGCGGAGTGGGTGGGTCTTTCCGCATCTTATCGATAGGGGAGTTCGGAAGCCCTACCATTATCAAAGCCGTGCCCGGAGCTTTTGAGCGTCGAGATTCCGGAGAATGCGGTGTGGGGGTCGCGGTCCGAGACGAAATCGCAGTTTGTTGTGTAAATTAGAGACGACATTCCGGTAGCCGCGCGCTGTCATAATCCGGGAGTGGTTGACAAATGCCCCTTCGCACGACGAGTTCCGGGAGCTAACGGCTTAAGCCGCCGCACAATCGCACTCGTTTGACTTTCGGCTCCCCCTTTATGTCGCGCTTTTCACATTCGGAAGGCCGGAAGGGAATTTTCCTCTTTTCCGCCGACCGCGATATTTAAATTCTAATTCGGTCCTGAGGCCCGCTATAAAAACGCCACCCGAATGGCGAGTCTCGTTAGGGTTAGGTGTGCTTTCCCAGGTATAAAGCGCACTCTGAATTAAAACGTCATAAAGAGATTTCGAGGTCGAATAATAATAACGGACGGAAAATTACACTAATTCTGTTTATTTCATTCCACCGGATTTAATTACGCGCCTCGGCTTTTTTTTCATTACGACGACTTCAGGTGCGCACTCTTTGCGTTATCTGAAATTTTAATTTAGATGGAAATTAAAAATCTCGTCGTTCCCCGTCGGGCGAGGTCAGCTTGTTACGCCTAATTGGTACCACTTTCTTGTACTTTTCGTTTGTTTGCGAGTTTCGTGTAAACAACGCGCAATCACCGGAGAGAGGCCCTTTAATGAATTTCTGGCCCGATCTGACACACGAGGTGAAAGTCGGCAGCTGGAAATTTCCCTCGAAAGAATCCTTTCGCTTTTCGCGAGAGTTTCCACAAAGAGTGTAGATTTTTAGGCTCAGATGCTTCCAGCCCGGCGCCTCCACCATTTTTCATACATTTTCCCATCCATCTACTTTTCCAACTAGAAAGTTGCGAGAAGCAGAAACGCCGTATATAGTGCGGAATATTATGTCAGATGAGGCTCCCAATAATAGGACTTTGCCAGAGTTCGGTGCCCGCGTCGTATATGTGATGTCCGGGACTACCTTTCGGAGTAATGTCCATTTTGGGGGTTATTGTATTAAAGGGGTAATGGCCTAATTTCGGCTGGGTAAGTTCGGGCGTTGCCGTGATATTCCAAGTTATAATCTCTGCCTCTCGTATGTACGACTCCCGCGAGTTCGAGAGCGGATGATATCTCGTCGCGGATTATTTTTATAGGGTTCGAGCTTAGAAAGCTCCCGGGATTTATTGACTCGATCAGTTTAGTGTTATGGAGCATATTTTCACTGCAGCCAGGGGTCCGACCGAGCTTTCCCTCTCGTTACGAGTCTAATTCTCATCCACGCAAGCGTATTAAGCTTTAAGCTCTCGCGGAGGCACTCGTTTTGTTTTATTCTGAAATATTCTTTAGATATTGACAATATAATAGTTATTTGTATGGATTCTGAGTGTCCAATATCCTGAAAAAAGTTTCATTTTCATCATTTTGAAATGGATTCTTGTATGTTTTGAATAAGATCTTAAGTACTTTGGAATCAACTCTGAATGTCTTGACAACGTTTTTCAATATTTTGAAGAGAAATCGATATCTTGGTAGAATTCTCAGTATATACTTCCATTTTTGGGGAAGATTCTCATATGGGATAAGATTTACGATGAAATTTGTAAAGATTTTCATTACCGTAGAAGCGTTTTTCAATACCTGAAGGTGTTTTTGCTCTCTTTCGTGCTCACCCAAGAGTAGCAAAACGGAGATTTAGTTTTACCTGAATTTCCGTGATTTTAATACAATTTCACATTTATCAGGATTCAAATGAAACGTTCGTACTCGAAGTTGTTCATTAAATATTTCCCGAGCGTTCTCACGTTTTGCGCGCGCTGATGGCGAGCTTTCGGCAGAGTGGGAGAGACGGCGCCTTTAAACGGAGACCTTTGTCAAATTAAACATAATTGACAGAACGACGGGGAGTGTATAAAGAGCCCGTTTTGTCTCGTATTCAGGGCAGGTTATTGTGACGGGTGTGACATGAGGGTTGTTCGCACCTCGCCGGCCACTTAATGCCTTACACACACTTTCTATGCGGGTTTTGTTGCACGCTGCGGTCCCCTAACCCGTCTCCGACAGACGTTCCCACTTTGCACCTCCATTTAACAAGGAATTTTAAACAAATTGCCAATGTTCTCCTGCACGGCGAGAAGGGACGCAAATATTTATGGAACCGTACACGCAGCCTGCGCCCCGTTAAATTCGCGAGCGGGCACAATTTACCCGTATACGCCGTGTGGCAATTAACCGGGCGAAATTGCGTCATGTGCCCGGGTATTAACTCGCATCAAGTTGAGCTTTCGTCGAGCAACAACTCAAGTAAAGTGTCAGGACCGAGCTTATAATGCGAACTTTTCGGTTATAACTGGGGAAAATTGAAAATCCTCTTTCGATAATGTTTTGGAAGTTGGTTAGGACGTGTGAATTCGTCTTAAAAGCGTTGATGAACAACAATCTGCATTGCAAATAAATATCAGATAAATCTCAATATTCTCGCGGCGTCTCCAGGAATGGGTCGGTATAATTAACATTTCTCGTTAAAGATTGAAGTTTTCCGTAACTTGGGAATTAGTTCCGGGAGTGGAGAGAGAGAGGAGAGAAGAAGTTGTGCAAATTCTTGCAATTTGAATGGCGAGACATAATAAAATAATAAAAGCAAAGCCCCATTTGGGGCCCTGATTGAATAATTCAGAGCGCGGTGAAGCACGCGCCTCTGTTATTTGAGTTTTAACACACTTTAACCGCCCCGTCGCAACCGTTTGCCTGTAAAAGTTAAACTAACGTTTTCCTGAGCTGTTTCTGTAACAAGAACGGCGTCATTTCATTAACCCCACACCGCCGACCGCGATCGCATGCACTTTTGCAAGGAGGAATTCGCCGGATGCGACGAGAGCGCATTTCCGCGAGTGATGCGAACGTATAGAGAAAGACCGTAAAATTGCCTGATCGATATTGCGCTCGTGAGGTGAACGGGATAATATGCCAGCCAGTCGGACAGGTAACGGTTGCGAGTCCTTTAAAAACAATAAATCATAATCAAAGGTGACCCCAAACTGTCATTTTGCGCCGGCATCTTCATCAGTATTGATTAATATGCACTCCGTAGGAGATGTTGCAATCGACGGGGCGTAAAATAAGACAAAACTTCGAGAGCGGAGTGGAAAACGTTCCGAGCCGGGACAAATGGAGGTCGTGACAGAGGGGATTTGCATGAAAATTGACCTTTACCCGAATAGTGTGTTTTTGCGAAATCATTTTTTACCGAATCGCGTGAGCCGGTGGCGTTAAATTTAAAGACCCATCATCATTCGAACCTCAAAAGGCGTCCTCTTTTGCGTTAATTTTTTGTTCGCCTTTACAGGTGGTACGTCTTAAATATTGCCGCTTTTCACGTCAAGGACTGTGCAACATCTATGGGTTCTTAATTAATTTGTTCTTGGGGGCTTTATAAGAGAGGAACGATTTGATGAGCCGAAGCTTTCAGGAACGCAATTTGTAATTAGAAACTTTATCTTTCTTTATTACTTTGTTCGTTAACTTAAAGGATTCCCTACTAATTGCAAAAATTATTTAGAGAACACAACCTGGGATGCGCGAATACGGAGCGCTCTTTCGAGCCTTGTTAAGACTTCACAGGAATTTTCCATCACAGGCGGTTATTATTCCTTCCGATATCACAGCTCTGTAAATAATTGGCTCATTATGCGATATCGGTTTTGAAAATTTCCCAGCGACTGTGAATAATATTGGACCTGTTATTATAATATATGAGAAGTAAACTCTGGGGGTGTTAATAAATTCCAGCGCAAATCCCCCACGAGTTCAGGTGATGAAAACGTTGGGGATTTGCGGGAAAAAAGCGAGAACCCCGTGTGAATTTCGGTCCGCGAAAACAATAGCCCAATTAACTTTTGTACCCGTACTCCGGTTTTCGCTAAATTCGATGACTCCACTGAAGCGATGCTCTTTATCTCCTCCGTGGAAACTGCCAGCTGGCCAATAATCGGTGAAAAACTTTTTCGACCGACATGATGAGAGTGTAACGTTTTCTTCTGCAAAACTTTAATTGTTTCGCCGTAGTTAATGATTTGTTGTATTCCGCACTTTTGTTTGCCCTTAAACTTACCACTTCCACGCAGGGCGGAATTTAACATGTGGCTCCGAGCGAACTTTTCCAGGAGGGGTAAACGACGAAACTCGGACTTGGGGCGACCGAGGTCCGAACTCGAAACATTAAGAAAACTCCACTCGGAAAAAATTGCCAGTTCGCACACGATCTCTGACGGTATTATGTCGAGTTCGAAGGCAAAACAGCCCCAATTGCTCCGGCGGACGGGAAAATCTCCATCAAATTGTCGAGCCATTCATCACCGCGTTTTTGTGCGCCGCTATTCCGAATCGCAGGGATTTGCATGCGAAAGATATACCGCCGAAACACCTAACAGGATTATTCGTTCGGCTGGTGCGCTTTTATCGATCGGTTGATTATCGAAAAACGCCACAATCCCGACGGGTTTCGTGCCGCTCTCGATGCCCGAATTAGGAACCACGTGCGCACACAGAAGGATCCTCTCGTTCCGAAAGGACGCAATTTCATTATACCTGCCTTCCGTGTTTGCGTCCTCTAATCCTGGGCGGGCGCGGTGGCAGGGACTGATTATATCCATTTATATCTGTTAATTAAATTCGTTAATACATGATTAGAGACCGGGGAATTAACCAATTTCGCCTGCCTTTAATCCGATCGATTCAACATAAACAAGCGTAAGCGATTTTGATCAATAGTTTTCGTTATTTCGTGCTTTCAATAGGCGAGACAACAAATCATAAGAGATGAAAGCTTTCCGTTATCTCGGTGAGCCGGGAGCTTTCGGTAACAAACTACTTTGTAGTGGTTTTGACCCGATCAATCCGAAAGGGCGAAGGATCAGGGAGCAATAGAATATATTATCATAGCAATCAGATTCGCGCTACCGGCAGACCGAGCCGGGCCGTTGTCATCATCATCGATATTGAACCGCATTCCTCTTCCGTCTTGTCGGAATCGAGGGCAGATTAAAGATGTGCGCTTTAATCGGGGCGACAGATCGCCGGAAATTGCGGGAATTTTACCATAAATTTGGCCCGGCCGATTGATTCGAGAAGAAAGCGACTTTTATTTCGCCCGCGACCGAGTCGGGAGTAAACGAACCGTTTTCCGACGATAAGCATCGGTAGCATGCAATTTGGCCAAACAGCAACGAGGCCTGTAAGTAAACTCTTTGAAACGACATTGAGTAATGAAGCGGCGGTCGCGGCAGGAATGCAGTTAAGCGACCGAATTCTTTTCCACTAACGCCTTCGAAAGCCGCCCAACGTCGGCCCTTTGTGGTGTCCACACGCGGAATCAATCCCGACTTATCTGACACGATCCGGTTCCTATTTATATTTTTACGTGTGGCCACCCGGACCCGTTATTACCGCTTCAATCACGCTCATTGTAACCGACCCACGGATTTATGCCTACTTTTAAAGCGACCAGCGCAAAAGGTTGAATTATTTCCCGGAGCTTGGGACATAAATAACGTCGGGGTAATTTCTGTGCGGAATACTAAAGTGTTTTCTTTTTATTTCAGGTGAGTGCCGAGAGATACTTCTTACTCGTAAGTACCTGCTACGCCCTGCCTATGATTTACCTACCGTTGTTGAAAACTCGGATTACCCGTTTGTTATCGACCAATAAATTTCTCGCTCCGTATTTGTTATTCTGCAATCAAACTTAGGCAACCGCCTGGTGTTTTTCGGGAAAATTGTATTCAAAGGGTGGCCTCAGAAGGGCGCAAATTGTACGTGTAGAACTAATCACTTGAGTACAGGCCGCAACTTTAATCCCATCGCTACCTCCTCCATACAACTTTGTAATGCAAGTGCAGCGGTTAAAATGGTTAATGTAGTTTTAGGGTCGTGGGGGTTAACCAAACACGGCTTTAACATTGATTAATACTTTGCCGATTTCCATCACACACGGGCAGATTAAACTTCAAAGTCTTATTAATTATTATGTCGTTCGATATTTGGGAATTGGGAATTGAGTCTCTGTTATAATAATGCACTGCAAAGATCCTAGATATCGTCGCGAATAAAACTAGAAACTTCCCACAGCCAGTGTGTTTCTAATCGCAATAATAGAGATTTATGAGATTTTATCGCAGACAGGCTAACTGGCTGTTAACTTGATAAAGTATTGCATTGATCGTAATTAAGATCGTCCTATTTTCTTGTTTTCCCTTCTGCTCGCTAATGGCCAAAGTTGCCTGGTCGATATAAACTCTTATGATTCAAGGTGTTTGAACTCGTCCACGTAATATATGTTGGAAGGAAGGAAATAAAGCTTTTCGGTTTTTATAAATATTTAGGGGTCGCTCATACGAGAGAACAAGACAAGAAGTCCGGGTTATTGCCGACTCCGGGGCACCTATACCTATAGTTATGTGTGTTCGAATGCGAGCCGGAGCTATGGGTGTTTGCAACTTTGCCTCGTATCAAAAATTATTGATCTCGTCCTCCCGCCGTAATATAAGCTCTCGAGTCGTTTGTTGTCGCTTCTGTGACAAGAAAATAAATATGCGACTTTCGGAAAAAAGGGCCGAAACGGCCTCCATGCTCCTATATGAAAAACGATTATCAAATACGCTTTTGTCCGCATATGTATATCAGACACGTCGTACATACAGGAGCAGGTCGCTGATAAGCCCCACACTCCATGACTCGACACCATTAATCATTCCGACGTTGCCACCGTCTACCTCGACATTCATACTATTATGTTGTATTATACGTAATATTTTCAAATTCTGAAGGGAAATTATGCGGGGCGGCCGGGAAACAATAAGTCACTTCCACCTCTATATCACGAGAGTAATGGAACGAAAGTTATAAACATTCTACGACACGATTGCAGTGCATCACACTGCCCGAAAATAATAACAAACCTTGACCTGGACTTTATTAATCGATTTCATTCTGCTGATAACCCAAATTCTGAATAATTTTCATATGGGGATGAGCTTGATCGTTTTGCATAAATTTATCCAACAGACGCCATACCCAGGAGGTATAAATTGGAACCTACAGGAATATAGAAAAGGTTCTTATTTATTACGTTGGCAAGAAGCCGGGGATAAATCTCTTGCAGGTACGTCATGAAATATTGCCAACAGATTTATTGCTTTCTAATGGACAGCCCCAGTGTTATATATCTATCCAGAAGCACAACTCCCTGGGGTTACCCGAGCTTTTCGCATTTTACAGCAGTTTAAATTTTTTATTCGAGTGTATGGATATTAGACCCACCCACGTCAAAATCGGGCGAATTTTGTAATAGTTTTAGGGAAAAGCTCCGATTCGAATCGTCGTGCAAATAATGAACTTCTGTACAATTTCAGCAGAGTAAAGTGAAAATTAGAAACTTTAACGGTGGCTCATTAAAACTTCGGGACGCATAATCGGAGTGCCGAATCAACTTCAGGTGCCGGAGAGACCGTTTCGAAAACGGATGCGCACCCTGGCGCGACGGGAGCAAGGCGAAAGCTAAATGCCGGAACGGATTTACCGAAAATAATTTTTCGCTTTTTCTATATCGGAAACCGAACGGAATCCTGGAGGCGATAAGCTCCGGAAACGTTCTGGTGCATTAGGAAGCACTGCAAATCGGGCATAATGGAAGCACCAGAGCGTCTGCACCGCCGGCGATAATCCCCGAAACACCAGAGACCCGTCGGGGAAGCTTTCCACAGATTAATCACTTTTTGCAGCTGTCCATGAAACAAGGCAATCGACCTAAATGCGGCCGGTACTTAGTAAAAGATGATTTTTTTCTCGCAAAAGTCTACTACAATCGATTGTCTGAGTCTAGAGACCCAGGCGTTGCCTTTTGATCGACGGTCTCGACGCTCAATCGTCCGAGCATTTCCGAACGTAATTGCACCAAATCTATAGATGAATTCTTCGGGAATAAAGCCTTTGGGAAATACGCTCGCGTTTGTTTGCCGAAGAATCGATATCGAACCTCTGTGAGTGTTATTACGCACTTTACGCCCCCGGGTTCGAATTCGAAATTAAGACGGCGCTGTGCAAATACAATTTTTAGCAGACTGAGACAAATGTTGCCTATAGCGGCTCACATACCGAATCTTGATGGAGTGTCTCGCGAACCTTCTTTCGACTTCACCGAAAGCTTTGCAGCGGCATCCACTAATGAGACGTGTGTGCCAGAAATGACGCTTTTGTAATTACGGCCGACACGGAGGAATACGCTCGAGTCGCTACGATCCGACACATCGACAGAGCAACACCCGTTATATTGAGGCCGGGGAACGTAAATAATTTCTCGAGTTCGCTCTTCGAGATAGTTGGATATTTACGGGTCGAGTCCGCGGAGTGGACGTGGATTCCGTGTAAACCGCCTCGCATCTTGCGCCGGAAGATGTGCGAGAGTACGCCGTAATTCTGCGGAGGGATTTAGCTATCGGGTCTTGCACATAAATCTATCCGATAAGACAATGCCCGCGTCCCGGGAAAAAGTCCGTACCTGCAGGCAGTAAATTCGAGAGCTTTCACGCAGTTATCAACCGAATTCGCCGAAATCACTAAAGGGAAATAAATACGCGACAACGGAAAGGACGACCTCATCGCCCCCGATGAAAAATCACGACCCTCATCCGTTACACGGGAGCTTTGATTATGCGGCGTTAAAAACGAGACGATGCCTCGAATTGTCTACGTTATGTCGGCTCTCCTAGCATTGCCCCTCAAAATAAACACGACTTGTGTAAATGAGAACGCACATAATGGCCGTACTTGCACGTATTATACGTGTTCGTTCCTAGTTTCGTCCGCTATGAGAGCAGCGGTATTCATCAAATAATTTCGAGCAAATCGCGTTTTCATGTTTGCGATATGAATTTGCCGACCGTACTCGATGACACGACTTCGCCATACACTTATTCAACCCCTTCAACTAACCGTCGAGCTTCTCATATACGCGGGTAAACAAATAATATTTTAATTAGCTTTAAATCTTCACCGAAAGCTCGACACCCTCTAGTGTGTCGCGCATGTTTACCCGTTTTAATTGAACTCTGGGCGTCCTTATCGTCACGCCGATCTGTTTTCCGTTATCTGTTTAGTTTGGTGCCTGGTTATTTTGAGGCGGCTCGAATTGTTTATAATAGCTTTTGAATCTCATTCTTATTCAATCGAACACGTTTCTAATCAAGATCGAGTGTTTACTCAACACTTCAATTTCCTCGAGTGCTTCGGCTGTTGACCATTGTCCAGTCGGGACTCAACACGGGATCTTCTGTGCAAACCCGGCGCGAATCTGACCCCTCGAAATGACACAAGTCTGCCGGCACGACGTTGCCGCATCGATACATTTTCGCGTTGGATGCGAAGAATTTCTGCATTTCCTGGCAGGACGCCCGTTTTTTTCGAACAGAGTGCTTAAGGAGGGTGGCGAAACTGATGGCCACCTTGACCGAAATGCAGTTCGGGTGGGTTCGCGAGGTCGCGGAAGGTCGGATCCCTCGCCGCTCCGCCAGCTGTTGATTTTCCATAATTCCGTAAGCGAAAACCGTATTATAAAGGTGCGCACTATAACTTTGCGATTATTCCGTTGGTAACGGCGAGCTTCCGTTTCGAGCTTGAAATGTAAATTAGGTTTCGATGCTCGCTCGACTAAACCTAAACTCGCGAAATCGGGAATTAACTCCGATTGAATTATCGGGCTGAGTCCGGCTTGAAAGGGCCTGGACCCGATTTTCGAATCGCTCCACAAATGCGATTATAACACTTTCGATGACGAAATTCGCAGGGACGCTGGAAATTTGTTGTTGTACTAGATTTTCGATGTTTGGTTGCAAGCCAAAAGCTCTTTCGACAAGTAAAGTGGATGGGCTATAAAGTTTATCAACTCGTTCGGGTTGATTGTTGTTTGTCTGTTTAAAGATTAGAATTATTCATGTCTTGGGTGAACTTTTCCGGGGCGAGTACACAGGTAGGTTGCCCATTGTCGTAATTTCGTGAAGTTGTGCTTATTAAAGTGGCTAATTATTCGGCGTCTGGGTACCTGAAATGCTTTGTCGGGTTCATTGTTTTGCGGTAATACCTAAGGGAACTCGAAATTAAAACGGCTTACGGAATATCTTACACAAGCCGATACTTACGCTTCATAAAGCATCACCAGACGCAGCCTCGCGAGGTTGGCTTTTACAAGTTTTGCGGGTCTTTCTCTCGAAATTTCGCCGTTTTATACGAGCCTCTCGCTCTGTTTCTCCTCGAGCGGCTTATGCCTCATTGCTCCCCGTTACGAACTCCGTATTAGGCCCTTCGGTTAATTGTTTCGAGTTGCGTGTTTCTCCGTTTATGACGGCGTAACATTTTGTCGCCGATGTCGACTGGGTGATTAGGCGATGCGGGCGCGTTTTTGCGCGGCCCGTTTTAATAAGTGTGACTGGGTAAAAACGTTCGACCCTCGTCTGCATAATCCGGCCGACCCGTGTCCGAGTTTCACATACTTGCCGGTCCGACCGCATCCTGGACAAACATTCCGGAAGTTGCCGGACCCGGGGGCGCTGAAACGCCGCGGCTCGATATTATTCAAACACTTTATTGTCCACCTTTGTTAGGAACACTCGCCGCGCCCGGAATGCATCTCGGCTCCGGGAATCCGGGAACTGATGGATACTTTCCAGAACTACGCCACCGTCGGTGCCACTAATATCTCGATGCTCGAACAACTAAATTAACTTTGAATGTCTATCAATATCTCTCTTCCCGTTTGCGTCGTGCTTGCTTTGAGGTGCTCTGTTGCAATTTTGGGGCGAGTCGTTTCGGGTAAAAAGGCCGTATCCTTCTCCCCCATCGGGTCTAATTAGAAGGTGTGTTCGGGACTCGTTTGATCAAACAGTGTCGTTAGCAAGTTCGCGTTTGTGAATTGATTACGGGGGTAAGATAAGTCTCGAAAACTCGCACTCCTCCGCTTTACACCTGTTTTACGGGGAAAAGTTGATTGTAATTAATTGGATGGATGCTCTGAGTGGCATACGAAACTTCTTGATACATTTTGTCCGCCCGCGCCGCCGCCCTGTGTAAGAAATTCACTTCTAATCCTTCTCCTCGAACTCCAAAGAGACTTTCCAAGCATAAATGTTGATAAAGTTCGTGCAATCTGTCAAACTTTTGTAACTCCATTCAGTAAATGGTTAGGACGACGCTGTTATGAAAGGGATTTTCATTTCGCATTAATTATATCAGTTTAACCAATAAAATTAGGCACGCGGATATACTCCGCTATCAACTCCATACAACCTTCGCTATCTTATCACCGTTAAGTAATTAACTCTACCGATTTATAACGCTACTCAAAGCTGATTTTTTTTTCTTAAAAGAAAGTAGCAAAAGTGAATTGAAATTACTTTCAAGCCTGTTTATTTTAAATTGTAAGAAGGAATAACTCATTATAATCTGCATATAAATTATTCTATTATCTGAAAAGCCGTTGTGAGAAAAATAATGCCCGAAAATTACAGTTAATGTATGTTCTTTTCTAGATGGTCCCACTTGTTGGAGTTCATAAGCAAGCCATAAAAGTTTCCGATCAGATTTCGCAACGGATTTAAAAGATTACCCCTAATATTGGAGCCGGCAATGCGATTTGTGCCGTAACGCTTTTTCCACTAGATGCTTCAATTATGCTCAAGATGAGTTATATCATCTCGTCCCCATCGGTCTCATTTGTGTACTTGCCGTAACCGAGGGACAAAATTGTTTTCGTAATTAGTTTCAGTGAATCGTGCAACCGATTAAATTGCTATACTAAAGTGATTTCGTAGCCGAGAGCGATATCAAACAGTTCAGGTGCACGGAGGACCGCACTAGCTGGGGCCACCCCGGAATGGCAATTAAACCTGCATATCGTTGCAGACCGGCGATTCTGAATGAAAATTGCGAAAACCGTGTGCACTTTTCCGGTGAATATTTCAAGGCGGTTCGCTCCGGCGAGCCATCGATCTGCCGGCGGAACCGGCGGGGTGTGTAATTAGGGATCGCGGCCGGGACGTAATGCCGTATCGAATATTCCAATTATCAATAAAACTTGCGGAGGCCGCGGCGATGCGAAAGGAGGAACGAACAAAGAGCCGGGGAATCCTATAAAAGGATATCTCGTCCCGAAATACAATATGCGTGGAGTGGATTTAGTTAAGTGGTCCGATATGAATAATGTAACAGGTCGTTAGCGTTTCGAAATCATTGTTCGTTGTTTTTGCGGCCGCGGCGTGTCGGCTCGGGCCTCTTAATTGCATTTAAATACGGAAAAAAATCATTGTCGCGCCGCACGGCCGAAACACCGAACGTGTTTGATGCGAAAATGCCAGTTAAAGGGGAGGCGCGCCGCCCCCCATTAAAACATCACACCGGGAAAATTGTTTCCGCAAACGCAATCTCTTTAGGCAAATCGCCGCCCGCCTATGCAAATCTTTCTTTTCCGCACCGATTTTCTCGCAAATATGACGAGAAGGAATTCATTCGAACTCGCATTTTATCCCCGGTCCGAGACATGATTACGGTAATGAAGATTCGAAAAACTCACTATTATTATTGAAAGTCCTTATTGACATTCGACGAACGGTTTTAATTAGCCGACGGAAGTCGGAAGTAATTGCAAACCCGTCTTCAAACTGTCGACGCCTTTTCCGCTAATGGCGATTTATTTGCCTAAACATAAATTACTCGCGGTCCTCATTATCCCCGGATATTTTCTATTTCTGGTATTAAACTCGGCGAATTCCTAAGACATCTGTTGCCCGTTCCCCTAATTAGTCTCGAGCGTAACGAGAGCGACTAGACGGGATCGTCCCTATATTGGATCGGACCGTTTCTTTCATAAGTCCACTAAAGCGTAATGGAATCGGGTCCGAGCTTATGGGGACCGAAAGTGGTCAATTTGAGAGTTGATAATCCAATTATAATTCAATTAGAGCGGTACTTTGGCGAGAGGGGGAAAAGAGTCTAAATTCTGAGTCTCTTTTGTAACTGTGCCCCATCCGGTTATTGATGTGATTAACACTGCACACACACACTAAATAATGATTTCCATTCGATGAAGCAGAAACTGAATTTGTTGTCAATTCCAGAAATTGTTCCGAAATAATTAGTCGATTTGTTAAGCTGAAAGCGAATTATCGCAGTCGGCGTATTGCATTACGACCCCCCTATATGAATAGTGGCGGGTAACTCCAGCTTGTGCCTAATACCATAAGAAATTTAATTAGTCGCGCCGTAGCAATGCAAACAATTACATAGTAATAGGAATAACCGAACTGGAGTTTGCTAATAGGGAATGATTTAATTACTTAGGGTTAATTAAAAGTTCTCGCCGACTTGATTATTACGAGTTCTACCGAGACAAAGAATTTTTAATGATTCGCCTTCGCCGATAGAGTTTTCCAATTAATCGCAGGCCGGATGCGTCCCGCTCTCCTGCCAGATTATTGTCGAGCGGAGATCGAAATCGGTGCGAATTCTGGCCGGCTCACGGGGTCGTGAT
The DNA here is from genome assembly GCA_949788335.1 of Salpingus planirostris. Classification (NCBI taxonomy): domain Eukaryota; kingdom Metazoa; phylum Arthropoda; class Insecta; order Coleoptera; family Salpingidae; genus Salpingus; species Salpingus planirostris. Next base: position 4,717,684 of record OX460920.1, on the reverse strand, counting down.
ACCTTGGACCGGAATCGATTCACGGGGCTAAACCCTCAAATTGCGGACAAAATTTGTAGCGGCGATATTGAATGGGAGCGGCCGCGGGCGGTCGAAATAGAACTGAAGAATCCTCCGTTGACCGGAAACGGTTAGCGGTGTTGACTTTCGCCGCTCCCGGAATAACGTTAATCCGTCCGAACGTTCCGGGAAGATCCGCTCAATCGAAACGGATTATTATTATTTCGGGATCGCATTTTTTGTTTGCCGTGGGGCGAAAACAAACAGAATTCGCTTCAGTTATTTATTCATTTAATTGTTGTCCATGTTGACCCGTCGTTTTTTCGGCGCTCGCGAAAAATCGCCACCGTGGGGAAAATGTAGGTCGGGACCGGAGGAAATGATAATAACGAGAGAAAAACCGGAAAATCGGCTAGAATTTTGGTCGAATTTGTCCTAAACGGCGGGTACACGGCACGGCCGGCCCCTTAATAGGCCCGCTTTGATGTTACGGCCTTTTCGGGATTTTCGGGACGTTATCCTTTTGGCCGTGCACGGCGGAGGCGGACAATGCGTGTGCCGCCAACCCGGCAACCGTATTGATTGTCGCCAACTGCGCTAAGAATTTCCCAGAAGGCTGCCGACGTCCTTACGCTTCCCCATATTGTAGCGCCGTTATTGCTACGGTTACACGCCCCCTATTGCTACAACTGTCACTCATCCGTTCGGGACCCGGAACACGCGTGTTGTGGCACTAACTCGGGACTCTTTTTTACAACGCATCGAATAAAACTCCCTCCTGGGGGAACTCTACCTTTTACCTATCGGCCTAACGTACGTGGACTTTTACGCGATCCCGTCTGATGAACTCGAGATGATATCGTTCCGGGACATGCGGATCAACTCACCCGCCCTACCGATTTTCGGGGGCTTTCGGGGCATTTTTCACTTCGCTAGTTTCGTATTGGCTCCTACTTACCACAAGTGCCCTCGTCTTATTGATATTGTCTGAATAAGAAATGTGCGGAGTGCATTAAGGCTATGAATACTTGAGAATAATCCTCGGAATAATCTCAATACTGATAGAGGAGTATTTTTGAAGAATCTTTGGAATAGATTATAATAATAAGAGTATTGAAATCGATCTCAGTATCAATCCCTTGCAAAAGAGATCAAATTTCATGGTTTATCTTGGGCTCTTGGGTAAGATTCTTAATTTTGATGTCTTGGATGAGAGCGAGTATTTGAAAGCAGTTCTGAATATCATTGATTCGGAAAAGAATTTCAAGCTCAGTTTTCTGAAAACAACTCTAAATCTTCTGTCTCACAGAATATTCCTCGGAATATTCTCAATCTCAATATTCTAAAGAAAATGTATCTCAATAGCAACGACTTCCAATTTCAATGTCCCAGATCCTCAATGCCTTGACAAATAATCTTGGAAATGATTCTCAACCTGGTTCTCAATGGTTTAGAAAAGAATCTCAATCCTAATATCTTAGTGATAATCTTACAAACCATTATGAATTTCGATATATCTTGGGAAAATGGTCAATCTCTATGCCCCAGGAGAAAATCTTGATGTTTGGAAACTATTCTCAATATCCAATACTACGTTTTTGAAAAGTATCTCAGTATCTTGAAAACGATTCTTGAGCCTAATTTCATGAAGAAGATTCTCAATGTCTTGAAAACCAAAATATACCGGGAAAGCATCCTAAAACATTGGAAATATCAAAGTCTCGTAAATGAAATCTATAGTCACAGTACCTTGGTAACGATTCTCAATCTCGGTGTCTTGGAAATGATCCTCAAGATAATAGCACAGTTTAGGCACTCTAATATAACAATGATAATAGACTGTCATGGGAAAAATCTCAATCTCAATTCCTTTGAAGCAAACATCAGTCTCAATATCTCGCTACATATACATATGTATGTATCTCCAAAATCAAGCTCATATAAGAGATAACAATACCAGGATTTGCGTTTGGAAGTATTTTCGCTAAATCATAATGCTCTGCTTTGAAAATATGACCGAAATTCGCCTTTGTGTTTATTTTATCGTGTAAGTGAATTTCGTCGTTTGCATCAGCGATTATTCCGTATCCTTTTGCGTGTCGAACACGAAATTCCTCCACTTTGGGACTTTTCGGTGCGTGAGTTGACACGAATGTTCATCCACGCATGTGTGTATACTCCTACCTGCCTACCCAGAGTTCGCCGTGTTTCGATTTCGGTTCGTCCAGATTACACGCCTGAAAATTTCCTTTATCCCCATATTCATACGGAAATTCGTCGTGTACCCGTTCGTCCCGAAAGCGCCCGGTGCGCCCTCGGTCTCGTTGTTCCGCGTAATGGAAATGGCGCTAAAATTTAGTGTCTCGGAAAGTCGTGTCGGAACAGAACCCGAAAAGAGGCTCACTCTTTGTTCCTGTCCTTTCTTTCACTTATATATTTTCGCCTCCGACAAAAACCGTTTCCACCGTGCGCCCCCGGAGCTGAAAGCGTTCGCGGTGGCTGCGAACGCGTTAGAAGAAAATTTATTTTTGCAATAAAACACACGAGCGGTCTTAGCCGGTGACATTTTAACGGGCCGGAACGAGAAAACTAAGCCTCTGCGTGGTGTTCCCAAGGTGGAGAGGCGGCCCTCTCTTATAACCTGCCCGTTTAAGACATGCGATATGGGGCGCCAACCCCGCCAACCCTTCTGGGACGTCATAACTACTAATAGGATTCGTAATTTACGCATAAAATACTGCCATCAGCCTGCATAATGGCCGATAATTATTATACCAAACTGTTAAGCCAGCCATAATTTAAATTAGCTTCGTCTCAAAGTTTCTTCATTGTCAATATTGATCACAGTGTGTAGATCTTGAGAGAAATCCTCCATATTTTGAGCTTTTTGTGTTTCAGTGCATGTTCCCAGTCTGATAGTTCCAAAGTTCATGGTCCTAATAACAGCTTAATTTTCCATCTTGGTGTTAATGTGGGCCATTCGTAGATAATGAAGTGGGTCGTAAATATACGAGCGGATAATAGGGGCGAAAGGCGTGGGGCTACCGTGCGAAGCTCGGACGAACGGAAAATAAAGAAGGGCGTCTCTATATCTGGATGTAATATCAAGGCGGACCATGTGGTTTAATGAATGGAATCAATAAAGCTCCCCAGTGCAGAGCGAGCCACGAAGCCACCGAGAGAGGGTCGTGGGGGATGAAAGTTCCGGATAAAGGGCATCGGATGGAAAATGGAGATCCGAGCGAAAATGCGGAGCTTTCTAGACAAAAAGTGATAAGAATTCGCCGAGCGAACGACCCGGATAAAAGGGTGGCATGTTTTGGGGCAATTAGGGAATTGGCGCAGAGGCGTCATCGTTTGCGAAATTAGGAGAGGTTCGCGTCGCCCCCTCCACCGATCCGATTCAAATTTTATCGGAAAGTTTATCTAGGCGAGTTGTGAGGTCTAATCGGCCCGGATTTCCCACCGGAATTTATTATAGTAAATTCACGGATTGGTAGTAAATCTGGAAAGGCCTTTGCGGGGCCCCGGGGAGTTGGGTATCAACCGCCAGACTTGCCCTCCTCGACCCCTGTCGAAAATTCAACACTTTTCCGACATTTTCCATTTCAAAGGTCCCCTCTTTGCTGCTGCAAGGTAATAATACCGGGATATCAAACTATAAATTAGAAAAGGGGATGCGAAAAACGAGTCGTTTGCGTATAAAAATACTTGCGTGCAGCGGGGGAAGTAATTTCGCTAGTCGTATAGACGCATGGCGTTATAATTCTTTCGTTATACCGGGGAAGCGTGACGCCTATGACAATTTAAGTCTGGTTTTGTGTAAGAAGTTGGGAAAAGTGTTCGCGGCGACATCAACAGCTAAAATTCTCCATAATTTATGCTAAAACTTCGCCGATACCATCACCCTCTTCCTCGGGGCTTTAGCGTCCGAAATTAAAACGTTTCGCGGTGGAAAAATTACAGGCCGAACGGTGGGTTGGTTTCGCGGGGTGGATCGCGCCCTTCGCCCGGTCGGCCATAATGTGCTTTAGGGCGGGCCGGGCTGAAAGGCGATGCGTGGATCGTTTCCGGACGGTAAAGCACGACGTATGGGGTCCGCAGGTAATCTTTCCACGTGTTCCTCAAGTGGTAACGTACGACACGGTGGGGAATTGGCGTCGGGGTGCGAAAAACTCGAGTCGTAAAGAACTCGACCCTACCGGCGATGATCTGACGTTTGCGTCGACTCCGGGAGGCAATTTATTTATAATTCGTTAGTCAAATTGACCGGGGGTTTTGCGTCGGGTGACGTGTGCGGTCTTGGTGAAAGGCGGGCTGGCGGTCCTAATAAAGGCCGATATTGCGGCATAAAAACCCGGAAAAGTGGCAAGATGAATGATGCTTATGCGGAATGACAAACTTTCGAGATGAACCCGCAAAATATAGAGTACGATGCGGCGGAGGAACCGCAAAGGCGGGAAGTCTGTGCCCGTTTTGATTGAATGAAAATTGCGCATCCTCCGTGAAATGATATATCCGCCATCCCTCGGATTCAGATAAGAGACTTCTCTTCTTTTTATATACGGATACCGGGGGCAAACGTGACATTTTTTCACACTGACAATTTGTCCCGGGGCTCTCGAACTGAACGCCGCCGTCGGGAATAACGAAACAACGTCTATTCGGAAGCGCGCCCTACACTTTTTTAATATCATTGTTTGTCCCTCACTCGTTTTATCGCATTCTCGATACTCCTCGACGAAATTCTAAATCGGAAACGGGAATTCGACGTGAATCACGATTTATACGCTGATTACGTGACTCGGCATAACGATCAACCCAGTTTCGTCGATCCATCAACTTGCCCGAATTATTTCATCTCACCTTTTAAATCCCCGCCATTGAAAATTGTAAAGCGAAAATATAAATAATCTAGCGAAATGTCGATCTCGTGCCGGATTCATCAGGATGATGCGGTCCAACTTCCGGATCCTGACGGAACAATTTCGTATACTTCTTCGGAAGCAGATTAGGCAGAAATCCCCTCATACGGCAGAGGAAGACCTTTGACGCCGCCTATTATCTTGCGGTTACTCTCTAAATTACCGCCGTATAAATAATAAATTTTCATTTCCCGTTACCCTTAAAGCTCCCTCCTGATAGATAAGCCGGCCGGCGATTGAGCCCCTCTCGTACCGGATTAGTCCGCAGATGTAAGTACGGTAGACTTTTGTACATGTGGATTTTCCGCGAATGCGCCCCCGACATCACATTAGTCCCGCGCAAGGTAAAACAGAAGAAGAGGCTTATGATAAGCGGCTTTCCTTAGTGACTTATGGCCGTTTGCGGCCCGAAAGAATGAAACATTAAAATGTCCGCATTTGAGGATTCGGCCCTTAAAATTTTAATAACGTGTCGAGAGGTTCGCGCTCTCCTTTAACGTCGTAATTTATTCATGTCCACCTTCACGTTTCCTACTGATAACGCATTTCGCGCGCGGTTTTTATTTCGCTTTTTACGCCGAACGTAAACCGGCGAATTTTCGGCGCCGTAAAACTCCGGCCGGCTTAATTTATGCGCCCCGAAACAAGAACATCATCACCGTTTCGTTTTTGAGATACGCCGTGCGCGTATGTTGACACCGGCGGCCCGAGCTTTCGGCGGTAAAGTGCGAAATGTGTCAGACGTGAGCAGTCGGCGCTTAAAGCACCCATGAATTAAACATTCGAGTCCTGGAGAGCCGGCTCGGTTCGCATTTTCCATGCGGAATGCATCCGGGGCTGTCTGGTACAGATTTGATAAAAAATACAATCGCTTCGATCCGTCTCGGCAGATCGGAATTGATGTAAGACATCTTCATGAAGCGCCTTCGAGTCTTCCGAAGATTTCCCAAGTTTTCCACAATTAGCCGCGCAGAGGACGAGTGCAGGCTGATTGATTCTGGCCGGGTCGTCCGGTCGTAACTCCGGGTGGAAACTGCACCGCGCACTGTGGGCTCGGCATAAAATTACGATTTGAATTCGAACGGCTCCGCTTAAACGCCCACATTTGTCGACTCTTTACCCTTCGGAAACTATCACGATTGTCGATGTGTACCGGCGCCATTTATCACTGTCCCGCTAAATGCGTCGTTAGCATACGTGGCCTTTTAATGATCCGGCTTGTCGCGGACTCGGCTTTAATGGACGGCGAGCGCGCCCGGTTTTGCGACCTCTTTAGCACCGAGCGCCCGAACGCGATTTTGATTGTTCATCTTTATTAGCCGATCGGAATTAATTAGCGGGGCGCTTCTGCACCTGATCCTGGAACCGCACGCGCGGATTTGCGGGGTTCGTGGACCGTGAAAGTCGGCCTTTTCGTCGGTTCTTGTTTATGGGACGGACGAGTCGAAATTAGCGCTTTATGAAAATTTTGCGGTATGGATCCGATCTAGATATCCCTCGTTTAATTATTAAATTCTGTGGAATTCAATTAACATTATCAATTTTCGGAAATGTCTTATCGCGACCCGTGAATATCATTTGCACGCTATAAGACCATGATTAATGAAAAGCTTGATATGAATCTATAAAATATATAAAATCATCCAGGAAAGGGTCGAAAACCCCAATTAGTAGATTCCACCGGATACACTGCTACACGAAATGAACACACTAATGTGATTTTCAATAATTCTTCACATACCTACTGTGTCAATTTTGAAATATTGTGTACGTTTCAGAGATGTCCTATTCTGGACTTTTTGAATTAATAATATGGATGTTTGAAATGGCATTTGAGCTCGTATTTCTGTAGATTGAAGTTTTCTTCTTCTTGGAAAAATCAGCGGATATGAATCAATTCATTCATACTAATACTTAAGAAAACTTGATAGAGCTTTAAGTATGTCTTTCAAACAGAAATCATGAAAATTTCGAGAAGAATTAGATAAGCATGTTAATCAAAGGGGTAGCCGCGACTGAAAATTCTGTTCACCACATTCCCATTCTGAAGAATTTCTAAACTTCTCCAAACATTTTCGAAAAATTCTCAAACATTCCCAAGGCTGAAATTTCCAAACATTTTTACATATTCCTAGCACTCTCGCATCCCCTCAATCCCAAAATTTGTGTACACTACATTCCCGTTGCGGTTACTATCCATTGTTGTGAACTTTAAGACTACATGAAAATGAGTCGTCTGTAAATTACTGAAAATCTGAACGTAAACTGCAGTTCTTTTTAGAATATTACTTAAGAAATTCCGTGTGATTGAAAGAAAAAGAAACTCGTAAATACCAGGTCAAAGTAAAATTTACCCGTAAAATTTTTAAGAATCAAAAGTCGTAGAATGGTAAACTTCTGATTACTTATTGTGTTGTAATTTTTTTTCAACCTAATTTTTCTCAGTGTGGGTCGAGATATGAATGCGTCAATTTCATGGATCAGTGAATCTGCATTTCTGAACTCTCCAAAAGACGAAAATGCAGAAGTCTTTCGAGATGTTGCCGAGTTTCAAGATGTTGTCGTCGGCGGCTGGTTAGGAGATCTTATTTGGTAAGGACGGGTCTCGGGAGCGTTCCGGATCCTGTTTGAGCCTTGTAGAGCGAAACTGGTGAGGTGTTATATCCGCGGTAATGCAGCCGAAGCGACGTGTAAAGCCAAGAACCTCGCGTCTAAAGATCCCCAGTCCGTGCCGAGAATGCCTGCGGACCTCTTTCGGGGCATTAATACGCACCTTGAATTAAAAAGCGACCCCACCTCTCCCTCGAAGCCCCAATTGAATAATCACCAGAGCAAATCCCGATTCGTTCTCGGATTTTCCCCCTTTCGGTCTAGGGGCGGAATCGCCTTCCACAGTCCCACGCACCATGTCGAGTTCGATAATGTAGTCACGACCGTAATTTTATCAAAGTTATACAAAGACAAACAGGATCGGTGGAGTCATGTATATCAATATTTCCAATCTTACACTTTCTGGTCAGAAAACATCTCGAGGCGCTGCGAAGTTTTACTGTTTGCTTTTTCTTAACTGGGGTAGGTAGAGAGTGGAGCTTTCGCGCTGATACAATACAAAATATTATGTGTGTAGTTAGTGTACGTGAAGGGAATGCCCCCTTTATAGAAGACAGATTCCTCCTTAATGTACAGGGTGTCTTTGAAATACGTGTACAACCCAACCTGAGGTCAACCTGAGGTCAAAATAGAACGATTCAACTAAAATAACCTCAGTCCAAATGTTGATAACAAAAAAGCTACAGGGTGAGAATTTTGATTTCAGCAAATTGTTTTAATAATTTGTGAAGTTTTGGGAATATTGATTTAAAAAATTGGTACACGAGGCTTTTTCGGTATGGGGAATATTTATCTGGACTCAGCTTTGCTTTATTTTCTAGGGGGCACCACATACGCTATAGGCCCAAAACGGTGCATCGTGGCGACATTAAACACGTAAACCTTTTTTTGGGTAAAAGCATCAGACAGTCGATAAGATTAAATTTATTGGAACCTTGATAATTTGAAGGGGGAAAACCCTAGTATACCAATTTTTGAATATTCCCAAAACTTTTAAGTTTTCATTCACCCTGTAACTCAATATTAATATTGAGGTCATTTTGGTTAAATCGTTCTATTTTGACCTCAGGAATATGTTACACGTATTTAAAAGACACACTGTATTACGAGAGGATTCCTAACAATGTTGAGTTTTTGCACTGAAGTTGGTTGTGATGTCGGTGGCGGTTTTCGGGGGGTGTCCGGTGTTTTCGCCGACCTTTGCTTCCTTTTATTTCGGATTCCGATCGAGTGATAAGTGCGCGCTCATCTTTAAGGGACGTGGATGTCCCGCGACGGTCCCGTGGGGTCAAAAGGGACGGAAGGACGCCAGTATCCGTCGGGATCCGACCGGGGCACACTTGGCCCGAGGGTATCACGTCTCAAGTTAGCATACTACGTGATTTTCATACGTTAGCGATCGCTCCGGCTCTCTTTCGCGATTCCCGTAATCTCCCCTGTTCTCCCGGACTCGGCCCTCTCTCCACTTCGACCTTAATCACGCATCCTTCCCTTCGCGATGTCGATCATACGTCGCGTACGGCCCCCGGCGCCCCGGGGAGGTCGCCGATCATTCGAAAATTCGAACCGAGGGATTTTTCGCAAATGGCAGCCGGATGTGAAAGCTCTCCGGTTTCGGATCGAGTCCCGTAACGCACATAATGCCTGAATCATTACCGGAGTCGCGAACGCCATATACGACACGCGCTTTAATGTTCCGAGAGCGCACAGGTAAAATTACATCACGATTTCATTGTTTGCAAGGTTGCATTCATGCCGTAAAAATAAATATGCAATCGTAAAGTAAAATGTGTGCATCATGTAGATCGGGTGACAGATATGCACGAACGGCCGTTCATTCCGATCGTTCCGCCTGATTTATATTAAGACTAATCCGTTCGCATAAAGAATCCGAAATTCGGCGACTAGACGGACTTTATTACGGAGCGAGGCTCTGCTGATCTCTCGTTCGGTACTTTCGAATAAGCGTAGGGAAAAATCGCTATCAATCACCCCCACGTGAAAGTTTACACAATCCTGAAAAATGCGGTGTAAGACCCGGCAGCAACAACACGCTGATATTACCTGCCAGGCTGCAAATAGCGTTTTTAAGTGCGCGCTAAAACGTCAACCTGCCGCTGGAAAAAAGCCATCCGCAGATTTGAACATTTTATACACCCCCATTGTACATTCACTTATTTCGGCTTTGTGTCCGCGCCCCGTTTTAATTAACTCCTCACTGCCGGATCTTTTTCTCTTTGAAATCCGACCATTCGAAGCGGACGTAATAAAAGTCTCAATGTTTTCGCCGAATGACCTCCCGGATTGTTTATGAGTACTGACAAATACGATTTCACGTTGATATCAAAATATTCAACTTTCCGGAGGATTGTGCCCGCTTTTGTGAAACCTGCGGACAAAGGGTTGTATTACGGCGGAGCGAGGGATGGGTAATTCCGCATTTTCAGAGCTTAAAGTGCAATTAATCCGCTAGCAATTAGCATAATAGCACTTGCGCATGGAAACTTTGGAGGTGGCCGCTTCTCGAACCCTGAAAATTCCATATTCCGTAAACGTAGCCTTTATTACCAATTACAGAGATGTTTTGGTTATCGTAAAACCTAACGATGTCATACCGGCGGTGTTTTCTAGACAGACGGCGATTTATAAGGTTAAGCGTACGTTTTATAAGGTTACTGACTCCTTTCACCTCGAATGACAAAATTGCCACAAAATAATACTCTGAAACTTTGCGATTTTAGTCGATTTATCTGGAAAGTATTTCGTGTAATAATATCAATCACGGTATTCGGTATAAAATGCGAAAATGTTGATGCCTGATGCCCCAGAGATTAATGCAATAATTCGTGTAGGGATCGTCCGTTTTAATTCGGAGAGCGTGATTGGCGTAATGCCTATTGATTGAGATTGATTTATGGGCGAAGATAATGGCAGATATCGGGCTGAATGGACGACCCGGATATATCACGCGAGTCAAAGACACCCCGAAACCAGCGTCGAAATCCCCGGAACGATAATAATGCGACACGTAAATGGAAATCTGGCCCGCGGGCCCGTGGGATAATCGGCAATTTGTTCCGGAGAAAGGTGTTCCCCGGCGGTGGTCCGTAATGCGGGGAAGCTCGCGTTATAAATCATTAACTCGCGCAGACAAAAGGTGGCGAGCGGAATTCGAGGGCTTTTAATAATAAAATCGAAGCCGCACATTATTTGCGTTCGCCTTCTCGGTCGCCGGGGCCCCCGGATTGTGCAGGCTCGGCTGCGTCCCACATAAATCTGGAAGTCTTTATCCCGCCTTGGGGCGTCCTTTCGGAGCCGCTGGGCCGGACCGGAATTAAACGAGTTCCGGTATCTTGAGATATATGTGCGGTCTCGTAAATAATAAGGTAACTCATCTATGTGAGGTTGCACATATGAAATGTGGCTCGTAATTTACCTCGCTCTCGAAGAACGGGACGCGGAACGCCGAGAAGTCTTTTCCGACTTCCTCCCCCGTGACGTAATAATGCGGCGCTATAGGTTCGCCGGAGCACAAAAGAGACATACGAATTCATCACGCGTTATCCGGAATATTGATGGATCGATGGAATCGGCCGCCCATTATAATTATTGCGGCACTAATCGTTATTTAATGACGCATAAATGCCCCGTTAAAAACTGGACCCGCACTGTTTTCTGCGCTCCGTGTGTTTATGTTCGTTGCACTTTGTGATAAATGAGTATTTATGCAACAATAGTGTGCTGTAAAATATGATTATCGTTGGGGATTATGCGGCGGAATATTTTCGGACGGAAAATCACACATCTCTTCACTATTTTATACAGGGTGGGCTCAGGTCAGATACCTCACTCATTTACGACCTAGAAAAGTGTTACTGACATTTTAGAATCAGTAACTTTGAGAGTCATACAATTTTAGTAGGTGTTGAGTTTTTGAGTCGGATTCAAAATTTCAATCTTGAGAGGGAAAAAAGATCACAGATATGAATGTCCTCAAGCCAACATTATTTTTGCAGTAAATTTCAATAAGTGCTTCAAAATTAGGGAAACTATGGTTATTCCTAACCTCACATTGGAGCTGATTTCGACGTCATATTGAATTAAAATCGAGAAATCTCCGAAATTAGAACACTAATGAAATATTATTTCTTTCATCGTCGTTGTCTGAAGAATTTTTATATTTTCCTGTCTTTTTGGAATTATTCCTGAAATACAGGGTGTCCTGTAATAACGTGCCCAACGCTCTATCACAAATTCTTGAGGCTAAAATAGAACGATTTACCTAAAATAATCTCCAGTTTAGAAGTTAATAATAAAAAAGTTACAGGGTCTTGAAATGAACATTTTAATTTTTTTTTATTTCAGGTTTTTTTGGTATGATGGTATGATGAATAATAATCCGGGGTTAATTTTACTGTCTTTCAAGAATTTGCAAATAACTGTCTGAACTTTTTCACACTTCAAATTATCGAGGTTCTTCTGGATAATTTCCCCAAAAAAAAGATTTCGCTACGATTCGACCGTTTTGTAACAATTTACTTTTGAAAACAACCAAAAATCACACTAATTGTTGATGTAATATTTCGGTTCATTGAATATTTTCCGGGGATCACAGCGGGAATAAGCCGAATATTGCCCGTTGTCACTTTTTGTGGTTCACCCTGTAGGTCTGCCCGTGAAATAAAGCGTTCTCGAGCAATTTTCTCGCGTTAAATTCTCTTCATGTCCGAGCGAGCCGTCGAAACGGAGGCGGCGTCTGAAAATCATCCTCCGGGTGTTATTTATGGCGGGCTGAAATAATGGCCGCCGTTTCAGCTTTTCAGTGCGGGACCCCGGGTCGCCCGGTGGGAGCCCCTTTAATGAAGATTATGACTTTCTTATTAATAGCGAGCGAGCGAGCGCGACCGCCCCACGAGCGGCGCAGCGGTAAATCTTGGCATCGGCCGGAGATCCGGTGGTCGCCGCATACCGTCCGGACTAGGGTAATTTCCCCGGAGTGCCGTAGTCGGCGTAGCATCGCTCATACGATTCCGCCCGATCGATGCCCGACCATCACATTATTCCGCTGACTGCGAAACTCCCTTCCGAAGGGAAAGCGACGTGTCGGCGATGGAAATCGCTAGATCCGGGCCGCTAATAACGCGTTGATGTCCGGGACGAGAACACGGGGAATACTCCGGGTGATGATCGTCCTGAGGTGAGTGGCAAAAAGCCCCCGGATCGATAAGTCTTTCTTCGGGAGGAAAGTGCGGAGGAAGGGCGGACTCCGTGCGGTGGCTTCGAGCTTCCCGGGGAGATTTTTCTTTTGCACTTTGCATTCGGCTTTTCTTACACTTTCTTCGCTTCGGTATCTATTAGCTCAGACGATTCTCGAGCGCCCGCGTTCTGTCATAACCGTAGACGCTCGCCTGGACCGCTGTTACGCTGCACGTAAAATCTTTATAAGTAGTGCGAATAAGAAAAGCGAGCAAATCTGTATGGCGTGTTCGTACCTCGAATATTAACACTTTGAACACATCGTCGTTTTGTGTACTTTGCGCGATTGCACACGGAGCGAGCGTGCAGTCGACGCACAAAAGCTCCGAGCGCGATAAAGGGATAAAGCTCGTTATCATATCAATTATTAAACGCGATAATGCACCCGTATTATCGTCCGAATTAAGATACGCTTGTGTGCTCATCCGTAACGTCGGGCGATATTGTGCGGTCTATTTCGCTTGGGCCTTTTATTCAAATCGCGCAATTTTATAAATGTGTATGCAGGGAACATCAGTCGTTTTGCAAACGGCGATTGCACTGAATATTCCGGCTGCATATGAATCGTTTCGGAATTTTCTCAATTGGCTGCCATGAATATTTTATTTGCTTTGCTTAGATACAGCGAATTAAGGGATTTTGACTTGTTCGTAGAGTGTGCATCAGGATCCGGGAATAAATCGCCGACTCTTTAGCGCGTCCGTTTATGCATAATAACCGATACGCCGTATAGTTTTAAAACTCACCCGGAATTTCGAGATGGAATCGCGGAAACGCTTAGTTTCATGAAGGATTAATAACTTGTTCTGAATTCTAAGTATCTCTCCTCTCTAGGGCAGCAGCAGATTCGAACGGAAGTCATAATTGAAATGCCCGACGAGTCCGCGGTATTTTCCTCCAGTATTTGCCTCTCTCCGCATTCTATTATCTCAAAAATCGAGATAAATAACTGTGAATGCCGCAAAGGGCTCGGCGCCGTATATAAATATTACATTTCAGGGTTTGCATGCGGAATACCGGCGGGATTAAATTCCGTCTGCACTTATCTAATATTCAAACAACAAGCGCGGGAAGAATCGATAAGTCGATGCTGGGTAGGAGACTCAAAGGTGAGAACCGCAGCCGGAATACATCAGTATTCTTTGTCCGTATGTGCCCGTAAGTATTCGGGGGATATATGGTCTCGCTGTATTAGAGTAAGTGCTACTTTCAAGCGCGGATAAAAGATTGCTCCTCCACGTGGTCAGTCTTAGTTACTTTTCATTTTTTAGACCGTAACTGCGACCCTCCCTTTATGTTATTTTATTGCGGACGCATGACGCACATATTTCTCACGCCGTTTTCGACGTATGATCGTAAGGCGACGTTTATGGCACTCCTCGAAGTCGGGGCGGTTTCATTACTCGTGCAGTTCGTGGTCGGATATTAGGAAAGTGCATTTTCTGATGGAGCTGTATCGTGAAGCGTGCTCCGAAGGGCGGCTTTTGACTCCGAGTCTGAGTCAAAATAGCGCCTTTATTGCGAGCGTTTGGCAGAGATTGCCCGGCCATTCCTTTTTTACGGCTTTTACATTTGAGCCAGGCGTGCTCCTCCTTGATGGGCACCAGTAAAACTAACATTGAGATAATTCACAATGCACACGCCTCCGCTCTTAGCAATGGGAAAAAGGCGAACGACCACACCGACCGGCGTAAAAAGCCTAGGCTGGTTTACGCGTGTCACCGAGCCGCGTCCGACTTTTGCTTGTAGGTAAAAAGGCACTTTGCATTCAAGGCGGCGACCTCGGTGCCGGACTCTCGTTCTTTTTGGGGCGAGAGGAGGCTTTCGCGATCTCGACTTTGTTAAAATTACCGACCAGACGAAATGAGAGAAAAAGAAAGGCGCCGACGTGATGACACCTCCGATGACACTTATTGTCTTCATAAATATTTAGACCTGCGAACCGGGTCGGAACTTAATTTCCGGCCGCGCGTAATGAGAACAAATGTCTGCGGGAATCCCGGCGAGCGAAAAATGAGGCGAAGAAAAAAACCGTGTGGTGACGCTAGGAGCCATCGACATAAATCCACTATAGTTCACACTCCACTCACAAATTGAAGCCTTTCAGGCAGTCTAAAGAATGCGGAAAGCCCTGAAAGCTACTGTATCTCACAGTTAAAAGTCTCATTGTTGATTCAAGTGCTTGACGAAAGAAAGTGTGCGGGTCCGCGCCGATTCCGTGCTCGTCTCCCCGTTCCGTTCCTTCGTTATTCGTTCCTTATATTCGCTCCCTGCGAGACGAAGCGGAATTAATTTACTGAATGTGAAAAGTCGCATAATTGGAGAAAGGCGAGATTTATAAGCTTTCAAACAAAAATTAAAAGGAAGCCGGCAACGCCCAGTCTGAATGCCTCGAAATTGCCGCCGGAAAAGAAAAAGCACCCCTTGCGACACCAAAGAAATCACTTCGCTCATCCGGATGCATCACAGAAACCACAATTAGCAAAAAACCCATATTACAAAACTTTTGAGAAAAGTAAGGTCGATTCAAATTTTATCAAAAGATTCCAAAGATATGAACAACCCTGTGATGCGCGAGGGTGGGTTATTTGACACAAAATCGGTTTGTACACACGGAACTTTTTAATTTTCGAATTACCTCCTTTGATATCCACTGATGATGGTTTTGAGAGCTGATCTTCTGTGTTTTTTAGGGACATTCAAGGTTTCAAAACTTCTGCCTCGTTTTATACCTTTCCATAACTTTTATAACAATATGCACGAAAAAGTACCAAAATATGCACGAAAAATACGATAATATGCACAAAATAGAGCGAAAATATGCTCGAAAAATTGCGAAAAATTACCAACGTATGCACAAAAGATGAAAATACCGTGTGTACTACCATATTACAGTCGAGTTAGCTGCGACCATCTCTCTGTCTCATATTATAAGCATTTGAAAAACAGAGACAGAGAGATAACTTTTCCTGAGATCTTATCTTCGCGTATTTTTGCCATTTTTGTGCAATTTGCATCACTTCATAATCAAAAATATTATTCAACTTCAGATTTGTGTTTTCACATGCCCACGCAGTTTTCGAGTGAATGGAAGAGTAATAAGTTATGACTGTGCAAATATTGAAAAACACAAAACGGAAAATTTCAGATAGTTTGCAATATTTTGTAGGCATGCACAAATTACTTGATGCTCGACTTGATGTTTTCAGGTTGATCTTCATCGGCGTACGCGGACGAATTTTAGATTTCTGCACAGGTCCTAAACCTGAATTATACCTCACATCACATTTCTTGTATTTATAGAATTTCGTAGACATAAGTAATCTAAGGAGCCAATTTCGCGACTGATGATGAATCAGCTTTCACCTTTTCTATACCTGAAGTGGAAATTTCTCAATTTATTTGAAATTGGGAAATTCCGGGGAGGCAATAAAATAAATGTAGAATGCGGAGGAATAGGAAGTGCGTTTTGTTCTATACCGAAGAAGGCCGAATGTGTGACGTGATTACATATTCCCCCCGCACGGTTTGTATAAAACGCGAATCCAGTAACTCTGAAATAACGATACTGCAAGCTGTGCGGTATACGTTCCATCTTTATTGCCTCCGTGCGATCCCGGGGCCGAATAAAGCTCCGCTCCTCGTGAAGGCAAAACAAGTCCGAAACGCCGCGTACACCCGTTATCATAACGAAATCGTGCCGATTCCACCGGTGCGGAATATTCGGGGCGATCGCAACAAAGGGCCGGAATTATCTTGTCAGCGGCGGGCATTAGGTCGTTTTCGGCGACTCCTCGACCCGCCTCTCGCCTGTTGGCGCGGATCGGCCCGATTCCTCGTCATGTTTTTCCGGCGGTTCCGGGGGAGGGTCTCGAATCCGGAAAAAAGATCGCATATTGCGTGTCCGACATGATGCGAGGGCGGGGAGAGCACCTGAGGGAACGATATCTTCAATTGCGGCACCGGCTGACCGAGCCAATGTCGCCCGGAGGCTCGATAACGCGGCGGTCGTCATTTCGGACACCTCGAAGCGGAAATTTCGGAAAAAGT
Organism: Salpingus planirostris; assembly: GCA_949788335.1. Taxonomy (NCBI): domain Eukaryota; kingdom Metazoa; phylum Arthropoda; class Insecta; order Coleoptera; family Salpingidae; genus Salpingus; species Salpingus planirostris. Next base: position 4,700,843 of record OX460920.1, on the reverse strand, counting down.
CACGGACAAGGGGTCGTAATTGAAAATGCCTACTTAGCGAAACCGCCCCGAGACGGCGGAGGGCTCGTAAATAATCCCGTGTTTGACGTTTACGGCACAAAGAATCATTGAATCCGGCCGTCCCCTCTTATATTGAACATGCATTTATACATAGAAATGGCCAATAACCGGCTTAGTGCTCACCGGTATCGGCCCCGAAATTAAACGGGTGGTTCTCGGTATTGATTTAGTTTGCCTCGCTTACGGCCACTCGGATCGCTTTTAAGGGGCATTAAATTTTAAATCACCGACGGAACGCGTTCGAGGGATTTAACAAGATCTCTGGATGCTGCAGCGGGACCTTCGAAGTATGAATTTTCCCAATAATTCCGAGATTATCTGCGAAAGAGCTTTTAAACGTCCCGATACTCTCTCAGCGGGTTCGATCTGAGATATTATGCCAGCGCCCTGGGCGTTCGCCAGGGGACATAAACGTTAGGAATCTCCACACCGTATCGTAAAGAATTATGTGCGGGCACTGCGGGAAAACCGTATCGAACGGAGGGACTTTGGGCCTCTTCGCACAAAGCGGCAAAAACGCATCGAGACGAAAAATGAAATGCAAACGTTTACACTTAGTTATTTTAAGTGTCACGGCGGATGTAAAATCCCGGTGAATGCCAACAATTGGGGGAAATTTTCCAGTCGACGCCCGGGCGCATTAAATGCCTACACATTTTGGAGCAATTTCTTTTATCGCGGATTTTACGGTCGCCGCTGTAAGTACATTGTTAAAAATGTTGCCTAGTTCCCTATCCCGGTTTCGCTGATGCATCAAATTCATTTATAATCGTTTCATTCCGTTAGGTTTCCGCAAACGGATTGCGCTAATTGGCGGTAATTACGATCCGGGGGGACGTTTTTAAGACGCCATTAATGCAAGACAAGATTAAAGCTTTCTGGGCGAAAATCGGTAATAAGGGTGCGTGGAGGCGCTCCCCTCTCTGACAATATTTCGAACCCCTTTTCAAACTTGTAAGTACGTCCCACTTAATGTCAATCACATTTACGCATTCGCAATTTCGGGAGGGTAATTAGGATCTTTGTATAAACCGTAAACTTTGAGTTTTTACGACGCGAGTGGGTGTTAAATCGAGATATGTGGGAATGAACCCTTTGGAGGGCCGTAAAAAAATCTGTACGCATTTTGACTTATACCCAAAGAGTCCCTATCGGAAATTTTACCAGCCAGTAATACAATTTTAAGTGCGTAATAAAAACGGTGTAAAAAGGGCCCTTTCGGCAGGTGATTCGCGAATCATCACTCATGTGTGTTGCGGGGCTGATGGGCGATGCAACTCGACAATCTGCGACGACGAATCCCCGTTCACTTTTCAGTTTTATGTCTGCGGGGTGCGAATGTGCCCTACAATACTTTCCACTTTACATATAAAGTTAATATCCAGCCTTGCGCCACAAACAGTTTGAAATTCATAGTTATGATGCACCTGCCCATTTGACTTTCAAATTTATGCACCGGCCCTGCCCCGTCCATTCCCAAAATTACTCTCTGATGTACGGGGACGAAACCCTGAAACTTTCAGTTCCGATTCGCGGGGGTGCTCAAAGTTGCCCCGAAAGGACCGCATGCACTCGAGAGTTTACTAGTGCATGATGCCGTTCCACGAACAAACTACTAGTTTATTTTATCAACACAAAAATGGCGAATAAATACATGCATAATTTATTATTGTAGATCGTGTGGACAAAGCTGAGGGTATAAAATCACGCATTAAAATAAAAAGTAATCAACGTGGTTACCGCGACGTGCTTATTGCGTGCTCAGACTCACTAGCCATTTTTTATCGGCGGCATAACGCGACCCCCATTTTCGTTAGGCGACCAAAGTATACACCAACATGCTGTTTTAACGCATTCGAAGATAACGCACATTGTACGCTCAACGTAACAATTAATAATAACTTATCGTTATTTGCACGAATACACGAGGATTTTGCAGATAAATCGGAAGCTCGCAAACATAACGGTTTAAAAAAAATTCCGGTTTAAATTTAACGCACGAAACTTCTCCCCCGTGACCGTTTAGGTTGCGGGTCCTAGTTTTGGCAATGATACGAACGAGAATTTATCGCGCTCTCCAGGTTTTGTGTGCTTAATAAGAAATTAATTCATTTAACAAAAAGGCCCACGTGTACTACAGTACGCCGGTTGGGGTCAATTTAAATTCAAATTCCCAGTAATAAATTTAAACCGGAGGCTCTTATTTAAATTGATTTATTCGGGATGCCACGACCTAAATGCATAATATTTTCGTATAGGTAGTTAGGTGCGTGCCTACCTGTGCCTCTCCGAGCTTCACAGTGCCATAATTTCGTCCCTATAGAATGAATAGAGATGGTAATGGGACGATCGTTTTTATTCGGATATTCACGTACATACATAACGTTGTCCTCTGAATACCTATAATATCGGAAGGAAACTTTTCTGAAAAAAGACGTCGCCTGAACGCTTTCGAATGGCATACAGATTAATCTGAGGTGGAGGAAATCTGTCGAGCTGCCACATTCTGCGATTCATCATTACGGGCTGCCATAATACATCAATACCCACATTACAATATGGATGGACACTGTGTTTTCTCCACATTCTGCATAAAACATGTGAAAGCAAGAGTAACTAAACATAAAGACCCGCGTCATGAATGGAGAATCGCTATTCAGAATTCATTCCGCTTTTTTATCTTTTGCCGTACATATCATCCTATCTGTTCGGAGGAAGGAATTTACATTAACTTGCAATCAATCACATTTGGCACGTGATAGTGCTTTTAGCGTTTCATTTTGGATGGTTCAGCTTCTACTACGACGATTATTTACTATAGTATACGTACATCTGGGAAAAAGGACGAAAAGTTCACGAGGAAATCCGGTTAATCAGTTTAATTTCTGTTGAGTAAACACACAACATTCGGGATTAAGGTTTCTACACCCGTGCGAACCGAATTCATTAGCATTAGCGTTGGTTTTCGTGTCGGATACTCGATAGAATAAAACAAGATTTATATTCCCACCGTTCAAAATCATTTGCGTCTTGTTTATTTGGCATGATGAATAACCTCCGCCGCTTTCAGGCTCACTCTCTCTCCCGACCGAACCGAACCGAACCCAACCCATCCCAACATTCCCTGCGAGTTCACATTTCTGGATATAACAACTCTCGCGGAACGCCATCTTCATCTGACAGTATTTACCGCCGGAATTTCATTCCGGAAAATGAACCGATCGAGCCGCCAGTTAATACAAAAATGATTAATCTCCCACTCTCGTATCCAGGAATTCGCCAACTTGATCGCCACCACCCGATAATGCGATACCGTTATTTATGTCTGCAGAACCGTCTGTGTGAACTTGTTCACTTTGCGTAATATTTTCCTTCCGGGCATTCCAATGTAAATCAGGAAAGTTGCATGCGCGTCTTGTTCCGCATTATCCTCTGCAGCATGCCATTCAGCCTGATGCGTGTGTACCTACCTGGTGGTAATAATGTGCATATATGGACATCAATATATTCGCCACCCATCAATCACTCCCCGTTGCTTTGAATCTCAACAATACAATCCCATTTCCCATATGCACACACTTATCCATTGTGCGTACTGACAACACAAATGCTGGTACCTGGTTCATTGTGTGCAGTCCGTCCGACCAGGACTTCACCATGGCGAGAGCCTACCGTTTCGGCCCAATCGACGTCTAAATTATCGCGAATTACTGGTCCATTATGCTCAAACACGATCTATCCACTATATCGCCATGCTCGAGTTGCCGCGAACAAAACGCGATTGTTCCCGCCAAAAATTAACCAGATCTATGATTGTACGATCCAGTCATTCAACCCGATCCGATCAAAAGGTTCCGTTCGACACGTGTAAATAAGTCCGGCGGGATCGCTGTCTGAAAGGCATCATTAACCGATGAGAATCGAAAATTTGTTTGTAGGTACGTCACCTTTATCGATCTACCAGTGGCTGCACCTATAAGTAACCCGGTCCCCCTTCGCCTCTTGATTTATTTTTGCACACCCTATTGTGTATAAAAGATCACGTTGCACTAAAGGTGAAAAAACATCACGTTCTAGGTGTTAAAGAAGCCTCATGTTGACCGAAGGTGTAATATTTCAGGACGTTAATGAGCTGGCGATGAACGTCGCTCCAAAGCCCTAATGAATATCGTCATTATCGACTCCCCCAAACCTTTTTCAAGAAAAGACGAAATTAGTGCGTTTTATGGCCGAATAGAATTCATCAGGAATATTCAATTGGTATATGCGCGACGTAATATACAATATCGGAGCCGCCGAAACACGTTATTACCGATACTGTTGGGGGATACATTATTGCTCCCCCGACACCCACCCGATTGCGCACTGAATTTCTACCACTATGACCCCCCAGCAGAAAATTATTGCCATAACCGTATACCGTCACGGAGGCATTTATATCAATAAAGCTGTGCAGGATTTCGGGAAATGCCGGCGAACCACCGATCATTTCGCCAGTAAATTCTATGGCATCTGAATTTGTTTTCCTTGCACACTGCATGTTCCGACATGTAATCGAATGCGATTTAGTTGCGAACGTGAGTACAGTTGGCTCCTAAATTGGAATACAAATTGCCACGTATCGGTACTCGATACATCTAAAACCAAATGTATACAGAAAGAAGCAGATTTCATAAAGAAATTTTCTTCGGTCTGGTTTTTGCATTATTGATTTTTACCGAGTCGATCATGTCCGGGAGTCTGAGAACACAATGAATTCTCAATTGGTAAGAAGCTAATAACAATGAAGCTATATTTTGCCGAATGAGTGAACGCAATTTTAATACAGATATTCCCAGTGCTTTTTACAAAGACATCAGTGTGAATGCCACTTTTTGTGTCTACTAATAAATGCTCCCCTGATAAATTTAATATCAGAGATGCTTCCTTTTACATGTTGTGCTGCCAATGTAACATAATTTCCTGCTCTTATAACGTTTCCTCAACAGAAATACATATTTTTCACACAGCGATAGCGATAATTATTCGGCCATTCTCCCGGACCATTATTTCATTGGGTCGATCGTGGCTGACCGCGAATCGCGATAATCCACGGATATCAATTTTCAGAGTTGTTTAGTCAGCTAAACGGGACACCTTCCTTATAAGCATTCAAGTTTTAACACAATGGCCCATAGAGAAACGCGAGAAGCCCTTCGCTCTGCATGCATACTACAGCGAGTGCGATTTGACGCATGTTCTACCTCGGTCGCTTTTGACACCTCTCTACATTCATGCTCTCTGTTCATGCACAGTGGTTTGAACAATGCCTTGCAGCTATAGGGTACCTCCCATACTTCTCGCCTCAACATTATGTACACAGCAGTGCTACTCGCTTACTCGGACGCCAATAATGCGACGTGCATATCGTCCAAAAGTCACATTTGACTATATTTATCCCATATCAGTGCCCCCCGTTGCATAGTCCTTTATCCCAGACATTCCGAGTTGTATTCATAGGGGTTTGGAGTTATTTAGAAAACGATGGGGGCCTGGAAAGTCACCCCTCGATGCGACGTCTCCTTTTTTCCCCTTCGTACAGTGATGCGTTGTATAAGGCTGGGGGTGGTGTGAACAGCCCCTTGTCGTGCTTAAACGCGTCCTTTCTCTGCGTAGGTGTTATAATCAGTGTTTGTGTAACGGGGGTTAATTGAACCTTTCAAGTGCACGTATCGGATGAAGGGGAACCGACTTACGCAAACATATGTCGCGATCCGAGCCACTTTGTGTATCTTGTCGGCGGCTGAAATGTCGTCTGAGCAGGTTGCCGGATCCTAATCGAATCCCATTAGGCGATCGCTTAACCGTCCCGGATCCGCGTCGGCCTTATTTCCCGTGACGTTGTATTCTTATGAGGATTCGAACGTGACGTGCGGCGTTTTTCGCACGTCGACGCTTTTGTTTGCGGAAAGGCGTCTCGCATGAAAGAGGCCCCTCCAGTAATTTTTCGTTTTATTTTGCAGGTGAGGATCATCGAGACGGCTCGGCTTCACAATGAAGCAGACATTGTCACCTCGAGACACACGCCACTTGTCGTAGAACAAAGGCGCCCTAGTGGTATTACGTAACACACCTTGAGAACACTACGGGTAATGCGTCGAGGCGCCCTGCAGACGTAGGTACGCACCTGGTCCTTGCCTCATTTGCTTGGCGCATTTAACGAGCCGGTTCCTCGGCTCGAGCGCTCGTCGTCTCTCCTGACTCAAAACGAATTGATAAGCCGCATTTGATGCTCCAATTACTCGGGCAGGTTTATGCGATATCGCGTGGTCTTCTGGCCCGGAAACGAGGCGTATAATTTTTTATTGCGAGGAGAAAGTGCCATCAATTTTTTTATCGAAAATTCGATTCTTTATGAGATGGATGCCCAACATGCCTTTTATTGCCTATTCCGTGTGTATCCGTATATGCAGCTCGGTAGTGTTTCCTTCTTGCTGGGGAAGAGATATATTGACGGATCCGGGAACGGAGGAATGTAGATTTAATCATTCGAGCTAAAAGCAGATGCATGTCGAGAGTTTCGGCCGGAGACAGTCGCGGATCTAATTTGCATCGTTAGTATGAAATCCGTGGAATACCGGAATAGCGCTAATGCTCTGCGCGCTCATTGCCCAAATACAAAAGGTCTGTCGTTGTGACGTCGGCATAGTGCTGGAGGGGTCGTTTAGGGGGTTAAAATTTGCAATAATTAGATCCATGGTTGCGAAATAAATGGCAGCGAAGCGCGAGTCTTTTATCCTGGGAGACAGTGGGGTGTGTTTGGCACATTCTGGTCGCCGATGTGCGGAGATAACGATCCGAGTCAACTCTAGACTCGTTGCCCCGAGAGGAAATGAGTGTGGGAACGATTCCGGAAATGTCGCTCCTCGTGATTTCTGTGGTACGTTTTAAACGGCTGTGGCAGGGTTTAGCATATGCGATCAAGTCCGATATCTCTCCCCTCTCAGTCACACGCAGTCGGATTTGTCAAAAGACGAAATCTAATCCAATTTTCTTTGGAGATCCGTAATACGGTCGGAATTATACGGGTGGAATTTATAAGGTATATAAGGTATGGAGGGTAGGGACTGAATAATTTGAATCCCGGGTAATTTTCCGAAACGGAAGCAATATATCCGCTTTCTTTTATCTCTGGACGCCAGATGATCATCAGTATTCCGAACTTGTTGTTATTGACATCTGGGAATTAATATTGCTTCCCGTAGTGAAAGGGCACGTTCCGTCCTTTTATTCTCTTAGCTTATTACGGCGCGGCAGGAAACTCGGCAATAATAAAAATTTGATTTTTACCAGGGAATTCTTATTTTCCTTTCAAATTTCAATTAGCGAACGTTCTCAGTCATCTGGCAAAGCGAAATTAAATGTTAAACTTTCAATGTTTTATTTAAGCTAAGCTGTTTGCGGACCTTTTGCAGTTTTATATTTCACCCAAAAGCAATTAGTTACTTTGAAACAATCTTTAACGAAAATGAAATGTTGCGAACTTTCTTATTACGCGGCCGAATTTATCTGGGAATGGGCGAGCGTTTTATTTTTGTCGCCTGAAGCTTTTCGATGTCGAGGAGAGGACACCAAATATAATTTATTACGGCCTCACGAGGACGTAACGAACTTTTTCCCAGATTATTTGCTGACTTTCGTTATCGACCCTACGAGATCCTGCGAACCTAATATACACTCCGCTTCATCATCACGTGAACTAAGTGGCCGTGCCGCCTTTCAATGTTCAAATGTCTGTGCAAATTCGAGTCAGCTGAAAAACGAACAGGAAAAAACTTGCTCCACTCTGCACTAAGCCCTCATAAATACCGAAGAGGAACGCCGGCATATAAATTGAATCGGGCCATCGTCTGGGTAATTTCCTCCTCACTACCGAGTCCGGTAATGTTCAAATAGAACCGTGCGGTATGCTAGGTGGAATTCCCACGCCGTTTTCTCCTAAGCTGTACTTAGGAGTCTCATTCGCAGCCCGCAAATACGAGCGAACGACTTTACGTTAGTGCCGCGGATAATTTTCGATTTGGGACCGACCCAGAAAAAAGGGACTTTCTTTAATCAAATCTCTTAGGTGATGGCAATCAAGTGATGGCCCCTTCGAAAGTAGACGAACTGTTATTGGGGCGAAACGTCGCTGATGCCGATGTCGAACCGTAAAGAAAAAAACAGCGGCGCTCACAATACACTTAATAAAATTATGATTGGTATCCCCGAGGGGTTTCGCTTGCCAACAGCAAACAGCCGTCCAATGGCCGGTATATAGATGTCCCTCTGGCCCGGAGAGATCGATATCTCGTAAGAAGTGACCGGGACTTAGCAGGCAGGCCGCAGGGCTGAGAGGAATTACTCTCGGAAACAGGGATCTGGCTCGGGGATCAACTTGTAAGCTGGATGTGTTGTGTGAATACCGATCAGCATTTCCGGTATACTTGCGAAACATTCACAACTGAAACCGCCACAGGGTGTCGCCCATTCAGTGCCAACCAAACATGGAAAAATAATGGACCTCCGGAGACATTCAGCCGAGGTCGTCCCCAATCTCGCATTAAACCGGATTTCCCGGATGCCGGGGATCATTCAATCCGGTCCCGGGAAGGTGACCCGGCTCCCTCCAATTAACGTAATTGATTCGGACACACGGAATCACCCCATTTTCATATTTTTTCCGGCCCTATCATTTGCTCCGCTGCTAGCGATTTCACGAAATTGGATTTCCCAAGTTTAGAGCACTAAACGAGGTCGAAACAGCCGTCTATTTCGACAATGGCGACTAGCAAAAACACATTATCATTACACTGACTGGGAAGATGTCGGGTCGGAGAATCTGACCGACATAAATTCGTTTCTTGTCGAGAGTTTCGGTTCGAAAACGGCAACCTTTCGGGATGAGACGGTCAAAAGCCCGCGTGTTGTTCTTAATTACGCGTATTGTTTATGCGGCGAGATGAGACCCGTTAATTATTGATGCTGTTTGTGTGTTTTGATGGCGTAAATGCGAACGTGCACCGAGTTACCCCGAAATCTGTCTGATGCCGAAACGGGATCGTGTTATTAGTTGCAAACAATGGTCTGCGGTCGGCGAGTTTGTATGAGTTCAGAGTCCGTGAGATTAAAGTTGCCCACGCTTTCGGTCAGCGAAATCTTGAGGGACAGGCGAGTTGTTCGGCCGCCAACATTAACGACCCCACTTAGCCGCCGTCCCTTGATGAACCCAAATCCAAGTAATTAAGGCACATACGTACGTATGCGGGGGACGCACGGACCTTTCCGAAATAATGAACTCACGTCCAAACATTACCCACCGCGTGCGGACATTCTTTTTCAATTAAAATACGTCAATAAGTAATGTCCTTTGTTGTTGATGAGGGTGTTTCGCACTGTCCGTGAATTGCAGGAACCTGAATGTTACTAAAAACAGGTTGGGATCAGATTCGAAACCAGTCAACTCATGTTCGGATATTGGATCCCAATTAGAATACAATAAGTATAATCAATTAAGTTCTTGAGCGGTCTTTATGGCAATATTGTTACGTGAATAGGTAAAAATCAAATTCGAATAAGAACTGACAAAAAGCATCCTGAAAAACGAACTTACCTACTCCCAAAACTTAGATAACTGGGAAAATGTTGTGTTCAGTTAAGCGCATCAATAAGAATGGGCGATGGTTTCTTGTTCTTGATGAGGGTGTTTCGCAGTATCTATGGATTGAAGGAACTTGAATGTTCTTAAAGACGGGTTGGGATCAGATTCGAAGCTCTAAACCAGTAAAATCATGTTCAGATATGGGTTACCCATTGAAATGCATCAATAAATCGTCGATCAAGGGCTCTATCAGTCTTTATGCTTTGAGAAATGTTACCAGAATGGATTAGAATCAAATTCGAATCAGAACTGACAAAGAGCATAGATATTTCGAGAATAGTGAACTTGCGCCCAAAACATCGATAACTGTGAAATTTTTGTATTCAGTTAAGCGCATCAATAAGAATGAGTGATGGTCTTTTGTTGTTGATGAGGGTGTTTTCCGGTGTCTACAGATTGGGGTACACGGATGGTGCTTTGCAGGATGTCGGCGGTAAAAATGGGTTAAAATCAGATTTGAGGCGCTGACAAGGGGCGAATATGAAAAGTCCCGTCGCTTCCACCTCCCGCCTTCGTGGGGTGTTGTGAGGTTGACGTGTGAAATTGAATTTTTCATTACGTGGAGGGAATGGCTGGTTACTGCGCCGTTTCCCGTATATGTTTTGATCAAAAGTCTTCGGTCGGCGGAAACCCAGGTAATTTACTCGCTTTGTTCTTTGCCGTGTGCGCGGTTCGAGTCCGATATCCGAGGGAATCGATATTGTGTTTGACGTCCACGTTCAGGCCTGGTTAGACGGCGGTTTGAGTTTGATGGTTAATAGATTTAAGGCAACGCACCGGCTGAGTAGCCGCAACAAATTTGATCAGGGAACGCGGAACGTAAAGCGCATTTTCTGATCTAAACGTGTCCTCGGCCAGGGCCCTACTTCTTTCGGACTCGGCAGTTTGTTGGAGTAATTGCATTACCATCCGACGTTCTCTTGCCTCCTCGATTTTTCCTATTTTCTGCAAACAAACGCGGCGGCCATTTCGATAATCCCAGTGCTAAAACTCTAGAAAAAAAATCCGAAGAACCCTACAAACCATGTAAATAACATATACAACATGGATAAGTTGCTAATTAACGTGCAGCGGATGTACTCGTATAAAGTTGTAAAATACGAACCCAGGTGTTAACTGAATGTTCCAACGCATGTATAATTGCAATTATGGCAGAATGTTACCTTTGGTCTCGGAGAGTCACGACTGAAACTTTATAATTAGTTGCGAGTAAACTGTACTCGACGTTCGTTTCTCGTCTTCTTAATATAATAAGCTCTCTAATCTAAGCAGCTTTTAATCCGGAGCTTTGAGTGGTTTACTAGTTACGTTTGGAAATTTTAAGCTTATTTTGCCTTACTCGTAAATGGGGTTTTCACGGATGAATATACATGGGATTTGCCGAAAATGTGTTCGGTAAATCTGTGTATCTAGTGCATTCGGGAATCAAAGCGGCGAGCCCTCCCCTCGGGTCGATTAACGCAGACGAACACGTCCCGACTGTCGTCCTCATATTAAAAGCTCTTCTCGTGGAATTTAAGAATGCGCGATGCATCGACGAAAATTGTAAAAGTTAAATTAGAAACTTTTGAGGCCGCAATTGAATGAAAACAGAGAGGATCCCTTCCGCTTGAACTGCTTCCAATAACCCGCTTCGAGTGGATTTGATTAAAACCAGATACGTCAATTTGGACTCTGATTTAACGATAAGTAACCCTCAGGGGTTCTGCCCACTCGATAACGTATTCGGGCGATGTTACCTCACAGATTTCCATTTAAAGAGGCTTTTGAGGTTTCTTTCACATGTACGAATTTTCCCGGTGCAACGGAAATATGTAAAAGAAGACTTATTGAAACTTATCAGGGATTTTCACGCATGGCAGACTCTGAAATATTGTCATGCATAAAAATATGTCTTCACATCCAACGAAATTTAATGCCACTTAAAGAACATTTATTCTCAACTTTCTCCCCAATATTTTTCTTAAAAAAGCTTTTTCCTCAAAAACGTTGTTTCGCAGTTGGATTGCTTTTGGCACGACTTTATTAATTGAGGCCATTTCATTCCATTAATTGCAGGTCGTACTCGTAATTTTTAAATTTCTGCCACAACACTACAGGGCAAAAAGAACACGTCCATTAAAAATGAAGATTTATTGACAGTTTGCTTTACGACTGTCGTTCGTTCGGGTGGTTGTTTCGAATGCCGCTCCTAAATAAAAGTCGTCCACTTTTAATCACAATTTGATTAAAAAAATTATGTGCCGTAACATCCCTTAACGTACTACACGGTCGATTGGGCTGATCGATTAATTTATACCGCCGAAAAGAAGCGTTTCTGCGTCTGACTCGGAGATAACCTCTCAGTCAGAGGACAGTAAAAGCTGCAAAAGTCAACGAGCCATGTTCAGTAGCTATAGATTTGCCATTAGACTTCACGGAGTCCCGGAAATAGGATTCGACCTCCCGGACAGCCGGTGGAATTCAGTCACTGTTGCACATGGAATACCAGGCACCCACACGGATCGCTCATAAAACACACGGCGCGAGCTTTTCTGATGGTATAAAATACATTCGATATTTTCCGGTCCGGTATACAAAAATTCACGTGCAAATACACACTCGCATTCCTCTGTTCCCGTGTATACCGTAGCCCGGAATCAATTCATGGAAATGTAAATTAATGCTGATTAAATACACATTTCAATGTTTGATCTGACAGAAAATTCGTTCGTTTCGATTTTGCGAAATTCAAGAGGGTCTCCGCTCCCGCTCGAATAACCGAATTCCCTCGAAATCTACGTGTTATTTATAATTGAATTTCCTTTACCAAAACAATTATACAAAACGCGGGTCGCGCGCCTCGCCCGGATTTTAATTTCTACGTTAATATAAATCCGGTTACACTCGACAGGAGTATCGGCAAATAACAGAGACGGATCCGCAGAAATTATTCAACAATCCGGTAAAGTGAATCCGCCCCTCTGCCGCATGTAGATGTGGCTCGGACAGGATCGGGACACATCAATTATTGTTGCGCCGCCACTAATGAAAGTACGATAACGACTAATGAGAAGCTGTAATCGCGGTTACTTACTTTAACTCTGACCCGGTGTTTGCTACATAAATAATTCGCGCCCTAAATAATTAATAAAATTTCCTGAAACTCCCAAGGAAATTTATGAAGCCGTCGGTGCGATAGCCGCAATTTGGTATAATGCTTTAGATGCATTTTATGACCCATAAACGTCCTCTTTCTTGCCGCGCTGCGAAATTTCCGAAATGTCAAAAATTCAGCCTCACTATGTCGTTATAAAGGAGAGCCGTTCAATTTGCTTTTAACCCGGCAAATAAGTAACGGCTTTTGATCTTTTCACATCCGGGGGTGGTCTGAGGGAGACGCTCTTTGATTCTTTCTAAATACCGCGTTATGTGTCATTATCGTGTGTGTCGGGGGCGCAGCGCGTGCATGTGACATTCGTACATTATTCCCTGTGTGTATACCGTGGCGCATTCCTGAAACAATGTCATTAATAATGCCAGCTATTGACTTTACTCTTGAGTGGTATCGGTCTCGTGTGGCCCCGCGCCTCGGGTGTCGCGATCAATGAACCGAGGGTAGTTAGGTGGTTGCCACCGCTCCGGGGGATGAGACACTTCGCGAATAAAGCAGAACTGGATGCGCAATCTCTTGCGCATATCGCTCATTTGATTACGGCGCGAGATTTTCGTAAGGGAAACATCGAGACAAATACGCGGGATCGATCCCAAAACTCGCACCAATAATTTATCACCCGACGAATGCGACCGACTTTCCGCAAAACCGACCGGAACGAAAAATCTACGTTTTCGAAAGTTTCTCCTGCGATCAAGTTTGAGAGCTTTCGAAGTAATGCGCGATTTGATTGGTCCGAAATGGGTCAGTGCACTTACCGAAACGGGGTGGAATAATATTTTCTTTACCCACATCCGAGGGTGCGCTTTTCCGGGCGCTTTCCAGTTCCATCTAGCGGCGGGAATACAAAACGACGCCGACGCCCGGCGTCCCGGTGCAGATTTCAGACCCCATCAGCGTCGCTCTGCAGATCACGATGCCATTAACGCCACCCCGAAACGCGCCTTTCCGATAGAGGTCGCCCCTGTTGATACACCCCTCTGTAAAAAAACTCTGATTGCCTCAATTATCAAGTACCGTCTTTGGTTCGAAAATTTTCAAAGTAATGATGATGTTGGAATTTTCGGAGACGATTATACCGAGAGCTTTCATTATCGTTCCTGGTATGTTCGAGTCGGAGTCGAAGTCAATCTGGCAGTTGGAGATGATCCAATTAGGTGTATAAATACGAGTAAAATTTGTCACAGAAAATCTAAATTTATACAAGTTCCTTAATTGGCAAGATGTAGATTTGAATCTGGCAATTAAAATGAAATTTCTTTATGGCGTTATCTCGGCTGCAGACGCGGGCTGAGGGGGTCTCACTCATTTCGAATATCAGCGCCCCCGCCGTCTCATCTCGCGACATTAAAATTGAAATTGCCTCGGCCCAAGTCTCGAGTCGCATTCTGTACGTAATGAGTTACTGATACAATCTTATTAAGGCACGACTCGAGAGTATCTTTCATTCTTATCCGCACTTAACACCCTCGTAAACGCCCGGTAATCTCCCCGGAATAATACACGCTTCACACATGACGGTGCAGAGGACTGTGAGAGGTATACACCAGCGGAAAGCGCCGCGCTTTGCAACTTTGTAGTAAAATGTTTTGTATCGGGACGAGATGTGCACGCTCCCCTGCACTTTTCCCGTGTTTTGTTCGCCTGTTTGGACCGTGTGGAAAGTTCATTGTGTATTAGGAACTTCTAGCGGAAGAATGTTTTCCTTGCTGGAATCTCCGACAACAATTTTAACTTCGCCTCTTCTTGTCTCACCGAACTCGAATCGGGCCGGAATAAAGGCCGTGCCGGATTTTACCGACCCGGCGCCTCGCCGGATTTTTTCCCCATTAATAAATACCCCGTGCGTTTATCCGGGAATTTTATCGGTGATTTTAATGCCTCCAATGAAACTTCAAACTTTAGCACCGTCCTTATGTGCCCCGGAAATTCCGGAACTTTCGATATCCGCAGTGTTTGCTCAAAGCTCGCGACTTTTTCATAGTTCCGAGCCGTAAAAATATTAGTCACGTTTTAGTAGCTGAGTAAGGAATGTAACCTGAATTCTGAAGTCCGGGAAGTGCCTACAATACACGTGAAAAAATCACGCGAGTCCTCGGATTCGCGTTGCGTTACATTTTAATGTAATGTTTTCGACGCGAACATAAATTCATAAAAATTTACACAGTCGTAAAGCGACTTAACAGGTCTATCAATTACCTGCATATCGCGCGGTTCCATCGGTGTATTAAGGAAAATAATATGATTGCGGGTCGCCTCGCGTGTTTCAGCCCCGAAATAATCCCCTTCAGCCTGGATGTTGCCAAATCCTTGGTCCGTACGTATCACACAACTGGATATACGAGGTGAATGTGCGGCGTGTGTATACAGGAGTCACCCATTAAAGGCATTGTCCCGGTGTGAATTGCGCCTGGTTATTGTTACTTAACGACTCACGCATTCGTGCATTACCTCGTCGCCTTATAAGGGAATTACGCGCCCCCTGTCGGGTCCTAATGTCTTCCTATTTTCCCTGAAACTCGCAGATACGAAGGTGAAATTCGAGAATTGAGATAATAACGCCGCGGCTGGGATAGGGTGGATTGTGGATCTGATGGCATATTTCACCCTCACCGTGTAAATTAAACTACGACAAAAAACAATCCCGGGTTCGGAATGAATCGTCTAGCAAAAACCGGCTTCTGATCTCGTGGAAACTTCATCACCGAGGGTAATTTTTCACGTGTCGTATTAAATATTCGAGTAGGGGTCGGTGATTGAAACAATGGGTTGAAAAACAGCGAATATGAGGCATAGAAACGTTTTTCGGATTATTGGCTACGAAGGACCTGGATAAAAGTGGTGAAAGCTTATCGCCAAAACCCATTTTTATAACTAGGTCTGGTAGAACTGATTTGAAGTAGTTAAGGCTACAAAACTTTGCAGAAAACATGGTTTTAATTAGTCAAAGCTGATAAAAGTTTGAAAACTGTGGCGTTACACGTCACTTGTCATTTTCCTCCGCACGTGGTCGTTCTGGGGATTTTCATTATTTAGGGTTTCTTTAGGCGGCCTTGGAAATATCGCCAGGGAGATTTTTTAAAAACAATATTATTAGTTTTTCGTTTTTAGTGATGGTTGTACTTCTTTATTTGGAAAATAAATTCATTTCTACAAAAGGTCGAATAAATCAACGGAACCCACAAATTGGTGACCCCGACGTGATCTGCGAATCGAACAGGAATCTTCGTTCCGAAAATTGTGCGGTACCCAGTAAACACACGTACGTTTAAATATCGTTGTATCAACGTTATCGTGGTTGAAATAACGTTATCGTTGAAAAAATCAACGTTGAGATTTGGTTATATTTTCAACGTATAAAGTAAAACGTTTATAAAACGTAAGACTTACACGGACTGGTAACCAATTAAAATAACCACGTGTATGATACTGTATGTAACTTTGTTAAAACGTTAAAACAACGACGTTTTACAATGTATTCATTACAATAATATACAACGTTTTAAGAACGTTTTATGAATACATTTCTGAAATGGTTTGTAAAACATTATAGATAAACGTTATAATCACATACAAAATTTTATGTTGAGAAAACAAACCAAAATAAACGTATATTCAACGTGCTAAGACACTAGATGGCGCTGTAGTCTATATTTCGCTAGCATTGTTCACTCTCGTCCCTATGAAAGGTTCGTTCAAAAACGAAACATCAGTCACTCAGTTAGTGACTATAACCCATTGGTGAATCCCAAGCCAAAACAGTCCTTCTGGAACTTGATGGCTGAACAGGACAATGGGGTGTGGGGTTTTCCCCAAGGGTTCGTTATGGTTTTTTCTAGAACGAAAAACTAACGTATGAATCAGATATGAAAAATTACGTTTAAGAAACGTTTAATGCATACGCATTTGTTGTCAAGTTCGCAATTCACGTTTATATCTGGTAAATTTTGAACGTTATTAATACGTTGGAAAATTGGTTTCTATTAAATTTAAAACGGGCGACATTTCTACTTCAATTTAACGTTAGGTTACTCGTTGCAGTTCTACGTATAAATTACGTACGTGTGTTTACTGGGTAGTTACGATTTATTCTTTCCTTCCGAACTTGAACTATTACCTCGACTGAGGCTCAATTTTTTCGATGGAACCGCCAACCAACTCCGGAGATGGAAACCAAAGGGAGATTCAACGGATCTCCATCAAAATTCCTCCTTTCTGGCCGGACGACCCCGAGATGTGGTTCCTGCAGATCGAGAACCAGTTTGCGATATCTGGAATAGTCAGGGATGAAACCAAGTATAGCTATGTGGCGGGTTACTTAGACCCGAAGTACGCTGCAGAGGTTCGGGACGTCCTGAAGAATCCACCGGCAGAGGGGAAGTTCGAGAAGCTGAAACGAGAGCTCATCAATCGATTGAGTGCTTCTCAAGAAGAGAAAACTCGCCGTCTCCTGGAACACGAGACCATCGGGGATAGGAAGCCGTCACAGTTCTTGAGGCACCTGCAGAACCTCGCCGGAACGGTTGTTCCAGAATCCCTCGTGCGTTCCATCTGGACGAGCCGATTACCGGGGGTTATGCAGACCGTCCTGGCCACTCAGGCCAACGCAGACATCGCCACTGCATCCAACCTCGCCGACGTCATCTCCGAAACGACTTCCCGCTGTTCGATGGCTGAGATTTCCACTTCCTCTGCGATAAAGAGTCCGATTGAGGAGAAGGTCGATCGACTGGCGGATCAACTCAAAAATCTGTCGAATCAGATTTCTGCTCTGCAATCGAGGCGGTCGGCGAGTCCGCACGGTGGTGACTCTCACCAGAGATCGAGGTCGAAGAGTCGAGAGAAGAACAACGGTGTGTGCTATTACCATTTCAACTACGGCGCGAAGGCTCTGAAATGCAGGCCTCCATGCAGTTTTTCGAAGCCGGAAAACCAGGAAGGGAGCGGCTGAAGACGACCAGCAGCATTTCCCAGTCGACTACCAGTCGTCTTTTTGTGCGCGATCGATTTTCACAAGTTGAATTCCTGGTAGACACTGGAGCGGATCTGTGTGTGTTCCCGCGTGTTCTTGTGCGCGAACATCGTTCCAAGACTTCCTTCGACTTGACAGCTGCCAACGGGTCGATCATTGAGACCTACGGTTTTCTAGTTTTAAATTTAAATTTAGGTTTGCGACGGGATTTCACCTGGAGATTCGTCGTTGCCGACATTGCGAAGCCCATAATCGGAGCAGACTTTCTTGCTCACTATGGACTTCTGGTCGACATTCGCAATCGGCGCCTCATCGATGGAACTACCACCCTGACGGTGGGCGGTAGATGTGCCCTCTCTGACGATGGCGTCTCCATCAAGGTCCTCTTGGGGAGCTCAAGATTCACCGACATCTTGGAGCAGTTTCCAGAAATCACCAGGCCACAGGGATTGAGTCTTGAGGCGAAGCACGCGACTCGTCACCACATCGAGACCACTCCTGGACCTCCGCTTTCCTGTCGACCTCGGCGTCTTGCTCCCGACAAACTTCTTGTGGCTAAAAAAGAATTCGACACCTTATTAAAAACAGGAATCATTCGGCCATCGAAAAGTTGTTGGTCCACACCTCTTCACATGGCCCTGAAAAAGGACGGTACCTGGCGTCCTTGCGGTGATTACCGAAGTTTGAACGCTCGAACCATCCCCGATCGGTACCCTGTTCCGCATATAGAAGATTTTGCCCACGCTCTTCACGGTAAGACGATTTTTTCCACCTTGGATCTGGTTAAAGCGTATAATCAGATTCCTATGGCCGAAGAGGACATCGAAAAAACGGCAATCGCGACTCCGTTCGGTTTGTTTGAGTTCGTCTTCATGTCTTTTGGGTTACGGAACGCGGCACAAACTTTTCAGCGTTTCATCAATGAGGTGACGAGGGGACTAGATTTTTGCTATGCTTATATAGACGATATTTTGGTGGCATCTTCTTCGGAAAGTGAACATCGAGAACATTTGAAAAATCTTTTCGCGCGTCTTAGGGAGTTTGGTGTGCTTATCAATCCGAAAAAATGTACTTTTGGTGAAAAATCGGTAAAGTTTCTCGGGTATTTGGTGTCTGGCAATGGGACTCAACCTCTTCCGGAAAAAGTTGAGGCTCTCAGAGCTTACCCTCGTCCAGAAACGGCCAAGCAGCTGCGACGTTTCCTCGGGATGGTCAATTTCTATCGACGGTTCATTCCGAATGCCGCAACCGTCCAAGCGCCATTGAATGAACTCCTCAAAAACCAAGTTAAAGGCTGTCATCCTCTCAAATGGTCTCCTGAAAGTGAAAAAGCTTTCGTTATGACAAAGGAACTGCTTCTTCAGGCAGCATTATTGGCTCACCCTGACACCAGTGTTCCTCTCGCCTTGATGACAGACGCTTCCGATGTGGCTATTGGTGCCGTTCTTCAGCAACGCGTTGGGCAGGACTGGCAACCTTTGGCGTTCTTTTCTCGGAAGTTAAACGCTGCAGAGAAGAAATACGGAACTTATGATCGAGAACTTTTGGCTATCTACGACGCCATCAGGCGTTTTAAGTTTATGATCGAGGCGAGGTCTTTCTGCGTTTTCACCGATCATAAGCCCATTACGTTCGCCTTCAGGCAAAAGCTTGAAAAGTGCTCTCCAAGACAGTTTCGTTATCTCGACTTGATTGGTCAATTCACCACTGACATTCGCCACATTTCTGGGGCGGAAAATGTGGTCGCGGATGCTTTTACCAGAACGTCAGTCGATGAGGTCACGACCGCCATCAATTTCGAAGATTTGGCTGAATCGCAACGCGTAGACGAAGAGATTCAACGGTTCTTGTCGGTTGACTCTTCGCTGCAGCTAAAATTGGTTCAGTTACCCGGAGCTTCTAGTAAGATTTACTGCGATTTCGCTACGAATTTCGCTACAAAAGCTTTTCGTCGTGCTGCCTTCGACTCCTTGCACTCTCTCTCTCATCCCGGAATTCGAGCGACACAACGACTGGTTGCTCACCGTTTCGTCTGGCCGTTGATGAATCGAGATTGTAGACTCTGGGCTCGTGGTTGTCTCAAGTGCCAACGTGTGAAGGTCACTCGCCATGTGAAGTCGCCCGTAAAAGACTTCGTGGCACCTTCGACAAGATTCGAGCACGTTTATATCGATATCGTTGGGCCTCTGCCGATTTCGAATGGTAAGCGTTACTTACTGACTTGTGTGGACAGGTTTTCACGGTGGCCAGAAGCATATCCACTGGAAAACATCGAGTCAGAGACGGTCGCACGAACTTTCTACCAAGAGTGGATTGCACGGTTTGGCGTTCCATTGAGGGTCACGACGGACCAAGGACGCCAATTTGAGTCTTTTCTATTCAACAACTTGAGTGACATGGTGGGATTCAAACATCTTCGGACCTCTGCGTATCATCCTTCTGCAAATGGTATGGTAGAACGTTTTCATCGACAGCTTAAAACCGCCATTACCTGCCATGGTGGAAACAATTGGTGTGATGTCCTTCCCACGGTGTTACTCGGTATTCGCGCGGCTTGGCGAGATGACTTGAATGCTACATCGGCCGAATTGGTTTTTGGAGAATCTCCGCGACTTCCTGGAGAGTTCCTGAATTCCCGGGCCGGTAGTCGTTCCAGCGTTGATCCTTCGTCCTTCGTGAAGGACCTGCGACGCCATTTTCAAGAACTCCGTCCGATAAAAGGCTCTCGACACACAAGGAACGATTTCTTCGTTTTCAAGGATCTTGAAACTGCATCCCATGTGTTTTTAAGAAACGACTTCGTAAAACCTCCTTTTCAAGACTCTTATGCAGGCCCTTTCAAGGTTCTGGGTCGAACGGATAAGAACTTTCGACTAGAAAAATCCGGCAAGTCAGTCACGGTAACGATTGATAGGGTCAAGCCTGCTTACCTTCTCCTTGAAGAACCAATTCAATCGGAGATTCCAGCGACGGTTGAAAAAACACCGGAACAAACGGAGACGCCATCGGAGGCCGAAACAGTTCCGGAGAAACCGGCAATGGACCCTAACTTCGAGACGAACGATACTTTGACGCGTGTTGGTCGCCGGGTGCGTTTTACCGAAAGATATTTGGAATCGAAGGCCCAAGAGAGAAAAAGATAGCTCGTTTTTGTTTGATTTCGACTTTGTGTTACGTTTTATGTTCGATTTTATCATTTTTATTTTTGCTTGTCTTGTAGGACACTGTTTCTTGTTAAACATGATTAACATGAACGAACACAAACTCTGGAGAGGGGGTAGTTGTGGCGTTACACGTCACTTGTCATTTTCCTCCGCACGTGGTCGTTCTGGGGATTTTCATTATTTAGGGTTTCTTTAGGCGGCCTTGGAAATATCGCCAGGGAGATTTTTTAAAAACAATATTATTAGTTTTTCGTTTTTAGTGATGGTTGTACTTCTTTATTTGGAAAATAAATTCATTTCTACAAAAGGTCGAATAAATCAACGGAACCCACAAAACCAATAATTTCTAATTAAATTTGGCAAGTGAAGTTAGTACCTATTGGCGTAATGGTAATAACTTATTTTAGTTTCAATTTTCACGTGTTTTCACGATAGTGAAAACAAGATTTGGCTGATAACTAAATTTCATAAACCTGGCTAGTGCCATCTAGTTCTATAACTGGATTAAAGTGCGCAGTTGTAAATGATTTCGTTTTTCATCAGTACCATATGCCTTTCGGAACTTGAAATCTGTGAAAATGGTTGATGATTTTTTTTAATAAAGTGTTCCAAAAAGCCGTAAAGATCTCTTTTCGAATTATTAACGAATTTAACTCATGTCACTTACGTCATTAAGTAAGACCAATTATTTCGCTATGCGAATTTTGCCATAGCGCTTTTTTCCCCAAAGCTTCAATTATTGTCGGCTAATTGGTGTCCCGTGTGATCATCATCATCATTATCATCAGGGGGGGAACGGATGGAGCTTTTAGGAAATGTAGCCTAAAATTCGGCGATAAATAACGACATTAGCGCGGGACATCCGCAAAGTACCGGAGCAGCCAGCGAGAGGAATTCCCGAGAGCAGTGAGGTGTTGTCATATTGCATTATCCCGGTTTACGCGTCCGTACACAACTCCTTACTTATGCCGTTCCTCTCATTAGGGATAAAATCGGTACGGTAAAGCTCTCTCTCCTTCGGCGGCAAGTTAATGTTCCTGCGAGCCCGGGGTTCGGAGGGCGGCGGCGCTGGGTGGCGGCGGCGTCGCGCCGAACAATCTTATTATGTAGTTCAAAGTTTACGTCGTTTAATTACAGACAACGCACGGCGGTGTGTCGCATCCGCGAGCGCCGAGTGCGAAAGCTCGCCGTATTACTCGCCGGAATGGCGGAACCCGTTCATGCCGACTCGGCCTATAACGGGTGTCCCGACTTGAGCGCTCGGGCTAATTGCGGCGGTTTCGTGTTTCTCATGAATTTCAATTATACCGCCGCGTATTTGTGCATCGAACGCCCGTGCGGCACGAAGTGGAAATGTTACTGGGAAATTACGGCCGCTCGTTTGTCGCGCCGTTGTTAATATTTATAAAGAACGCCGGTCACCGTCGGTCGTTTCTTGCACCGGACCGGAAGATTACAAAGCCACGGCCGAACATGAATTAGGGATCGGACGACCGCATCAGCATTGGCACGGATTTTAACGACGCATCCTGAATTTTCACAGGGAGTGAAATTGCCTTTGGTCGTATCCTGCGAAATTATGAGAAGTCAAGCGCTAGAGATGTCATGTAAACCGAAATTTTCCAAGGGTTTTCCCAAAATTCGCTACCAAAAATTTGTCAAATTTCGCACGGCTACAGGAAAACTCCAGGCAACTTTAGGGAAACACCAGGTGATTCTGGAAAAATTCAAGGAAAACTCCGGGAAAGTCTGGGGAAAGTTCGGGCAGCTCCGGGCGACTCCGGAGAAACTCCAAAGGCGACCGTTGGTGATCATATGAATCAGCGGGTTTAGACAAATGTGGTCGTCATTTTACGAAAAAAATTTGCTTTTGGTTGAGTATCAAGCAACAACAAATTTATGAAGGGTTACTTACGGACCCAAAACGTCTACATTATCCAAATTTTCAGAAATTCGCCACATTTACTGAAATTTTACAAATTTGACAAATGCTCAAAGAAAATTAGGTCAAAACGGCCATAAGTTGAGTCGGAAAGCTTGATCGCTCAGAAAGTCATGATTTCATATCGTCGAACCAGGATTCAAGTCTTTTTTCTCTCACCTTGATTTTCCTCTATATTTCTTAAAATCAGTCAAAAAACTGCTTTCGGGTAGGTATATCAAGAGAAAAATTACCAATAGTGAAAATTAGTAATTACCAAGCTAATTACCACAAATTCTTCAAAAATATCTAGAATTTGGCCTCATTCACCCGAAATTTGACTAAGTTGCTCATTTCCTTTGTAGTTGAAATTAAGTAATCAGAAACGTTTCAAACTTTCTAACCACGCAAAAAATTCTACGCATTTGCCAGAAATCAATTATTTCGTCAGAAATTTGTCAAATTCGTCAAACCGTTGGTGCGTACACGCCGAATTTTCCAGGTTGTGAACCCGTCGGAAAATAATAATCGGATGAATTCTTCGAGGGCTCCCCCCTACTTTTACCTACTTATTTAGATTTGGCTGATAATTCAATGTGGCTGTGTGGAGGTGGCTTTTTCGAGGCGGGAAAACTGCAAATTCGATAAAATATTATCAACCGAAGCTCCAAAAGAGCGTGTCAACCTTTACCCGAATGCATCTCCCTCGATCCTTATCCAGTTTGTTTCCCGAATTTCCCGTATACTGGCACTAACGAATCCGTGTCCCCCACTTTTCGCATGGAGCGAATAAGGCGAAATCACGTATTTTCCGGGCCCCATACGCGGATGACGTTCTAAACTCCGGGGCGATGTTTCGATTTAAAATAGCAAGCAATCGACGTCGTGTTTGTCGAGCGAACTCGGAGCGTTATCAAAAGAAGTTAAATTCAATTCCGGGACATAATCTCAAAAACCGATTACTTTGTAAACTTTCCCCATATAATAAATACGCGCCCCGTTTAAGACGTTTAGGCCGATAATGGAGAGGGATTCATGTTATACTATTAATTATCGAAACGTTCGGAACAGCGAATAGCACTCTACCTTTCAGAAAATTAGGCGAGATTGCTAATACTCTCCTTCCGCTTTCCAGTTTCGACAGTATGCCGCTCCCACATCCCAACCCACTCTATCCAAAACTATTATCACACCAAACAGCAGTAAAAACACACGGACAATATATTATGGAGACGGGTTTTTCGTGAAATTCGGTCGGCGAAAGCTCGAGTTGTTGGCAGCATGAGGGGCTCGCGAGGGAGCGAAAGCTCAGACAACAGGATTTCGAATACAAAGCTATTTTCGAGCCCGCAACCCTTGCATAATCTCCTGCCGTGTTCATAGATCCTATTAACACTTTAATACTTAAGATAAACACATGAGTGTAAGTTTACTCCCCACAATCCAGATTCGAGTCCCTTATTAATTAAATTTCGCACGAGACAGAACAGCAAAATTATTACAGGGCCGCGCTATTTATCTTTAAGCCGTTATTATTATGAACGCTGCACGTTACGTAACCTAATGTCTCGAGATATTCCGAAAATGTCACCCGTGTGTGCCAAAGCCGCAATATGAGTGAACGTTAAACAGAGACGATGCGCGCCCCGAAATTAAATCGGCGAATATTCGGGCGCACTGCATCATGTAACCGAAATTTTCATTTCGAGGGTTCATTCCACCTTTCCGCTTAATATTATGCGCAGAGGATGCCGGTGTAAGGTGCTCGGCATTGTGCAGGTCTGAAAATCGTTCCGGTTTAGAATGCAAGAAGTGAAGTTGTTTCCCTTAAAAGGGCGTATTTCTTCGCTCGCCTCGGAGGAACGAGTCGTAGACGGCGACGAGATGAGTGTACCGGGAAAAATTGCGGACGGTGTTTAAACAGACGATGCACGGTTACCTTATATGAAAAGGTGTTGAAATTGCTATTGATGTAGTTTTGAATGAAAGAGCGCGTTATGTAGAACGCCCTAACAAAGAGATGCTATCCGAAAATGAACCGTTTCATGGGGAAGGAGCTCCCGAGTCGTGTTCTATTTCCATCAAGATCTGCACATAAACGGAGCTTGTCATTTAAGGAGAGGAGCGCGAAAATGCGCGCCTTGAATACGAAACACAATCGATAAATGAACGCCTCCGCCGCTTCGAGAGACCGAGTTCATACTTTATGCGTGTGTCGCTAATATTTACTTTTTTCGCGAGATTTTACGGGAGGGTCTCCGATTAGGCAATATAAATTCAAAGACGTCGCTCCTTTCGGATTCCGGGCGCGAACCCAGACGCTTTCGGTCTTTAATTACGACAAAACATTGACCAATACGACGTTCCGGAAATAAATGCGACGGCACGATTTCTTCCGGGTGCACCTTATTCATTCGCCCCTAGAAAACCTTTCCCCCGGTCGGATTTAAATAGATTTCTGCCATTAGAGGGAATTATTCCGACAGTAATCGAGTAAATCGGATCAACTTCCGCAGAGAAAAAGAGAGAGCGAGGAACCACACGAGAAGCGAACATAATACGCGGGGTGATACGTCATATCGGTACACGTTTTCAATTTTACGCCCTATAGACCTGCACTTCAATCGGCATCTCGCATTACGGAATCCCATTTACCTCGCCGGTGTATTACATCGCGTTCATTGATATCGCTACATGACGAGCACTTCGCTTGGACAGTTTAATGCCTTTTGTCGTTCGTTACGGACCCCCTCGACACATCTGCATCGTGTTGCATATAAAGGATAAAGAATTAATCGGATGCTGCGTCTAGACTTTTGATTTGATCGATCAACGGGTGTCGGGCCGGTAAACTTCTTATGGCTCACTTATTGGTGAACGTTGCATTATTCGTCGGGGAATTCAGATATACGTCCCGGGATTTCGGGCCGAGATGGCGGGATGCCACGGGCAGCCGTCGCTGCTGGCATGTGTCTATTTCTTGAAGGAATTAAGTGCCGGCCTATCTCTATCACGGCAATACGATGCTGAAGTAACAGACACCTCTGACAAGAACACCTCACTTTATTAAAACTTGATTCCACCAGTGAATGGGTAGGTAAGTGGTTGAATTTTCCAAATAATAATCAATCTTTTCTTGTATTATCCTCGAAACACTTCATTGTCGGCGCTGCTGAATCGTATTCATTCAAGCTTATTCTGTTTGACCATCGAACCTTTCAAGCATTTCTAAATTTGGACACTATTATTTCATTTATCACTTTTCGAATGATGGTATGCTTTCCAATCTGTCATTCAATCAATTGAACCTCCCTGGGGATCAAGTTTTGAAGGAGTAAGCTGAATTTTCCCAAAAGATTTAGGTGTTCCGTGGATTTATTAGTAACATCAATGAAATACCGAAAATCGTAGAAACCAATCAACTGAACCTTTTTGATCAGCATAGCATTTCAATGTTGAACTGTCTCATTGGTCTTATCGAATTTATTCTAAAGTTATTAGTATATTTTCCGATGTTTCTAGAAGGCTCGATACTTTTCATTACCATCCAGGAAAATCACGTTAATTAGTTGGGGAGGAGGGCCCAAAGAGGACGCTTTTGATGAAGTCTGGGCGATACCATTGACAATAACTAAAACATGATTTGATATTTCGTAAGCCGCTTTGTTCTTGTTTGATTAGGAAGTGGAAGAGGCTTATTGATTTATTATTATATTTTCTTTTGAGGCTATTGTCCGCTCCGAGGCATTCTTGATTAATTCCTCTTCCACGGTTTCGCCAAAATAAAAAGTCTAGCGTTTCTACGCCCCGGTGTTCCCAATCTCGAAACGAATCGGCGAGACTAAATGGTTTCCGTCCTATTGATTACGCAACTAAACCGTGTTCCTTGTGACTGGGGACCTCAGATACGGCGTTTTATAAAAGTCTGGACCTATTAAGTTATTACCTTCGATATATTTATTGCGCCCCCCGTGCCGGCTCGAACGTTTTATGGACGTGATGTCGATATTGTCCACTCTTGCGTCTTTGTCGACTTCTCGATTGCAGCTTCATTTTTCAACCTCTCCAATGTTTTTCGATTTTCTCCTTTATTTATTTCCGAGATGTAAGTATGACTTGGGTTGGTGTAAATTGTTTGCCGAGTTTGCTCCGGGAATCGATCAAGGGGCCATTTTCTGGCAGCTGTCTCTCATTCTGGGGCGAAATTCGGTCCCGAAACCCGGAGCCGTCTTTCTGGAACCGGTCGTAATTTTCCGGGAGAAGTGTGAAAGCACCGGTCAGTATTAACATTTCCTTTCGGTAGTAAACAGGCGGCGAGTTGCTGAGGTGAGTGACGGTTTGTAAGAATGATAAAGCTCGGAAAACACGGCGGTTCCATTAGCCAGGTCAACAGTGAACATCTGGGCGATTTCCCAACACCGTATAGGAAGTGCTCAGCCGCAGTTTGTATTGGTGCCCTTCCGGTGCATCTCTATTAGAAACTTTGTCACGCCTCCATTAATCTAAATTTCATGCCGAGTCATCCCACGGGCCAAAGAGACATCACGTGGCGACCATATTTATAATTCCAGTCGAAAAAGGTATCACCGCGTCATCGTGATTACCGCTTTTTGTCTGATTCCGAAGGGAAATTCGCCCTCGATGTTTAATTGCCCACAAAAATAATCCGACCCTCGGGGTGAGACAAATGGGCGGCCCCGGACTCTGGAAGGAAATTGACAATAACATTCCGGGCATTAACTGGTTGCAAATGCGTGCCCATTATTATTACTCAAACATTGTTTCAGGCTGCACTTTTATAGTCTAATGGGGATGTGCATTCATTATACGACTGCCATAAAGCATCCCTTATTGGATCGTAATGCCGGCGAAATAATTAGACTGGGTGTTCCCCGTTGCGAGCCGAGGTTATGCCCACATAAACTCAATCCTACGAGTAAAGTAATCCCATCGACGAAAGAGATGATGGTGGTAGGGTAGGTATGATCGATCGAAAATACGAGATCCGACGAGAAACGTAACTAATCCGTTCCTATCCGGAACAAATTAAATGAATGGGATTGGAGGAACGCCAGGAATGCATTTGATTACTTGTCGGTATAGCCGCTGCTGCATTTGCATCTGCCCCAGCCAAGTAGTGCCCGTGCCTAATAAAATGCCCTTGATACAGATGCTGATTGATGTTTCACAATGGGCATTAGCCGAGTTATTTCAGTCTGGTGATTCGCGAAACTAACGAAACGGTAGTACCTACCGGTTAACACAAGTTGATGCGGTCTGAAATTCCGATTCGCAACACCCCTAAGCATCCAATTTCGAATGATTGTTGGGTTTTTTGATCAAAATCTGAGGCACCCCTTTGTCGAATGACAAGAGGCGAATCTACTGGTAGGTACCTGTATGTCGTTTGTATGTTAAGTTGGTCTTCTCATTGTAATACAATGGGTTTTGATTGCGTATTCCGTGCTAAGTTCACACGGAGCGTTTGATGCAGTCCCCTGATTGTGTATTTTATTGGACTTTGAGAGAGTCGAGCGGCTTTGACGTTATTACCTGTCAACCGAGCAGCAAGGATTTGCAATTGCAATTGCACCGTCGCAGCAGAGACGACGACGCAAAGCATTAGACTACACGATTATCGTGTACCCACCTAAGTGTTCCTCCGCCATACGACATCCAGACATCTCAATGCGGACAGCAGACGCAGCGATTCTAATCGCACATTATGCAAGTCCCAGCCAGTCGGTACTTCTTTATTTCTGGTGGCGTACTGGCTCACCTTCCGTGAGACCGAATAACTTTGGCTAATTGTCGGAGGTGCCAGGATTAATTTTGCATAAGAATGTCTAATAAGAACACGGAAGAGGCGGGCTCCTCGCCTCGGTTTCGAGCAGTGCGGGTTAATGCACGCCTGTGTGTGAAGGCGCGTCATAACTGGGCTGCAAGTAAGAAACTGTAGTCGGTGGTGTGTGCTGTCTTTGACGTCAGCACTAGTTTTCTCATATCCTCTCCAGCCAACCTTCAACTCCTGCTCTTGTCAGCCGGAACGTACCCTCCGAGTTCAAGTTTAAATTGATATTTAACCGAAGATAGTTCGGCAACTCATCCGTCACGTGCATGACCGGTAATATTCGGCCCCGGAAAATCGACCGGCAATCGAATGTGCATGTACGGTCAGGTCCGGGGCTTAAATTAGTTAGGACCGAAAGAGAGCTCACTGGAAGTATCTGAGTGCTTTGTTATGTAATGTAATGCTGATGGCCCGGGAAGAATCGGGGATAATGGTAATGCGGTGTTATAGTCGTCGAAATCAATCAGAATGGCCCGGGGGCACAGAGAGAAGAGCGCTCTGCTCTGTGGATGCATCAGACATCGGTCTAAAGTTTTGATGGTGATCGAATCGGAGTACGAATGCGAATTATCAGGTGGCGGTTCCGCTGAAAGATTCACGCCGCAATTCCATTTAAAATTCACGTGTTATCCTGGCTCAGTCTTTAAGCCCCCGGACTGTTACCACGTGGTCGGCCTGCGGCGACCCGACCGGGGGGACTAAACTCAATAATGATGAGGGTCAGCAATTGAAATGACCCTCACATACTTCGAAATACAAGCAGTTATCCCTGCGTCGGAAAATGCACCCTCCACGCGAAATATACGATACGTTATGCTATCAATGGCCTGCAGCTTCCTTCCCTCGAAAGCCAAAGCACCCCAATAAAAATACGCCGAGTTGGGCGTTTTTCGCAACGGGATGCAACAGTTCGGGCGAAACGTGCGTGGATTGTGCGTTTTGTGCCGAAATTTCGGCACGACAATGGTAATTCCAACTTTCATCAAAATGTGACGGCTTTATGGGAATTAACATGGGAATGAATGGACTCGTTCGTGCTGGCAATATTTGTAGTGGCGAAACCTCAATTCGTGAATCGGAATCGAGTGATTTTTATTGCTTTCAGTTGCACCGGTGATGCAGCGTTTTTGCGGTGCCGTGCGGATAATCGAGCTTTCGATGTCATCATCGATAATAAACGGAAAAATTACGTTTCCCTTAGAAAATTCCAGCACGGCCTTATGTAATTTCCCCGAACCCATTCTAGAAAATGTATATGCACCGATGATGAAATCCCGAAATTACATTTCCGGTTCAATTAAGATGAAATAGGTGTGTTGAATCGAAGTAATGAAATACGCCATCCCCCATTCTTTTTCTATTATCTGCAGGAGTCGAGAATTCAACACGTAATGAGAAAAGTTAGTAAAGAAAAATAGCAAAAGTTGCGAAAAGGTAAAAAGAAATCGTTCCTTCTCACTAAATTTATTTCCTTGATTAACTTTTTAGGCGGCACTCTAGGAAGCATTTATTTCGCTTAAGAAGGGCGACCCGCTATTTATACGGCATAACGTGTGGCTCTAAATTCGGAAATCTAATCAAATTCGGGCCGTTCTCCGTTCGATTATAATAACGATAATATGTAGACGCTTTTCGATAATTAGGGGAGGATTATTTGAATCGGAACCGAGCGCTGGGGCATGAATATGAAAACGGAGCGTCAGGTGTACGAAATCGATTGTCCCTGCCGTCTACCAAAGATTGAATTACTGGCAGGGCGCCTCTCTTCCCGACGACGACGACGACTAGGATTCACCTCAAACTTTTGTTCGTTCCATAACGGCCAATTTCCTCGATTTTCTCCTTCCCGCCGGCTATATATTTTCTGATTAATTTCGACCTTCATGCGATGTAATAACTTAACTTGCATTGACTGAAGCCATCTTTTTCCTCCTCCTCCCCGCGTCCATCTCGCCGTTTCCTTTTCGCATTTATATCCAGTTTGTTCATATCTCGGTGGTCGTATCGCTGTGTCTATTGGGGGGCTGCGGGACATGCGGAAATTGCGAACGGTTATATATGAGCGGAATTTCTTCAACTTGACGGCAATAACTCAACCGATGCGACAACGCGCACCTAAATGCACTCGCTAATTCCACCAGAAACTTTAAAAAATCCTCATCTTGGTATCACGTGATGTGGGAATGCCGTTATTGTTCCTCATGGCTGCGTTTTTTCAATTATCCTTAGAATGGCGGAAGAAGTCGAGGGTACGCGATGTGCGCTGGCTTTCGCGATATAAATTCGAAATGCTGTATCAATCACGGCGCGCCTCCCTCGGCCATAAGTTCGGCATCAAGGAGACTTCACCCTCGCACACACAGGAAAAGGCCTCCCCTTCCCCAAGACAAATCTATGTAATAACTGTTTTCCACGAAGCGAACTGCGGCGCTCCGAAAATGGTCAAATGTCGAAGAGGACGACATATCATGCCATTTTTAACGTCGAAAGGGCACTTTTTGCGATGTTGCCTTCAATTCCGCACAAATCAAACGCTCGTTCCTCTCGTTTTATTTGATAGCGTCGTCGATCCGATCCGGTATTTATTAAATTTCATTGCGCTGCAACTAATTAGATCGGATTAGTCTGTTCGAGGCAACAGGTCCATTATTGACGTCGCGTTAATTACCTTCATTTGCGGTTGAAATACGTCTGTAGCACTACGCCATGCCGTGTCAGTTAACGTCAAATCCTATCGTGATGCCGGCGAAAGCCACGGTATCGTCGGTGGTTGAAAATGCGACCGATTAGCCAGACGCAGAGGAGAAATCCCGCAGACGGGGATCGTCCCCTTCGAGTCGGCGGACCAGAAAGTGGCCAAAGTGAGATTTAAGAATCTCATTGAACCATTAGAGGTCGCAGTTCTCATGCAGCGCAACACAAGGGCCACAATCGCGAGATAATCGATCCGAAGAGGGGCCGGATTAGCGAGATTTGCCATTCGATACTGTCATTTATATTCGTTTAGCAGGCAGCCAGGGCGAGGGGCGGTTTGTTTATGACGGGGCCCCGGACGCGTATGTGCGTCTCGCCGATGGCTCGTTCACCGTGAAAAATCGCCATGATACTCCGTCATTATTCTCCCTCGTGATGCCGGAAATATTCCGAATGCGGGGAGGGAAAACTGGAAATAATAATTAACTCTACTGAATAATTTCGGCGAGTTCGATGACGGGATTCGTAACCGCAACACCTGAAACGGGCACGGTTACATAACTCCGTGTCCGAACGAGATGCGTCGGGCATTTTACATAAAACTGAAATCTACCTGTCACGAACAGCCGCCGCACTGCTGAAACCGCTTTTAGTACGCATTTACTAAACACCGACGCATAAGGGATGGAGAGTCCCCCGCTGTACCGTCCGTGCTAGTTAACTGATGGCGGCCCTCTGCCACCGTTCGCCGGATTTGATGTGTAATTTGAATTTTTTAGGCAGGAATTCATAAATATTTCCCCGATGTGTCATGCAAAATGCATCGAAACGATCGATATTAGCGCGTTCCGAAATAAACCGAATCCGGGCGTTGATAATTATCCGGACCAACTATTCCCTGTTGTCTTATACAACACGAAGCTACATGGGCATTCACTATTCACGCCACTCGGTAAATTATAACTTTTTTTACTCGATTGATTTCGAGCTCCGGGCGTATTGGGTAATATCGCGCAGTTTCAATATTGGGTGAACCCGATTCATATTTCAATATCAACTTCCAACTCTCGCATATTATACGTGCAATCATATCCATTTTAGAACTTTCGGATGGATATAGTGTCTGTCGCTCAATCATTATTAAAACATTTCATGATTCTCTAATTAGGGAATTCATTACGTATTAAATATTGGCCTCGTCCATTGTCTATGGAGTGGTCTTTCACAAATTACGGTCTTTCGGCCTGTCATCTCGTCTCCGGGCTCGGACACGATTATTACGGGTTTCGAAGCCTCGTCCTGTTTTATTAAGACGTCTCTCTCCTCGACTGCTCACTAATTCGAACGGATGCCGTTAAAATTCTGCAAAATTGGCTCCTTTGTTGTCGGCCCGTCTACCTTTCGTAACGCGGGGCCGATTTGTTGATTCAAATCTCCCCCAAAGCGCAAAGCGGCCCGTTTCTGTTATTTCTTTTTCGGCAGTTAATGCGATACGTGTTTTTATCGCGTCTCGGATGATTTTCGTGTTTCGTCGATCCCCGAGGCGCTCCATCGACCGCGCTTTCGCCGCAGCGATCTCGATCGAGTTCGGTAATGACGATGATGATGACGAAAGAGGAATGTTAAAAATGGTTACTGCGCCGTCACGAGTGGCCTGTAATTTAGTCACGATTCGGGCGGAGCTTTCGAAAGTAAATTTAATTACGACGAATCCGGGACGCAAAGTACCTCCGAGTACTTTAATGTCGAATCGCGGACCTTTCCTGGACTAGGAGTAGTGCCCGCGTGAAAGGGTTCAAAGGTTCCCCGCTTTAGACCGGTGGTAGTTGGAGTGGTGCCAAACTCGCACCGCACAAGGGCGCCATCATCGCCGACGATTCGTGCGAGAATAAAGGGAATTTGCTTATTGGATTGATGAACATTTCCCTTTATAATTTAATCAAGCCTCTCCCAAATTGGTGATTAAAACGCCCGACTGGATAGCCACTGGCCACGTTGGGCCTTCAAAGATATTTCCTGTGAAGATTAATCGCGTCGAAAAATCCGTGAGAGCTAAACCGTTTCTTTTTCGTTTCAGGTCGTGCGGTGCGTGAGTGAGTGCGAGTTCCAGAACAATGAAGATGTCTCAGTTTTGCACAGAAATTTGTGTGATTTCCCTCGTCGTCCTGCTCACGTCCGCCTCCAAGGAATTCGAAAACGAGAAAATTGACGCAGGTGAGTCGGCGCCGCAAAGTGTTTCGCTTTCGGGCGATAACGAATCGTCTCCGGATTTTTTCGGCCCTTTTTTAAACATCCTCCGGTATCTGGTTTCGTGATGGCGGTAAAAACGCTAAAAATTGCCATACCGGTGCCGGGATCGGTGTTTTATGTTTCCGGGAGAGCCGCCGTCCCCGCGGAGACCTCGGCGAGAACCGATGCTGCTGCCCTCTTCGTATACCGGAATAAATCATTGCCGGCCCCCGAAATCCGACAGACATTTGAATATTTGTAGTGCTCGAAATTGTCTTCCGCTAAGACGAATGCGTTTCTGAAACACAAGTAAGGCAAACTGAAGCGCCGCGACGGCTCTTAACATTTTTACTGCCCCATAAATCTACGGAAGTGTATTTTTCTACATTGTGTTTTTAGACTGTACTTCATCCCGAATGTACATTTTGAGCGCACAGGTACTCTCGCTTTTTATGCCCGCTACCGCGAGAAAAGCCGCCTCCTCATTTGGAATTTTTGGATATTTTGCATAATTTCTGAATCTTATTTACACCTCCAAGCGTCTCTTTTTTTCCACCGCGCACGTTATTCCGACATATTAAGGCCGATTTGTATACAGATTGCATTTAAAGCATTGGGTGAAAATCAGCGTCGAGGTAATCACGCTGTTTCTCTTATTATTGGTTGGGGAGGCCTGTTATAATACCTTCAAAGAATGACGTGAAGAAACCTTATTGGAATCGTACGTAAATGTTCAGCATTATACGGCTTTCAAATACGTCTCAAAGAAGTATACCTGTTTTTCTGTAAGTAACCGACTAAAATGTAGCAAATTATGAAGAGTGATGAAAAATTTCAGTATCCGCGTTGTCGATTTTTTTTCAAAATGTTGATGAGTAGTAAATAACTATTGAATTTCTAATAAGATGAATAATACATATAAGTCGCATTTAGTGGGTGGAAAACAGCGTTATCGATTTAACAAAATACGTCAAGAATGAATCATAGATTAGATTTATTAGGGTCCTAAACTTACTTCTTGAAGAATACTGAAACTTGAAATATTGAAACTAAATTGTTATCACTTGACTAATGCAATGTGTAATTCAGAGCGTAATTTAAGCAAATTTAGAAAATCAAATAGTGGTGGTAAGAGTTTGTAATGTTCTATGAAATATCCCTCCAAATATTTTCCCGCGACGGCTTAAAGTGGCGTCCTGTGATGTTTTTTTATTTTATCTTTGAAATTTCCTAAATCCAACAAATGAGTGCTTTGTTTTTTTTTGTTTTGATTGCAGTTCGCGGAATTTTATACAAAAATTACCGTTTTTAGGGCACTATTTGATGCAATTATTTTTTATACTGGGTGATGAAAATATTATCATTTTTTCCAAAGTGGCGGTCACCAACGTTGTAAAATGAAAATTTGTAAGTCATTTCATACAGCTTTGAAAAGTCTAAGTATCTGCAAAATATTTCATTTTTTGAAATCGGCCAAGAAATAGAAATGTTACGGTGTTGGAATTTTTTTATACAGAGATATCAAAAAAATCCTTCATAAAGGGAGGCTATGATAATCGTTCTGTCTCATCTGAATACTACTAAAAGGATAGAGAGAGAATGAGAGTCATAGCCTCCCTTTATGAAGGATTTTTTTGATGTCTCCGTATTACACAGTGTATACAGAAACCAGAAAATGTTTGATCAAATTTGTGGCACAGGCAATTCTGGCGCATTTGACGATTTTCCTGAATATTTCGACATTGAATTAAAATAATTTTTGGTGCATTTGAGTACATTTCGAGAATTTATGACGATTGGGGGAAATTCCTACCCGATTTGGCAACTTTAAATTGATTTTCCTTTAGAGGGTAGCCCCTCGCCAATTTCAGATTGCCAGTTTTTGACATGATTACGACTCTTGAGATCCCAATGGCACATTTCGCATAGTATTTTCACCATGAAGAATATGTCGAAATGGCGGTGACTCCGATGCGAGTTGGATTCGGGGATGCAGATTCGTTTAAAAATGCATGCATGATGGCGCGCAAACCCCACGCGTGTAAATAATTCGGTGCCG
Source organism: Salpingus planirostris (assembly GCA_949788335.1). Lineage (NCBI taxonomy): Eukaryota > Metazoa > Arthropoda > Insecta > Coleoptera > Salpingidae > Salpingus > Salpingus planirostris. The sequence goes on along the minus strand of OX460920.1, from coordinate 4,665,060 downwards.
GGGGGCCCGCCATGAAAATTCAGCGGAGATATTTCAGCAATTCGCACACAGTCGAATAAAATAAGTGCGGCCCCCCGATAAACATTCCGGGTTGTAATGCCTGTGGGACCGGCCCGGCGCGCCGCTGCTCCCGTCAGGTCCGGTGCCGGATATCACAACGGCGAATCCCACCTTGAAAAAGGGCCGTGGCGATAAATAAACCGGCGCATCTATAATTCAGCGCCAGTGGCAGCTCCGCGAGGGGGGAATTCGGGCATGGAAATGAGATCCACACGAGCAACATCTGGTTTTATGGGGCGCCACGGCGAGACAACACATCCCCATTAGTCCAACATGGGCGACTTTTGCCGGCACCATAATGCCCCTTCCGACCTCTCGGAACCGAAGAGTACGGAACACTTTTCCGCACTCATATTTCGCATTAGGCCCAACTTTAACGGCCGCCTCCGCTCGCCCGTTACGGGTCCACCCCTTCGCGTGCATATTTTGATTACGCAGATTTTTATTGCAGTCAACCGGGCCCGGGCCTGGGATGTGCACCGAGGGCGGACTGTCGCCTACATAAAGGGCAACTGGACTCCCCGAAGGCCCCATCAATTTTTTAATTAATCCCCGAACTCGTGCGCGCGGAGAAAGGGGTGCTTCTTTGGTGCCGCGGCCGAATCCCCGTAAAATTTTATTTTATCGGCCCTTTCTGGCGCACCTAATACGCATAAAGGCGGATTTACGAGCGATTTCATTCCACCGTAATTAATTGCTCGGCCGGATGACTACCTTTTGCAATCCAAAAATTATGCCTAAAGTTGTATGTATAAAACTTCCTGTGGATGTAGAATGACGACTGCGGACGAGCGATGCCCAAATTGAACCTCTCCTAGTTTTTGCAATTCTAAGTGGGGATTGGCGTAAAAATGGCAATTTTAAGGAAAAGTGGTCTAATATTATATGGTTCAGGTAGAAGATGATTAGATTTTTCCATAGATGGATTTTTCTTATGTTTAAAGTCGCCATCTACTGGGCAAGTCAAAAAACATGCTAAGGGTCGTCATAGTATGAGCATGAAAAATTAAACGAAATGTGACAACAATAGTAGATTATGTTATTAGGATCAAAACTGAAGCTTTATGTGCCAATCCAGCCGAAGCATGTCGAAAGATGCGCGCGCAGCAATTAACTAAGTCCCAATTCTCAACTAATTTTTACTAATTCTCAACTAATTTCTCCTGATTTCCAACTAATTTCTAATAATTTTTTACTAATTTCCACTAATTTCCCACTAATTTCTACTAATTCCACTAATTTCTCACAATTCTTCTAGTAATTTTCCCAATTTCCAAGTAATTTCTGGAGCTGAAATTTCCCTGCGAAATACTCCTCGATTATTTCTATAATTTTCAAAACTTTAAGAAATCGTTCAAAATTCATGCAACTTTTTGAGAAGTTCTAATAAGTTCATTGAGATGTAGTTTTCTATAGCATTTTGTAACCTTAAATGGACTATATATATTCACATATGTAATGAAAAAATGTAGTATTTTCTTTGGCTAATATGTCATATTCTCGGTCATATTTGAATTTCGCTATTTAAATTTTCTACTTGAAAGAATTTTACGATGCGGCTAGTCATGTTCTACCTATACCATGTTCCAATATGGGGTTCACTCTATCATGGGGGATTGATATTTTAATAAATGGGATAACCCTCCGTCTGCGGTTATTTGCATCGGCATTCCGCCGTGTATTCGTAAGTACAAACATGCCGGACCCGAACATTCCGGCCATTCTGAAGCCGCCCCGGATTCCCGGGGAAGATGTTTGAGATTTCTGCCGCCTCCGTATTGTACAGGTGCCAAAATGTTTCCGCAACTTAACACAATCCCCCCGTTATTAGTTTTCGGGGCCTACGCCACCGTCATCGGCAAGTGGGTCACGATCGAATTAGTCCGGGAATTCGCGCATTCTTCCGCCGATTCGGTACGGGTGAGATATGCGATCGCGGAGTTAGGGGCGCTTTCGCCCCCGATCCGCACACTGTTAATTGATCGGCAGGTATTCAAACCGCCCCGAACTATTCGCAAAGTTTACTCGATACGTAATCGATACGGAATCCTCGAACGAACCCTCGCATCGGGGAGAGGCCGCAGTTTGCCCCGAAATTACGCCCCCTTCAAAGATGATAGGTATTTCATATGCTATATGAAGGCGAATCTGCATTTTATCTCTCTCGCGCGCCTTAATCGACTTGCGATATTAATGAGGAAACGTCTGGAGCGCCGAAAGGGTGAAATGGAATGTCTCGAAGGCACTCAAACGTAGTTTTTAATTACACGCTCCGTAAAAATTGCGCAATATCTATAAAATCCGGTATTTATGCGAAAACTTGCCGAGAAACACTAATTAAACTCGGAAGTAATTTCGTGTCCGTTGTTCGTTTACCTCTCTTCACCAAGTTTCAGCGCTGATTATAGATTATTTAGATGAGGCTTCGTTAAGGAAGTTGTCGCCTTCTTTGGGGCCGTGCGAGTGAGCGATCGCACGACTCGCCGCCCCCCCGATTTCAGATGTGTAAGCATAAGTGCAACGTTAATGAAGATCCTAGGGGACGGTCGTCGCATCATTAAGGGATGTTTTTCACTCGGGCTCGCCCGGGAAATTGCTCCATAAATTCAGCGCGCTCTCCCGTGCCAGTAAGTACGTATACATTAGGATAATCATAAACTTTCTTCCGGAATTGATGAAGCGCGCTTTATCGGCGTGCCCCTCTAACGTTCAGAAATTAGGTGCCATTTTCGGTTCTCCGTATTCAAATCGGGTTACGCATAACTTTATATTCAATATCGCAAGTATCATCCGTCCCCCATAAAATGGCCGACGCGGTACGGGAGGATCTCGTTAGCGGGCGAAAGTTATATCCGTTTCATCCGGTCCGGGGCATGTAAATTTCAATGAAATACGGACCGCGCGCCCGGCCTAGAAAACTTGGGGAGTTTTCCCGGCGGAATCGGCAGCCGCGCCACCTGCGAATGCGAATATCCCACACCTATTTTAGTTTATAGTCAAAGTGCGCACTATATTTTTGATCCTCTCGCTGTATGTTTTATCGGCGTTCGGGGGTCCCGTAGGTGCGATAAACTCCCAAACCGACCCGCATACGTGCTTTCGCAGCCTTTCCATTCTTATTTCTCCGCATCATCTTAAATATCCATAAATTCAATAGACCCGAGCGCAAATCCGGACCATTTCTATACCGCTCCACTTTCAGATTGGGGCAATATATGGTTCCGAAAACTCAGTTTTTTGCATTTTTAATTGGACCAAAACGTAAAAAACATCATAGTAATGTTATTGCAAACTTTCAGGTTGTTTTACATACATCTTTGCCGTACACCTGCCATAATCTTAAATACGAACGGTTAAATTCAAAGCGAGGGGTATTTCGCTGGAAAATATATTCTATTTGGTGGTCTAATATTATGGTTCAGGTAGAAGATGATTAGATTTTTCTTATGATTAAAGTAGCCATCCACTGAGCAAGTCGAAAAACATGCTAAATTCAACGAAATGTGACAACTATAGTAGATTATGTTATTAGGATCAAAAGTGAAGCTTTATGTGCTCAGGCTGGTAGTTCGTCCAGCCAATCCAGCCGAAGCATGTCGAAAGATGCGCGCGCAGCATTTAACTAATTCTCAATTCTCAACTAATTTCTACTAATTCTCTGCCAATTTCTACTAATTCCCTAATAATTTCCACTGATTCCTCACTAATTCTCAGTAACTTCCCACTAATTCAAACCAGTTCCTAACTTACTTCTATTATTTACTTACCCTAATTTCTAATTTTCAACTTATTCCTGGAGCTTGTGTCAAATTCCCATACGGAATACCCCTTGATGAACGGTGTTCGGATGAGCGATTTGTTCGTGTTACTGTAGTCAATGTAAATGGCGTCAATTGTTACGGTTTTGATATTCATTGAGAAACATCAAAAATTATCTCCCAGGAACACAAAAAAATAAAGATATATCTGTGGGGTATTCCACATAGGACTTTTGGTGTACAAGCTCCAAAAATTAGTTCGGAATCAGTAACTATAGTTGTTAGTAGAAATTAGTAGGAATTAGTAGGAAACTAGAAAGAATTATTGGGGAAGTCGTGGAAAATTTCAGAGCAATTTGTTAAAATTATTAGGGAATTAGTAGGAATGAATTATTATGAAATTTGGATCTAAAAGTAAGCGAAAAAATGAAATCTGCAGAAATCATGAATTTTTGTTGGTTTTGAAAACTGGGATAACAAATATTCGCGCCCTCAAGAATTCGACACTTTTTACCGACTTTTAAAGAATCATTCATAGTTTTCGGAAAATTGTGCCCTGCTTTTCGGGTTAAAGAGTTTTCCTTCGGATTATATAATTTCTACCCGATATTCGAAGTACTGGAAGTCCGGATTGAAGGGTCTCTATTGAATATGAAGCGAGTGCATGCCGTGTGTAATAATTATCGCATAATATGGGCTTAATCGCAATTAATGCAAACACGTGTTATCCGGCCCAAACATTCCGGCTCACTACTCAGCGATCAAGGTATTCGCTTCGAGTGCTGTTGCAGGTACAAATCAGATATGCCCGCCCTCCAATATGTTGATAATTGTGTACACGGTGAACGGTCAAAGGGCGGATAAGCGGCGGATTAAAATCGTTAAAAATTCAGGTTCGAACGTCGTTCCGAGATTCGTCCCCCATACGCGATTTATGTGGCGCGCGGTGTATGGATGAAGCGCACCCCCACGAACGATTCGGTCTTTGTGCATAATTTCAATTAAAGTATGCAACCATGTGTCTCTCTAAAGCTCGAAACGCAAATTTACTGCACACGCACGGTTATTTGGAAAAAAGGGGTAGGTCGTTAGTGGCAAATCTACGCTCTTTGAGCGTCATCAAGGGCCTCGGTTCTCCCATGCTGATGATGAGTCACATTTTGTTCTTTTTACAGGACGTAATTAATTGAGATATTTCTGTTATAAATAAATTGTTTGATAAAGGAACAAGAGGGGGTGCGTGTGATTAATTCGGGTCCTTTATTGTAGAGCATATAATAATATACGAGTGCGATTTATTGTGAGAGTTCATTTATTACAGAAAATCTATGGATGCATATTCTCTCAATTTCATGCTCAGCCGGTCACGAATGTCATACTTAAAATAGAGGACCGTTCGCTTTCATGCGCGAAAGCTTCGTTTTTTAGCCCGTAACGTATGTGGGAGTTTTTGTGCCTCTACTTTTAAAACAATAATATAGTATTAGAGCAACTAAGCTCTCCCGGCTTGGCCTCCCGCAATTCACGTAGTTTATGCATTTTGCCTGAATGCACAATGAGAGCATTGTCCGACTGCATAAATATTCAGATAGTTTTTAGTGCTCGCATGTTGTCCCCGATTTTATGGGGTCGAGTTGGACTTTGTTGGCGTCACACATTCCGGATGTCGGATATAAGTTCGGCGCGGAATTTTGGGACAATTTGTGGGCATTTAAATATTTAACGACAGATAAATTACATTTAACGGGCATTTTTTATTGGAGTTTAATTTCACTTTGATTGCGTTTCAGTCAAATATGAAAAGTTGAGTTTTCGACGAGTTTACGTCCGGACGCTTTACGGTCGACCGTAAAACGAACAAAATCGGCCGACGAGAGACAGTCTTCGAGATTATTTCGTTCCGCGATAATTGAGGGCGAAAAACACGCCGTGCGCCCGTTCAAAAATTTCGCACCCCAAATCCTGGAAAGCTTTCATTAATTCCTCGTGAGGACACTCTCGCGACAAGACGAGAGCCGCGTCTATTTTTGCGCTTTACGAACACTAGAGCCGCACGACGGCCTCGGTTTCCATTAAAAGATTAAGTTTGAACCTGAATCGCCCTCAATGGGCGCACTTTTGGGGGATTCATTGCTTTGCGGGATTAGTTGTTGCATTCTCTTTGATTGGAACTGAACCGGCGATGCACCCTAGGGTCGGAAAATCTCTAGAATCAATTTGAATCACTATCGCCGTATCAGGCCATTTCTCGTGGAAATTCACAAAGGCACAAATGAATGGCCACCTATTTGAAATAATTATACAACTTTCGACCTGTACTTGTAATTCTCTTTCTTCTTTCCAAATAGTAGAAGCGATTTATAAATTCTAGCTTATGTACACTTACCTCACTTCCATCAGGTAGCGATTTTTCTTAGATCTTGAATGGTACTTTTAAGATGCCAAATATGCTATTTTAGATATGAATACACAAGCATGTCCTTTTTGGGAACCGGTCCAATATACAGCGATGCAAAAAAGTATTCGCACACCTGCCGTTCTCGAAACAGCAATGAAAATAATGGTAAATCGTCTAATAAATATTCAGCATTAGAATCTCACGTTTGCTATTTGGAAATGGTTGATCAAAAAAGTAGGTAAGTATTATGTGCACGTTCGATTTTTCCTAACAAAATTTTAGCAACAATGCTATAATTTGAAAATATGTTTTTTTTTTATATATCTACAGTACAATATTGTGAACGATTGAACAGTATGAGAAAATTCTTGTGTGCAAATACTTTTTTGACCCACTGTAGGTAAAATTGTAACCGGTTATGGGGTGAAAAACAGGGTGCATGGGAATATAAACAATAAATTAATTTGCAAATACTCCCGAATGTAAAACATTCGTCGTTATATACGACCGGCTCCCAAATTGGATTACGGGACCATCAGAGCCATAAATAAGGTGAGTTTTCTGGACCGCGGCTTTCGCGTCGGCTCGCGCCACTTTTTAATTAAATCTCATTCAGACTTTCGAAAAAATACATCAGCTGATTAATCAGGAATATAGTGCGCGGATTTGGGGGGGATTTCCGTTTCGCATAATTCTCGGCGCGATTCCGGGAGCTCCGGTTGTAAATATAAATTCAAATGTCGACGGGAGAGAGGCGGCGAAAGAGTTGAATCCGGTATAGCCGGCTCGGTGTCACCCCGGGGGTGCGCTAATCTACGTTTATCCGCCATAATCCGGCTGCAATCACCACACTATTATCCGGAGCGCAGACACATTTCTCTCGGCTCGCCGTGTGTCAGAGGAGCGTATTTCAGCGCGGGACGCGATAAATCTCGCCGCGCGGTAATAACGCGCGGCCGTTCGGCCAATTACCGTCTCCTCGTGCGATAATGACGTCAAATTTTCGACGAAAGAGTGTGGCAGGTCGGATTATCGGTCCCGCGGCTTTATATACGGCCGCCCGGAGACTCCGGGTCTCGGCGCACCAATCTAACAACATTCTTTATTGCGGGACCTATTCTCTCCGATTCCAGCCAAGTCATTGTCGGGTTTTTGCCTCGGGGGCCGATGGGAATTTTTCGATTTCTCAGGCCAAGTTTTCATTATAGTTCCATTTACGGCCTTTTTATCTCCCCGACCCACCCTCGTCTCGTATCGCAGTCGTCCGCCCGCTTCGGAAATCTCGGTCACGGTCGGATGTGTATAAATAAAAATAAGTCCGCCGGATTGATCCGTCGATTTGGAAATGTCGCGATTGACGGAATTGGCTTCGGGGCGACGATCCTCATCAGCATGCGGGGGATGCGATGTCGGGTTCGCACACACATTGGCATTCTTCGGTCCTAACTGATTATACCGCGCATAAAAATCATGTTTCGAATATTTAAAATACTCTCCCATTTTCGCTTTAACACCCGCTAATTCGTTATGCACCCTCCCTACTTTGTCTTTGCCCCGAAATAATCCAGTTTGACTAACTTTTTGCCTCCTTTTTCAACCCTCCTAATTTTCTTTTCCCTCCTCTCCGGGATCGGGCGCGTTGCCGATGCTATCTGAAAGGCGGGCTTTTTATCGCCACTGAGGCTCAAGATTCTAATTAAAAAAACTGAAACGGTGTTAGTTGATTTTTTGACGTGTAGACGGTTTCGGTTTTTACAAATCGCAGTCGGGAGGACCACCAAATTAGTTCACTTACAGGAGGGAATATTATAATAAGATTCGTTTGAAGCCGGTAATTCACCTGGGCCTTAATTAGTTTTCCAACTTTCATTTTGATTCTGAACTCTGAAAAATCTCGCCGATGATGGAAAAACAGTCCTTTGATAAAAACCCCATATCGAATTATATCTCAAACGTCAGAAGTATTAATAAAGCATTCTGCTACATTAATTTTCCTGGGCAACTTTAAGGAGAGAGAGAACGCCACGTTAAATTGCTCCAGAATTTTCTAAAGTTATTACTTTCCGCTAGAGGTTCAATTAACTCGAAATATTGCTACATTTTTTACGCCCCCTCTCTCTCTCTCTCATTTCGCGCATATTACAATGTAAGTCAAAATAATGGCCGACAGTATTTTCGGTCTCTCATTACTTCAAGTCTCCCAGGTGGTTTAATCAGCGTGGATGCTTTCCCGCAGCCTAATTTTTAATTTTTCGTATCAAAAGGTGGAAACGCAAAGTTATTAACTTTATATTATAAGGGTTCAGTTTTAGGGAGCTGCATCCCGAACGGAATCCCGAGCTTAAACCGCCCGAATTTCACCTCCCATTGTCGGATTACTCGCATAATAACGGGAGTTTGCTTAATAATGAGACCGGAGAGTATGTCTGCACCGGCATTATGACTCACATCATCCACCTACCCGACATAAATGCAGGATCAAGTTGCAGCGCATTATTATTATAATAGAAAAGAAGGGGGATGCAGCTTGGAAACTTTATGTATAATACTTTCAAGGTATCAACTTCGAAATTTCTGTATGTATGATGTGTACAGTAAAATATGGAATGGAGACGTTTCCTTTCACAACTTTTGTCATAAATATTCCACAACGTCGGTCAAAAAAGTTCTGATGTATTGTGTGTTGGAATTAAGAACAATACCGTAATAATCACAAAACTTTATAAATTAATTAGGGGAATAACTTCCTTATTCCTTGTGATGGAAATATCGGTTTTATTTACATCTGGTAGTTTGCAATCTATTATACGGAAATAGTATAATCCTGAATTATTCTGTTTTGTGCAAAAGTCCGAACAGGATAAATCCATCTGCAAAAGCCGTCGACATCATGCGATGATATCGCAACGCCAGACGTTTTTAGTTAGTTTTGACAGTAACGACCCTATAGAAAGTTTTTAATCATAAACAACAAACATTGCATCATTTCAATTATTTCCAATCAGATATTTATTGAAACGCTAATTAAAATCGACATTCGCATTAATGGGCAGCGTGATGGAGATGCATTTCGATAACATTATGGGAATTATAACTCAACTGATGCTGATTAATTCGGGGCGTCGACCGACCATCGTCGGATCCGCCCGACGCTCCGCCGGCAAATTAAATTTAAATTAATTAAACGGGGGTATCGTGCAACCTCAAACAGACTTAAAGATAATTCGAATTAAACGTGATCCTTTGTCTCAAATTGATTCACCATGAATCGCTCACTTAGCCAAACGGCCCGAGTGGCGTGCTGCACCGTACGAATGGCACGGCCTTTCGCGTCGAACGAGACGGAATCCCGATTACATTCGCTCTATTCCGATCCGATTCTTGATCGCGCTAATGAAATTATCAAGATTAAAATACGATTGATCCGAAGGGGAAGTGTTCCGGATCTCACTTCCGGCGCTTTTCACTTTCACTTCACGAGAACTGATTATTTAATTGCCGGAATTGAGGAACCGTCTCACAGGGCCTTGGGCTTTCCTAATGGAGTCTGAATCTGAAATAGCATCGGGAGTTCAAATCGACCAAAAATTAGCCCTCTAAAATGCGAAATTTTCGTACCGTCATCGGAAGAGCGAGAGTAATTATTATGCAAGTTCGCAATCTTCACGGGGAGGAGGCACATGCGTATGCAGATCTCGCACGATGTGCGAGGTAATTCATGGCTGATAATTATAACCGTGTAGATACGCTAAACTGAACACTCGCTTGAAGATCAAGGACAATGGGATGAGATAGCGAATATGCTTTATATGACCGGGACCAGTTGTGAATACCTCTGGTCATTGTCCTGTCGACCAGTGGTGACTCCCATATTTAACCAAGTCCAGATATAGCCGTGCTCCACAATACAAAACTATGCGCCTAGGTGAAGTGGAGAGCGGTTCTTCCATACAAAACCGTGAATAGCCAACTTACCAATTACAGATAACGCGAAGGTATGCCTTAATGAACCCACATTTAACGGAAATGATAGATGGACCCGAAATGGTGGTCTGTTGTGCAATCCCTTCGTGACTGAAAGAATGTCTCGAGGGCGATTTTGACGTCGTTTTGCATCATCACGGACCGGAGTCCCCGAGCGGTTGCCATAACTCAATACGCATCTGCGATGTCTGAATAGAGGCCCCGTCATGGACCGAAAAGGGGTGGAATGAATAAAGGACCAAGCACCAGATGATTCGGATTTGATACCATCACCCCGAACTCGATTATTGAGACCTCAATGTAATATATGTTATCTCGACGAAATCGTTAGTTTCTTATCGGGTTCGTTCCCTTATTTGATTCGAACTTTCAGGTCTCATTCATTCATTCATTCATTGAAAAGGTTTTAATTAAGGGTTTCAGTTTCATCAGACCGAGAAAGGTGCGCAATGATAGTTCGCCTGGAATGTATTCAGGGTATAATCATCAGGAAAGGTTGAGACAAGCTCTCGTGCAAAATTAATAAGATTTGGGGAGGTAAGACTAAGTAGAGGGAATTAAAAATGCCAAACGACTGAGCGTAAAGTAGAGCGAGGTGGAAATAAGGGAAAAAAGGGAGAGGTTGGATGCGAGTTCGGCGTGATGGCGACGAGGAAGACGCGTTTTCCCTGTTTTAACAGCAATCTTATCTGGTAATTAGGCGACACTCTACGGTGCTTCTCGGTTTATGTGTTTTTGAAATTAGCCAAAGAGTGAGCCCTTATACTTTCAACTTTATACAACAAACGCTAAATTCCTCCTCCCAGATAAGTATAAAGGGTACGACATAACTGATAGCACCTTTTATGGGGGTTAATGGAAAGATATACATGAACGTAAACAAGTCCCTTCCGCGGCTATCGCAAATCATAAAAATAAAATAACCGCAGCCCTTGCGCCAGGGACTAATTATCGCTTTTTCCCCTTTTCCACGCTACTATACCATCTTAAGACTCAAGAACTAGGACGAAATGAACAACTTGGCAGTTCCCATCAGGGATTTCTTGTCTTGTCATGGTAAAATTTATGGGGTGAAATCTTCATTGTTGTACGTTATGTTGGCCACGGCAAAATTTACAGGTTGTTTATCTGCCCAAAGTTTACGAGGTACAGCTCGAGTGAACCGACCATAACCTTTAACGCCAAACGGTGGAAATTGTTTAAGGAGCTCGAAGTCCTAAAACCGAATGCGCAATTTAGGGCTACATTAAAAACTCCGCCGGTTTATGATATTATAAACTTCTACTGGAGCTGAGGTCTCCAATCGCTTCTGCTTAGTTTAACGATTTGATAAAAAGATTATCCGAGATCATTTTCAATTCTTTGACCTCGACAGAGTTAGGTAGTCGGTACTTTCAACCCTTTGGGCGTTCTGTAATGGTGGATCAACGGATTCTGGTTGTTGAAAAAAGTTCTCATTAGCCTGGCATCCCACACAATGCCGCAAAACAAATACATAAAACGATCCCAATCTCTTCTCATCAGGCTTGTCAAATAAACTTTAGAAATCCAATTATCTCTAGACAGGTAAAATTGATTGAAAACGCCAATCATACATGAATTTTAAGTGGTCTCCGAACAGGGTGCACACACACTGCGCTTGATCAAGATTTTTCAATGCCCATAAAGGAAAAACAACGCCACCCAGCTGTCAAAACTCGGTGAGCACATCTTTATAATTTTTTCAAATTGCACTCGATATCCGCAGTTTCAGTCTCTTGAAAGTTTCAGGAGTGGTGGTCTGCGCGGTTATTGAGAGAAAATATGTCGCGCAAGAGCACCTGAAAACTCGTCTGGAGGCATCAATTAACAGCAAAAATTATGGGTAGTTTTAAGTTTTAAGTGCGAATTAAATTTTTTGTGGGTCGTAAATATACAGAGAGTAAAACTCTAAAGTTTCCTAATATCTTCATCAATTTCTCCCAAGATTTATGTCTCGCTTTAACGTCGCCTCGCCACCTTTATTCAAAGCGCCAAGTTGTTATTGCGTTTTGCGTTTTTGCCAAGTCGTATATAAATCGACGGTCGTTATAGCCGAAGCGATTTTTACCGTGGGTTAGTACGATAAATCACACTATTGGAAGTTAATGCACGGGTGATTAATTGCACGTTTATCTGCATGGTCGCAACGCCAATTATTTGAAAAAATAAAACGTTTAAATATTACATCTCATGATTTCATGACTTATCTCCGCCGAGGATTGATAGCCCTGTCAAACGCTCGCAGCGCTAAGAAAAATTAAACCCACAAACGAGAAACAATGTTTCACGAAGGATTCCGGTACCGATAATAATAACCCGCCGGTGTCGGTCATCCACGATTCGATACGCGCGATTTAAAAAATTCTGACCGCGTTTTTAATTTTAATAACACGTCGGAAATATTCAAACAATTCCACCTATTCGAGCACCAACCACCCCGTGAAATTTACACCGGTTTTCCGGATCTTTTACCATCGCCGTCATTTTAATTAATTCGTTAATTAACGTTCGAAATTCTCGCGGAAAATATTTAATATCGAGTGTCGATCAAATTCCCTTTTATAAGTTGCGGTCGTAGAGGGATATTATATTTTTCAGGGACCTCCACTCCATCATCATTTTCACTTAATTAAATCTGCAGTGACTAATCACCGCCCTAAGGGATGAAATATCGCGGACCCTACTGTTTGTTAATTATAAACGTTCCCGATGCCATACACAATTCAACGCACATTTGAGTGACATCAATATTGCTTCGTTGTTGATAACATTGGAATATATCATACGCTGGATTGGCTAATTTAGTTAGTGCGTAAATAATGGAGCAATCTCGCCGCTCAGTCTGAAACCCTTCAATATTGGTAACTAAATCAGTATAATACGGAACCAATTGTGGGGTTTTAAGATAAATAAATGAACTGCGATGAAAAGATGGTGGGTAATTTTCAAATAGGGGTGGTTTTTTGAATCGCGCGCCAGCCGCGTCGGTAACGCAGCGCCCGACTTTATCGCCGCTACTGACAATCGATCGCTGTTTTTAACGCAGGTTAACCTCAAAATGTTTCGTAACGGATGGTGGCAACCGAACGTAAATTATTCATGAAAACAGTGCAAATTCGTGGTTTTTCCGGTGAAAATCTGTGAAAACATGGAACAAACTTTAACTTTACACGTAGTGGACGGCGATTACGGTCTAGTTTCCCTCGACATAGAGTGCATCCAATCGATACTGTTCGCCAAGCTGAGCGATGTGCCGGTGGAAGTAAAATTGCAAGACAACTTAAAATCCTGCGCCCTACACAACGCCCCGAGTCTGAAAAACGGAAAAGTTGCCCTAGAAGGCCTTTCCGAAATAATAGCCCACATAAAGGGCGCTTACGGAAACGCGGACAAAGATTTCAGTTCGAAGCAGCAGAGCGAACGCCTGGCGCTCACGAATCTGGTCCAGATGAAGATGAAACCGGTGGCCGACTTTATCTACTGGGTCGACCAGCGGAACTGCGACGAGTTCACGAGCCGCTGGTTCATGAAGGCGCTGCCCCTGCCCTTCAACTACTCCTACGTCAAGAGGAAGCGGCAGGAGGCCTGCGATCTGATCGAGACCCTTTACCCGCTCGATTCCGACCTGGAGGTGATCAGGGAGTTCATAAACCAGTCGGCGTCGCAATGTCTGGCGACGCTGTCGACGCGTTTGGGCAAATCCAAGTACTTTTACGGGGAGAATCCGACAAGTTTGGACGTTATCGTGTACTCTTACGTCGCCCCCTTGGCGAAACTGCCGTTCCCTTCGAACGAGGTCCCGTCCCTGCTCGCGATGTGGCCGAATTTGGCCGAACTGGTCAAAAGGGTCGACTCCAAGTACTTTCCCGAGCTCGCGAAGGATAGCAAGTACTTGAAAGACGAGGAAACGGCCAAGCATAACGACGACGAGGTGTCCTACATGGCGATTTTTATTCTGGTAGTGAGTGCGTCGTCTCTCGTGATCGGTTTCGCCCTTAAAAGGGGACTTTTGAAGTTCTACAATTCCAGTAATTAATCATAATCTCGCTCGTAGATTGTTATCGTTTGTAAATAAATATTAATGAGCCGACGCTGCATCAGACTGATTATCTTGTAATGCATGGTCTTGAGGTTCCATGAGTATTAGAGCAATAAACTATGTACTTTTTGTTACAGTTGCCAAATACGCTATTTGTTATTACGTACTTGAATAAAGGAGATTTTCACACATCTGGAGATATTTTACTGCTGATCGGCTTCGCTCGGTTCTCGTTATTCGGTTATAATAAATTTTTGAAAAGTGCTTGGTTAAGTAGATATTTCTGTGAACGGTAAATTTTTAAAAGGCCAGAGTTGTTGACCATGCATTATTCAGCATCATCTTATATTTTACAGCAGGAATCACATAAATGTAGTATGAGTAAAAGCTGCTCATGAAGTGTTATTACGTACTTACTAACCACACGGTATTTTAGTACTTCCACAACCGGAAAGGTTCAATTTCTCAATTATTGCCTAGTTCGTCTATAAAAAAAAGGATGTTTCCAGCCGAGAGGTCGTATATTTCTAGGGTGTGGACAAATTGTACGTTTCTCGTTTTATGGCCCCCCCTCTCTCTGAATAATTCCGCGGACCTGTCGTACTTTATCATGGAAGTCGTGTTGACCCAATAAAAAATACAAGTTCCGTCGTAAAATTAAGGAGTAGAGAGGAGAGCATCTTATCTTGCGGAAATCTACATTTGCATTGCTTTCCGCCGAATTGTATATTTGAGTGTTTTGCATTTTTTTGCCCGGCCATACGAAAGAATAATCGCTAATTTGAATTGCAATCCTCTAAATCTTTCAAATTTGATACATGGCTCCTCGGCCGCCCCCCACTTTAACCCCGGGGCTGATGCCCCTCGCCTCTTCGGCGCGAATATCTCAAAGGCATGAATATATAAAAAAGCTGGCGAGCCGATGCATTTTGCAGTTCCAATCAAAAGTTTCCCTTTAATCATGGAGACTTCGGTAATTTTTAGAAGCTTTTAAAATTCACTTTGTACGGAATCTAATGGGATTAGTTCGATAAAAGGATTACCTCCCGTTCGCATTAAGTTCGTAAAAACAAAGTATAAGCCGTCGTCGCCTGCGCTTTTTCCCTGTTAAACGTTCGCACCTACCAACTCGAACATCATTCTTAATAATTTCACCCTTTTAAGTGATAATAATTTGATAAATCCCCAGCATTACAAGGGGCTGATAGATGCATGCGCCTTCTACCGTTCTTATTCTGGCATCAATACCTTGAGTATTTATAATAAATGCAAACATTTTAACGTTTCGGGGTAGGTACTACATCAGCGCTAAGAATGGTGCTGACGTTTAATTTGTGTACTTAATTGAATCTCCGTCCCCTTTTTAAATCAGAAACCTCCCCCTAGAATTGTAATCCTCGTCTTTTATTTCCTTTATTAGGATGTATAAATATGAAGTAGGGGGGTGCATGATGATTATTCGCGAGATATAATTGCTTATTTAGGTCGGCGTTCACGTTACTAAACGGTGATTCATAAAGAACCGTCCGCATTATAAGTTGACAAAGTGAAATAATTCACTCCGACGCCTACGATTCGAGCAGGTGTTCAATCGATCCGGTTTTTTCGAAGGGTGCGAAAATCCGGACCAGACCACTTACACTCTGATTTCGCCATGATCCCTCTCCCCGCTTGTAGTGGGTCTCATGATGCAGACACGTTTTTAAAGTTCGGTCGGTACAGACGGTAGACCAACAAGATCCATCAGAGTTTCACATAAATTCCCCATTTCGTCCTAATGCCCCAAACTAAACATTTGTTCGCGCGAAGTTGATGACGAGCACCAACAGCGGCGGCCCTAATCGTCGGCTCTGTTTACCGGTGTCGCCCGGATTGAATTGTAGGCGCGCAGGGCCGGATCGACTGCCCTTTCGGCCCTTTTGGCTTCCGGAGTGTCGAAAAGGCGGTGAAATCGATCGAGATGGGCCATTTTTCGTCCGAGAACTGCGGTAAATCACGAATCTGCGGGGTGCCTCGTCTGCGTCGCAGGACCTACAAGGAGGAGACGCAAGTTAAACACGGTAATAAACTCCAACACCATGCGGCGAACGGATTCGTATAGTTTCGTTTGCTTATATCGTAGATCCGGCTCGAGGCAATTAAGGACCTCCCGACTGCACGGAAAAACCTACTCGGCTTTCGGTCGAACTGGAGGAAACAATACGGAGATACAATGGGAACGGTTTGTTTCGTTTGCCGCATTGTTTTCGTTCGGGGCGCCCCCGAAAGCTAATGTTATTGTTTTCGATCATAAATTTGCTTGAATGATTCCGAAAGTCGTGATCCTCCAAGATATTTCCTGCTTAGGGACGCCGGCGGGGTGGAGGCTGCACTACGCCACTTTCTGTGAATATCTCAGACGAGTCCGGCCATGGAGCGCATAAAGCGGGATTTATCTACGCGAAAAAACTAAATTCCTTATGCGTTCGTCTGAAATTGAACCGGAGCCATTTCGCATTCAAATGAGGCGAATTTGAAGTTTCTTACTGCAAGCCGGAGGAATGGACGGACGTTTATTAATACCATCAGATGGGATCGACTATATGAATAAAAACATCTGGTTTTAAAACCGACAGCAATATTTGCGTTTTAATATTCAGATAAATTCTAGAAATAACTCGGGGAATTCGATAGGCACTATTTTTACAAGAAATTATTCCCATACCATTGTTTCTGAAACACCTACGTAAAACGTAGACTTCTTTTTAAAATAAATCGTGAACCTACGCAGCGAATCCATCGAATAAAATTCTAAATGTAGAGTATTACTGACGACAGTTGATTTTCCCCGTTGTTATTCAGAAGTTGTGAGCACCTATTCAGCAGCTTTGAGAATATTGCGGGCGAGTCCGTTATTTTGAAAGGTTTTCACATATTCCGATGACGTGGATTCGAGATCGACTCCTTGTATCCTTCCAGAACGTGTTGACATCGTTGTACAACAGAACCCCCCGAATATCCGGATGTGGAGCGTCGCGCCTCGCCTAAAGCCCATTTTTATTACGCGAATTTTCACCAAGAAAAATAAATTCGAATGTTTACAGGCGAAAAGTCGTCCGCGAGACACCTTTTTCCTTCGTCTGTACGTGAACGACCCACCGTATCGTTTCAAAAAGATACAAGGTACACAAATCCGATGAATATTTGAAGCGATTATTTCGGTAAAAAGCATTTTCGCCTGCGAAATCCCCAGAGAGGAGGCATTGTTCTGTAAGAAGTTTCCATCCGATGGAAAACGTGAGTAGTTTGGGGAAATGTTTATCCTGCTCGTTGGAGAGGTCAGATTTCTGCCGAGAAAAGATTTCATTGCCGAATATGCAATCCGTCACGTCGAAAGAGACGGCAATGAATTATTCCCACGCCGAATGTCTTAAGCGAGCGGGGTGCGTATTCGGGAAGCCTCCGACAGGGAAAAGATATTAAAATGGATATGTGAGGCACGTATGCGTTAGCTTAGCATCTCCTCACTCGATGTCGGAGTCAAAGGAACTCCTCGATGCGGTGGTGCAAGCGGAATTTCATTGCGCCCCTAAGTACGTATTTCACTTACACGACTTTACACTTACCTGCTCATTTGGCGAAACGCTGAAAAGTGAACTTTCAGACCACTCGTCTGCCGGATTCCGTTTTACAACAACTCCACACGGCGATGATGACACGCGAAAGTTTGTCGCATCGGACGAGCCCTTCAACTCGGCATCAAACCGGATTTATTAGATGCGCAATTACTGTATATGCACGCCGCTCTCTGGAAATCATCGGATTCCGTTTCAGGAAGTGCGGTCCCGGTCATCTGACGATGTCGGACTGGGCAGTAAAATTCAAAGTGCACACATTTCGCGGCGAGCGGGTTTTACGGGATGTTTACTTGACATTCCGAAAAGCCATGCGAATCTGAAATGATATATTTACGGGACGATTCGCTAAAAGACAGACGGCACACTTAAAAGCCCGTCATGCACATACTCCGTCCTGCTGGTCGTAACATCTTCATTCCGCATAAAGACTGCATCTAAAAGTTAAGGTGCATGCAAATTCTCGCTCCCCGTAAAAATGCCGTAATGCACGTAGAATAGAACAAAATTTCGCTACGACCGTTCCAGGGTATGGATGGGGTGGCTGCATCTGACTTCCCCTATACGCCACCTGAGGGCGATTCGGTCCGAAACTTTTCGGAACGGCTTCACCCCTTTTAAATCGCGGGCAGGAAATTGTAATTCTCCGGGGGTAATAAGGAAAATTGCGCTCCCCTTTCTCTCACAATCGTCAGTGCCGGGTTCGGCGCGGTTTTGTCGGAACTGTCCATTTGGCAATTTTCGCGCCGGTAAAGCCATCAAGTCGCGCGTTCGTGTATCGCGGTGATCGAAGCCGGTTTTACGATTCCGGCTCGTCGGCGGGAGGAGTTTATTGCTTAGTGTATTTTCCGAGGTCTGTTTGGTTCTGTTTGCTCAGCCGAACGGATAGTCGTCGAGCGAATCCCCTCGAGTTGACGTATTCGGAGCAGAAAAGTAAATTAAAACGCGATATATGCAGATTCGATTTCAATAAATTCCTTTTCCGATTTCCACGAGACCGTGACTGTTGCATCCTGCACATGTCCTCCTCCAGGACCCGGCGCGGGACGTGCCGCCCGGATCCGCATTTCGGATTCGTTTCGTTATTGCGCTCCCCTCGAAATGCAGCTTTAGACAAATTATCAGCCGACGAGCTTTGCGAATTTATCAAATTAATAACGTTTTGAGGATGCGCGCTTTTCATTATTCTCCAGTTCCATACGTTTTAACAAGGTATTGTTCAGTAATTAAGATTTTAAACCGAGATTATAACGGTTCGCTTTTAATTATTCCGAAACACAAGTTGGGTGTATTCAGATTAAGTTTCCATCAAGGCAGTGCGCCGAGGCAACAACATGGAAAACCCGAAGGAAACTCCTCTAACATTTTTTAATTACTCACGGTGAAAACTAATTCCGTTTTCTCTTTGTCCTCAGGTAAGAGTCGACATCTCGAAGTGGCCTCGGCCGTATCCGGCCTGTCGTTGGCCCCGGTTCGGGGTAAGTGCGCAAACATGTGCGGGATGTTTAAAGAGCAGTGGCGCGGCCGTTGTGCTTTCGGTGCGAAAGCTTTTCATACATCTTACACCGGAAATAAGCCACAAAGACGATCAAAGATAGCCGAGCGGGAATCGCTGGTTGTGCCCAAACATATAAAACACATTCAAAGTTATGCGTTCCCGCCTCACTGGCGCTTCCCCCGGTTGTATCTCGGGATGTTACGAGGCAAATCTCGGCTTATTCCAGCAAAGAAGTCTCCGTGTCGCCGTTTTGCATCTTGGACGCGGGCCAGCAACTTCGAACAGACTTTCGGTGTGAATCGAGTACCACAAAATCGACTTTTAATTAGCCAATTTCGCGGCCAAAATCGGCCGAAATTAACGAGGCCGTTAACCGACCGACAATTTTAATTTCCGTGTTTCGCGCACATATTCTCCTGCATTTTTGCGATCGGTGTTCGCGTGATGCGCCAAAACGTCGGCGAAAACTAATTCCGGGGCGCAATTGCAAGTTACAATGCATTTTGCAACTGTTTCGGTAACGTGTGAATTTTCAGGTCGGCTGAAGTGATATTGCCGCCAGTAAATTCAAAGTTGGGTCGTTACATTACAATACAATTTCGGTTCACATCCCCACATGTGCGCCATAACTATCGGCGCTTGTTTTTCGCCGGTTCTGTTTTTAATTTGTTTTTCGAAACGGCGAATTATTGTCACGCTGTTGTGGATACGTCGCCGCGTTTCGCCCCCGAACGGTATCCCGTGATACGCGAATGGAGATGTAATTGAGGGAATCGTTAGACTATGGCGAATTTCCCGGTTGAGATGCGAATGTTCGGGAATAAATGGACCGTGACTAACGAAACGGATAAAAACCACCGACTGAAAGAAATCTTAACAAGATCTCGCGGTTCGATTGTCACAAGCTCAAGTAAATTGCTTATAATCGCTTATTAGACGTTCGAGCTCCGATATTTGCCAGATTGTATCTCTTGCTCGACTTCCTCTCTTTTTCCTGCGGTTCACGAAAAAGAGATACCGAGGATTGATGAATGCACCTATGCGAATGAGTGGAGCCGTATTATCATCGATTCCATTGAGAGAAACGCGCTGGAAATTCGCGACGACACAAAAGGCGTTCATCGTTGAGATTGTGGCGATAACGGCGGAATTTTTTCGAGGAGAGATATCGAACGCGCTCTTTTCTCGTCGTTATAACGAGCGCGGTCGTCGCAAGTGTCTTCGGTTGCCGTTTAAAAGTTTAAGTAATTTTGGTAACGGCGGCGTTTTGCGTTATAAATTCGGCCACACGTTCTCGCATAAAGGCGCTTTCTACGTTTCGTTTCACCGTAACCACTTCTTATTATGTACGATATTTCCCGGCTTCATTGCCCGTAGAATTTGAAAATAATGCAGTCATCTACCATCGCGGAGGGGAAGCTCTCCGAATTCGGGGATAAAAATGCGAATTACGCCGGCGACCGTGACTCGAATGAGAAAATGGAAAATTATTTGAGGCCCGAAATTAAAAAGTCACTGCAAATGATAATGTAAAATCGCGGAATAATTCACGAGGGGGAAACGAAATTCTTGCCCCACTTTTTAACTCGATTTTTCCCCATATTCGGAATAACTTTATCGGGAATTATTAGGATTCCTGTTATTATTAGGGCGAAATGTGAAATAAATTTGATTTAGGTAGCGAAGGAGGCGCTTTAAGTGAACTTACGAGGCAGTCATTTCTCAGGTATAAGTATACCTATCCGTATATCGAAGTTTGAAAGTAATGTCCGATATATTCATTCTATCACGTCGATATGCCGGAATATGGCAGAGATATAATAACATATTTTGTGGTTTCTCGAGATACATATTTATAACGCGGCGTGCGGCTATCCTCTTCCTTACGCCTTGTAATCATCTCGTAGTTAACTCTTATTTCTGCCTCGTCGGTCGTGACGAACCCATCTACCCGAATGTCTTCATCTTTTTGTTTCACCAAAGTTCATAATAAAGTCATTAGTTCTGCCGGAGAGTCGACTGGTTATACGATTTAAAATTCTCCGCCGCCACGGAGTGAGAAAAAGAAACATGATTATAACCTACCTAGGTACTAGGCGGTTCGTTTAATTGCCCGACCAGCGGCTTTTCACGGAAATCTTTATTGTGCATTTTAGAACCGTGTACTATATATCAATTAAGTGCTACATTTGTAAATCTCTCAATCTCGACAGCTCCATCGGCAGGAATTTTGCATTTACGGTCAACTATGAGTTCATTATTACCGAGACCCAACGAATTAACAGATCAGGAAATGTTCGAATACACTCAAGCTTTCAATTGATATTTCATGGTATTCGCATTTATAAATACAGTTGTGGTTTGTGTTTAATTGATGTTAATAAATGCAAATTTTTGTTAATTTAAATCTGCACAAACATTTATTTTTGTAGTTTACAACAGTTTTGCAAAATGTAAACAGTAACGCTCTCGTGTGTGTCGAGAGTCTCTTCTTTTTCGGCTGCTTCTTCGCTCTTCTCGCTGTCCCGGACACGTTCGGCCGGCGCGCCCTGCTCATGCGCATTAAAATTAAGCTCATAGAGCAATGTGAAGAAAGAATAATTATCAGAAACTGAACATTCCGCCCACCTTGAAAGGTTGAGCTTTCAAAGCCTAACAATATTAAATGATTAATTCAACTAAATATTCAATATTCAATTTTTAAATACATTTGAATTACTGAACGAAAAACGAAACGATTAATGAATGTTCATTTCAACAAAATGTAAAGTCTTTCACTTTCACTTCGAAAATGTCTTAGTCTGCATCAATTGGCAACACACAAACTTTTGTGATGCTTCGCTTGATGATGCCTCCTGCTGTTCTGATGGAAACAACTCGAACATGTCCATCTGGACCTGGATGTGTCGCAACGATTCTGCCCAGGGCCCAGCGTTGGGGAGGAAGGTTATCCTCTTTTATGAGAACCATCGCGTCAACTTGACACAATTGTTCTGACTGGGTACTCCATTTTGTACGTTGTTGAAGTTGTGGTACGTACTCTTTGGACCAGCGATCCCAAAATTGTTGACGGAGCTGTTCAATACGTTGCCATCGACTAAGCCTGTTGCTTGGGTAGTCAATGAAATTGGGTTCAACGACGGACGTTAGTGGAACGCCAATCAAAAAATGACCCGGGGTGAGAGCCGATAGGTCGGAAGGATCATGGGATAGAGGTGTCAATGGGCGAGAATTCAAACATGCCTCCACCCGAACCAACAAAGTGTACAACTCCTCAAAAGTCACAGACGCATTGTTTAAAATTTTCTTCAAATGTAACTTAACTGACCGGACACTGGCCTCCCACAGGCCACCGAAATGAGGAGCACGTGGAGGAATAAAGTGCCAATTTATGCAATCGTTTGCTAAATGATCGACAATCTTGGATTGAAACTCTTGACTATTCAAAATTTTATTCAGCTCATTAAAGGCTCCTACAAAGTTGCTACCGTTATCCGAGTAGAGGTTTGCTACATTTCCTCGTCGCGAGACAAATCTACTCAAGGCGCCTAAGAAAGCTTCCGTTGTAAGGTCACCAACAAGTTCTAGGTGCACCGCTTTTGTTGCAAAACAAATGAAGACGGCTATATAGGCTTTAACCTGTCGTTTACCTCGTCCTGTTCCCTCCTTCACGTAAAACGGACCCGCGTAGTCAACTCCGGAGTTTAAAAATGGGCGTGCAATTTCAATTCGTTTTTGAGGTAAATTTCCCATTATTTCGTTTTTTTGTGGTGGATTAATTTTAAAACATCGAATGCATTTCCGAATTATCCCTTTTACCTGGTTTCGACCAGAAATCGGCCAATATCGTTCACGTAGAGCTGCCAATGTGGCAAGATTGCCAGCATGAAGACTTCTTTCATGTTCATACCGAATTAGCAGATCAGTAACATGATCATGGTTTGGCAAGATGATTTGATGTTTCTTATCGAAATTTATTGGAGCATTTTCCAATCTGCCGCCTACTCTAATTAATCCTTCTTTATCGATGAAAGGTGTTAGAGAAAGAAGCTTGCTTTTCTTACCTACAACTCCGGTAGAATTTAATTGCTTCAATTCTTCTGAGTAAGTTGAGTGTTGTACGATTTTAAGAATTACCAATTTGGATTTTTCCATCTCGGAAACAGTTAAATTTTTTGATCTTGTTTCTTCTTGGTTAAGCTTTGATGATTTCTTCAAGAAGCGTAAACAAAACGCAATAACTCGTATCAGTTTTGTAAACGATGAGAATCGTTCAAAATATGCGACCATTGGATTTACTGTTTTGATGGCAACTAGACTAGAAACTCGTGTTTCTTCTGTATGGTTGTGTTGAAACGAAAGCCTTTGTTCAGGCCACCTGTCGCTGTTAAAATTCAAAAACTGAGGACCATGCCAATATTGTTCAAACTCCATTAAAGATTGGACAGTGCATCCTCTGGAAATAACATCCGCTGGATTGTTTTCCGATGAAACATGATTCCAGTTTTCGCGATTTGTGGATTGCAAGATCTCTGAAACGCGATTTGCAACAAACGTTTTCCATGTTTTCGGAGTGGCGGACAACCACGACAACACGATAGTCGAGTCCGTCCATAGAAACACGTCGTCTATTGGTCGGTCCAAAGCTGCAATTACCTTTTGAAGTAATCTTGTCAACAACACTGCTCCACAGAGTTCCAGACGAGGAATCGACAACGTCTTCAAAGGAGCCACGCGAGATTTTGCAGACAACAAATTCGTCGTATGATGTCCGTTGACATCCGTGGTTCTCACGTAGATGCAAGCTCCATATGCGTGTTCGGATGCATCTGAAAATCCATGTAGTTGGAATGCTGTGTAAGTGAGTTTACTTGTGACTTGTCGAGGAATTTCGAGAGCGTTCAATCGTGAGAGATCCATGATTAGATCCTTCCATTGGGTTTGCAACTCGATCGGAATTTCTTCGTCCCAGTCTGTTTTCAAAGACCACAGTTTTTGCATCATCAATTTAGCCATTATAATGATTGGTCCAAGCAAACCAAGCGGGTCGAATAATCTTGCAATTACAGACAACACGCTACGCTTCGTTGGAATTTGATTTTGTTCTAATGTGCTAATAGAATACGTCAACAAGTCGGTTTTGAAGTTCCAATTCAAACCTAGTGTTTTTGTGGTACCTTGTTTGTCGAGATTTACAAGTGATTCGTCGGTTGTGATGGTTGAAATTACTCTCTCGTCGTTAGTAGCCCATTTTCGAAGTTCTAGACCACCGCGTTTTAGACAATTGGTAACTTGTTCGCGAATTTCCACCAATTCACTGATTGAATCCGATCCTGTAATCAAATCGTCGACGTAAAAGTCTCTTTCGATAATCGCGCGAGCTTTTGGAAAATCGATTTCTTCTTCGGCAGCCAATTGAAACAATGTTTTGACTGCGAGGTATGGCGCCGAAGCAGTGCCGTATGTAACAGTTGAAAGTTGATATATTTTAACAGATTCTGTGGAATTTGGTCGCCAAAATATTTTTTGAAACTTGCGATGCGATTCATCGATCAAAATTTGCCGATACATCTTGGCAATGTCTCCTGTTAAAACATATTTATGAATTCGAAATCGATTGGTGATGGAAAATAGGTCCTGTTGAATTGTTGGGCCTACCATTAGTTTATCGTTTAAACTTACACCAGTGGAGCTTTTGGCGGATGCGTCAAAAACTACACGAACCTTTGTGGTTGTAGAATCTTTCACTACCGAATGATGTGGGAGAAAATATTCTTCGGAATCAACGTCGTCTGAAGTTGATGATTCCATATGATTTAATTCGAGATATTCGGACATAAATTTAGAATATTCTTTCTGAAGATTGTCATCATTGCGCAATTTACGTTCGAGTAATTTAAATCGTTTTTCCGCGACGAATTTTGAATTACCAAGCGGTTCGGTGTCATCCTTGAACGGTAATTTTACAACAAATCTTCCTTCAGAATTTCGCGAGTAATTGTCCATGAAATGTTGTTCGCATGCTCGTTCTTCATCGGAGCGAAGATCACAATTTGGAATTTCTTCTACTTCCCAAAATTTTCGAATTTGCTGTTCCAGGGTGCTTAGGTGACAAGTGAGGGATTTATTGTGATTGATCGACACTGGACCTCCTATGATCCAACCTAATACAGTACCTTGGAGAATCGGTTGATTTTTGCCTAATCTGATTTGATCGTCACTGGTCAACAAATCCCAAAATATTTCTGATCCCACAAGTAAATCGATTTTTCTTGGATCATTGAAGTTGGGATCCGCCAATTGAATGAATGGTGGAATTTTGAATTGTGACGCTGAAAGAGAAATTGATGGCATACTTTCGGTAATTTTTGGAAGAACCAAACACGAAATGCTTCTTGTAAATTCGGTGATGCGTGAATGAACTTTGATGTGAGCCATATGATTGATTGCGACGGATCTTGAGTTGATGCCCGTTATTGAAATGCATGATGGCTGTAAAGGAACGTCCAAAAGTTTGCACGCATCTGAAGTAATGAAGTTTGATTGACTGCCCGAATCCAACAAAACTCTCAATTCATGAGCTTTTCCGTTTTTATCGAAGACGTTTACGATGGCGGTTGACAAAAGCACATTCATTTGAGCAATGTTTGAAGTTAATGTTGCAGTTGCAGTCGTTGAGTTTTCTGGTGTTGATTCGATTGCAGAATCAACATGAAGAATCGTGTTATGCTTTAGATTGCAAACTCTGCAATGCGAATATTTGCAGTCATCAATTTTGTGACCGGAATTGAGACAATTCGTACAAAGTTGCTTCTCTTTAGCCGCAGCAACACGAACTTTCGGAGTGAGCTTTCGAAATGTTGGGCACTTGTAAATGAGATGTGGACCCTTGCAATAAGCGCACGAATTTGCTGTCGTGCCGACATTGCATTGCGATTTTGTGAAATTCTTATTTTTTTGCTGATAAGAATTTGACTTGACTGATGATGGTGCAATCTTTGCTTGTTCTTGGACTTTACCTGAGTAAATCGCTTCCAAATGATTGCATCGATTGTTGAGAAAAGTCATCATACTGTCGAAAGTTGAGGGCTCATTTGTGGTGTTTGCGAGTTCCCATTCGCGACGCGTTTGAATGTCGAGTCGTGACGAAACCATGTACACGATGAGTGCATCCCAATTTTCTGTAGTTTGACCTAAAGTTTTGAGCGCGCGTAAATGCTTTTTTACCGACTCAATAAGGTCTCGAAGTGCTACGTAATTTTCCCTAGGAAGCGAGGGTAATTCGAAAAGTGCTTTCACATGATTGTGAACAATTAATCGTTTATTTTCGAATCGTTCGCTGACAAGCTTCCAAGCGTCGTCGTAGTTTTCATCGGTTATTTCTAAGGAGTCGAGTACGTGTTCGGCGTCCTTGACTAATGAAGTTTTGAGATATTGAAACTTTTGAGTTTTTGGCAAACTCGATGAATGTACCATTGAAATGAACATGTCTCGAAAGCGAAGCCAATTTGAATAATTACCATCGAATTCTGGTAATTTTATTATTGGGAGTTTCATGCTTTGAGGCGTTGGCTGTAGTACTGGATTATTTGAATTTGCCGCGCTTGAGTCATTGCGAGACTCAGAACCGATGCGCTGCTTCGCGATACTCACCGCCTTGAAGTACTGATTGCTCAAGGCCGAATAGTCATCGTTACTATTTAAATTTGAAAATTCGAATTGCGCCCATAGAGATTCCAATTGAGTTACCCTACATTGCAATTCGATTGGATTTTGGTTAAATCCCGATTCGTAAAATTCCTCAAATTGGTTCACCTGATTCGAAAGGCGAGCCGCTGCGGACGTGTTCGAATTTGGGTTGGTTGGTTGAGAAACGACAGGTCCCTGTTTGGCGAGTATCGTCTCTATGCGACCGACCAGTGCGAAATATTCGGTATCGAACGTTTCGATTTCGGAAGACTCTTCGTCTAATTGGAAAATTTGAGCATCTATCTCCTCGAATTCGGAGTAACGCCTACCAAACTCACTGTATCGAGCCTTTAATTCCGCGATTTTTTGGGGGTTAAAATCTTCGGTTTTATCCAAGTTGTTTTGAGCGCGAGTAAAAAACGACTTTACTACTCCACGCCGTCTCCTCAAATCTACGATTCGTTCGTCAGTCATGGTGGGAGATTGATTGATTGATTTGCGAATAAAATAACTAAGTACCTATCAACACAATGCGTCCGTGACCGTCGAAGAAAATGCACACGATCCCGGTGTGAATGCAGGCATGAATGAGGGCTATTTTATTAGGAAATGAAAGGATATCGCTCACCCAGGTTTTCCGTTATGTTTTCCGTGTGAATGAGGAAAAACTGATAAGAAGTTGTCCTGTTGTTGGTGGTGTATCGACCGTTTGACAAAGCCGAAATCGTCCACTTCCGTGCTCGCTAACTGCTGTGTAGCCGGGCTGTGTGAAGATGGCCGCTGCTGTTGCCGACGACGGTATTGAAAATCGACACTTTTGCGAGTGTCTACAGCAAATTGCGTCTTGCTGTATATGGCTCGAAGGACCAAATGTTTAATTGATGTTAATAAATGCAAATTTTTGTTAATTTAAATCTGCACAAACATTTATTTTTGTAGTTTACAACAGTTTTGCAAAATGTAAACAGTAACGCTCTCGTGTGTGTCGAGAGTCTCTTCTTTTTCGGCTGCTTCTTCGCTCTTCTCGCTGTCCCGGACACGTTCGGCCGGCGCGCCCTGCTCATGCGCATTAAAATTAAGCTCATAGAGCAATGTGAAGAAAGAATAATTATCAGAAACTGAACAGTTTGAAACAGAATATTCTGCATCAAACACTAAGGTTTATCGTAGGTATATAACAATGTTGTGAATCATTCAAAATAATCATGAAAACCTCGATGAAAACCTAATATGTATAATGAACAACTTCAATCAGTGAATGAATGAACATACCAACATTAACTTTAGTTAATGATTAATCGAACGGTTTAAGAAGACTTTAAGAAAATTTTAGAATGCATACTTGAAACATTCATGTTTTATGAAAAACACAATGTTATTTGAAAGTTTAAAACGATAGTTTACATTTTATCATGGTGTTGTGCAGTTTCCTGGGTAATGAACGCATGATTGACCAACAAAAGTGATCATCATATAATATCGGTCGTTTATTAGGCAACATAATTATTTTTTGGAAGTCTTCAGATTGTTGCCTGAATATTGTGGAAATAAGCTGAAAATGCAAAGAACGGTTTTAAGAAAGAAAACAACCTTTTAAATAGAAAAATTATATAATGGTGTTCTTTAACTGGCTGATATTTATTCACTGTCAATAATCCAAGATTAAAATCTCTTCGTTTGGATTTCCTCCTCTACGATTGAGAAGATGTGTAAATTAGCCTCCCTGATAGATACTGAAGCGCAAATCTGCCGAGATGGTTTGTAATCTCTGTTGGCATAGTTTGCGTGCAACTCGATCCCGGAGAGATTTGTTTTTGTCCGAAGAACACGGAGGACATGTCACCTGTCTAGAACAGCCATCATTAGCACCGCATTTACTTGTACTTAGCATCGGAACAAACTATCGCGAGTTCTTGTATTTCATGCCTTCCATCTCTCCGTTCTTCACTCGACGCCGAGTCTCATAATTTCAAGACGAGTTTTTTCATCTCGCGACCCGATTCCGTCCGCATCACGCCGCCGTATAATTAAGAAATTCAAACCGAGCTTTTCAACTTACGCGACTCCTCTCTCTCGAAATAAAATTCTAACAAATTGCCCTCACATCAAAGAGTCTGCCATCTTCGTAATAACTAACCGCTTATTTAGCCATTATGGGGGTAATAATAAGAGAGTCTCATTTTCAATAGAGTAACCGTACTTTGTGGAGCCGGGCGAGGCGGAAATAGTGAATACGGAGCACGTCCCTTTCCTGTATTTTCTCAAGGGGTTGATTCCGGGATGAACCTTTTAATAGCCCGGCGAATGTAAAGTCGTAAACTGTTTCGAGACATCCCGAACGCTCCCGAAATATAAGTGAACAAATTACACTTGGAGTTGTTTATTTTCGAAAGCTCCAAGATGTTTTTTAAACGTGGCGCGTTCCATACACACGAACTGAATTGAAAAACTTTTAGGGGTGAGATTTTCCATCGCTATTTCGCGCCTAAGCTGCATTTGCATTCAACCCCTTTATTTTTTCATCCTCTAAGGCGAGGATGAAAATCTCTCGATAATAATAATGAAGACTTTGAATTCCCAGGCACTGGTACATGAATGAATTAATGGCAAAATGAGAATTTTAAGAGTAGCAATTTCGGAATATTTAGTGCGACATAATTTAAGCACTAATGCACTTTCTATTCACTATAAAGGCACGGAGCGCAATTAACTGCATTCGTACTGTTTAAATGGAGGTGATAAATGGATGTTTTCTTTTTATTACAGCGAGCTTTTTAATTACGTCCCAAAGTCCTATGTCGCTAAACCCAATATCTCTAAAGACTCACCCGTTAGTTACACAGACGTGCATATTCCGAGCGAGCACAATAATGGTGCATTTATGAAATTTCTCCCGGTGATGATGATGAGAGATGGGATTCGGGAACCGGTATTAAAGCTGCAGGAAACTTGTTAAAAAAGTGAATTGAATGAGGAAATGGAATCTATTAGTGACTGTGATGGTTTATTTTGCAAATGCGTACTTCTTTAGTGCACTGTTGCTAGTAATTAAGAAGTCGTCGTGTTTAAAAAGCTCTCCCCGGTAAAACGACGCTTTCCGGTTAATGGGATCCACTTATTTTCGGGCGTTTCCGCGCCGGTGGCCGGGGTGCGCCTTAATTTCTCAACGTCACGGACAATTTTGCGAAAAATTCCGATCGCGATGATGATTCGATATCTCGTTCGATTCGGTTATCGGCGAAAGGGCTGCCAACGTAACAAATTCGGCTCGCAAATGAGTCACTTCTTTCACTCGCCGTAAAAGCCCTTGCTTGTATATTTCATGAGACAATTTATCTGAAACTAAGTTGTGAAATATTTAAGGTAGTTTTTACCCTTTAAGTTGCGGCTCTCTGCGACGACAGTGGTTTTTTCCGCTTTTCCGCAGCGGCGACAGTGACGGACGCCCGTAAAATAAGAGTAAACAGATACAGAAAAATGTTTTCTCGAGATTCCTTTTCCGGCATGTCGAAAGAAGATTCGAGCGGAGATAAATCCGGGAACATAAGACAGAATGTTAATCGTAATTAACGTCCGAGCCTAGGAAAAATATTCAAGGTGTGTGCCCGTAGTAGGTGGTTATACCGTTCCCATAAAATGCTTGAAACATTGGGCCCAACCTCATATCCATAGCGATGCTCCCAATATTAATTATGTCTCTAGGTCTATTAACATGTAAATTACGCCTAAATTCTATCATCAGCAGTTTTATTGCTTTATTTAAGGCTTGTGATGGTAATTAATGGACGTTAGTTTCTTCTGATGCCTCTCAGCATGACCGAAAATCCGTCCCTTCTTGCCGGGAACGAAATGGCATGCTGTGAGTGTTGGGACTGTCGAACATGCCAAGTACACGGTGATTAGTTAAATTTAAATAGCTTTTTTATTTCGCTCGTTTACAAATCATAAATCTATAACACGCTAGAAATTTATGATTTAAAATGCAGTTAAAATAACGTACAGGCGATTTTTCATCGGCTTTTCCACATCCAGTCATGTTTATATTCCCATAAAGCATCGTCGGTGCTGTACCAGCGGATTCGGCACGAATAGAGAGGATTTCATTAAACGTTTCATTAGTGAGAATTATTATAGGTACGACTTTATCACAAATGGGATCTTTGAACTCTTTGTTGGACTGGACGGTTTAAAGTGAATAAATTTTTCAAATGTCGCGAGTTTTAATTTTACCTCGCGAGAGAATGCGTTATTATACAGCGCCGTGATGATGCTATCTGAAAGAGGAATTCTTCGACATCAGAGTTGGAACCATCGAGCCGACGAAGGTCGTCAAGACGAGAATCCCAAAAGACCGGTAGTCCTCAACCGAACCGATCCGGCAGATTTATTCGATTAATAATTAAAGTGAAATACGAGGCGGTTTCGAGAATTTTCCGGCCCGAAAAGGGTGACGTAAACAGGTATTAATCATAATCCGTTCATTAGAGGCCTTGTCCAATGAGAGCCTTATTCTATAAACTAACACGTAAATAATTGACGCCTAAATGGGAGGGCCTCGCGTCGGGTCGAATTCGAGTTCGGGAGGAGTCCGACTGCGAGTCGATTAATTATGTCATCTAATGCTAATCCAATTAGTATAAAATCCGGAGAGTTCCGGCGGTTTTCCGGGCTGCAGCCGGCAGCGAACGATATTTGGCGCAAACTGCAAGTAACTACAGTATGCCGTAGTCGGGACAGATTTCGCCGTTGATTTTTATTTTCGTCGTTATTATCTGTACAGCGCACAACTAAATGCGGGAGAGATTTATTCCGTTTTCCAGTATACGCTCGTGCGGCGGTAAATTCGGCGCGGCTTATTCGCGCTAAGTTATCCCGTCGTTTTTCTGGACGTTCATCCCGAACACGCCGAGCAGATAGTAATTTTAAAACGAACAGACAGTGACAGTCAAATTTCCTCTTTATCGTCCCGCGTGACACGGACAGCCCCACGATAATATATTTAATAATACCGCCGGCGCACATGCACGCCGATGCCATTGACGTACGAGGAGAGCTAATCTCCTGTTCGGGGCATAAACCGGGATGAGACCTGACTCCGCTGGAAATGATAAACACCTCTACGGAAAATCGACAAAAATCACTTCTACCCGCATATCCACCGAACGTATGTACGAACTTACAAATCAACACAGTCTGTCGACTTTTCAGTTTACAAATTCAGGGTATTACAAACCCATTATTTGAACATCCACAGTCGCATGCATTTAAATTTCACACTTAACCACTATTCTGAGTTCATAATGAATCAATCAGAATTTGAGTTTCAGAGATTCAGGAAAAGATTCATTATTTTGAGTTTTTTTCACTCGTATCGTCATTTCGAGTTTCTTAAAATTGTATTGACTTGAATTTTGCCCTTTGCAGACTCATTATTTTGACATTTACAGTCGCATTTCACACTCAACCACTTCTTTGAGTTTATAATGAATCAATCAAAGTTTTAGTTTCAGAAATTCATTTATTCTGAGCTTTCGCATACTTATATCATCATTTGAGTTTCACAAAATCGCATTGATTTAGGTTTTGCCTTTTACAGACACAATATTTTGATGTAAAACGTCTAAGTAGGTGGTCTATTTTTCTAACTTGCTGTCGAGAGTTAGAAACCTTCGAGAGGTTCGTAGTTCGACTCTGTATTTCGAGGTCACAACTCATTATTCTGAGTTTCACATCCTCACTTTGAGTTTTACACATTTGCATCAATTGCAATTGCTTCAAACCTTACTACTATTTAATTTTTTGTCGAACTGTATTGGGCACTTGGAGCTGCCGATGTTTTGACGTTCCTGGGGGTAAACTTGACCACTGGACCAGTGGCGAGGGAGTTAAACATTCATTAATGATTAGATTTCAGGCAGAAACAGTAAAATAATACATTTCAAAACTGTTATGATTTCATCCGGGGTTAGAAGCTTGTGTACAGTGTATCCTTCTTCTCAGCCCTATAATTTATCTCCAAACATCTAATTCAGTCACACATCCCAAATTTGCTACTTTGAAGCCGGTGGTTTTCCCGGCTGTTCCACATACATACATTTTCAGTTTCCCAATTTATGCAGACTACTCTTGAGCCTTTACAGCAACATGACTGGATAGATTGCACCTGTATATTGGTGATATTACATCACATAATCAACTGTAGTCTGAATTTTTAAGCACTACTAAACACTTGGCCAATATGACCGTCAAAAATATCGGACTGCATCAGTACCCAATAGAGAATGCTGAAGTTTAACTTTTCTGGCGTAATTCAAGTGACAGCAATAATAGTATGTTTATATACCAAGGGACTAAAGTATGTTTTTGAACAATGACAGTTCTTTAAAAAAGTCTGTCGACTTCTGTTTGCTTTTATACGAAATCATCTCACCTATGAGAACTGTTACATTTTGCCTACAATGCCACAAAATTAGCCCTAACGTGTCGTTAATGCCCCGGATTCGAATTTGCGCGCTTATCCGAACCATAAAACGCATTAGCGTCCCGTAATCATTTTAATAATACGCCCCGGTATCGATGCGATGTAAATCCGACCACGACGACGCGATAAATTTTTTGCCCCGGGCGGATATCTTCTTCGTGTCCGTAATGTGACGTGCAGTGGGATTCTTTGTCCAATCAAGAGTTCACTTGTTGCGCGTATAATGTATAAAAAAGACGAGATGATGCTATCGCGAAACGGAAACAAGGATACATTTTCCGACGCGTCCACTATCGAGCCGGCGGGCGGCTTTCTCGCCGAGACATCGGCCCTCAATCCTCCGGGCATTGACAAGTAAAAGTCCGGGATTTGGGAGACTCTGATATCTGAAAACTATTGGCTCGTCCGGTAATCTGACAATCCCCCGCTCAGGGAAATAGTCCGGTAACTCACTTTCCGAACTAACCGACCGACTGACTGGCCGAAGATGCGTCGGGAAATCGGTCGGCCCCACGCTAATTTCCCGCAAACTTTCTCGTAGGAGACGAAAACCAATCGGGTCGAGACGGGAAAAATTGGGGCTCTCTAGAGCCGTCCCTTGACTTGTCAATATTTTCTTTATACTTAGACGACATAACATCGTAATATTTGTACTTTTCCGGTCGGATTGGTTATCGTCAATGTTGTTCAAAGGACGGGATAACAAGATAAAAGTGTTCGAATCGGTCCCCACGGGGGTCAATGGACGGTCAAATGTGAGGGCGATACGACACCGTGCGGCCCCTTTAATCGCGTTACGTCCCATCCCTAATATTTCTGATTTGTTCTTAATCCGATTTCGGTGTATTTTTCTGGACCGCGGCGCGCCCCGTGTGTTGATAAATTAATCCCGGACGGTTGATTTGTTATCTTGTCACACAATCGGTTTCATTGGCCGAATCGAAAAAGTCCTGATTGCCTCCAAGACGTCCCGACCACCCATTAAACGCACACGTCTTTTTTTCTAATTATCCGATATCTGCTCTCCGTCGCCGAAACTTATTTGTGACTCTCTCGACCATCGACAACCTTAATCCCTCGCCATTTCACTTAGGCCAAGTGCCTCAGTAGCATTATTGAAGGAGATTCGGCGAAGCGTGACATATCCATGCACACGAGGAATTCTTTTGGATCCTCTTGTAGATTTTTACTCCCCAAAACCTCAGGACCGATACCTTTTTGTGTGCAACAACTGATAACTAAGAAAATTGCCTTTTAAGGCATGAGAATTTCTCCTATGCTTCTGGTAATTCGAACGGCTAAATGACTTGTTTGGCTTAGCGACTATAGTGCGAAAAATGTCAACTGATACAGTTTTCCACATTTATTAAAGTACACTAAAAGATAATGAAGAAATCTAAAAAAAAGGGAATAAAAGGCCGAATTTTGTTGGTTTTTGAACCGATTTGAACATGTTTTCCAGTCTTGATAAATCTAAAAGAAAATCTAGGGAACCTAGGGAAAATTACAAATTTTGTTTGTTTTTAAATCGATCGCGATTTCATCATACTTATCTTCCAGTCTTGATAAATCTATAATACCTAGAAAAAACGAAATAAAACCTTGGGAAAATCACGAATTTCGTTTGTTTTTGAACCGATTTGAAGATATCTTCCAGTCTTCATAAATCAAAGACGAAATATCTGGAGAGAATCACGGTTTTTGTTGGATTTGGAATCGATTTGAACATATCTTCCAGTCTTGATAAATCTGAAAGAAAAACAAAAGAAAAACTGAAAAAACCTCAGTTTTGATTGTTTTTGAACATATCTTTCATTATTGATAAATCTAAAAGAAAAACGGAAAAAAGTCTAGGAAAAATCACGAATTATGTTTGTTTTTGAACATATTTTCCAGTATTGATAAGTAAATCTAAAAGAAAAACGAAATAAAATCCGGGGAAAATCACGAATTTTGTTTGTTTGTCTTGAT
Source organism: Salpingus planirostris (assembly GCA_949788335.1). Lineage (NCBI taxonomy): Eukaryota > Metazoa > Arthropoda > Insecta > Coleoptera > Salpingidae > Salpingus > Salpingus planirostris. The sequence goes on along the minus strand of OX460920.1, from coordinate 4,629,547 downwards.
GGCTAGTTCTTGAAATTCGTGCAGAAAACCTTCGAAGGAGATATACGTTTTAATCACCTATAAATTTTTGTAAAAATGAACACTGCTGTTCGATTGAAGAGTTTTTGATCGGATTACTGGAGGTTCGTATTATTAACGTGAGTTCGCATTAAACTATTGCCACTGTATAGGGTTGTTGTCTATCGAGACGAATAAAATGCGTTGCGATGTTTTCAGTTTGCTTGAGCGGTCACCCCGCGCACTCGTCAAAGGTTAATGGAAAGTTCAAAAATTTCATCAGACTTTGGGTCACCGATCTGGGCGGCAAATGTCATGTTTTGGCTGATGCGCGCCCAAAAAGGTCGCCGCTATAATTAAATTCGTCCAGGGTGCACACCGACCCTCGGTACTCGCCGATGGAACGGCGGAACGCATCAGAAACTGCTGACTCCCCGAATGAACGCAAACTAGCCTAACCCTCGCTGTTGTCGCATTATTTGCGTTTAAAGAATGTGTGTTTTGCCGAAGTCTGCATTGCAGGCAGGTCGGCCCGGCTGTGTAAACTTTATCCGCCCAATTCGGAATTATACATACATCCGGATTATTATCGGGTTTAGTCCGGCGTTCGGCGAGTTATTCGACCGCCGTTTCGCCTACTGCATGTTTACTCAGAATATTAAATTTTATTGTTAATTTGTATGCCGTATGTATATGAGCGGTGTTATAAGTTATGTGCCCGACTCTAATCTTGCCGCTACGGCTTTAATCGTGTTTACCGGTTTTATATTATTATCAGTAAATTTAACGACTAAACTGATGCTAAAGGTAAACGGATACTTAAGGCTGCCGTCATAGACAAAGTAACGAGCTGTCAGATGCACCAACTTTGAACTCATCACGGGGCTGAATTTTCATTATCTTCCAGTCTAAATAGGCGCAATTTACTCTAATGGAAGCGAAATTATACTACATGTACCGGAGAGCAATGAATATTTCAAATTCAAGTCACATCATTTGATTGATCTATCCATATCGAGTTCATAATTTATCTGGGAAATGGCCGATGCGTGTTAGAGCCGATTCTCGCAATAATTATTAATATCCGGTAATACGAAATTTTTCTTCTCGGCGATTAATAATTTTAATGATTTATGCAAATACCGCCGGTTTAGATGTTGTGTGAATACTGTGGGAAGAAAATATCGCGATGAATTGTGCGAAATTCACGCGGGCGGCCACAATTTTTCATGCTTATCTGGCGTCTAGACTAAACCGAGGGATTATTATAAAAGCCGAAAGTGAATATCGTTTCCAGGTCCAGAATCTGGCGTGCACCGAATAATACCGGCTTCCCGACAGATATTTTCTGCATTTCCAGCTTTTACCATCAGTTTGCTTTCAATTATTGAAATGCACGATAATTGCCACGTTTGCGCCAATAATTATCCACTTCGGTTATTGCACATCGCAAAGTCTTCCGTTCCGTGGCGGTCTAAACATCATTTTGAATTAAAACGATGAATTATTCCGCGAGTTCGTGGCAAAAATAGCCTCCTGGAGTGATTAAAATTAATCCGGGCTGGCTTTCTATATTTAATGGGGCGTGTCCGTTGCAATTCTTCCCTGAATTTTGCATTTCATCTGGAAATTCGCCGGTTTCCTACTTTCCGGGAAGGTGCGAGCTGCAGCTCGCGGAACAATTATTCGGGTAAGGGCACTTGACACGCGTCACATCTTTGTTGGGGCCCGGAGCGGAGGAAGCTTAGACACACGTCGGGCCGTGTTAATGAACGAGCTGCTGTACTTGACACCAGCAATTAATGTCGTAACTTGATGCGAATATCCCGGCCTCGAGAATATGAGTTCCCTCGCCAGACCATCTGACCTCAATTACGCCCGGTCTCTCAGGTCATAAACTGCCCGTCTTCACCCGGAACTCCGGAGCGGGCGATCGTTCGCCCGACATCTCCCAGGAATGCACTTGTGCATCAGATATTGCACCTTTTGAAAATCCGGTGTTGTGCCATTACTGCACTCGGACTTTCCGGATGCATTTTATTACCGGAATATTGTCGTTGATGAATTTCAAACTGGAAATTAGAAGAATTGCGGCGGAAGCTCATCTGTCGGATGGGTGATAGTGTCGAATATTCACTCGAGCCGTGATAACCGAACTTGATGTCATCGGAGAGCGGAACACGTTTTCTCCATTAAAGCAAAGTCTCGGATGGTAGTAGGTAGGTATACGTTTAATTCAATCAGCGCACACACGACTGATCCGGTAAGAGCGGCTCGAAAATTTCGCCCAAATCTGAAACGAAACTATGCGGGAAATCTCGGGGAGGTGCGCGTTCCTAAAATTAGATTCTCCCGGCCGGAATACGGGGACTTCTTTAGATAATCATCTTATTTATCGTGTTCGTGTCCCGGCCCATGCGACAGAAACGTCCCGGCTACTCGGTCGACCAGTTATTAACCGCGGTTTATCTCATATCGCATATTAATTGAATGCCGCCGTACAATTAGAGTAGCCATTAATTATCGGTTCGTCCGGAGAAGATGACAGGATTATCCTTGTAGGAAGATAAGGCTATTGACAAACGGCCTACCTGGTTAGAGATGATAGATTCTGAAAATACTTTCGTTTCATTACGAGGATGAGTCTCGCTTGACCCGCTCCCACACAACGGCGATATGATGATGATGAATGATTGATCACATCCTGGGCTCGGGCTCCATAATGTGGTAGAAGCGTCGCTAACTGTTCTCCATCGGGTCGAGATTTTCTTTCAAAAGTAATACACTAATCTCGAAATAAAAGTCGGGGCGACGTTAAATCTCCGAAGTGGGGAATCGACGTCAACTGCTGCCAACCGGGTGATTAAAAAACTTGGTGGCTTCCCTATCATAAATCACATTGCGGATATTTTGGAACTTGTTCAAGAGTAGTTAAGCATTTTACAAGGACGTTTCAATTATATTTTAAAGATGATAAATTAAAAGCAATCAAATTTCAGCCCCATAATAGGAGCCGCCGTGATGGATGGTGGTGTCTTGAGCATGACAAATAATGCGGCGCAATGTCAAAATGAACACTTTCTGTTATTGCGCTGTACCGTTCAATTCCTGTGATAGAATACGAGCTTTAGTGGACGTGTGCGAAAACGGGGTAACTGCATTAGGCACTCCCCATCATCGGCGATAATATCGAACGGTTCCGATGTTAAAGATGGCTGCAATTGTTAATTGAACTCGAGTTATTATCGCGGGTGCGAGGGAGAGGGCGAACTGCCGTAATGCCCTCGGTGTGCCAAGTTGGGATTCGGTTCGATCTCTGGAAATTGGGAGGCCTTTGAATGTTGTTACGTTGCGTAACCGAGTTAGGGAAGTTGCCTGCTGTAACGGCGAACAATTCGGCGGACAATTTAGCACTTGGGAAATGGCTGTCGTCTATGTAGGTCGCATGGTAATTACGGCTAATGCCGCTCATAACCGAATGAATATTGACTACTGATTGCATTCTGCTAATCGCGTTATCGGGCTTAAACGCTGCCAGATGACGGGAATCCGTCTCGCGAGAAATGCGATCCCGTCACGAGATTTCTCGCGAATCTGCGTATTCCCGACTCCGGTTGATTTGCTTCCGGAAACTAAGGCATAAAAGACTAAATAACGATTTCGCAACCATCGCTCGTGCTTCCTCGGTTGGAACTCCCCAATCCCTGTGCACAGCGTGCAGTCGTCTCCTCTACGATAATAACAAGACAAAGCACAAGAATGACCCATAATAGGTATATCAGAACTGCAGGATTAAAAACTGGCACCGGAAGGAAATGTTTGCATTTATCATTCAGAAGAATAAATCTTCGTATACTAAAATGGTCCCAGAAATCTGCAACTATGAGCGAGTTCGGTTTTTTTCCTACGGGAAATTTTCTTTGATGTTGCATTTTATACCTAGTAATATTTCCACATGATGGGCTCAATATTATGATGTGGAAGTAATTGTTCAATTAAGTATTAAGGTCAGGCCGGCATATACGCGGTTGAAACTCAAGTTCACCAACCGTATTATTTTCATCAAACTTTTTGTTCCTTTCGATAATAAAGCCATGAAAGCGAATTAGCGTGGAATTATCCGGGCTTATCTCTCCGAAAAAATCTCCCGGGGATAACTTTACGCTATAAAAATGATGGAAGAATGTTTTCATTTATACAATGTCGAAATTTCTGTGAATAATTTACGGATCCGAGTATTATGTTAGTCGGCGGTTATAAGAAAACGGGAGATTATCTGCATCATAAGAGCCGCCGCCCTCTTCTATCCGTGTACGTCCCAGGAGAAAAATTAATTCAGATGGAAAATTGAAATATAGTTCCACGTGTATTATTTATGTATGCTTCCCTCCGGCTGAAGAATCTCGCGTAGGGGAACAACATGTCTGCCGACGTGGTGCAAAATACATAATTAGAGGGTGTCAGGTGATGGTAAATGAAGCCCAGAACAAGCCTCGAGCCTCCGGCGATCCGCATTAGGGGGTGAGTTGTTGCACAGACGAGAGGAGCGACTCGACAAGGCGAAGTAAATTCGGGAATGCAAATCCGCGAAATCGCTTTGTACCGAACACGACTTTTATATGGCAGAGATATCGCCGCTTATGCGAACCCATATTTGTGTGTACACATTTCGCAGACGTACTCATAAAACCCGATTTCGCTTATCAGTTATCATTTCACCATCGCTATGCGAATTTGATATTGTGACGTGTGAAAGGGAGTGCAGGGAATCATCCCCTGTCGGAATTACCATAACAATTCGTGCACTTGAAAGTTCCGCTAATTCAGATCGGGCCTAATCCGATTGAAAAACCGTACTCGTGGAAATTAATACAATTTCACAACGAAAACCGTGTCTCGTTTCATCATCCCGAAAGGGGCGGCTATGATATGGACACAAAACGCGTATAAATATGTAAATCGACCCAAATTTGCTTTGTCCCGCGTCAAAGTTGCGGGGACCGAACACGCGGATTGATTTAACTCGAGGGGGCACAAGTTATTGCATTTCGAATATGTAAATATCAATTCATGTACTTTGGCCGCGCGAAAGAGAGAACTTGCCGTACACACAAGAACTTTCCAAATGATTTATGTCGGCGGTCCCTGATGGAGGAATATCAATATATCACCCTTCGACGGCACCTTGAAAGTGGTTTATAACACGGGGTAATTGAAAGTGATACCAAATTGAGCGTAAATTGAATAAATCAACCCAAAATTCCACCTTGTGGCTTTCAAAAAAATTTCTTTTAAAAATGCACGAGGACGTTGGGAATGATAATTTGATTATTTTCGCATTTGAAAAATGCTCATCACGATGCAGCCCATATGAATAATAATTACCCTGAGACCGCCGGTTCAACCGTTTTAATAAGCCATGGAGGTGCATTTACCCCGTCAACCGAAACTGCAATGTTAATAATTATAATTACATTTTGACGCCAGCCGGTCTGGCGGTCAGCCGCAGATAGAAACCACGTTTCGCATCCAGCATCATGATGATAACACCTAATCCACCCTTAATTTAGATCGCTTAGGGCGTCCGTCAATTCAACAGTTGTACCTCTGCTCGAATTCACCACAGCAATTATCGTCACTCTTCGCTCCGAAATATATTCATCCCTCATTTGCCACATTTACCATTCAGAAGTTTTTTACCAACTAGAAAATGACTTTTTCAGTTCGATTCTTGTGGTATTCTTCCGGGGTCACAATGCGAATGAGCGAAATGTCGCGTTTTTCTGGGCCACCCTCTACGCCTACCCTCCAGATTAGGGGGAATATATGTATGGGAAGGTGGGTTTGCTTTCATATGGAATATTATTCGTGCACTGCTTGGCCGTAAAAAATTTATATGGAAGGATGCGGTCATAAAAGGATTTTCGTGTGAGGGCATTCGTTTCGAATAAAAATCGCTATATGGGCACTCGGCGAATAAGGAATAATAACCCCGATTTTGCGTGTATCGACGTCGGGGCTTTTTCGTGATGGAAACGCGGTACATTTCGAAAAATTGCACCGACGCAATGGCGGTGTCCGTACGGCCGTACGGTAAATCACACGGCACATACGATAGATGGAAATCGGACGGCTAAAAACCGTCGTCCATCGCGGAAATGTCGCTTCGACATTGCATAATTGTGCGCTTTTGTTCCAGGTGAGTCGCCGAAACGCTGAAACGTCGCCTAATTGCCGGAATGAATGCGAGCGAGCACCTTTATGCCGGTAAACGTGCGCGCCGTGCCCTAAATGGACGCGGCGCCGTTTCGGAAATAATTGCATATTTATTCCTTTTTTAAACCTCTTTCGGATTAAACATGCTAAAAGGTTGTAAAGACGCTTCAGAGAAATTCAATTTTCCTGCTCCAACATTTTAAACATCAAAGGTAGAGAAGACCCTATCACCCCTTCCATTTTTAGGCGGAAAGCATTTCCCAATGTTGCCGACGAATTACGCTTTTAGAGGAGTTATGCATTTTCAATGTTGGCAATGTCATGTGCGCTGATGGAATTGAATATTTTTCATCTCATTCCTTCCTCTTTATCGAAGTAATAACTAACTGAGATTGCTTATTGAGAACCACCCAGTCATCGAAATAAATTGGGAAATTTCCTCCTATACTATACTAGGTATAACATCACTCTATATGTAAGTGGATTTGAAAGTAGCGGAATAACCCGCAACAAAAGTTGGAAAAAACTGCATGAACGTATAACTCCCAGTTCTATTGTGGATGATCTTACCTAATAATTTCCGCTTTTATCAAAGTTTTTCGCTGTACATGAATAATTTAATACCTTTGAATTGCACATCTACGAATTAACGTTCACTTCAGAAGCCAAACTTAAAAAGTTTAGCACCAATTTAAAAAGTAAGGATAAAAATGATTAGTACATCTATAATTTATGTAAAAAGTTTCCTCTTCGAAGAAAAGTTACAAAACTTGTAATGAATAACTTTATGGTATACGTATCTGCATCTTAGATTAATTTATTTTTTTAATTAGGGTCATTAAACATTAAATTCCCTTCGTGGAAATTCAAAGACCGAACTGTGGCTCGTATTTTGATCCGCCTCATCGTGTATTAGGCTTTTGCGGATTCAATTAAATTGGTTTAGGCATTCTGTTTCCAGCTGTATGCACCCATACTTAATTCCAAAGCGGCGGTTATGTATTACCTCCATTTAATTATCATTAGTAATATTCCGGTGGCATACCGAATGCATTCGCCGTACTATGGAATTCTCATTATTCCGCCATAACACGAGCGGAACAATAATCAGGCGTCAACAATTTTGCATTGTATCCACTCTACTATTTAGAGATCCCAAAACATTTCGGTGCGATTATTTGTGCAGTCCCCTAACCCTGGTGCAGTTAGTTACCGGAAATATGGATTTCAGGTTCGTTCGCTACGAATCAATCGTCCCTGGATACTTTCAAATATGTGCTGCATGTACATAAATGAGAAATAAATAAATATTTGTCTTTGTATTGTTGGTATCATGTATTCCGTTTGTTTGTGAGGCCTTTAGGAAATTTCAATCGAACGGTTCTTTGAAATGAATCGTAATGAACATAGTGCTTTACCATCGTACTTTATAGTAGCAGTAGCGGGAGGATAAATTGTAAAATCTCATTATCATAATTTCTATGAACCATGCATTCAGAAGTAAATGAACAATTATTCATTCCATCATAAATATGTACAAATCACAGTATTGAATTCAATAGGACCGAAATGTTGTAAGCGCGAATGGAGCTAATAATTTCCAAATTATAATATGGACCGATGTGATGGTGTAGGTATGGGTATTTAATTTTATCGTCAATGTATAGCATTTGCATTTATTCAAATATTGGCCAATATAAAGCAATATAATAAAGTTTTTTTCATTATCATATGCGGATATAGTTTCATAAAAAATTGAGTGATTTGAATATCTAAAAGTGTAATGGGACCGGTCATTGATATTTATTTGCATAAATCGCATTTATTAGTCCCGTTGAAAAAATTTTAATCTTGATTAATTTAATAGTCATTCCTTATGAAATATCGTACTCATCTCATGGTGGCGCATTATTTAGTATTAGATTTTATCCCATAAATTATACAGGATTATCCGTTTCGCTTTTAGTGGAATATTTAAAATCATCATTTGATAAATAAAAAACTAGAAATTTTCCGAATTAAATAATGACGCTTATTACGATAAGATACGAGAGGGAGTTTTAAATCTTAATTAGACCTGGTGCGTCATGTGTACATCTCACGTCCGAACTTTATACGTGGCCATTACTTTCAATTAATCATCACAATAAAAATACCTATATCATCATGTTTATTGCACAGTAAAACGCTTTATTCCATTTTATGACGAGCGAGGCGATTGGTCGTATCCAGCTCGGCTTTGAAGAACAAATCGTCCAAATTGAGGTCCAATTATAGAACGTGGCATTATAAATTAGCATATCGTTAATGAATTTGAAGAAACGTTGATCAGACGTTTGCTTTTTTGGTCCATCAGATAATTGTTATGAATAAATCAGTCAGAGCGGGCAGGCACTTGAGCTCTCTCTGCAACGTTTCTTTCAATTGAAAAGCTCGAAAATCTATTTCGGTTTTCCAGCTCTAAACCCTCCTAAGATATATACCAACATAAAAAGTTGGTGAGGGTTGGAGGTATGCAGGGAACTCGTAAAAATAAAAAATGCAGAAATCAAACCCTGGTAAAAGTGCAACCCCCCATACCGAACCAATAACAATTCGAGGGACGTGATCGGAATCGAAAATCGCACCTTTATTCCTCTTTTTAGGGGAGACGTACGCACAAGCATAAATCATTTCGGTAATTAGCAAATTGTCGAAAAGAGCCGCAAAACTAGCTGGACAAATATTGATCGAATCAAAATTTTAGTTCCGGACCGTAAATAAAACGTAAAAGGCCATCACGCTTAGTGGGTCCATTAACATAATTTATTTTGGGGTGCTTTAGCAAATGAGAGATCATTTATGTAAGGAACACACGCCATTGTTTCGGCGCGAATACCAAATACCCCATTACAAAGTGGGAATTCAACCCTAGAGTAATTATAATAGAACCAATCAAATTAATATAAGTCACGGAACGATATTCCCATAAATGCATCCAGCGGTACGAATGGATGCGCGAACGAGAGGGGAACGCTCCCTGCAGATAATTGAAATGAAGTCTCGAACGGCAATAATTATTTCGACCATTCTTCTTTAGCGTCACAAAGACGCCACTGTTCCTGCTGTAGCGGGGGGGTTTCGTAGAGAATGAAACGAACGTAATAAATCTACTTAGCAGCGCACAGGTAATCCCCGTAAAGAACTTTTCTCACCATGGTCGGGTCAAAGAGGCCGAAAATGAGAGGAATTTCGACGGGTGACGTTTAAAAATTAATGCCAATGCCGAAATTTTATCAGATTGGTTTTTACGACCACGAGCGACCCATGCAGCTGCGAAGAAAGGTGTAGAAATTTGATCTGGACAATAATAATGCGACGGCGGATCGCCGTAAATCCGACGCGTTTATAGGACCCAATTAAAATTTCGGGCTGAAATGGCACCTTACACAAATAATCGGGAAAGTGACGTCTTTCGCGCGAGTGGGATTACTGGAGAACCCACGAGTCGCGAAAGAAAACTTTCCTGCGAGTTGTGTAAACTATTTTTACAACAATTTGAAACTATTAATGTTACCAGCAAAAGTCGTAAAATTGTCATACTTGAGTGGCAACCCACATTTTTATTCAATGGAAAATCCCCGGAAATTTTTGTAAAATGAAAAATTCCAAAATATGTAACGATTTATATCAACTAAACGATAAATATTAATAAATTGACGATAAAAATGGTTATTGTAACAACCGAGATTGATTTTTCCAATAATATAGAAGAAAACCTCGAAGAAAACTCTGTGTTTTAGTACCCTTTCTATTTTGAAAGTTGTTCATTATTCCACTGAATGGCGTAAGTTGAAGTACCAATGGTTTTTCAACCAATCGTAACGGCTCTTCGATTTTTTGTGAGCAATGGGATTTTTTCCTCTCCATCTACCGACCTTTTCCATATAAATCAATTCGTTTTTTGCCATTAGATTTTTTTTATTGTCCGTGATGTCACTTTTGATTCAAATTTTGCCAATAGTCCATTGTGTTGGGTGAGTATTATTCCGTTCCAAACTACCGGAAAAAGCATAGTTATACATTTTAGGGAATTTCATCGATTTTCATTGGAATGAAATTTCACCATCCGCCTGCGCCTCATATGTACATACATACATATGTGTCTCGAATAATTTCCAATTTTCGTTTTTATATGGAAATATACTATTCCATGCTTAGATTTGGTGAAATCATTAGATAAAAATTAGACCCGTGCGTAATGAAATCACCAGATCTGTTACTTAACAGTTTGGAAATGACGTTTCAGTCTCAATAGTTATGGAAAGTGTCACTTCTCAATCTGGTCGTCGGGAAAATAGTGTGCACAACTTACAGGAAAGTGTTCTTTCGCAGCTTTTGGCGAATGGTTTCATTTTCCGGTTCGTTTTGTAAACTACTATCACTTTTGAGTGAAACTCGGCGGGTTTCGAAGGCAAGTTTACGAAATTTCGGATTTGTTTAATTAAATTAGTCTCGTCGCGCTGCCGGTTCGAATGCCGTCAAAGTTTCGGCGAAAGTGCAGAAAGGGCGAATTCGGGCCCTCAACCCCAGAAACGTTTATTCATTTGTCGCAGAGTGCGCGACTAATCGTTCCGAAGTCGGTAATTTACTGTTGTCAGCGGCGTAATTAATACCTTTTTCTTATAAATCCCTGTCAAAGACAAATGCGACGAGTCCGGCGAGCGCACGGGGGGCGCGCTCGGAATCAGAAAAAGCCGAATCTGGCCGGCGTCCGCACGACCGGCCTTCCGGGTTCCGGGCGAGACCGAAACCGCCCCACACGCGATAACCCAGTGACGCGTCCATAACGAAGTCCAGACCGCACCGGAGCGGTCCGGGCGACTTTCGATTTCCAATCTTGTCCGCTGCAATCACTGCGAGGGGTCGCCGATTTCATGCTAATCGGTGCGAGCGCCACATGTGGAAGGAACACAAATCAGACGCCTAATCGACCGTGATGGAAATCGTCGGGGAAAAAGCTCAGTTTTCACGCAATTTCAATAAATCTCTACGGTATTTTGAATACGACACTATACAAAATATCGACACGATAAGACGACCGCGGTGCACGCGTATTTTCTCGGATGCGGTCTAGAAGAGTTAGTATGTAATTTACGTTACATCACTATGTCAGCTACAAGTATCTCTCGTGACTATTCGAAGTAAATCGGATCTTCCGTCTTCCAGTAAAATTGACAATTACTGAAAATCCATAATGAGTTGTGGTACAATTACTGAATGAACAATACCACCCCTACTAAAGGACTGGATCAAATATCGCACGAAAATTGGGTAAAATCAGTCTGATTTTGAAATACTAAATTAAATATGTTGATACACAGTGGCTCGGGAAACAATTTTTATTTCTTAAAAATGACGAGCAATTAACTTAACTAACAGGAAACGTTCTCTTTATCGCATGAAAGTGAAGGACGTGAAGTTTACGTGAAAGGAACTTTTTCCAAAAGGAGAAACGACAGAACGATTTCGTCAGAATTTTACTAATTTTTGGGAATAAATTACCAGTAAAGCGTTATTCAAAGTAACAAAATCTAGCAAAAAAGGCAATGCATGTGAAAAGTTATAAGACGGTAGGAGAATAATTTTCTTGACAAATAATTTTATCTTTTCAGATAATTCACAAATATAACCTAAATAATAAGAGTTTTTAACAATAACAACAACAACAATAATGCGCTGGTTTAGAACATTAAAAGTACTCAATTTCATTTAATTTCATCTCTCAATTAAAATTTATTAGGCCACTTTAGACAGGAATAATTGATGAATCGTTTGACAAAATTTCAGGATTTAATAATAATCATCCGCCTGATATGAGATCATCGACGTATTATTTATCGATCTTCTCTAATTAACGAGCGGTTCTTGGGACTCCTAATGCATTAATCTGTTGCCTTGTTCTTTTTCATCGCGGAAAGAAAAAGTGTTGTATTGTAAGGTTTTAAATTATAAATAATTACGGTGCCTATAAATTATCATGCCAAAATCGTGAATGAAACATGATACCGTGTAGGTTTTCGTGTGATTATATTATAACCACTAGAATTCCTCGCGGCCATATCTATGCCCGCGCCGTGGATGGTTGATAATTTATGCTTCTTGTAAAAGTCTCGAGCCCATTGTTGGTCCTCCAATGGCCGCTAATGAATCCGACTCGAAATCGGTCGGCTCGGGTGCAACCTTGAGGCGTCTCCATTTCCATTATCATATTACGTTACATAACAAACAGCTAGCGGAGTGTAGGAATTGGGCGAATTTTCGGTGATTCAATCAGCTGCCATTAAACGAAATCGATACCGCGCGCGGAACGGTCGAAAATTTTACATAACGTACAGATTTAATTTGGACAAAATAATGAGCTCGATTTCGATACGAGGGGCGGCTTTATATCCCGTAATGCTGGTGCAGTCAAAGCAAACGCGTCCTGTTTATATCAATTTAATCGTGTTATTGCGGTTTTATTATCAAACACGGAGATTGTTTGTTTAGCGTCGATCCGCCGGTTTATTATATTCGTTGTAAATATGGCGAAACGTACATGCACAGTGGCGGAAGGTCGTTTGAGTCATGTCCGTGATCGCCCATGATGGGGGTTAGAATCCGGCGACTTCCTCTGATGTCCATCTGATGAGTGGCGCTTTGTTGACTGACGCACTATTTGTCCTTTCACGTTCGCCCCATTTCCCAGCAGCCCCTTAATGCCCTCTGATTAATTTTTCCAGAGATGTCGGCTTTTTTCTCCTCGCCGGCATTGGTTTATCTCACGAGGTTCCCTTTTTTCTCGTGATGTCTTTATGTCGGCTGCAATATCAATAATTTTCGGAAACGGCCTGGGTTTTATTAAAGCCGGGAACAGATTGGATCAGCGAAAAGCCGGCGCGGAATGTAAAGTAAAAACGCGACTTTCGACTTCCGCTTTGATCCAATAATGAAGGATTATTATAATTTCGAAACGTGCAGTATTTATTATCGTCCTGAATAGAGTATCCCAAATCGATATCGGAATAACACGGGAATACGAACGTCACCATTAAGTAGTCTATTCATCATTTATTTAGCGATGCTTATGTATCTTGTGGTTTAACAATAATCATAGAAATTATGCTTTCAATAAAGATTTCATTCATTACTCCCCATTCATTTGATGGGACTTTTATTAACTAGCCATAACAAGCAGTTAAAAACTAAATGTGAAGCCGTTTTAAAGTTTATTCGTTTAAAACTTGACTTAGAGTGGAATAGTGGTATAATAATGGTAAGAATGGCCGAGCGGGTAATAATAAAGCGTCCCTTATTTTATTGAGTGTGTCATTATTAGGTCTTTATGGAGCGTTTCAATTTATATCTTTCGCATGAAATCAGGCACAAACAGTAAGTAATTATCAGTAATACATCTGCGTGACTGCCTGAAAAATACAGTCAGTTGTAGTTATGTACTCGTGCACATTGGAAATAATTGCGAGGCTGTCTGCCCATAAGTCTGCACGCACCAGCAAATGAGAGAAAAATAATACAGCCCTTCGACGCCGGCTCACGGAAATGTACTTTTGTAATGAAATACTGTCAACATTGCGTTTCCATCGATCGGATTAATGCGGGATTTTCGGTCTCCTTTTCGGGTGTAACGTTCGATTTGCGAGGGGCGAGGGAGCGTCGTAAATTTAGGACAAGTAGATATAAGACGCCGAATATGTTTTCGTCGAACATTTTCAATCATCGCAAGTTTTACGGTGCCGTGCAATTTTATGTGCCACTGGAGACTTCTGCTTGATGTGGCACGTTAGATTTGATTAAGAAAATTTCCGCAGTAAAAGAAATAGAGTTGGAAGTCTGTCTGAGCCGACTTCACATAAGGTGTATCCCGTGCCGTGTAAGGGAAGGAAAAAGGCGAGAGGGCTTTAACTACCCCCGGTCGACGGCGGCGGCGCTCGCACTCCGAAAAGGGGTTTATCAAGTGAATGGGAAAGTGTGACAGAACATAGACTTCTTTGATCGGACTGTAAGTAATTTAGAAGCTCAAAAGAGGGAGCTTTACTTTCCGGACCGCGAAGCACGGATTGAAATTATTCCGCTTTTCTAAATGCCACGTTTTCTGTCCCCGGCAGTTTCACGTCCAGAATTAATTCCGACGATGTATCTCTATATTCCAACAGAACTGCTACACTGATGATGCATCATATCCCAACAATTTACTGTTATTTTCGAATTACGATCGAATAAGCGATATTCAATATTATGCCCCGTAATTGTTATAAAGTAGTGGTCTACCTGTTGTACAGTCGGTTTCAGGAAGAGCAATAATTCTCTGGTGATATTCAGTTATAATAGTTGCGCCAAGCCGAGGCAAATTTACCTGCGATCACTCACTCAATCTTGACAAGGGTTGTTGTTGGCTGCACTGAAATTTTAATGTACGTAATTACCTTAACAAATACTTGTCAACCGGTATCCTGAAAGTCTAGTCACAATATTTTGAATATAAAACGAGTCAAAGATTAAGGCCAGAATTATTAATAATCGCTAATTAATAAACAATCGTTTTGAAATTTATTGTCCTCCCAATGAATTCAATTTGATGTTTCATAATTGCATGCACATATCAAATCGAGAGAGAGGTGTATCCTGATGAGACATCACAAGGAATAAAATCTCACCGTATTTTAATAAACATGGATCTAACACCTTAATAATGTGAATAAATCTAATTTCGTGGGCGTATAATCTCGCCGTAACCATTTAAATTCAACTATGATTATTATTTTTAGAAGACGAGGGATCAATGCACTTTTGTATTATAAATTGGTCAACTTATTAAGGTATCCGTTACGTGTCGAAATGTTATTTTCGATTTTTTAATCTTGGCAAGTTTCAGTTTTATCGGGTTGTGGGCGGCTACCGAAATTATAGCTAGAAGCACACACCTCCATTAGAACTTTATAGCCGTGCAAAAAGTGGAATTTCCGAACAGATTAGATATTCCCAGACATAAAATATAATCGTAATCTTATGGAATTACGAATTACGTATTCCGAAAAACCGTTTATGAAGTCATCTAACCTTTCCCATATAATTGAGAGCTCGAGGTAAATCAACCGAAACATTGGGTGGAGGAGTTCATAAAAGTTTATCTAATATCGATTTCTCACGAATAAGTCATTTGTCATTATTTATACGAGATAATATGAAGTATCAAAAAGATAAATGAGGTATCTAGTCAGGAAAACCCAAATAGAAGACAAACAAACATACAAAACTTGACAAAAGCCCAGATGGATACATTTTGATAAATACGGTTTGTTATTAAAGTTTTGTTCCGGATTTTCAAAATGTCTATTTTAATCTACTTTTCGGTCACTTGCATGGTCATGTTAGGTTAGCGATTTAAAGCGAATTAGAAACTTGAATATTTGTAATTTTGCATGCATTGAGGATTTTGTCCTTTTCCATAAATTTAGGTATGGCGACACTTTTAGGGCAGCGTTATTTGAATTTTATGTCAGTTGATTGGTTCTGGTTGATTGTTTCTACATAAAACCGAAATCCTAGGATCAAAGTTTGTTTTTCGCAATTCAGATGTTGAAGAGATTCTTTTATCTTAACAAATAAAAATGATGATTTGGCTTAAAATAATGAACTACAAAATTATGATAATTTCGTATTGCTCTCGGTGAAATTCATTAATTTTCCATTAAGTACTAATTCGGAATTCACTTCTACTACTTCTACTAAAATCATAATTAATAATTTTTATGTGGATTTTTTTTTGATATGGTTATTTTCATAAGTGCATTGGCATTCTATTGTAAGATCAATACAAAAATTATTTAATTTTGAACTTTGGGTTTTGCATCACGCAGTCAATCGCATTGATCTTTATCCTCAAACGTCATATAATCTGCAATTTGTGTGATTAGGTTGATAGTTCTGTACCTTATCTTTTTATCAATTCCTCATTTCATATTTCTCATGAAACGGGGCTTTTCGAAATAAGTTCATTACTGACCCTGGTTCGTCATCACCCAAATTTCCTGAGCACATAAAGATTCACTTTTGATTCTTATCACATAATCGGCTATTATGGACATAATGTAGGTATTTGAACACATTAGAAAAACAAAAAATAAATACCTAATTCGTGTTCGTGATTGTATATTTCGTAGGCAATCCAAAAATTCTGGATTTTACCTTTGCATCGTACTCGCACCTCCTTAAACAATTGCCCTCGCTGTAGGTAGAGAATTTTCGAATGCAGTGAAAAATGCAATTACGCCTCATTGTGATCTGGTGAATGAGGCCCAAACGAGCAGCGACAATTACCCGTACCAATTATCATCATTAATGTTAATAATCCCACGACGATTCCCCTCATCCAGAACAGAGATCACCAAAAATCCACCCGACGGTAAAAGCATCGCCCGTGCTCCATCTCCGCCCGTCCCGTACCACAAAAACGAGAATCCTTCTCGGGACGACCGTAAGCCATCACATTGCTGCCGAAGAGACCGAAATGCGAGAAGTCGCCGACGAGGAGGACCGGCGGTGCAGGTCGTGAGCCGTTCGCGCATCGCTCTCGCCGACCGACCGGCGCACCGGCTGTCCGCTCCGCACACAACGGCCCTCCTCTGCACCGTGGTGGGAGTATAGTATACTATACTCCCACCACGCTCTGCACTCAGTTCGTCTCGCGTCGTCGTTGGATGAGGTGCAGCCCGCTCGTTTCCCACCCGATCGGCACGTAAACAATGCACCAGACCTGCATTTCGCCCAAACACTCGAAGAAACCGGCGAAATCGACCGCCTAGAACCACCGCATAACTCGAAGAAGTGACGGACGCCACTGTGTTTTTTGTAAATATAAATAGTTTCGTTCGATTTCGTCCCGACTTCGCCGATCAGGCCGACCACCGGACCTTCGAAATGCTGGACTAGAACCGTCGTGGTTCGCTTTTGGTTCATCGAGAACTTTTGGTTTCGTTTCTGGAACAAGTCGCGACCACGTGCACCGTGCGAAAATGGAGCGTTTCCGCCCCGGGACCGTCTCGATGGGGAAGGTGCTGTTTTTAGTGACCGTGCTGGTGGAGTTCCAGATCCTCCTCATCGTCAACGCCGATTTCGAGAACAGCTGGACGATGTACATGGAGCAGCCGTGCTGCTCGGGCGGCGGCAACCATCACGTTCGACACCACAGAGGTGCGTCATCCCCCGGCTTTTCTACCTGAACCACCGGCAAACATTCCCAAATCCCACGGAATGCGTCGCAGACCCAAGATATACGAACTAGGGGTCTGGCTATACTAGTTTGATGTCTGTATAACATGCCGCACCATTACGCTTTTTCGGGGACCATCTGCCTCAGTTTATCAGGATCAGATGCGTTCGGAACTCGATGGGGCCGAAAGCTCGCTTTGTGGCCCGTTGTCCCGGTCTTTTTGCGTTCATTAGCGCGCGTCTTATCCGGGCGATTTCGCGATCGGTTTTTCACCTGGACCGCGCTTCGCGTCCTCGAGAGTGCGTTATGTGACCGCAAACTCGTCGCAGGTCTTCGCCATTCATCGGCGAACAATGCCGCATATCTCGCCATTGTTTTCGTGTGCGAATCTCTAATAAACCGCGCGTTTTTGCGCCGATTCGACGGCGGATGCCCCGCAGTGCGGATTAATCACGATCAAAGCCCTCGTAATCGCCCGACGTTATAATGAGAGGGCGGACTTGGGTCCGCGATGGGCCAGAAATAAACGGAAGTGCGCCATAAGAATGCGGCGGGATCGTCGGGAAAGTCGTCTTTCCGATGTGAATTACGGCCCGGGCGAGTTTCTGGACGACCCTCGATGTTGCGAGGGCGGCGACGGGCATAAAGCAGCTTTAACAACTCGAATTCGAATAAAAAGAAAAACACATTAGCGCGCAAATTCCGTTCGTACTGAGGCGATGCCGTAAAAAGATATATCTCGGAACTGTTAAAATTCCGATTGCTCTGGGAGGCTATTTCGGAACGCACCTCGGTTGTATCACATCTCGGTGCCCTAATTGTAATTTCTCCGGTCGCATATTTATGCATGAATTAGCAGTTGGAGGAACTTGCCGCGATAAAGTTCGTCCCTATCTTTCGCGCCGACATTCGGTTCCTCGCGCACTACTTAACCCCGACTTTCGGATTCATTTTTATCGCGGCAATAAACTAATTACGCCGCGACTGGAGGACCCGAGCAGATGCCGGCCCTATACTGTCGGAATTTCAAATTGCGTTTTACGAACTCGCGATGGCGGCGGCTCGACGATGATGACGAAGATGATGATGGAGTTCCGCCATAAGGAAGGGCTGACGGTTGCGTTACGTCGAGCGTGTCTAAAGATTCATCTGATGTACAAATTCGGCTCTTTTGTATGATGCGGAGGCTGATCTAATTTAGAGCAAATAACGTTGTTGCCTCCTCCATCCGGCCGCTCCAGATTCACACCTAAAGCACTACAAATGCGAGCCTAGGAGAGAGCACTTGTAACCCGTATGTGCGTATATACATACACGATTAGCGAAGGGGGTGGTCGGTTATTACGGGCGCCATGAGTGTTCCAATAAGACCGGGGAAGAGGAAACTTGATTATGGAGTTAATACAAATTCGCCTGGATGGGGAACAACTCAATCTGGTTCTAGGCTCTCGTGTTGTTGCACATGTTTCGATCTCCCCTTTCGCATTTTCGATGGTGGAATTTAAAAAGAGACCGGACTTTCAGCAATTCCCGTTACTATTGCATATCTGTTGTAATAAAAGGCGAGGAAATAATGCAATTTCTTCCGCGTATTAAAAGGGTTGGAGGGACGTCGGCTATTTCGAAAATTAGTCGGGGTGTATGTGATGCGTTCGCCATAGTGATTAATGAATCCTGTGCCGGGGAAAATTTTATTTTAAAGAGTCGCTAGTCACCCCTCTTATTAAAATATGCCAAAGTTGAGAGAGGTAATTGTGGCTATACGCGATAATTAACATTTGATTAATGAACGGGACGTGTTCATGACAATATTTTATAATTGCGTCGAGTCGAGGACAGCGTCGATGATTGTCAAGTCTGGTATGATGTGTGCGATACCGGGGTGATGGATTGCATTTATTGTCGTTTAATTTTCGTAAATATTTCACATCGGATGCACCGAGGGCTGTGCATCAACATGCCCGTAATTGTTTGCGTCTAATTACTGGGCGCTTGTCTAGGGGCTTTTTCATATAGGCGAAATTAATTCAATCCGAATCTCCGACAATTAATATCGCGTTTGCCGATGCCGGTGGTGTTGGCACGGCAAATAACGAGATGATACATCTGCGACCACGTAGATTTTGCCGGTGCCGGCGCACTGGATGTCTTAATTAGAGACCACCATCGCGTAGTATACGGGTCCAGTTTTTAATTAGTAATCTACGAGTCGATCTGCTCTTGTAAAGGAACCGGTGTTTTCGCTTTAATCAAGCCCGATAAAACATACGAGTACCGGCAATAACAATAAAGAATTTCATTTCATCGACATTCTTCATCCCTGTGTGGTTCCCATTTTAGATCGGCTGATTCAAACCATAAAGCTTTGGCCTTTGAACACTTTTTATCCTCATAAAAGCGAACTGCACACAGAAAGCCGATCCGCGTCTCCCGGATTGACAAAATCGAACTATTCTTATACCTCCGTACGTGTACAGGCTGTACCTATACGTGCTGCGACAGCCTCCTTTTCTTTGTCTCGAATGGACGAACTTCGAGAGACGTTATGATAAAACAAGTCCCGCCACGTTAATTCCCTGGAAGTATCAAATTCCGACTTTTTTCCTCGAATGCTTTTTGCTCCTCTTTCAAAGAACTCCAAGCCGCGTAATTACGGCAGATTCGACTCCCGACTTCCACCGGTGGCTCCTAGTTTCGTGACTTTTTAATAACCTGACAGTCTCCGTCGTCTAGAAACAATGGCATAAATCTTCACAACGCATTTTACGATTCGAGGGCCGCTTCACCACATCAACGCCACACTTCTGCCGCTTCCAAATCTATTATAACATCGGTGGATGTGTGGGAAACCGTCCGTTCCACTCGATGAGCCTCCCCGTAAGTCATCAGGTGATGACGTATCGCGCCGGATCGTCAAAGTTTCCGAAGTTGGATTCCATATTGAATGATGATGATTCCCTGCGCCGGTGCATCAATTAACACCAATTAGAAGCCTACATCTTGTGCGACGTGTTGTCGAATTAATTCGCTCCGTGTAATTACTCACAACATCAAAGAACCGCGAGACTCACGGATCATTTACCTATTACCGTTAACATGCTCTATATTTGAATAATAACAGTGTGTAACTGCGTCTACTAAATTGGCAAATTCAACTTTACATCCATGTTAACATCCGAGTTCGCTTTAGTAGCATTAGGCATGCCTGCACTCGGTATCAAATTTCTTAGAGGGGTAACAAATCGTTATATGCACCATCTTGAGCGCAAAGTCGAGTTTATTCCATATCGTAACATAAGTATATAGGAGAAAAATGAATTGTTTCTCATATTGTTGTTATGATAAGGTTGTCTATATTCTAAGCCATATTTGAATTCAGTGTAAATACGCCTACTAAATATAGATGGAGAGCATAAAACAAATCCCACCTGACACCTGGAATATGTCGAACGGAAACAGTACGGTATGCTCATGAAATGGGTATGGAAGGAACATGTAATCCTTCCTAATACCTCTGCACTTCCTGCAATAAAGCTTTGGGGTAACCACTCGCTGCCTGAGATACGAACTTCGCATTAGAATTAAATTGTAGTTGCCTTGGTAAATCGGAAGGTGCACTTGCGGCCAATTTAAATCCACCTATAAACTTCGAGTTTTATCCTTTATGAAACCATCAAGTGTTTGGGATAAATGCGGTATATGCAAAGATGTATTTTCAGGTAATCTCGATTCTTCAGTAAATTTACTGGTACTATACACCATAATTATGTTTTATGACTCCAGTGTGTACTTCTTTTGATTACCTAAGTGGCGAATATACTTTAGAATTGAAATGGTTGAGCTTGATCCTTTTTAGGGTTTTATGACGTCTCGAGAAATGCACGCAGGGTATTATTATTACCCCGTAGTAAAAATTTCGCTGCACGTAAAATCTAATACACATCTCGAATAATGAACACGTGCATGCATTCCGTTGCATGTTTGAATATTTCTCGTTCTGTACATAATAGTTACTTGCGTAGTAGCGTATACAGTTTTGTTTTATTAGGTCGACACAAACTGCAATAAGTCGTCTCGCAAATATTTGAAGGAAACGATCGTATTAGATATCGAAAATGTAATGAGAGCAATAAATTCTCCCTCTGCACTAATAATATCGGAACGGAACTGAAAAACGCACCAAATTGGTGGAGACTGGAACGCTTCGCGTTTACTGAGCATGCTTTCTAAACCGGGAACAGACAAAAACGAACGCCAGGACAGACGAAAATAGCTTGAAGCACTCTCATGTTTGCTCAGCACACTTCTTGTGATACCAGCAACACGCGACGTTTACCAACCGTTTATGTCGTACTCTCTTCTCGCGAGCAGATTTCATCGACGCACGCAAAATCACAACCTTTGCCACTCAAAATTCACAATTTACGATCAACCTGATGTGAGGCAAATTGCAAAAGTTCCAAGTCTACATAGTATAATGAATCGATCTCGGATTGAAATGTCGGTAGGGCTCTTTTTGTAGACTACGGTGGATTCTGGCGGCCTTTGGGCCATAAAGTTGATTACTTATGCATAGCAATCTAGATGGTATCTGAAACAAAGAGGTGCAGCATAAAAGCGGTATTAATTACAGTGACTGTGCATTTTATCTTCGACAGTTTAGTACTTTAGAATATGACTTCTCTCGGCTTCCACTCTTCCAAGAGATTTTTCCACTTAAAAAAAGGAAATTCCTTCATCATGATGTCTGCATCCTGCACCTACTTATATACCTATGTAGACTTCGAGAGCGGCAGGAAAAAAAGCACATGTTTGCCGATTTCACATGGCCGGATGATAAGGAGCACTAAACATATGCCGGGTTGATGTTAATTTCAAAGAGTCATGCGAGCGGTAAAAACTCCCCGCATCAACGACGGCCAATGAGGGGGCACGATGCGGAGATCGGCAGACATTAACCGACCCTCCGCGTTTAGTTAATTCCGAGTAAACCGAATTTATTTTAGTAAAACATGATTCATTGACGTGCGTTTAACCGTTAGACACACACGAGACGTAAACACTGCTTCAGACACCCCATTCTCGTGCGCGAAAAACTACTCCACGTTATTGATTGGGCCGTACTCTCATCGCAATTAAAAGTGGTAATAAGGTTATGATACTCATTTTTCACCGGAATACGGGAATACGCCCTCTGGTCATTACGCTAATAGACCTGAGTCATCCGGAATCGCGGATGAAATATGGTATCCAGTTGATCCCCGCTCTCGATATGTTGTTTTTGAAGGCCTCATCATCGGAGAGCGTTCGATTATTACCTGTTCAAATGTGGCATTCACCTGGAAATATTGTCCAAACAATATGCAATCACGGTTTTGTATAAATAACGTTGGAGCGTTAAATTAAACACGGTCTTTTATGGGAGTTGAATTGAATGCGTCGGGTTGTGAAAAGCGCATTAATGGCGCCATTATACACAGATATATTAAATCGGTAGAGTTGTGACGCGCTGGCGACAGCCCCACCTTTGGTGCCATTGTGACGGTAATCACTCCGGATTGATGGCATTCGATTTTTTACTGATTAATTCGGATCGGGGTGGACGGGGCACGAGAATCGCCCGTTCGGCGTATTTCTCGGACCGGTTCCTCGAAACGGCTCAGCGCTCACCCCTTTGATACCGGCCAGGGAGAGATAGCGCACTGGAGGGTTCTTGTGCGGACCGGAGCTTAGTTTCGATAAACTCATTGTTGGGTTCGGGTGCGCTGCCCGAACAAAACTTGCCACTTAATGATTGATGATTTACCACTACTTTGCGCCGGCTGATACGGGCGCGCGCCTAATCTAGATGAACAATAACCGGGAGATGAGCTTGTCGGATTTGTTCGGTAATTGCAAAGATCAAGTATTATTATGAGCTTTTGTGCTCCGTAATTCCCGGCTACCCCGGCCGGGGCGAACTCGCTTATTGCCTCGGCCGTCCGAAGCTCTCATCTCCAAAACGCCGGCATAAATCCGAGCACTTCGCAAGGAGAGCACATGTGCAACTTTCTGATCTCGTGCCCTCATTTTAAAAACGTCCATTCCGAACCGCAACTTCTCGAATCTCATCGTCGACCCGGACCAGACAGGGACACGCTTGAATACACGATATCACCATAAAGCCAACAGAAGTTGTGTCTGGAACAAACAATGCTACCGCTCGCATACCTAATAACGAATTTGTGTTAGGAAAATATGGTAATGGTGATTGCCCAACATTGAAATGCGTACCCACCTCCATTATGAAGTCGAGAATATTTCCTCGGCCGAGTAGCTGGCAGGTACTACCTGCATATACAACGAGATCCACCTTCGCATCGATTCTGATAACCTCCCGCGGGTGTACCCACAAAAGAAAGATTGAACGACAACGTCTACGATTTGAAACGCGCAATTAACTATCGGCCTTTTAACAAAGATGGATAAATCACTGGCAATTTCTTCGCGTTTCGCCGGCCGTAATTGTCCGATCAGGGGGAATAAAGCGTGTTAACACACCGAAATTAAGATTTTCGGCGTTCTGAAGGGATGGGACCATTCCGGCGAATCCCATTGTTGCCACCTGCCTGCGTCTGCCTATTATGCCAAGTCGCACCACCTGGCGTTTTCGTCTTTTTACCCCAACCGTGTGCGAGGACCTCATGCGTTCAAGTTTAGAGACCAACTTTCTGTATAGAAATTTCGAGCTGAAAATGCACGAAACTAAACGAACAAGCAGACTAATTATTACTTTATCGTGCGATAAATCCAGGTGTTGTAGGTTGTAGGTATCATCATTTACTTTCTTAGTCATTATCACAATAAAAATACGAATTTTTCTCGTGAGAGAGCTGATTCATGGCGGATAGGTCGTGGCTTGTATTAAGGTTGACGACATACGAGAGGTGATAGAGTTGAACAAACTATGAAGAAAACTTTTCATCGTGAAGTGGATGCATAAATTGCGCCTTGAAAGGTGCATTGTAAAACATCACTTGCGCATTATTAAGACGGGATTTTTACGGTGCGAATTGCCGGTTCTTTTTTCTTAGGCGGATGATTGTATTTACCGCGTCATTGTGGGTGTTTGAGAGTCTCTAGGAAGTGAAAGCGCAGGAAAATAAGACCTGCACGATGTGCATCATATACCCTGATGGGCGGATGGTCGTGACCACCCACAGGAAATCTTTCGTTCGCTGGGAAGACCTTGGAGAAGCCAATTAAATTGTATTTTTGCGTTTCGGCGAAACTACCCATTTCGTTTCTCTCCATTCCATGAAAAGTCCGTGAATTTATTCTAGCGTACTTCCGATCAATTATTTATCGTCAATATCAACGTCCCATTACCGTTATAGCGTTATAGCATTACGTAGGTACATACTATATGGGAAACGGTCCGTAATGTGTTTTGATAAGTGAGTGACTGATGAAATGTTGAATTATTTCCCTTTTGTGATGCCGACGATTGAAATTAAATCGTAATTAGACGTGTTTGACGCCTGGATATCGTTCACGTCCGAGTTCATTCAGTCTAAGTATCTTTCGTAAATTATTAAATAGAGAATTATCCATTTTTCGTCTATTTCGACGAATTGTGATATCCATTTAGATATTTTCATGATTCCAAAAATAAACTCGTGAGAGATCGAGTTCGAGTTGCCATGCAGCGTGCAATAAACGTAATAGCGGGGATTTAGTTTAGCGGCTGCGAATTTGCATAAAAGCTTGACATCTAGCTTTTATAACATTATTTACTACGGTCTAATTAGTAGTCTGTCTGTCCATATTCTGCACCTCTTCTTATTGAATTGCTCCCATAACTTTGCTTCGTCGAATAATGCAGAAATTTATGAATCCTGATCCTGCTACCCATCGACATGGACTTTCACATCAATTTCTTGGATTACGGCGAGATTATCGCAATTTATTTGTATCGATATTTATATGGTATGTTACTGACAGGTTGTGGGATTTGTGGCAGAAGTAAATTCCAATCAGACCTGTACTCAGACTTGAAAAATTTCACTATCTTAATCGTCTTGGAGCAATTAATAAAAGGATTGCACATTATAACATCAATTATAATATCAATTATGACACAATTGCTGGAACTCGTTAATATCATTTAACATTGAAAATACAACTGATTCATTCTCAAAATGAATTGGTGGTACAGGCTGTCTGTTAATTTCTTCATGGAAAATATGGTAAAGTGATCGTTGTCGTAATATCATAATTCCGCTGTAGCCTCGGCTGTAGCTCTCCATGCTCTCCACCACATGACTTCTTATATTCGCCCGTACTTTTGTAGTTTTTCCCTGCAGCCACACTCCAGTTTCAAAGCTCTTCTGCAATCTTGTAATGAGAGTGCATCATCTGCGGCAAAAACTAAAAATTACACTTCCAACGAATGCCCATTTCCTTTAAAGTTTTTCCCCCGGCACACTACGCCGAGAAGAAGTAATTTTATCTGTACGCAAAATCTAATGATTTAGTGTATCGTGATTCTCTGATAGCTCAATCCAATTATTGTTTGTCATAATGATTAAGGTGCGGTTGTTCAATCGGCCGCCTATGGGATTTCACGTTTTATTTCTTTTTCATCTACAAGTAGGTAGATTGCGCTTTGAAACTTGTTTGCTCGCTGAACGCACCTAAAGAAAATAATTGAAACGTTTTTTCGCCGATCAACAAGTTTCTTCACGGTCGACAAAGATGAGGAAGCACCGCGAGTGTACATAAAAGCTCTCCACCACATCAGGTTATTATATGGCCCGAGAAGAGGTTGTTGGGCCGTCGACCCACAAATAACTAGCAGCAGTAATGCGACGAGCATCGAGATGTTATCGTTACCGATAAGTATATCATCCTTATTTGTGTTTAAATCGGATTTGCCCCGATCCAACGTGAAAAGTCGCATCCGGTGATTGGTCGCCATTGCCGATTGCGATTGCCATACGTGACGCCCGGCATTCGCTTCGAGGTCTTCGGGGGCTGGATGCTGGTCTGCTCACGGCAAGAACTTTATCGCCGTGTTCCAAGATATAACTTTAATTGATGCAGTTTTACAGCCTCCGCCGTAAACTTCTTTGATAAATCCAATTTATACCTGTTTCAATATTAAGTCGCGCTCTAGTTTATGCCCTAAATAGATAAAAACGCCCCGAAATCGTAAAACGTTTTATTCCTGCCTATTTTATCGGATCCCGGGGTATAAATTATGCAAACGCGAAACACAAAGCCCGGGGATCGGCGCCCACGCCGGGTCCATCAGCGCGCATCACGGATCTGATCTGGCATCCATCTTTCCCATCAGCGCCGAGATGTTCTCGAGTTGTCTTCCCGGCCCGCGAAAGATTACAAGCTTCCTCACGATTTGTGTGACGGCGTGGTGCGGTAGCTTGATTTCCTCCTGATCACCCGATACGGATAACTCCATCCGATGTGCATGGGAACCGCAGGCTTGAGAGCGTTGCCATTGTCTGCGTGGCTTTTTCTCGTGTCGAAATCACCTGAGAGAGGACTCCCCGGGCCGGTCTTGATGGCCCCCACTCAAGGTCGCGAGGAATCGGACCCGGTATCACGCAATCCGATCAAGATAGCGTTATTTATGCCCGTCCACCATCAACCCGGTTCCTATGCCCCACGGGCGATAGGTCGGTTTTTCGCGTGTCCCGGAAAACGAGCCTTCTCCGCGGGGCGTCCCTCTCCGTATAAGTCATATTTTCGTCCGGCATTAGGTCCGCTGGAAGTCTGATGTCATCGTTCCGTTTCATCGTAACGTGGGACATCTGTCTGGCGGCGTTGCGCCTGTGGTCCGGACCTCACAACCTCTTCATTAAACTCCGGCGCGGTGTCGGGTTCCAAAGTTTACGTGTACCGTACTAATGGTCCTCGAGGTATTCGTGTGCTTTATTGCGGTGTCGGTAACCATATTCAAAACATCCATTATAACGGCTCCTGTCGATTCTTTCGATGCGGCCGGCCCGGCTCGGCGGCCCGATAAAGTGGGAAACTTTGGCGAAGTTGTGTGTGCGCGGCGACCAACATCCATCAGACGCGAATACCTCGGACCTCCCGTGAGCAGCCGCCAGCGACCGCACAATGAAGATATCTCAACCGGCCACTCCCAGCCACGGCGTGAGATCATTGTAATTTGGTTCGGAGAATCGCTCATTATTAGGGGCTTCGTGATCATCACCGGAATACACCATCGCTGACCGCTCGTTCCGTCTCTTCCGAACTTTATTACTCAATTAACCCAGCCGGCCGTCCGATCGGATCACCAGATCTCAATCTCCTTCACAATGGAATACACCATGACAGACACCAATAGATAGCCTTTTCTAATTCCATAACCAACATGTTATGCATAAATTGCGACCAAAAGTTACCATTTCTGGGTGTTCCTATATGTATAGCGATGGGTAGCCTTTTCTAACTCCATAAGCAACATGTTATGCATGATTGGCTATCAAAAGGTTCCATTACGGATGTTCTCATCAATGCGAGTAGCCATTTCTAATTTTATAAGCAACATGTTATGCATAATTTGCTACCAAAAGGTGCCATTTCTTGGTGTTCCTAGCCATGATACAATTGTCTTTTTCCATAAGCAATGTTTATATCCATCTATGAAAGGAAGTTTACTACACATTCGAAGACAAGGTGAATAAATTTTGTATACTGCTCACCGTTGATCTCGCCGTTGATACATTTGCTCAATGACTTCTGAATGAATTTGAACAAGCGGAGGAGTTTTTGGAAATGAACAACTTATTTCCTATGATTTCCTCTAAATGTTCTCACTAAATAAGCAGCAGTGATTCTCGGAGCTAATGGTACAATTTGAGGGACCTTACCCCACCTCCGTAAACTTGTCTTCATTTCGTTGGGGGACTGCGATATGATTGTATAACGAATACGCATTTAGCTTATTGCAGTAATCCGCGCGATATAATTTAATAAAGTCGAGAACGTCGTCGACCTTCCGAATCTGCAATAACAGCGACATAAATAATCTTCCACCCTCGGTGCGATGGTTGGATGCCACTCTCGGCACGGCGGAACACCAGACGATTTGAATGCAGAATGTAATTGCGCCCGACTGTACTTTATACTGTCCCCCCTTTTTCTCTAATTGTCGTCTGGCCGTCTTCTGAGAAGAGCTCCTTCGAATTCTTTCTATTTTCGGAGCGGCTTTGTTTGCCTTGAGCTCGACGGGGAAGACTCAATCAGCGATCCGGTCACCGAGGTGCCCTCACCTGTACCCGGTTATTAAGTATGCAATAATAAGATCGATTTTACACACCAGTCGGGAGGCTGTCTAGCGGAAATTACAAGATTGATTATGCCTACGAGCGTGAAACTTACATCTCATTATACGGACACTAGCTCGTAATGATTATTACCAAATAGCCGGTTTCCTGCGAGACATTTTTCGTATTGTGATTGTGATCTTCAGGGTTGGGCGTTTAAAAATTCTAAACATGGGTATACCGTGGCCGATCGGCTTCACATTTGGTTTTTAGACTGGACCCAGCCAGACAACTTTTTGAAGTATTATACCACCTCATTAGCTAAGCCGCGCCTAAATTACACCTCCAAAGAAAGGGATCGTGTGTACTTATAGGACCCCAGGTGAGGGTCTTTTCGTTAAAATGATATACGGTGACTCAAATAACACGGAACCTTTGTCTATAATAAGGCCGAGGGAACGGTGACCACCGTAAATCACGGGATGATTTCGTAAAGAACTGTTAAGTTTACCCTCTCGTATTCAAGTTGCTTTTTTTAACTGCGGCGGGGAGGGTTCTTAACGATTGTAATAAAGGAAACTTTCGGAAGAGCTCATTACCTTCGATCACTAACACTCCACTCGTAAAGCTGAATTTTGCCTAAAACTGATCAAAGTTTGTGGTTTTCTTTCGCTGTGTGATGAAATTATCGAGCGGCCATCACGTTTCACATGCATTCTTCTTTGTTGTTGGTGGCCCATATTACTTTTTTTAATAATATGGCTTTTATACAATGCCTGCCGGTTTGTGGGCTGATAAAATCATTAAACTCGTTGCCTAAAAAAGCTGAATAATCTATGCGTAATAGGATACGCTTTTCGTGCGTACATACGTAATTTAATCGAGCGTAATATCAGACTCGATCTGTGCAGTGAGTACTTATATGAGGTATTATTTACATAAATTAAATACTCTTATTTCTAGATTCGGAATATTTCACAAAATGATTTAGGAACGAAAACATTCCGCAAACATTGTACAAAGCAAACAACTGACGTCAAGTATGTCGCTACAAATATTTATACGTATGGAGGAAGTATGTCTTGCAACGAAAGAATCGTATTAAAATCCTCCGGCATATATTGGTTTAGGTGTGTGTACTCTGTAGGTGCTTCGAGGGTATCTGTAATTGTTGAGATGGTTTATGGATGAGGACATCAAACTCCGATTTTAACTCAGAAACATATGGCGATGTTTAACTTTTAAAAAGAAAAACGACATCTCTAATAAATTACAAACCGAGCCTTTTTAATTACTCACATTCTTCGAAAACTATTATTAGTTCGTTCGAGCCGTTTTCAAGCTGCCTGCATACGTCTGATACAAGATTTTCTATCTAATGAAACCTATTTGCATGAGATTACGAATGTGTATTCTGTCAAAAAAAGCTGATAACGTGATAAAAGTTTGTTGTGGAAGAATTTTAATTAATGCGCGATCTTATATCGGGAATTTTTGCTTTAAGGTGGTACAGCACAATGTTATTTGGCCATAAGAACAAACAACGGTTAATTATCAAAACGGAGCTGGCTATTCCAATAGTTCTTATAATAAACGAAAGACACATCTTATTAGACTATCATATTACTGTATAATACAAATCCCTTCACCATAAAGTCTGAAATTAATTAAAATCCAACTTAGTGTTTCTTCACCTACTATAATGGAATTTATTCCACAATATCAATACCAAACTGCCTACAAATATAATATGAAATGGCCCGTATCGAATGAAGTCGGTAACAGTATAGAAATGTAAAATTCAGTTTTAAACAATTAAATTTAACCGTTGTTTATATTTTTCCATATACTCCCATGTAAATCGTCGTTAGTAATGTCAGCAATAGGTGGCTCCCTAATCGGATTTTCTGTGCGGAAATTAGTTTTGGGTTTTGCCCTTGGCTTTGCGGTTTTGCGAACTTATCTCATATTAGCAGAGTAAAAACCAACTTCTATCGTGTCATCCCGTTTACAATTTCTTGCTAAAATGTAAGACCCCTTCCATATCATTCCACATCCCTTATAAATTGAAATTAGACTTGTCGTCAAAAAATCGTATGATGCAGAGGGTGGCTAGGGGTGTTGTTCCAAAAAATCCTCAAAAATTTTTTTTGTCCTTTTAATATCTAGGTTACTTGGACATAAGTCTGTGGAAGTTTTGAATCGATAGTATTTTGAGAACTTTTTTTTTAATAATTTTGAAAACAACGCTCACAATGCTTTCATATGGAGCGCCTTATTGAATAAACGCTCGTCCTGAAAACTTGTAATTGCGCTTTTTTTTAATACGTCCTAACTCGAGAACCGCTTGGTTAATCGAAAAAAACAATTCAGTAAATGTTGTAGCGCAAAAAAAGGGGAACATATTTTATCAATAACTTTTTGAAATCCGATAAGCGATTTAGTCAAAAAATAACAAAATGTAAAGCCATGTCGTAGTGTGGTCGACCGAACGTAGACATGCGAGGAGGGGTCATATTACTGTGGTCGGGCAGCCGAAAAACGACTCTATTATTTCAACGCTGGCTTCGTGCATATAAGGGCGACAGTCGCTCAATTCCGCGCGCTTTGGCTTCGTTTTGGGATACTCGTAGGTATATTCGACATGCAAAAATTATTTCTTGACAAATATTGAGTATTTGTGTTTCTTTATTATTAGTAGTTGATTCGTTGCTGACAAGAAGACTAACGACAAAATTTAAATTTTCAGGAATACATTTTTTTGTACTTATTAATTAATTTTTGAACTCCAGCGTATGTAGGTATTCCATTTATTTCCGTTTTTATGCTTTCACATATTTTTGTAAAAATTTGTATTTCTGATGCACCACAGGATAGCGAGATGTTTCGTTATACCGTTTTAGTTTTCAGAAGAAAAATTTACATCATGTCTCTGGAGTTTCAATTGCATGTTTTTTCTAGAATATTTTGAAGATCATTCTAGATTCGTTTGATCTCACAGATTTAACTACATATTCCAATATTGTTATCAAAATGCTTTTCAATATTCTGTCGTCAGTTATAGCCATAGCCATAGTTATAGTCTACACTAGGGCTGGGTCGACGTACCGATACGTATCCATAAGATTTTTCATCGATACGATATTTTGGAGTATCCGTTAGGTATATCGAAACCAACACATCACAATATCGATAAAAAAATATCGATATAAATTCGATACGAATCGATAAATAAACCGATACGACGAATCGATACGTACCGACTTCGATATGCCAATTCACATGAGTTGAGCAGTTCTTGATAAATTAACCCTTTACCTTTAGAAAATTCGTATAGGGACGGTGCAAATGATTTCATTCAGCGCTTCCATGCATCCGTTTTTAACAATTTTGGAGTTTTCGACACATTTTTTGGTATTTTAATAGTTGAAATTGTCATTTGCGGGTGCTGTAACACAACAACATTAACAAAACTTAATAAAAAATGGCGCTAGTTGGGCATTTTGCACGGGCCCTATTGGCACCGTGCATAATGTATAATATCGTCACTTGATTTGCACTTTTGATGGAAATTTTGAACGTTTCAAAAACTAGCCCACCTGGACATTTCATTGGCAATAATGGAAAACCGAGCCAAAAGTTCGCCAAAAGTGCAAAAGTGTGTCGGAGCGCCACAGTTTTCATTTATGTCTCCATCGAGGTCTCCGTATGCTATACAATGTTGAATATTTGATGGTGTCAACACTACGTTACTTAACAATAAAATATTTAATAGCTTGTATCCAAAAGAACATTTTGTTAATATCCATTCAGCTTTGTAGTGCGGAACTAAGTAAATCAAAATTTGGTTTTGTTAGGTTTTGCCATGGTTTTGTAACTAAATCAGTCGAAATAAAATAAACAGTAGGCTGTTGGCATAAAATATTAAACGTCAGTGTACCTAACATTTACCAAACGCTTCTCTTTTTATATTTTCAACTCGATTTTCAATAGAATCATTTTCATAACAATATCGAAATAGTTAAATCTGTGAGATCAAACGAATCTAGAATGATCTTCAAAACATTCGAGAAAGAACATGCAATGAGGTATTTTCACGGGGGATAAAATTTAAATTTTACGACTGATACATATTCGCATATGGCGCAAAATGACTTCTGCGTAAGAATTTTGTTGAAATTTTTTTTTCCAATTAGTTATTGCAATTACAAAGAAATTTGCGTGACGTCAGCAACTACAAATCGTTGTCACAGCTTGTCAATGGATGGCGCTCATAAAAAATTAATAATAGTCGCTGAATTACCGATTACCGATATTTTGACGTTATGTAAGTGTCTGCTGACCTCCGTGTTTTCATGTTCTCAATAAAATTATGTGATTATGCCTCCAAAAATGAGAAAAACACCCGCTGCTCATAGCACGGATCAACACCGTAACTGTAAGTATGCGTGGCACCATCTACTGGATCATACAAAACTCGAAGTAGCTGACGTCATCAGAATTTTTTTTTAAAATTTATTTCAGCCCTTTAAACTTGACTAAAAAAATTAAAAAAATACCTTTTCAATTGTTGAATACCATAGTATCAGATAAGCTATTTTGAAAAATACATGAAAATACCTCATTGAAACTCCAGAGACATGATGTAAATTTTTCTTTTGAAAACTAAGACGGTATAACGAAACTTCTCGCTATCCTGTGGTGCATCAGAAATACAACTTTTTACAAAAATATGTGAAAGCATAAAAACGGAAATAAATGGAATACCTGCATACGCTGCAGTTCGAAAATTAATTAATAAGTACAAAAAAATGTATTCCTGAAAATTTAAATTTTGTCGTTAGTCTTCTTGTCAGCAACGAATCAACTACTAATAATAAAGAAACACAAATACTCAATATTTGTCAAGAA
The DNA here is from genome assembly GCA_949788335.1 of Salpingus planirostris. NCBI lineage: Eukaryota > Metazoa > Arthropoda > Insecta > Coleoptera > Salpingidae > Salpingus > Salpingus planirostris. The sequence goes on along the minus strand of OX460920.1, from coordinate 4,595,893 downwards.
ATAATTTTTGCATGTCGAATATACCTACGAGTATCCCAAAACGAAGCCAAAGCGCGCGGAATTGAGCGACTGTCGCCCTTATATGCACGAAACCAGCGTTGAAATAATAGAGTCGTTTTTCGGCTGCCCGACCACAGTAATATGACCCCTCCTCGCATGTCTACGTTCGGTCGACCACACTACGACATGGCTTTACATTTTGTTATTTTTTGACTAAATCGCTTATCGGATTTCAAAAAGTTATTGATAAAATATGTTCCCCTTTTTTTGCGCTACAACATTTACTGAATTGTTTTTTTCGATTAACCGAGCGGTTCTCGAGTTGGGACGTATTAAAAAAAAGCGCTATTACAAGTTTTCAGGACGAGCGTTTATTCAATAAGGCGCTCCATATGAAAGCATTGTGAGCGTTGTTTTCAAAATTATAAAAAAAAATGTTCTCAAAATACTATCGATTCAAAACTTCCACAGACTTATGTCCAAGTAACCTAGATATTAAAAAGACAAAAAAATTTTTTGAGGATTTTTTGGAAAAACACCCCTAGCCACCCTCTGCATCATACGATTTTTTGACGACAAGTCCAATTTCAATTTATAAGGGATGTGGAATGATATGAAAGGGGTCTTACATTTTAGCAAGAAATTGTAAACGGGATGACACGATAAAAGTTGGTTTTTACTCTACTAATACAATAATCGCTGATACAATTATTTTGAATTTCGCGGTCAAGCTTCAAAATGCGTACTCAAAAGTTTCTTCCACGCGAAAGCAACGTTGAGCCCGCCATCTAGCGGGCCGGAATCATGATAACGGCATGTCTGTTCAGCCTTAATTAGAGCAGGGCGTCCCGGGTATTCGGATGCTCGTTGGCAAATAATGAACAGGCTCGCCGGCTCTATAGTGGCGGGTTATAGGTAGGTATAATATCGAAAGGGAATGAAATTTTAATATTTGACAAGTAGTGTTTACCGAACGTAATAACGGAATAAATTTCATTTTCTGAATTTGCATGGACATGCGTGAGGGAATTTGCATATCAGCTCTGCGTACACAGTGCCGGGCCAGTGCGTTCCTGATAAAATTAAGAACCGTCCGGCATGCACACAAATCCCGCTGACCGACTGTGTATTTACATTCGTCGGGCTTTAATTGCGTTAAGCCATGAGATTTCTTTTATCATAATTCACGTGTAAACCAGAAAACTAAATGTTGAACAATGGTGGGGTTTAATTCGCCGACGTTTGATAAAATATGCGCTTCCTTGATATGATATTATACAGGAATTCGGGGGATTTGCATATGAAAAAGAGAAAAGTTAATAATTCATATATCCTCGTAGAGATGATGGCGGAGGCGTGCACTTTGACCGAGCTACCTGCTTCCAGCTGATTATGATAATTCATGAGGAAATTTTGATGACCCACCACCACCACCGATCTTATCTTATTCGAGCAATTCCAGCTCGTAGTTCGAATATCATAAAGCAGCCGCCTAATGAATTTGTTCGATTTTACCTGCATTAATAATCTTCCGGGTAAAGTTTTATTATGTTAATGGAACCATAACGGAACATGTTTGCTGCAAACATAATTCCACCTTCATTAGATTCTGTTCTTGATATAAATGTAATTTCGCGTGCAAATATTTCCTGTACTTCAGTTAGTGGTATTGTGGCCGACCGACTCTTATAACATATTAATTATTTATTTATTCTTCAGACGACCGTGGTTTTTGGTGTAGATTCGGTATCGCAGATAGAGGCTTTTAGGGTCCCAAAGCAAATATTTTTTGTGTGCCCTGATGGCTATCGAGCTCAAGGCGTTCAGCCGAATTTCGGTGCCCGACTACTTAAATGGATTTTGATGAATTCCTTCGCCATAAATCCGCCATTAGCGCCGTTAAAAAGGACCCTGTTTACATTGCTGTCTTTCTTTGAGAGATCGTAGAACGGGAGGGTGGGATTTCGTGTGCGTGCTTCGTCTAGACTGATTTAAAACTGCAATTCCGATTTCCCCTGGAAATTACGATCACGAAATCGTAGCAACTTGCCGGCAAGTTTGATTATTTACATTTTGCAGGTGTACGAGTTTGATAAATGTGTAAATTGGTCTTTCTCCATTACATTTATGAGTTTATGAAACAACATAAATTATTATCGCCGCATTCGTGCTAACACGTAGTTATGAATGCGGCCGGCCGAAAATTCGGTTATTTCGGAATGATTTCGGGGCCGGCGTTTACGCATGTGTGGAGCACGCCATGAAACCATTTCGACTATCATGGGCTATCACCACGCACTCAATCATAAAATAACCCGAGTCAAGCCCAAATAAGACACGCGAATTATTGTGGACTGTTTTATAGAACAATAAAACTGCTGTATTGATAAGCAAATCGCATATAAGGGTTCCCAACGGCCGCTCCCGGTGAACAAAACCGATAAATCCATAACATCTCCCGCACCCAGGCGAGGACGACGCTCTTAATTAATATTCTTCAGATTATGGTGAGTGCTCTGTAAAGTCGAATTTATTACCAGGAGACAAATTAATTTCGGAATTTATGGTTCGCTTAATTCGTGATTAATCGTGTTCGGCAGTTTTTAACGGCGATAAGACAACAGCCTCGAATTGATAACGAATTCTGCAAACGTGGTACGGGACGTAAAGCTGTTACAATATTTGAGAACGCAGAGGGCACTCGTTAGAGGCGAAATTGGGAAAGTTATTACGTTTGAAAATGTTTTCGCGTTTAAACGTGTCGCCGAGTTCTTAATAAATACTCCCCGGTTTGCTCAACTTCTGCAACTAAATTAAATTGCGGTCACCACACAAGATAATTTGCGAACAAACATACCAGTACACTCCTGCATAGTTAATTTGGCTCTTCTTAATTACCGGCGGCTGCGTTCGCAAAAAGACATGCAGAGGCGCCCTCCAGGAGCTTTTTAATTAACATGTGAAACACAACGAAAACTTTAAAGCGGGCTTTATTAATTCACAAACTTAAAAATTAAACCACGTATAATCCGACTGGTTTATAACAAATTCATGTTGTGGTCGTTGTCTTTGTATTCCATTCCAGTTTTCCCTTCTATCCGATGAAAGCACAGAGAGGAAGCGACTCGTGTGCTGTTGAACGTGTATAAGGTATAGGGGCTTAGGGTCGAAATTGACATGCGATCGTCTTCATTACTTATTCAAGCTATTTGGTTCATTACGTCCTTCCATGTTGCATTTTAATGCCGTCGAAGGGAACCGAGCCGGCCATAAAACAAAGGCAACACTTCACACACCGGTCCCGCAACAACTCTCAAATGAATGGATATCAAGTCTCATCGCCTCCCCGGGGTTCCCGCAGGCAAATCGCTGATAGTTTACGTCGGAGAAAAACTTTGGTGCGGTTCTTGATACACGAACGCGTTCTGGCGCGCGAATCCGGTAATTAAGTTATGCAAAGACCCGCGCCTGTCAAATAATTCAGTGCAGAGGCGCCCGGGAAACACGAAATAGCATTTTCCATTTATCTAAGTCGAATTAAACTAGATCAGCTTGCGCATAATGGCGACCAATTAAGAAAACATTTAACAACGCATTCATTATCGTGTCCGCGTTAATGCCAGTGCGGACACATTTATTTTATCTCTCCCTTATTTCGACCCGAAACCTTTCCGGAATACCGGATGTTCCGAATATTTGCGTGACAGTGATCTAGGAGGACAGTGGGCTCCATATCGCGACATATTAGTCGGTTTGTTTGTTGACCGATGGCGAAAATTCAAAGAAAGTAGTAAAAATCGCGGTCGTAAACCCGCGGAATAGTCGGTCCGAAACTTCTCGAAACAGCGCAATCCCTCACGAAATTGCGTTGGAAGTTGCCGGACTGCACTAAATCTCTAGTTTTGGGACACCACTGATGGGTAACCTACGTCTTGCCGGATTATTTCTCCTTCCACCCCGTGCGAAGCGAGTCGAACCCCCCGGACGGTTAGTTCCAGTACATTTATTCAAAGTTCACCACCCATGTTCTGAGCCTTACAAATTGGCATTTGGATAGTGCACATTGACGCCCATAGTTCACTCGCATTCGTACGTTATAAATTCCAAAGACTACCCTCTTAAACCGTTTCCTGTTGAATATTTATTGCGCGATTTGTCCTGACACTCTCTTTTCTCGTTGTTTTAGGTAAGTCGGGAGTTGTGGCCGAAACGGTGATGGGCTCGCGTTGAACGACTGCAGTCATCATCGGGATTTATGGCGCAAAATGCCCGTCATCAGGTGAAGCATGGATATTAATCCGGCAATGACGTCGGCGGTTTTAATGACTGAATCTGGACGCGCATTGCCGGGATGTTTATGGACGTCGGAGGGCCCTGCGTCCGGGACATATTTAACGAGCAAACGCGATGGGGTTGCGGTGGAGAGAGCCACTGCGGCCGCCATCTGTCACAGAATGTGGCGGCGCATGATGTATGCACGTGTTCGCGGCCGGTACAGTCCCGCACCGCGAGGGTGTCGCAGATTTCCCCATGGGATGTACCTTGATGAATCGCCATCAATATGCGAGCGGCGCTAATGCCCGTCCGCGACGGGGAGCCCACAGGAACGAAGGGGTTGACTCCCCTTCCTGCACCGCGACCCCGACTTCTGCCAGTTGGCGTCATAACAATGGATAAATCACCTCAAGTCGAAAAATCCCAATTGGTGCGATTGTTCCGTGAATGGGCTCCGTGTCATTTTGGGTCCATCGGGACGCTTCATTATGCGTACCCTCGCGTAGGATTGGGCGAATCAGATCGGATGCGTGCGGCCCCGGCCTGTAAGTTTAATGACGACGAGGGGCGCCCTCTGTCAGACAAGACGAAAGACTTACGACCCGTTGTTAGTAAACTGGGTAATGCGCGGTAAGGGCCGATGAAATTAAGCCGGGAGTCCGTTCTCTGACCGCCATAATGACGGCTGCGGTCGCTACGGATCGACCCTTGCAAATGCCTCGCCGGCCGAGGGTCGGAACGGAACGACCGATACCTCACCGATCTTGAGTGGTATACGTGCCACTAACCGTTTAATAGACAATGCGTCTCCCGTATGCCCGACCCTCTCCCGGAAAATGGGACGGCTATTTCATGTTTTACTTATATCCAGTCTGGTTATCACTACCGTGTTCGACAATCCAGCCTCTCAAGAGAGGTAAAAACACCAATGGGTATATGGCTGCTGAGTCGACCTCACCTTTTCTGATCACATACTTCTTTGACCTGATCAAGTATTCTCAAATATTTCCTTGACTTGATCCTGCTCAAATACTTCCTCGTCCTGATTTCTTCTGCCCAATTGCTTCCTTGACCTCGGTTCTTCCGCTCAAATACTTCTTTGACCTGATTCAATGACAATAATTCCTTGTCCTGACTTCTGCTGCTCAAATCCTTACTTGTCCCGACTTCTGCTACCCAAATATCTCTTTGACTCGATTCTATTCAAATAGTTGCTTAACCTGACTTCTTCTGCTGAACTACTTCTTTGACCCGATTTTCCTCAAATGCTTTTTGTCCTGACTTGTTCTGCTCGAATATTTCCTTGAGCTGACTTCTTCTGCTGAAATCGAGGCTGAAATACTTCTTTCACCTGATTCTGATAAAAAATTTCCTTGCCCTGACTTCTTCTGACTTCTTTGATGTGATTCTGCTCAAATACAAAAACACTAATGGGTAACTCTGCTGATTTGCCCTGACCTGACTTTTTCTGCTCAAATAGTTCCTTGGCCTACATACCTGATACCTATTCGTGCTTTTGGAAAATCCATGTTCAGTTGATGGTTTGTGGTTTCCAGCAATTTTCGCAGCCGTTCATGTTCAACGCGGGAACAAATAATAAGGACACTACTGTAAGCTCGGATTAGTCACTTGAATCGCGTACAAACAGTGCAGAACACGCAGGTTAAAAATGAAAAGATAGCGCGCTCCGGTATTTGCGTTCGATCTGGAATGAATTTCCAATTTTCCGTTATGTACCTTCGGCTAACGAATCGGTCGTAGGGCCGGCTGCAGTTCAAACCGCTTCCTCTCCAGTTTCCCCCTGGTTTTTTTATTGTCGTTAGCGTGATGTCTGGCTCGACTTCGTATCCATACCAATTACGTATTCAATTCTCCACGTCGACGCAGGAAAAACAGTGCTAAGCCGTTTGCATCGTCGAACCAGATTCGCTCCGAGTCCGGCCGGATTAATGTCAATATCGACGGGATTACGCGCCGGCCGAGTGATTTCCGAATTCGAACGAAACGCCGGCGATTATTCCCGGTGCAGTCTTCGACAATTAAATCCGTTCCGGCCCGTTCGGCAAGAACAAGTCGCGGTTTGCGGGGAAGCGCGGTTTGATTGAACGGTCCGGGTCTGGGAAGGTTCGATCCGCTGCCTCGCATGTCACTCACGTTTGACATCAATGCGCATTGTATGCACATCCTAATCTCGAACCGTAACAAATCGGACCTTTGTTGTGGCACCACGCTGATGGCGAACATCGTGGAATGTGCATGCGTCATAATACAACCCGACCGCGAAGAGAAACTCTCCGGAGACCGAAAAGATCCATTCCGAACGTGATGCAGCGAGAACCGAAAGGGGAACGAAATTGTTCATATCAGCCGCCTCGTTTCGAGATATCTTTAATTTATTCACTTCGAAACAACGAGAGCGAGGATCATTAGATGGATGACGACTTGGCGCGTTCGCATAAAGTTGCCGGAGTGTGAGGAGATTCTGCGGTTTCTCATTGCGATTCAGGTGTACCGGCCGCCCCGAGGTGCAGTTGCATCTATAGGTGAGTTTCGTATTTGCGGGAATAAATAACGCGAGACGCGGTGTCTGATACTAACTGGAGATATAAGCCTCACACAAATCCAGGAGAATGGAGACGGATGGCGGCGGTAAGTCAGCGTGATGCACTGTGCAACTGTGTTACGCAGATAAGGTGCGGATGGATTTAAACTCTTCTCCGGTGCGAGATCGCCTCCGACCTCCGACAAATATATAAAAATGTTTAATGTATTTTGAGGGTCTTCGGCGTCTGGCGTCACAGCCGTTCAATTTCCTTTAAAGTCTCCGTTTGTTTTGGTCGTTTTCGCTGAAGCGATTGATGCATGGCGGATTTAAAGAGGTTGCGGCTTCTTATTATTTTCATTAGTGAATCTTTTTACGTCGAAGGCAACTTTTTAAGTATTAAAGTCGCGCGAGAGCGCACGGGTTGTTCGGAAAAAGTGTCCGTATCGCTGGAAACTTTTTGAATGTAAATTATTGAGGCTTTATAAATTTTCAATGTTCTTTAGTAATGCTTCTTTACGTCCGGAGCATTTCTTTCCGCCGATTGCTCAAACAATGTCGAGTGTTCTGTAAAGTTGAGCGCGATTGCTACTTTTGTATGAACTATAAACCATGCAGAATGAATCGAATTTGGCAGACGACTTCGGTTGTCTTCTAGAGCTCCTAATGGAGACGCTAAAAGAGAGGAAGAACTCTTAGGGACTCGGCCGCCAATGGAAAATCCCGACGAACCGGAAGCTCTTCGAGTGCCAAAGTTCACATGAATTTTACAGACAACAATGGATTATTTTTCGGCGCTTTATTTAGGATCGCGACGGAGCCATCATTTTCAACCCTCCCGAATTTTCCGCGCATTTCTCTCCGCTCCTCATTAACTTTTGTCTTCGAGTTGCATAAGCGCAATAAAATAAATTCCCTCCAACTTTCCACCTCGTCGACGCAAAGAACTTATATTCCAACGCGGTACGGAGCACACCGTGAACGCTTTCCGACATTGATTTCTGTCATGCCGAGTTTCGAAAGTAAAGCAATTCGAAAAACACAATCAGCCAAACTAGATCTCGAAATTTGAATAACCGAATAAGCCGTATGGGCTCGTCGCCTAGAAGGCCAGCTTTGCAAGATAACTTTTATATCGAGTTAGCACTGTTAGATTGTTTTTTGCCGGAGTCGTCGGAACAAGGGCACTTTGTGATTATATTATTATCAGATTACAGACGTTCCTTTATTCCTTGCGCTGAAACACATCCGACGGTTCCTTTTCGATCTGGAGACGGCTCTCAAGTCCCAAGCGTACACCCCTCGAGAATCGCCTAATGTTATGCAACTACACGACACAAGCATTCCCAATCATCTGATGTCAACGGACTTTGATAGTCCGACGACGTACTCTTCACCTACGTCTTTCCAGTCTCATCTTTACTTAGAGACGAAATTGTAACGGGAAACCATTAGTATTGAATATAAAGCTGAAAGTGCATAGTCGTTTCGACTATTGTGGGAGGATCATTTTGGATGTAAATGATTATGTTTTACAGGGATATAACTTCGGATATAACTTTTTATTCACCCCCTGTCTGAAATATTATAGATAGATGAATCATTTTAAAATCTGTCACAACTGCCGCTGGGTAATTATGGGCCGGGACATTTCCCTGCACCAGATGCCCTCTTCTGGCATCCAAATAGATTTAATTTTGTCATATAGGCGCGCTCACGCTGTGATCAAATTAAAACCCCTGGAAATATTCATCTCCAGCGTGCACCTATACATTTTTGGCATATCCCCATTGGTAAAATGAGTGTTTATCAGTTCCGGTGGGGCCTACTTTTTCGCACTCTTATATTTTTTGACCACTGTTGATTGATGTACAAAACGGATTCGATTATTACCAGCCGGGGAGGGCTTTTTAATAATTAGGAAAGCGATAATGACATTTTAAATTGGAAATATGTCGGCCGTTGCACGGGAAATTAACAATATTTAATGTGATAATTCCTAAATCGCGTTTGCAACCCTATGTCGGCCCCTCTTTACGTGAGCAACTCTGCGTTTGATGGCCATTCAAATGTGAATTATTATTGGGGGATATGCGACACTGTTTCGGTTTTGGACCCGATGTGTATAGGTATGTGATTTACAATCGTTTTGCATTTTCAATCAGTTTCAATGAGGGCCCGAACGATCGGTCGATAACCCCCAGAACAGAGGAGTAATTTCACCGACGATACCTCAGAGCCGTGACTTCCGAGGGAGTACATATTACGGTGGGTCGGTGATACCCTTAAAGAGCCTGAGGTTAGGTCAGTGACGTGTGCAACCCAGAAGCCGAATTTAGTTCGGGTTGCGGTCATCTGTCACGTTTCGGTGTTGGATGGTTCATCGGAGTTTGCTCGGAGTGTTCGGTCTCGTCCGCCCTCCAGACGAAGTAAGTTGGTCGGACACGAAGTGATAAAAACACGTTCGTTTGTGTTGTATCGGCGCGATCCGGTAACGAACCTGGGCGAATTGAATAACCGGCGAGTGAACTAATTGAACCGGCGTACGCGAGAAGGGAGGAACTCTTGGAGCATGTCGTAAATTAATTCCGAAGCTCACGAGCGGGGAGTCAGAAATCTCGGCGAGCATGGTAATGACAAGTTATAAACCGCCAATGTCGTCTGCAACCGCACAGGCCTGGGTAAACATGACAAGACAGAGTTTAATTAAGTCCCAAAACCATCATTGTTTTAGAGTCGACCCGTAATTATACATGTACTTGCACCTCGGGGTCGAAACCGGGAGCCGAGGAGGCCTTTCGCTTGGACAGGCTTTCTGGAGCCTGATTGCTGTCTGTTGATTTTCGGTCTCTCTGATGAAACGGAAGCGGATATGTTTATCGGGACGTTTCGGTTTATTAGTGCACGCGTCCCGAATTTCGGCTCGGTTTCATTTGCATTGGAGACCTCGAACAAACACCGAGGAGATCGGGCCGGGGACGCCGATAAAACCTCCGCATGATGGGGCCGATTTAAGAGCGCCCAGGATCGGTTTAATTATGCAATCGGGCCGAGATAGCGCCGAAAATTAAGGCGATTTAATTACGAGCTTCGGATATTCGTATACCGGAATTGAAAAGAATACCCGGAAGCGGCGTAATTGCGACTAAACGCAGCGTAAAAATTTAATCAACTATTTTTATTCCGCCGTCTCGGCGACGGGGCCGAAAGTGGCGCCCGGATAACCCTCCCCCTGAACTCAATCAGAACCAACGATCTGTCTTTAGGAGTTCATGGTAAAGCCGTTTAATCCTCGAATTGCCGCCTCTCCGAATTTCTATCCCGGGATGGTAATTAGGTTCGCCACAAAACCAAGTTTGTGTTGTTCAAGATCCCAGCCAAGTTTACTTGACGTGTCGCTGCAACTTCTGCACCCATTACTGACTTCCCATTGTGTAATTGCTATTCTTATTAAATTACTTGAGCTCGTAATGGTTGCTATTGTCTGCGCGTGACAGAAAATAATTGCCTTATGCCTACGTAATACGAATTACTGGCTCGAGCTCATCCCGAAACAACCGACCGAGGACAATTCGTGTCATTGAACGATTTCATACCCGTTAAAAATCGACTCGGCACCCAATTCCCTCCGACTGATGGCAATTAACGAACGCTCCTTCCGAAATTAAGATCTCAATTATAATCCACTCTCTGTTAAATATTCAGATATGCTAAATCGGCTCAATTCTCACCTCGTATCTGTTAAACCGTGAGATGTCTCATTCTTTGTCGAAATCGTTTCGTCCAATGTTGAGGAAAGCCCGCGAGGCCTCGATATTTGTTCCCGCATCTGCGTCTTCAATAATATGCTAATATCCTAAAGTCGATTCGGGCATATCAATCAGATCTCTGGCGGCGTGACCTTTAGCCCTTTTCGCTTTATTGACTCATTCCGAAAACACTTTTGATCTAACTATTCATGCGGTCGTTGGATTGAATGATGATGGAGCGGGGCGGTTTCGCGTCGGGTGAAGAAATGATGTGATTTGTTAATGATGACAGTCGTGGAAGGTTCGGGGCGAAGTCTGTTTGATCAGATTTGCGATTCGTGCCGCTCTCGGATTTAAAAGTTAGAAGGCGGACGGGGCGGATGAACAAAAAAAGCATAAATAAAATTTCCACTTCTCCGATCATTTTTCAAGTTTAACGTCAAAATTGTCTTGTGGAAACTGGCTGACCTGTGTCCCGTTCACAAATTGAATTCCGAAGTTGGAGAGGGAGTCCGCGCCGCGCTCCTCGTACGTTTTTGATTTCGTTACGCGGTTCGTCGGACGTACGATCGAACCGGGGAATGGTGCACAATTTACGCCTCAAAGGTCGCCATCGACACGCGCTCTTCCGATATTCAATTTCTTTCACGCATCCGTAAACGTAAATTCCACGTCGGATGCCAAAGCGGGAATCCTTCCTTGGACAATCTTAAACCTTCCTGCATATACGACCCTTATTCTCCCCTTGGAAATGTGTGTCTACCTTACACTCGGGCCGAGAGATTTACGCCCACGATTCGTTCGCGGCTTTGTTCGACGCAATCCGAAGCGGGTTCTCCGATAAGATGATAACGAACTGTGTTTGGATTTCGCAGAAACGATGGCAATCTCGATAGTTCATTCCCGATAACTCCCATCTGTAGTCATGCCCGCCTCGACAGTCTAGACGGAATAAATTGTTTTCGGAGCGTTTTTAATCCGCCGACAGAACAACGACGGGCAAAATCGCCGAGATAACGCAATTTTATGCGGACTAGAAACTGCGGCGCATATAGGTGAAGCGCACCCAGTTACGACACCTCCAAGCGTGATCCTTTGTGCGCTTCATTGTCGTCCCCGCCCCGGGTTTAACTTAACTTGGCAGATAATTTCAACGGCACAACGGCGGCAGCGCGTCCAACGACGACCGTATCCGAGGAATCGGCGACTGCGAGTTATCGCGACTCGAGAATTGGCACTGAAGATCCAAACTTATGTGGAGATCTCCCCCCGTTGCGTTGTTTTACGTGCCGGCGTGCGTAGATCCCCGGGCTTATGCATCTGGATATTGTTTTCCGTCCCCTTTATGAATCTCCTCGGCGTCCATTTAGCCGTCCGGATAGCAAGCATCGGATATGTGCCGGCCGGCCTTATTGCGACACACGAATCTGCATAATAACTTCTAGGGCTAGTTCCGAAAACGCACCCTTCATATCTGCCGCCAAGGAATTGCCTATTAATGTCATCTCCAAAATTGAGAAATCGAAACTGAACAAATCTCGTCCATCACAGGTGAAACTTGAGTGATCCTTGGATTCCCTCGTCCCAAGAGCTTAGACTAAATCAATAACTTAGGGGCCAAGATGCATAAGTGCCTAAAGACCATCAGTCCACAGTTCAGAGTGTTACAACAACGAAAATAAGAAAATCAACTGATGTCGCATGAGCTTAGTTACCCTGTCTTCCAACCTATTTCCATTCTTATTAGTCTGCGATCATCTTCATGTGTCTATCTTTCAAATGGTTGTAAAAAGATACAAGGAATGAAAACAGGTTGTAGGAAGATGAACGATATAGCCTATGTCACATTTCACAGCTCCCTGTTTAGACCGTTTTGAATATTGGTGGAACTTCGATCCTCCGGTGAGAGCACCTAAATGGGCCCGTGCGTGCGGAAAGTGATGAAATTGAACGAAACTCTGAAGAAATGAAGTCGGTTTAGCCGCGTTGCGGACTTATTGTCCTTTGAGAGAAGTTGCCAACAAAAGGGTAGGATTTAATTTGTGGCTCGGGCTCAAAGGTAACCGAAACTCTTTTCGTTCAATCAGTCGGTCATTTCGCCGAGGAACATCCGCCATCTGCGTCGACTGGAGCAATAGTCGAGAGCGGATCCCGGGGTATATAGGCCGCGTCGGCATAATAAAAACGCGCCGATCAGTCCCCGTAACTACCCTTTGTCTGGAAGGAGGAGTACCCTGGCAGTACCCGGCGCTCCTTTACGACTCGAGTCCCTCGTTCGTCCCGGAAAGTCTCTAAACGTAATTAAGCCCTGGGATACCGGACTGGCGTGTTTACCTGACTACCCCGGATTATAGGGGGCTTGATTTTACGGTAACCATAGTCAGCGCCAAGGAGCCGCTCATAATTATTGCATTGGGCGATGCGGACGGTCCCCCATGCGTGCACTCGCCCTGCCCGAAATTGAGGTTCCAGTCCACCGAAATCCAATATAGCCGCCGTCGCCCCACCGTTAATTCGAAATAATTGATGGGCTAATGGAATACGAAACGGCAGTCGACGCTTTACGGCCCTGGAGGAGAAGAACGATTCGATCCGCTGCTATAACGCCGAAATCGCCACTGATACGCGGAGATCGACGGAGGAAAGTCGTAAAAGTCTCGGCTGTTGTTTGGTCCTCGGATCGAGTTTAAAATTTAATTAAGTCTGCGTGCGATACACGTGCGGACCTCGATACGGTCGCCCGTAACTCCGGGCAATCTTGCGGTGGGAACGCGACCCAGTGCCGTGAAGCGGGATTTATATCGGCTTTAACCGGCCGCCAAGCCGTAGCTCGAGCACGTCGTAGAGCAAATTGGTTCCAATATCTATCTGCTCTCTGTGACCGAGTCGCACCCGACGGTATTCAGAGTTATCGCCTGCACTTTTACAAACTGCTCCACCGCCGGTCCGACCCGCCGTCGATTTTTTCGCAAAAAGAAGCGTTCTCGCCGAGCTGCCATCCTTCTTTCCGGCGGTCAGTCGTCTCGATATAAACCGCAGTTTACTCGACACACCCTATCGCAAGATAAGTTCCAGTGGGTTATAAATGGACCGTACTGCACGAATGGGTTACTCCGAAATGACGTCACGGGCATCCGACCAATTACCCCCCGAAATCTCGAGTTCGCTCCCAACCTGAGCGGGCCATTGTTTTACCAACATTGCCATTCCCAACATAGTTCCGAGTTCCAGATTTGTATAGATTAAGGTCGAATGCCCGGGCCATAAACTCACGGAACCTAAACACCACGGTCCGGTTGCCTTCTAGAGATAACTCGATTCTGATTTAAGGGTAGGCACACCCTTTCATACCGTACTGTTTATGTCGGACATAATGCGCAACACGGTAACCGTGCATTATGGTTTAAACCTATTTCGATTAATTAGATTATGGAGTTCCGTCATTTCGAATTCTAACCCCTGCGGTGATTAATAATTTACTCGGTCAATTGCGCCGAGCACTTAATATTTTTGACATATTAAAAGTGTAATGCGTCTAGGGTCGGTGTCTTCTGGGAGGACGATGCGGCATTAAAGGGGGGCCCGGCGGTCCGTGGAACTCGAGAACTTGATAGTTTATTTTTTTAATTGGATATTGCGACGAGGGTCTCGAGGGAAGAAGCATCGGTTTGCCCGCTGTCATACGAGTCGCATCCATTTAGAGTCCATTAGGAAGATTCGGGATGATGGAGAAAATATTAGGGATTTCGTGATGGGGTGGGTTTTAAGGGAGGCAAATGGAATCCTGATAGAGTGGCGTCGGAGTACGCGACTCGTGACATTTGGCTAGGGGCACGGATTGTGAAGATGTATACTGCATCATGCGGGGCGAATTCGGGAGATGACAATTTCCCCATCCGTAAAGCGGCGCGGCATAATACCCTCGCCTTTTCCCTAACGGGGCTGATTTTCTAAGTTCAAGTCTTTATATTGGGACGGCGAGAGACGAGATGAGGCACCCTGCAGGAATCACTTACTCGGTTAATGATTGAGAAGGGGGATCTGAGAGTATTTCACTCTTTCGACCGAGCTTTTATGCGCTCTTCGAGTCAATAAAGTGAGACTCCGGACTCGGCAGCGTAACCGCTCCGGGTGGTGAAAGGACCCCTCTCGGTTTGGCTAATTTATGCGATTGCAACATTTTTATACGCTTTTTGATCCCGATGCGAAGTGAAAATTTTCGGTAAATATTGGTGGAGGAGCGAAAGTGAGGGCGGCGTTCGGATTCGTTAGGTCGGATGTTTTCATTTGGGTTGATATCTTTCGATTGGGCGTCCTCTCTCTTCCATTCTCTTTGTATAAAGTTCTTGTTTCGTACAAGGCTTCCAATTCTAACCTAATCTTTCTATTACAAAGGCATCACAATGAATTTTCCCAGTTTCTTATCGCCGCGGGCATGGGACTGCGTGTGCGGCTTCCCGGCTTCCTCAAATCTCGAGCCATCGCGGAGGGAGAGGCGCGATTTCCACTGCGACCTCTTAAATTCCCTGAAATCGATTCGCGAACTTTAACACTTGTGAGTATTGAGCTATTATTCAAGTGAAATCAGACGTAAAACTTTCTGCTTGATTGAGTGCGTGAGTGAGTATATATTGACGGGCCAGACGGGCCTAAGCCGTGCCGACGCCATTTGTACCTAAAACATACGGTTCGATTTTTGTTCCGTGAAATATATTTTATTACCAATCTCTGGAAATTTACACTTCAACAGATTTTCTCATATATTTCTCTCTTTGTTGCAGGTACGGTTCTTCACATGGAAGCGTCAGATTGGTTGCTTACGTGGCGTGCAGGAATTTTCGGTAAAATAAATAGGATTCGTTTCGCCCACAACGCGGAAGCGATGGAAATACAAATCAAAACCAATGCACCGTACCATAAAATCCGCGATACGATATTTCTTCTTCCCAGCTCGGTCTTGCCACTCAATTCATCGCTCCTCTCAGGGTAACCGGTGTCTCCATTGAACCAGTTGGTTTCTCATTCAAATTGGCGACAACTGCATTTTAGCAACTAACTCTTTTGGACCATAGTTCCATAAAATCGGTGATTCCTATGGGTTATTGTCACCTGTTTTGGCTCAAGAAAAACTTCATTGGTTTTGAAGTTAACGTTATTGGTCAAATTTACTGGTGGTTCTTCAAATTCAACGAATCAGGGTTTAATCATGTGATT
Organism: Salpingus planirostris; assembly: GCA_949788335.1. Classification (NCBI taxonomy): domain Eukaryota; kingdom Metazoa; phylum Arthropoda; class Insecta; order Coleoptera; family Salpingidae; genus Salpingus; species Salpingus planirostris. The sequence continues at coordinate 4,580,113 of OX460920.1, read as the reverse complement.
ATGCAAAGATGCAAAGCAACATTTCAGTAATACTCTCTTGCCAAAGAGGTCAAGAGAGTGCCAAATTTAAACCAGAATTTCAAACTTAAATTCCCTACTCAGTAATTTTTTAAATACTCAGAGCTGGTTTATCAATGCTCAGTTAACGTTTAACTAGAAGTTGAATTTCCGTGTTAGATACCATTGTTACAACAACTAAAATCAACAAATTTAACTCTCGGTTGAAAGATAACTGAGCATTGATGAACCGGACCCTAGTAGGATAAACTTGTTGTTTTGCTTCTGATTGTCTTTTCTACTTTAATAAACTTAATCAGAAATCGGCTGGTTCAGATTGAGTAGTTTCCCAAATTGATTCTTTTGCAGAACTTCCGAGAGAACTTCTATTTTTGCACTTGAAAAGTTGAAATTCCTAAAGGAGTGAGTTCTTAATGTACACAGCAAATTTGTCCTGGTTAGCGTGGTTTTTGGGACAAATGCTTTAATAGATTTTTGTTTACTCTCGGTAATATTTTAATGTGGAGATGGAAAGATGGAGAAATCGCGGAAGAGCTGCGAGGACGGGTGACGGTGTGATAGTGCTATCAAATGGCCGGCGCGCTCGGCGGGTGACAACTTCCGGGGGCTGTCACTTGTCAAGTCCGGGGTTGCGATAGCGTCCGGAATCGGGCGGCGGCAGCACTTAGCGGCCGTCAAGTCTCATTCTTAATTTACAACGCCATTACTCATTCCTCCGGCCCGGCGCGGCGCGCGATGCTAATCACGCAGATGAGTTGCTGCTCACCGGCTCTTATTCCCGGAGACCAATAAAAACTTGGTCCGAGCACTTTCGATTTCCGCAAAGCACACACAGCGTCCTTTTTGCCCGCGCCGCATCCCCGGATTCCGCGCTTTCGTGGGGGAGGGAAAGCGCGCGCTTGGAGGAGGAGTGCATTAAGAGATTGGAGTTTTACAAAAATTGCGCTAATAATGTTATTCCGCGCGGAACTTCTGTATCGTATTATTCGCACTGCACTTTTGGGAGCAATGCCGGAACTGGGGTAGAACGGTGCGACTTACCGTTACATTTTATCGGCGAAAATATAAATTCGTGCGAGTTTATGGACGGTTCGCTCGCATTCGGCGCAAACACTCGCCCAGTGCAGTGTGACAAAAACCGCATAAATTGGCTGGCAAGAGCAAGCACTAAACAAACTTATTCATGAACAACTTTAAGCCGCGAACTGGAGGAAGCAGGTAATTTATATCGGTAGTTTTGTATTCCATTTTTCGCGTCCGGACTATAAGTGCCGGGGAAACTAAACTCATTAGGTGAACGGCAAGTTTTCCGCGTTTTTCCCGCTCGCACCCCTTCCGTTCCACGGCCCTCACTTTACCTCTATACGTAACCGCTCCATCGCGGCCCTATTAATTCGGCTCAAATATATAAGATCGGGACATTTATTCTCTCTTCATTACAGATTTCAATTAGAACAGAGCGCAATTTCGCCCCGGAAAACTAACTTTTCCGACTTAACTCGTCGTGTTTGAGAAAGCCTAATTACGCGAGGACCTTTTCCTAACGACTCTTATTATTATCAAGACCGTGATTATTTTTTCTCCATCCGGTAAGTAGAACTCGCTCGATTCAAATGAAACGGTAAAGTCTTTCTAAAAGTCCTAATACCCGTAGCCGCGGCCAAATAGAAGATTCCCGTTCAGATGGCGTGTTAAAGTTCCATTATCGAGCTTGTATACACTGCGGCATTCTCTGATTTCCAGAGTAGGTACTTCTGGTCTGGTTTCTAAAGTCGTCCTAGAAACCCAGGTGGGTCGGCCATTAATATAAAAATAAGAGTAGTGGTGCAATCGCCGCCTCTAGAGTTGTATCCGATATATCTCAACCCGCGATAAGCGCTTGGCCCATTTTTCCGGTCGTGGAAAAATTCCAATTACTTATTCGCATCAGAGCTGGGTCGAATACTCTAAATGAGTATTTGAATAACGAATACCTAAATACCACGAAAAATAGTATTCGGTTTTCTTCGGATGCTAAATACCAGTAGGTTAAAAGTATTTAAAATACTAGTATTTAAATACTTTGGTTCGGATACTTTTCGAATACCCAGATCGAATACTCGCTTCGAAGTTGTGGATTTAAGATATGTTCGTAAAATTAGTATTACCATGTATTACACATTAGATAACAATCTGATTTGAAAATTTATTGATTAAATCGAATAGAACATCAAAATCAATTGAAATATGAACAAAACATAAGAATTTAAAGATGTCATTTCACTAGTGCGTGACTAACAAAACGTGTTCGAATTGTGGTCTGAAGGGCCTGCTAGAATGCGAGTTTTGAACGTCACCTATCGACCTACCAAATCTGCGCTAAGAGTTTTATACGACGGTGTAATCCCCCAGTTTTGTAAAAACCATGGCGAAAGTGAGTATTCGAAAAAAAATCGAATACTAAATAACGGATATTGAAATTCCAATGCCGAATACAAGATACTAAATACCCATATTCAAAAGTATCCGAATACTAAATACTAAATACTCAGAAAGTATTTCGAATAGTATCTTAAATACCGGAGTATTTAGATACTGCCCAGCTCTGATTCGCATGACAGTTGATAAAACCACTGATGTTTTCAAACACAAATTAATTTCAGCATGGTTATGGAGAACGCGATAGGGGTTTCGTGCGGCTAATAATTCCAGAAAACTGGGGAGTACATAATACATAATGTATGACAGTATTTTTGTTTTTGTTTTTATCCGCGTCCCCGGCGAAACACGATATCCATTCCTGTTTACAAGGCGTTAAAGTCCATATCCTTAATGGCATGCAGATACGGGCCGAAAATTCCAGGCGCCTTATCGCAGGACGCGTGTATAACCGACGGGTCAACTCCTGGGATAATTCGACGCTTTCGCGTCGCACGCAGATTAGATTTTTCGGCGAAACTGCGAATTTCTCCCCCGCGAACCCCACTACGCGGGGCGGAAGAGGGTAGATTCGGAATCTCTGAAAATTTGATTAGCCGATCCGTCCATCAAAGTTGCAGGAAAGCATGGATAATTATAGAAAAGATTGGCACAGGCTGACGTTTGACGGACGTTCCTACCCGTAAATGATTTATCAAGATCCCCAAAGTGGCTGCATCGGGAATCGTTTTAGGGCCCGGCCGAAAGGTCCATCTTTACCTGGTTTATTATCGTGGATCCGAATGAAAACGTTCAACTCGGATATCCGGTTTGCTCTCTTGCGGTGCTTCACCGTGTTGCTCGTTTTCTCTGTCACAACAAGTGTCCACCCATCCAGTTGGGGATGATTTATCGATAGATTTTCTCTTCGTCCAATATATTTCAATAACGGGGTTCGGGCCAGAGGGGTGGGTGAATAAGAAACGCGTGTCACGACGCCGTGCGCCCTCCCCAAAGGGGCGCGTTCCCGCACGATCCTCCGAAAGAAAGAATTCCAAAATTACTATCTTTTTCTAGGAGATACATTCTCTTTGCCCTAACATTTCGGAACGACGGATACTCCTTAATCCACTATAGGGCTGGGCAACAAGGGTATAATAACACTATGAGGAGAAAAATCTAATGTTTATTTTAAATTTAACGTCAATTATCCATTTTAGGGGCAATAAACGGGAACACCGAGATCTACATGTCACGTACCGTCTCCTGCGCTAAACATTAATTACCTGATATAAATTCAATTTAGATATAAAAAACATAAACATTTTACGACTTAAAGGTCCTGTTTTAATTTCCGCCCGCGATAATTACTTAGATTAGCGAGGGTCCTTTTGTCGAGACACCGTTTAAACTGTCCGGTTCTAGATTATGGTGTATTTTTAGCGAGGGTATTTCCTGCCAACCTCAATCAACCCTTCTCCCTATGGCACCTCCTGTTTTTATTAATTGAGGTTCTGCGGAAAATAGGCTATAACAGAGGTGGGCGGCGGGGATTTCTAACTCGTATTCGAAAAGTTCGAATTGTGACCGTAAAACAGCATTGTTTATTGCTCGAATAAGATAACGCGCGCATGAGGTTTAAATAAATTTGAATAGGAATGGCCGCTTTAGAATCCGAAAAATACGTCTCTGATATCGCTCGACCGCGCTATAAAAATACGAAGGTGCTCGATTCATCTCAGGTTATCAATACGTTTCATTAAAAACCTCCAATATGGGTATCTCGTTCTGCATAATGGTAGGTCGATCTGAGTTAAGGTATCGTTTTTATTATCGTGGTTCGTTAATTCGAGACCGGATAACTCGTAAAAGGTTATAGGACGAGAAGAGAGCTTCGTAAATAATTTCCACATTTAGCCTCGTTTGTAGTTATTTATAGAGTGAGGGTTTACGCATTCGTGTGTATGACCGTAACGATATGCGGCTTTTCGCCTCTTTTCCCTTCATAACGCACGGGCGTATGCGTACACAACGCGTTTACGTCTTCCCTCCCGGAGACGATCTCCTATTGATGTTTTCGCTTATGTTATTCCCTTGTGCCCTTGAAAGGCGAACGCTCCTTTTTATACTTCCAAGGCGAAATCGAATGCTCTCGTACACACCTAGGTATACAATATCGAAGCGGAGAGGCAGATCAACGACCGAGCTATTTTCCGCTCGTTCTTCCACGCCGGACACCGAGTTAAAAATGGCTCACGTAGTGCCCGTTTCAGCCATTATATCGCTGCCTGCGATGGAGTTAATCAAATGATGAACGTGCCTGATTATTATCGTTTACCTTTTACCTCCTTTGAGAAACACCTACAAAGCCGTGAGTCGGAGACCACCCACAATCATTCCGATAGAGTCTCGGGGAAAAACGGTCCATTACCGAATTTCGTTAATTGGGCGATTGTCAGATGACGGATTGGCGATGCGTGCCACTTTGACTTGGCAACTCCGGCCCTGCTGATCCCCGGATTTAAAACCCATCGAACTTTCAAACAACAAAACGGCGGGCACGCGGAACATCCAGGGAGAGAATTCATCTTTGTGTGCTCACTGAGAGAAGAGGGCTGTTAACATATTAGCGAGGAGATTTCGATTTAAATCCCTCGAGTAATTTCCCTCGGGGTGCGGGTGGTGTGATTAGATGATTTTTGTCGACAGGGCGCGGTAATTTTCCATAAGCCGGGCCTGGTCGGGTCGGGCCACGCACGCACCACTCGGGATAAATAATCTGTTGTTCAGCGTATACTTCCCTTACAGGGTGTCCCAAGAAAAATTTCTCTTGATATCTCGCCATTTGTTCAAAAAATTGTTCAGAAAGAGCTGCAAGAATGAAATTTGATGTCAAATTTTAGGTCTCCATTCAGATTCAAAAAACTGTAATCAACAGTCTAGAAATTGCCGGTAGATGTGCAAATTTGTCAAATTAAGTAGGTAAAAATGTATCGGCAGATTTACTGATAGTTCGATATGTGCCAAATTCGTCGAGTATTTTATCCAACAAATGTCTTGAAATAGGCATAGGAAAAATTAGCCAAATCTGTAATTTTTCCCATAAAGTTGCCACTTTTACCAGAAACCTGTCCATTTTGCCGATTTCACCAAATTTGTCAATAATTTTCCATAAAATTCGTTGAAATTTCGCTAAGATGACCAGAATTTCAAAACGTACTGCTAACTTTAAGATTCGCCAAGAATTTTTCCAAAAATTTCTCAAAATTAACGAAAAGCTACCTATTAGCGTGAAACTTTGCAACGAATAACCTGTATAAATCCAGAAATTTCATAGAAAATTATCCAAAAATTCGACAAATTAAACAGAAATTCACCAATTCCACTTAAGTAGACTTTATTTACTTATTTTTATTTTTTATTTATATCAAAATGTATTTCTTGTAAATTAGAGCTGTCGAGCTGTTATCCCACCTAAAGTCTGAAGAATAAATAAAAATCAATGCATGATTTTTCCCTCGATTTTTCCCAAGAAGTAGTTTGTGGTCGCCAAAGGGCTAGAACTCCCACCACTACAAACACCATAAAGTATTTACTGACCAATTTGTCAAGAAAGTAATATTTGAAAAACAAATAATGGTAACATTAACTTAAACTTCACAACCATTAAAATTAAATGCAGGAGATCATTGTCATTATCGTCACTTTCATCAACCACTTCAACAGATTTCAAGCGATTATCCGAAGATTCACGGCTTTTTGGCACAATTTTTTAACGGCGCACAAAAATTGACGTGAAATGCAAATAGGAATTTTGTTGACAACCTCTCAATGGATTCGAATAAATTATTCACAATGCCGCCTGATCAAAAAATTATAATTTCTTTGAAAATGAATGCGTGGTAACTTTTTCATAGTATTTGTAGAAAAAATATTGTGTGCACCTCTGGCTCAAAGTATCAAGCCGGCTACACACTATGCGTGGTTCGCGGTTTGTGGTGCGTGATGCGTTGATTCGACTCAGTGCGCAAATTTTCACACCAGTGTGTCCTCACTATGCGTTGATCGCGGTTTGCGCTGCGCGATGCGCTGATTTGTTGTAGGCCATCAAAGTGATGAACTGCTGTGTCCTCACTATGCGCGTTCGCAACGACAATACGCATTAACAAGAAACAGAGGCATCCACACGATGCGTGTTGATTCATGCACCAAAATGTTGCCTTTGAGTGCGTACATTTTACCGACACGAGAGCGAACCGCTCCGCACTGATTCGCACGCACCATTTTTGAACGCACCACACTATACACACTGTGCATGCATCAGGCGCATCACGCATCACAAACCGCGAACCACGCATAGTGTGTAGCCGGCTTCATTGGCGCTCTCGTCGTGATGCAGCTTTCGGCTGCGCCTTAGGCTGCAACTTCTCTCCTCGAGCGCCAATGATACACTTTGCGCCCTAAATACACAAATAACTATTTTCATTCTTAAAAACTCTATTGAGCTGAGAAACAATGTCAAAATAAAATTACATCTATAGAGAAATCACCTACTTCTTCACTTTGAGACCACAGAAACTGTTTTCTACTTCTGGTCGTAACAAAAGAAAATTCTTTTGGTCAACAACTGCAGCATATATTTTTTAATTACTTCTCATACATCAGTTTTCGTGATATTTTTCTGGGGTTGTTGTAAGGAGAGGCACCCTGTATAGCCTTATAGGCTTGCGAGGATTTTCGTGGGTCAGTCCGGTACTTACGGAACATTATGTCGGGGGCGTGCTCGTATATTAGCTTTCATTTCGGCCGGCCGCGACGCCCAAATACGCAGGTCCGCTCGCCGATATCACTACATCAAAGGGAACTTTTGCTTCTTTGTAGGTGCCGAGGCATAACTAACGACGCGGAGCCTCCCTCGCACAATGATGCCCATGTTAATGCGCCTCGGCCGACTCACACAATCCGCGGCTCCGGGTCCATAAACAACGATTTCTGACATCGGCCGCGTAGGTGCGGCGCGGTTTCATTATGTGCCCGTGTCACCACATTGTCACTCTCAATTATGTGCGAGCCCAGTTACGTCACGGACCTTTGTGGCCCCGTGGACGCGTCTCGGATTACTCCGTCCGGTCGGCCGACCTGCCGAAAGCGCCTGAAAGGCCTCCCGCGACAAGTTTTAAGGGCAAATTCGCCATGTTTGCTCGCCCGCGCCCGCCCCCTAACCGGCGGAGTCGATGCGCTCTCCTCTCTCACGTTTCTGTGATGTATTCGACCTTGTTAGTAGGGACTAGTCCTCTGTCGACGGGTCGGCATCAAGATCATGTCGGATTTCCAACCCTCTTTCATTTCCTAGGCCGGCGGCGCACACGATAAGCAAGGGGCGGGCATCTGAATAACGCTGGACATGAATTTGCACCCTTCAGTCTGATCGGCCCGAGGGGTCGTGCACTTTTCTCTCCAATATTCAGTTTTTGATGTTAACCGATTTTACAACAGCACGGTTTATGTTCCCTCGATCGCCCATAAATAAACCCAATTCTTTTTAATCCCTTTAAACATCCTTCAGTACTCTAGGTGGGTCAAATAGGGAATTTTGCAAATACCATTTTCCGTATAAGCAAATAAATTAGACAAATAACCATCTCCAGCGATTTTCTCACACTAGTAATTTTCAGGAGATTTTTTGTACAATAATAGTTTGGTTTAGAGCATTACTCATTAGACCCCTTCCGGCGGAGAATCTCCTGAAAATTGTTCCGCTAATTGTTTTCAGCAGTTTTTTTAATACATTTTTTCTCGAATTTTTTTAATTCGACTTCATTTACTTCTACTCATTGTGATATATGAATATTTATTACAAAGAAAATTATTCTTAAAATTTAAATTTTAAGAAATCATGATCATGTCCACTGCGTCAAGCCAAATTTACCAAAAACCAAGAATTTTCACAAAAAATTTCTTTAAATTTCCCAAATTGCCTCCAACACTCCACATAGCATAACATAACAATATAACCAAGAATCCGCATAATATAATTTCAATAAAGTATTTTGCCAAAATTATAGTAAATGCCAAATACCTATTTTGGGCTTTTGTTGCCAAATCTACCAAAAAGCAATAATGCTGTAGAAAATATTTGGAATTATCCCAAATATGCTCAGCGGTGATCCCGAGGGGTTGAAAATGTCTTCACCGATTCTCTTTATTAGTCCCTCAAAACATTCTTAAATAATTATCAAGGTGGTTCTATAAATAGTACGTACATTTCTTTGAGAATTTCCATACTTAAACGTAAATTACCGAGATATCGGAAATCCATTATGATTACTCGTCATCATCATCATCATCATCAGGAAAACACATCAGACAAGTCTCGAAAGGAAAATAGCGGTGAGTTAGTGAAGTGATGGAGTTCGGCAGAGCACTTTATCCTGGTTGAAATTAATTTGGGAATCGTAACCAGTTGCGTAATTTAGTGTCGTGTTTACATTCGTTTCGAACTCTCCGCTCGAAGGAGGGGTGGAAAGGTGGTTGATAAATGATCTCGCGTTACATTTACACCCCCTCGAGCCCACGACCGAACATCGCGTTTTCTTATTTTATCTCGGTTTTTGCAAATCCTTTCCGGCGACTCTCGCAATTTCCCAGATTATCATTCATCTTCTTCATTATCGGTAACACGGCAAGGGTTTATTACCGGGGGTCCGAATTCATCACATTTACCTGCAAACACGCGAATGCATTATAATACACTCTAATTTGAAATTAGTCCTGCCTCGTCTCACCCCTTCGCCGTACTTTATACCATGCCGGCTACACAGAGAGTGCATGTCATCACTAGATGTATCCGATAGATAATTCCTGCATGGACATGACACGAAACTATTACAAAATCGAAACGCTTTCCCGGACCCAATTATTCGCAATCCTTTTCATGTATACCTTAGGCGGGTTCATTATTGATAATGCGGGCAATAACGGGCGGGTTAATTCGTTGTTATTATTATTATACCGTGAATAAAGTTTTATGAGGTATAAGCGCCGATAAACCGCTTAGCGGCTATCGTGGCCGAACCTGGGCATACCCACCTGGATTGCGGCACGGAAGATATATTCGCCCGTACACGTTGATGCGGCAACCGGAATGGGGCTATTCGGGGTACACCGCATTAGTTTATGCGTGAACCGAGACTTTCGTAATACGGGGCGCTTAATACTTGACGCATAAATCACGAATTTTTCATGCAAAAGCCATTACGCCGTAACGAGTGGGTCCTGCGAGGGTCATTCTATTAATAACAATATAATGGCAGTTTATCCCGGCGCCTCTCGCCGTTTTACGCCACCGAAAATAATCAGCCGAAACACTTAATACGGACCCATAAATTCCGACAGTTTTCATGGGGCCGCAATCCTTTCGGTTTATCTCCGCCGTATTTAATTACGCCGCCCATAACAGGATAACGCAGGTGTGTCGCAGACACTTTTACATCAGAAATCCCCAAAGTCGGACTGGCCACTTTGATTGGTCCCAGGAAGCTGGAGAAACGAAAATTTCCCCCAGAAAACCTCCAGATAAGCATATTGTATAGGGTGTTTAGTCGGTCCGAAAGTCCGTTTGCCCTATGAGGGCGATAAAGAATTCAATTCGGTGGGGTTTTACCCGGTGTTCCCGATGTCAATGTGCAGCCGCATCGGCGTTAGTCGTGTCAGTCCCGGGAGAAATGCAATACGCCCTCCGTGTTTCTGCCACGATTTATTGTCTATAAAATATTTACGTTACCCACGTTAATGACTGTCGGGTCCGGGGAAAACGCAAAGTGACAGGCAATGCCACGGTGCGCCGATCAAGATTTCGGCCTAATTAATTTATGTCCGCAAACACACGAAAGTGCAACCACCCTCCCGCGTCGTGTCGGTTCTCGACGTCTGGCCCACGTCACCGGAGTCTTTAGACGTTTCCACTCGAAAGGTCCTTTTATGTGTCTGGAAGAGATCAGATTTGTTCGGATTTTATGTAGGGGCCCCGGATACGACGAGGGTATTATATTTTACTCATGTGATTTACCCCGGATGAATCAGGGTTCAGGGGGTGGTTCGTACGGAGAGACCGTAATTTATTATTACCGCCGACTGGTGAAATATTTAGCGGATGGGTGCGTGAATGTGGTGGCGATGAGACATTCTGCACTTGCTCGGATTACTGCAGGGATTAACCCTTAAAAAAATCCACACTTAACTATTTGGTTATTTCGTTTTAACTCTAAAATTACCTAGGATTTTTACACAAGTTACTCGAAATTTGTCAGATTTGCTGACTCCTACCAACAGACTCAACTCACTCAAAAGAGCTGAATTCACCAAAAGTTGAGGTAAACGATATGAGCTCACGCTTGTATTCGAAATTTATTCAATGATTCCCTCGGTGATCCCTGAATGAACACCCTGAGATGTCAACCACTAGAGAAAAAACAGATTCGCTGTTTGTCAAATTTGCTGTAGGATATAAGCACAAAATTTAAGTGGTGCACCAAGTATATCAAATTCCTTAAAATATGCCAAATTTAGTATTCAAACATCAGTGGTTAACCTACGGAGTCATCTAATAGAGAAGGATGTTCAAACAGACCTGATGTTTTCTTAATTCGTAAAAAATGTGCTGACAGTAAGTATCTTGCTGAGAAAGATTTTCCTGAGCGTGTACACATTTGCCAATAATGTGCTGAAAATGTGACAAATTTGTCCTTTCTCCAAAACATTGCTCGAAATTAATGGTGTTGCCTGAATATCGCGTGGTGATGTCGGTTTATACTGGTTTCATATTCTGTTCACATTATTTATTTGAGCTTGTAGCCTTCTAATCAAAACAGCGCTGTACATATTTTCCAATCACGATCTGACTCTCTTTTGCACCACCAACCAGATGGAATTTAATTTTGCATTTATCGATGCGTGCGATTTTCAAGAATTTATCATCCGTTGGATATTGAGTAAAAGGATGCCGGGAACTATTGGTTTATTTCCCGTGCATCTGGTTTTAATGAAATTTTTTTGCACCGCCGGTGTGTTCAATTAGGAGAAACGTTATTTTAAAAAAACGTAATATCCTCTCAAGGCTATGTAATAATTTCACGTCGTGTCGAAGATGGTGATGGTACTTGGACATTTATAATTTAATCGCATAGACAGATATTTAATTTCCTTCCATATCTAACGGAACTGGAGAGAGTGAGAGCGCACGGAAGAGGAAGGACTCTGTGCATATCTCGGAATGAATTTATGAAATTTCGTTCAAACCGGCACCGCGGCTACAATAGATCACTCGAAGCAGATACGATTATAATACAGTCTACTCAGTTTCAATATGACGGTCTGAATATTTTATTCGTCTTACCGCATAACAAGGGAATATTAACATTCTCTAATCTCGCTGAGGAATTAATTCCCTTTGAAAATGCATGTCTTGTACGGTACATTCGAGATAACTCCGAATGCCGTTGCTTTGCTTGAAATGGAATATCAAACACGAAGGTTTTCTTATTTGTGTACTTGCAAGCTGACGAGCCGGATTTGATAAATGTTGCATCGAGACTCCTCCTACTCCCAGAAGCAAATCAACCTTATCCTAATAGCCCGGACGAAACAAACCCTCCCTTACGATATCTCACATTTTATTTCCAAGTAGTATCTGTTTTTTTTTTCTGAAGGAAAAGACATTAGAGGAGCAGGTGCATTGTAATTTTCTTTAAAGGAAATCCGGTTGCATTCCCATTTTCCATTCCGGCAATTTTGGGAAATGCACCTTTATGAATTTTTCCCCACCGAAATGAGCAAAAGTATCACGAGGGTGGAAAGCCATACAGCCGTGCTTCAACAGGGAGAAACGGCCCCAGCACGACATATCGCATGTCATGTTGATCCCTGCACTCTATATTTAGGAATAGTTACCGAACTTTTCCATTCTTACCGACTATCAATATTTTAATAGCTACGCCGAACCCTATTTGTCCCACTCACGAAAGTTTAGCCGGAATACAGATAATTTTCGGCAAAGTTATAATTATTTTCTGATAACGCATCTTTTAACGACTTTAGCCTAATAATAGAAACGTTCCCCACGCACATACTGACTGGTAGCGGTAATATTATGATGCCGGTAATTTTGAAGGCTCAACCGTGGATTATCATTTTTGTTGTGGAAAAAGTGGGCGCCTGTGTTTTCCGCTTATAAACAAAGCCAGTCGCCGCAAAACCCGGTCCGCGTACATAAGCTGATTAATGCGGGAGAAAAGTTGGCAGAATTTGATTCAGCAAGGACAGCGTTTTAATTAATTATAAATTTGGATTTAATTTAAGATTATCCGCGAGTTTCGGATGAGAAATGAACATATTTAACTCGCGAAATCCATTAAAGAGTCTCAACTTTCTGGTTATCTACAACTCGAGAGTGAGGTCTGTAACTTGGCCCGGATTCTTCCGCGCCATAAGACAGGAATACCCTCTCACAAAACACTGTACTTTCCTCCCAAATTGCTGAAACCTTAACCGTTCCAGTTTCCCCCCGCCGACGCGAGCTTTTTGAGCTTTCTGGGCGATGATCGATCTGACCGATAATGCCGAAACTTTTCCGAATCCGGGCCGGATAAAGATCGACGGTAATGACGTCTCATTTTGATCGTGTATGACGTTATCGTATTTCTCTGGGGCACGAAATTCCTTTAGGCACGGTCCACAGTGTGAGAGGGCCCGCGGTTAAAAATAACGGCGGCACATTTGTTACAATTTGCCATGCTAAAGGGATAATGGAGTTTTCGTGATTATACACGCGCTTATGGGCTTACATCGGAACAACTTAAATTTATCCCGGGCTGTAGTGGGAAACGTATATTGTAACTTAATTCAATATAATTTGTAGAACACGTTGAAAACACGGGCGATTAGTCGGGCGCAGCATTTACGCAGCCCTGCGAACGGGAATGATTAATTATGTATCGGGGAAATGTTGTATTTAATTAACGCACGTCTGCGGTATACGCCGGTACTTCATGAAAAGTCTATGGGTAATTTCTGGGAGTCTGGGAAAATGCCGTCCCTAAGGGATCGACACGTGAGTAATTTTATATCAGTGAAATTTGTAATTGGCTCATGGTGTGGTGCCTTCATTCCATTTACATTTAAATGAAAACATTAATGTTTGTTCAGTAAATCGCATTTCGATGTTCAATTTAAATTTATCACCCAAGTATGTGCTGCTTAATTTTCCGTTCGCTGTATCCGACCCAGCGAGACTAATTTTCCGATTCTGTTTCCGGGCACATTTTTCACGTGCGTATAACTTGACGCGCCTATTGTAAGCAAAGTATTTTGTAATTTTCCCCTTTCCATTGCTTTCTTCATCCCCAGACGAAATTGGCATTGTAAACGGTTTCCTTACGCACAATTTACGTTTTTATTTATCTCTTCGAGAAGGTAAATGCTTCACTTGCTTTTTATTAAAACATGTTACACCGAAAGAAGGAAAAAAGTTTGGCTCTCACCGATTTACGACAGACACCTCCCCTAACGTCGCGAAAGAATCGGATTTTTTTCCTTCGATTTACGTACAGGGGTGCTTGAATATTTTCTATATTTATAGCGGCGCTTAAGACAACAGAACAGAGCGATGTGATATAAGAGTCGGAACATCTGGTCCACACTAAATGCTACGAAAATACACGCCCCTGTCCTAATAATACCAAGAGAATTGATAATTTTTCTCATAAAACACCGCCTTCAACTTTAATACTTTGTTTATTCAATTGACTTCTTCCACGGTACGAGTGCCTGCTATTTCAGTCATGTCATGCCTTTATTTATGCATTAAAACGATCATTAAATTTTAAAAACGATGTACTTTATATACGTATAGATATAGAACCTCCCCTAATCGAGTAAATTGAGAAAATGACAACTTCAAACGCTCGCAAATAGGATTACTTATGTGGTTTACCTTTGTGACAAAAGGCAAATACCTACTTCAAGGAGGACCCTAATGCGAACATTTTTGAATAAATGAGCGTTATGCATATTTATCGATTGGGTCGGGATGATGCACTTTGGCATCGGATCTTCACGTGTCTCGAAATAGCTATTGCCGTATAATGCCATCCCATCTGTAGTTCAACTGAATATTCAATTTAGGGAAGATGCCATAGGGAACCCATGTAATTATTGATAGACAATGCAAAGATGTCAAAGGCAAACAATACAATAAGGGGGTAGTTTTCTGTTTAACTCTGCCACGTTTCTGTCTTCGGGAATGAAGAAGGAAAAGCTTTCTCATTGAGATTCCGATCACGCGTTTTGCATTATTAATTCTGTAACGCCGGCATTATTTGTACCTACTTTGCGCACTTTATCGGTGGATTTCGCTTCCGCATATTATGCGTATACCAACCTCATAGACCTGGCTTTTATACATAATAATTTTAGGCATTTAATTTAAACTGTACGTGGCACGACGTATATCATTAGGGAGTAATAAATGGCTGATAACTCGTTGATTAAGTTACACATGTACTTAATACTGTGTATATGTTGGCATTAATTACGTCTTTTTATGCTTTATGTGCTATCTACTTGCGTGCGAGCGTCCGATTCTAACCTGGACTTTTCATTACATGACTCATTCGACAATTATGATTTACGATAAAACTGTACGATGAATTTTAATTTACCTAAAGCAAGCATTCTGTGGCAGGTCGAGGATTTTCTTAAGCAAATGGGCGAAGGAAGTGAAAAACGCGACTAGACTTACTGGTCACATGAAAAAATTCGTAGAATTCATTATTTTTCAAATGGAATATCTTGGAATGAGTGGCATTTTATGATCATTCAGAAGAAAAGGTATTTACGAAAATCTCGAATGAAGTACATTCAAATCTTTTGAATATTTCATTTGTAGAAGGGATAATTTGAATCAATTCTGAAAAGTTGGCTTACTTTCAATAAATGAAAAATTCTACCATATTCCCCTAAATCATCAAGTTAAAAGTCGAATATATTCAAACTTGCTTTAATCCTACTTGGGGTGACAGTTTTTGGTATCTGTGCAACTGCTGTTTGAACCAAAAATCTTAGAGCTATCTGTGCAGCAGTTTCGCCATATTTCTTACAGATTTTCTCCAAAATCGGATTATATGTACATCCAGTAGTAACCGATATTCTGGATTCTAAATTTTTTATGTGGGTAATTTTTAGATGACTTGCGATCATTATGATTGATCCGCAAATCTTGAAACTTATTTGAGGACCAACATTTTTGTTCACTGCAACCTCGATTGCAACGTTGCAAATCTGGCCCACACTCAAGCAAAGTGAACTAGAATTATTTTATGTGAATTCAGTTCCAAAATAATGAAAACCTTGGAACTATTTTATACATATATCCGAGCATATATCATTCGTATTAATTACATTCATTAGTCGCGAGGGTACAAAGTCGTTTGTCACTTGAAACTGATTCAGTAATTATTATTAACGTCTTTAGCAAATAACTAACCAGGATTTTAAACTGAAAATGAACATTTACATTGGCATGATGAGCTAACAAAATTCACAAGAATGACAAGTAAGAATTACTACAGAATGCGGTAATCATGTACATATTAAGTATAATGTATCTAGCAGTAGGACTGATTTTGGGATAAAAGGGAAACAAACGGTTGTGACTCCTCCTAATGCAGCCAAACAGAGAGAACGAAAGAGAAAAAGCCGAGACTTTGGATTCAATTCATGAATAGAAATAAAAACCAATGGTTCGGATATACTTACTTTCGTCCTCTTGGCGGAGGTTTTCCTATTGTTTTTTCTATGCCGTTGCCAAGAACGGACTCTTAACTTTTCGGATCACTTGAATGGATCCAATCTATTTCACTGCTTCCATAAAGCAAAATTATGGACGTCTTAATATATTAGACGGGATTACGTTGAAGATTTTATAGTTTATATGCTTCGATGCACAGCGCTTCTGCTTGCATTAGGAACGGTCGCGACATTCGGGGAAACAAAGTCGCCATTATGGCCCACATTAAAATTAAATCTCACGGAAATACCTGCAACCCCACGAATTTATCACCGGAACCGCGGCGCCTCCACAATATCTGTATAAAGTAGAGCCATATAGATTTGGTATAGGTGGCGCAGTAAAAAGTGCTCCTGAAAATGAACGATTCTAATAACGGATGATTTAGGATGTTGAAAAGGGGGGCACGAAAATATCTTCGTGGAAAATACGGACTTGCGATATTAGATTTCTCGTTTATAATATAAAAGGTGGAATGAAATATAATAAGGTGCTATAATAAAAAATATCACTATGCGGAAGATTGCGCATTGTTTAGATCTATACGACCGCCTCAAATTCAAATTACGAACATATTTTTTAGCCTTCATCATCATCGCGGTCGTAAAGTGAACGCGCATAGTTCATCGGCTGTAATTTTTAACAATAAGTACGGCAGTAAAATCGTTAATGGTTAGGTATGAGCGTATTATAGGCCATCGAGAGGACCACAATAAGTGAAAGAAATTCTGTCAACAACCACGAGGCGAGTCGAGTACTGAATTCTGGACAAAAAACGAATTACACGCTAGGTCTGTCGCAGGTTGCGGTTAATAATCGTAAGAAAAAGTGTGATTACAGGGAACCGCAACTTTTCGCATATTCCACGCTCGAATAATGCACGTCGCCCGTTCAGATGTGGGCACACAATAGGCAAATTTGAATTATTGATTGCCGACCTGTCGTTGGGTCCAATTTGCTCGCAAAATATAGTGTGTAATTGTCGGTTTTTAGCGACGCTTGGCGAAATCCAATTATCGCGACAATTCTATCTCGGTGAATGCAGGAAATGTAATGCACACCCCCTGGTCCTGCTTATGAGCCCTCAGCATTTGCAAGGTAATAGAATGAACATAAAGCCTTTGTGTACGGGACACAGGTGGCCTGATTTTGCAGTAATGCTTCTTTATGCCAAGACTAAATACGTTATTTGCCAGTTTATTGCACAGATGCGACATATAGCATGGTCTCATATGCATAAGTTATAAACCTTCCTGAACCATTCATTCAAAATTTACTACTTCATTATAATCCGCACAGGTACACATTTGT
Organism: Salpingus planirostris; assembly: GCA_949788335.1. Taxonomy (NCBI): domain Eukaryota; kingdom Metazoa; phylum Arthropoda; class Insecta; order Coleoptera; family Salpingidae; genus Salpingus; species Salpingus planirostris. Next base: position 4,562,544 of record OX460920.1, on the reverse strand, counting down.
ACGAATGTATGAATATTACGCATCCTTTTTTTTTGTTCAAGAAATCAGCTCGAACGTATGAGCCATTTAATTGAAATGATTTTCGTTTAATAACGCTCCCTTTATGTGCAGGAAACTAATTAATATAACTTCATTCGGTTGCACATTTCGAGTTGATTAAGTTGTGGGACTAACCGTACCCGACAATTTCGACATACTGGACGGTTTACACGCATAACTGCAGTCCATGCATAATACTTCAATTCATGGAAACTAACAGAACTCCATTCAGCTTGGACGGCGGTAGTCGCCCTTTTATGCAAAATATAAAAGAACTCGGCCAATACAAACTTTCCCAATTTCAGATTATGACAGCCATACCCATAGAACGTTAACGTTTTAAATAATTTTAAACTTTATGGAGGATTCACTGGTTAATGGAATTTATTTAGATCATTTCTCGCATGATCGGGAATTCCTTTGGTGTGTATAGTTTCTGAAACGGGTTAAATTCGCAAGGTGCTGGGGGGAAGTTCACGAAATCGCCAGATACACTTTTTGTTTTTAGTACTTGTAGGAGAAGTTGGAGTCAACAAACAAGTTGGCGAACTTTTTGCAGACAGATTGTGCAAGTTTGCATGATGTTATTGTTCTTCCGAAAACAATGTACATTGCCAAACTTATTGTCTGGCAAATTTTTATTACCCCAAAAGAATAATAGTATTGTGGCACTCTCCAGGATCTAGGCGGATCGTTCTTTTCGAACGTGTTCGTGCTGCCCCATCACAATTTCCCACTCCTCGCGCATAGTAATAAACGAACGATTCACCTCTCTAGACCACCACAACCGAACCAAACTTGTCATTATGTCCTGAAATAGGAAATCGATTGGAAATTTGTAGCTTATTCGATATGACTAAGAATAGTTTCCTGACCGGTATTAGGTACGGCGGGTTTATTAATATCAGCCGGTAATTGCGCACCTATAATGGTGTCGGCGGGTGAAATTGGATCAGGCGTACACGCTAATTTTACAATGCACGTGGTTTCCTGCAGGACCATGGCGTGCCACATGAACGACCACCTAACATACCCACTAACAGATCGGGCTGAGGTTTGAGGCATTGAGCTTTTTGCACTTGCCTTGCCATCTCGCATGCTCCGATCCATTCCCCTTAACCACCGTGCAAAGCGTATTGAAGTCACGAATCGCAATGTGATAAGTCCTATTATTTTACTTTCCTATATGGAGACATATGACTCGGTCGACGTTATCACTACTTGCGTGTATTAACGGTGTTCACACCAAATTGCCTGCAGTATTAACTGCTGCTAGCAGATTTCGATGTTTTGATTCGATCGAGGTTTGGATTGGTCCCGTTTTCTTATTCGTTATGTATGCCATACCGAGAAACATAAATAACTAATTGTTCCAAGGTATATAGCGTGCTAATCCCTGGCGATAAACACAACGTCTAATTTCCTTCGAAATTCAACGTTACAACGTGAAACCATTATGTCGTTAGCGTTTATTTGCTCAAAATTCAGAGTGCAGATATCGGGCAAATTATACGTTCCACCCTTCGATACTTTGGCGTAATTTTGAGCTTGTAACCAGACGGACCTCCAGAGTACTAGGAGCATTTAAACGTTAAGTGGTTATGGCTAACTCGTTGCCGGTCGAGGAATCGGGAACAATTCCCCATCCGCCTTATTATATTCCGATCGGCTGAAACTTTTTCACAATCCATAACAGGTAATGGAGTTTTGTACGTTACATGGCAGTGTGTAATAATTACGGAACTAATCAAATCCAGATCTACCAGTTTCGTGCTTCGGAGTATAGCGCGAGCAATGCACGGTGCGAGTTGGCCGAACTGGTCGGAATAATTGAAAGGTAATTGCTACCGCAATTAAACTAATCGTCGACCAGTTCGGCTAATTATCGTTAAATAAACGGGCACCGATCGCAGATAGGCAACCGGACATTAACGCGACCGATTTTTTCCACTCGGGGAGTCCGTAAACTCCGGCATGCCATCGAACGAGTGTGCATGATGGTGATAACGTGCGGTTAGCTACCCGGAGTTGCATTCATAATAGATCCGCGAATTGCATGAGTTATGGAAGAACTGTTTGACCTGAGGAGATCGCACGGATAAGGGCAACAGCCACTGCACTTTACATTTCCAACTTAATTATGTTCCTTGCATACCTGTTAAATTAGCATAAACGCGCATGAACTCGCCGTCTATATGGGATCCAGAAGCGTCAGCCGGTGTCACGGAATTTTTTCAATGCATGGAAATGACCTTTTTTTCTACGTCAATCAGACCAGTCCAAAAGAACCGAAGCAACTCCGAAGTCGATTCGGCCAACTGGGTTCCCAACGGGTACCTAACGGGTATTGTTAAATTCAGCGGGATTCGCCTTTATCGTACAAGTAGCAGGTGTCTTTGGTGGCGATTCAGTAAAGTGAGGTCAGGATCGTCGATTCCGTATGCGGGGCTCTCGTGTCAATTCCGATAAAGTCGTACATGAATATTGGAGAAATTGAGCCGCCGGTCGGGTAAAATCGTGCGATTGGTCGCGTGCGAATGTCCGCTCCCACGGTTTTCCCGTGTTTCCTTACCCCCCATTTTCCAAAGTGTCATTTTGACGGACGTTGTTGGGTCCCCGACCCAACGGCTCGGAAGGAACGATAAGGTATCAGCACCGTTCCGAATGCAGCCGGTAAAATGAGCCGCGCGTTAACTTCGTACCGTTTTCGCACCCCTCGTCGATTTAAATAACGTCTTAGATATTCCCCCGGTCATAAATAGACGAGACGAGGTAAACCGGGATTCGATTAAAATTAGTTATACCCGGTTAGAGTTTAGTCGGTGGTGTAATGTACCTTTCGGCCAATCCGGTAGATTAAATTATCGTCCTTTTGGTCATAACTGACGGAGCTTACGCAAACGTGTCTGCAATATGGCCAGCGCATAATTATTACGACCGATAGGACCGGAATTTAACTCGAGGCCCAACTCCGTCAACAGGGCTTATATCATTTTGTCCGCAGATATAATATCGAACGGTGTTCGGCAGTAGGTAACCCAGTCCGAATTCGTATCGGAAACTTTCGATTCTCCCATAGATACTCACTTTCGTATGCGATTCGCGAAAATGTAATAATACAGTTTGCTCCCTACAGCTACACGTGTCTGTGACGCTTATTCAGGGATTACCCCTGTTATTATTGCTGACCCCGTTGGTTGGCCACACTCCGCCCAATATCGGGGAGCGTGCCCGAAATAGGCGCATTTTTCATGGTTCCGCCGCCATTATTGTTGGCCTTTGTGTCCATCCGGGGCTAACCCCCTCGAAAATCTCAATACTTTATGGATTTTTTTCGTGCCAATTAGCCGGTCTGTTTCTAACTCGGTTTCTCTTTTCCAGATCATGTGCGAGAGTTCTCGTGCGGAATGCTGTACTACCGCACGTTCTACGTGGACGGCAAGAGAGATTCCCTTTACGTCGGAGCAATGTAAGTTCATTTATCACGAGAAAACACCAAATTCCCGGCCCGCAAGTGAAGTGTCGTCCGCACAAAGTTATTTTTCGAAGCGCCGGTATCACGGACGTGCATAAACAAATCTGAAATTAACATCCCATAAAACCGACGGCAAAAAGCGCTCGAGAATCCGGGACAAAAGCTCGAAAACAAGGGAGGTGCGCCACCCGTGGTACAACAGTACAGAATGTGGACCCTTACATCGTGTGATTAATCACCGAAAGACGCCATCACGCGCTTTTTAAATAAACAAATTACGACCGAACTGCGCGCTTTGTGCTTTCGCGCCGTAATTCACGTCTTCGATTTTTGCGCCCAGGCTTAGTCGTTTTCAATTGGGAGCTTCTTAATTAAATGCGAAAATATGAAACGTGATCCCTTTTAATTACGGTCGCTCGATAAAACGTGGAGGGGTCGCGGTGATCGGGACAATCCTTCGAAAAGTCCGTTCATCTCAAGTGCAAATAAAGGGGTAAGGCGATAACAATGCATTTTCCGAAAACAAAGGGTGCACCGCCATACGCTACCCGCAGTTTTCGCACCTCCGCTAAGCCCCCCACAAAAGAATCTGAATAATGGATATGGGTGTCAAGTGAACAATCGCCATATCGATCCGAATTCGGGTTTCTTCACTTTCTTCAATTAAAGCCCTCCTTTTTATTCGGAAATCTCGACTTTTACTCTGCGAGGCGATCAAGGGGTGACTTGGTGAATTTCGCAAGGTGTTTTTCTTCGCCACCACCCCCGATCGTGTTTCCGGAACGGTGGAAAGTTGCCTCTCAAGTTTAAACCCTTGAAATTGATCGTCAAATAATTGAGTAGAAGGAAGGGAGTTAAACGAGCTAACAGATTAGTCTTGTTTGACTAATGTAAAATTCAGGTGTTGCACCGTTCCGCTGCGTGCGGGAGTTTATGAAACATTCACAAGTTGTCGGCCTTACTCTATGGTGGTGCCCCTCGACTCGGAATTTCAGCGCTTTCCCACCGAAAAACAAACGGTGACGAATCGAGAAAACGAATGCATTTACGAAATTGCTTTTCGCTCGATCGATTCCGCATTGTGTCGGTTAACTCGGTTATTATTGATCAAATTAAAACCGACCAATTATGAGCGACCACCTTGAGCGCGGTTCGTCTTGGATCGGTTCGCCATTTCGATGACGATTAATTTTTAGTATAAGAAAAAATGACGGGGGAGTGATATTGCAAGTTTAACCGTTAAATTTGTTGGGTGTTCGTTAACAAACACCCGTTTTATGGGAGACTGCCCGCGGAGCACCGGGTCTCGCAGGAAAACATAAATCACAAATACCGCGAATGAACTCACAATTTCAATTGCGAGACATAATTTACGCCCACCTAAATCGGATAGTAAAGTCGGGATCTCGGTGAGAAACACCATGGGACATTAATTTACGCCTCTATAAGTGTGTGTCTCTATTCAGGCAGTTTGATTTTAATTCGCAGGTGATGATTTATTTAACGGTCTTAATGGAAACGATAATAAAGCGACGTTTCAATGGAATGGTTTTAATTATTCACGGTGCGGATTAATTAACGGACTTATTTTTGTGAGACGCCTTGACGCGTTCGCTGATGGAAATTTCGACCGTTTCGAATAGGGTGCCATCCCTTTTCAGACATTTGCGACTCTTCATTGATTTTAACGAGAAATTTGATACTTTTTAATAAACTTTTTAATGGCATCGTAAATTGCAAAAACTGTTTTATTCCATTATATTTCTGCGCCCGTTGTATCCTGTTTCCCCCGTTTTCTGGGAGATTGACATAAATCTTGATAAGGGCTCCTTAGAAAATCAATGCGGGGTATGAATATCAGGCGTTACTCTATCTGATCGAAAGGGGCGTCCCCTTGCGCCCGTAATGCCCATGTCAAATAGTTTCATTTCGAAAACACTGCATTGAAAATTAAATATTTATCGTGAATGTGGCGTGATCGCACCCCTCTTCATCAACCATTCAGAGTAACTACGACAAATTTACTTTACCCACGAAGAAGTGTTTTACGGTTTCATGTTTGATATAATATCCATCCTCACGTATTGTTCACCTGTAAGGAAAAGCGTTCGTGATTGCGTTTAGTGTGACGCATTGTCAAAACGTGCTACGCCCCTCTTTTTACGAACGAGTCAAAGCGAACGCCCCCTGCTTATCAACAATCTTAAATAACTAGAACGTCAAATAAACTACAGTGTACGTACCCATCTGATAGCGATGAAATATGAGACCGGAAGGAAAAACCGAATTAAAGGGCCATTTAAATAGTCCGAGCCGTTCGGACCATCAATTTTCATCAAGTGTCGTAAGTGGCACCACACGTGGCGATATACGAATAATTTCACTCGCCAAGTATCGTGGAGTGGACTTAATTAGGTCCCAAAGTCGCGTTTCGCCTCGGCGCACACGTCACAACAAATTAAACGCCGCTATTCGAACCTCAATGCGAACCGAAACGGCGACACTAAAACGAAACCTTTCAGAATGGATCCAATCCGAAAATACTCGGCAAACCGTTTTAATCGCGCATATTTTCGTTTAATGCGAAATATTCACGGTTTACGGCTTTGTTTGGATCAAAATTTACGCAATGTGGCTGAAACGGTGATTTGGCTTCCGCATTAGTAAGAGTCAAGCCATAGGTATTTCGGATTTTAATTAGAACGGTCGTAAAGTCGGTTTATTGCCATATTCAATTAGGGTGTACACTAAAATGTTCAATTTTCGTCTTATTGTCGCCCGGGGTGCTCGGCATTATCTCCAAAGATCACCTGATGATAAAACGAACGGGGTGAGCTTTTTTCGACCTTAAACGCTAAACCTCGGGTTTAATGCCCGGGCCCTTTAATTGGATTTCACGTTCTTTGTCTTAAACCATTTACAAACGGACACGTTTTAATTTCCTTTGAAATCAACGTTACAGTTACCGCCTGCATTACTTTTACGCGGTCTGCGCCGGTAATACGGAACGTGTCTACACGTATGCAGCCGCCCAGATGGCGCATCCTCTTGTATAAATTCCGTCTAAATCAGATTGCCCTTAATTAAGAGGGCCGAGATTGCGCCCTCCCTTTGTCCCTTTTTTCCTCGCAGTCGTGAACGGGAGAATCGAGCCCGACCCGGCTCATCATCGTGATGCCCACCGCCGAATCGATAACGTCGGATTATCGGCGTTTACGGTATATTAAAAACAATAAATTAGGGCGCCCTGCGTGTTCTGGTGGGCGCCTCCTCCTACGGCAACCACTCAACATTAGCCCCTCGGCGGAGACGCCATCGAGCGACGCCCGCTTATCATCGCACCTTCCTTTCAAATTTCCGGGCGAAATTCTAAAGGCCAATAATACGCACTCGATAATGCACCAGAGAAATAACGTCGGTTTCGGGCGGGAGGAAATCCAACAATTTTTCCAGAATTGGGAGATAACGAATTCGGGTAATCCCAAACTAATTAGCGTTTCTTGTTTCGGGACTGGAACATTAATTACCGAAAGTACGGTATTACGTTTTAATTTTTCCCCCGAACACCAGAAAACGCCACAAATTATTACCCCTTATGGGTTTCCCTTTTCGTGTATAAATTGTTTCTCTCACGCTTCTGTGTTTGCATTTATATTATATCAGACCCACCTGTCTGTCCCGACCCCCAAAATAACGATCAAGTTCCCAATAAACGTTCAAATTTTCATTTTAGTTTAGAACTTTACCGGGATGGATGATAACGTTTCGGCGTATAGTGGATGTGTACTTTAATGGAGGGTCGTTTTTGGTTATGGGTGTTAGTTTGGCTCGTTATCGTGTAACAAGGGCAAATATAATAAAAATAATAATAATCGTAAATGTTTGACGTGTGAGACTTTGATAAAAACGACGTTCGTGTTAAAATATAACGAGAATATAAATGAGACAGACACGAACTCTTTTATGCGCGAAAGCCAAACTTTAATTTCGTTTTTATCAAAATACGTAAACAACGACACGATATGCATCGGATTTAACGTGTTTTCACCCGTTTCCAGGAGTTTTCAGTATAAATAGAGCAGGGTGAAAAAAAAAACAAAAGGAACAAAATTCACGCTGCACGAGCATAAATGGGGTACGTTTTAATTTCGCACGAATTCGGATGAGCGCGTAATTAGCATCGGGGAGAAGATACTAAAAATCGCTGAAAAAGTCGTTTCGTCCGGCGCTTTGTTCCGGCACCGATGGGGGACACGGCCCCGGTAAGCATTTACATTAATGAGCTTTTCTGGGAAACACATTATGAGTGGACAGCGGTCATTACCCATAATTCATTAGGGCCCGTCATAATTTTTGACCCGGCATGCAAAATGCGTGCGCTCGAATGCCATTCCGGACCGTCCCGCATTTACGGCATTAAATTAAACTGTTATAAATAGGATTTATTGCACGTTAAAGTTTTTAATTCGTGCCTACATTGCAGACGCTCGCACTTTACACAATGCGAATGGCGGATATATGAGCGTTTTCGCAATGGATGGAAAAGGGGTGGCGCGCGGTATATACGCACCCAGACGACATTAAATTTCAAAGTTGGGCGGTTTTATCATTCGGAAAGGACCGCTTCTGAGCGCAGAGTGGAACCGCAGAATTTTATTGGAAACGTACTACAGAGACTCGTCTTTGTTTAACGTTAATAAAACAGAAATTGCCGAACAATAAAGCTTTACGCCTCGAATCCACCCTCAATCACATCTACCTACCGCCATCTTTTTTTACGATCGAGGCTGAGAAATTCCCAATATCGCGTGGAATTCCGCCAATTCTGCGGGTGTAATTGCGCTCATACTCGGCAAAATCGAAATTTCGACGTGTATTTTTGTCCGGTCCGCCGCCCAAAATGTGATTTCCGACGCAATATCGGCGAATGAATCACGCCCTTTGGAACCCCCGAAACGAAATTATCGACGGCGAAAACCCTCCCCCGAGCGCGCCGCTGCCGTATAATGGGTTCGGGGCAATCGGCGGCTGAATGGGAGGATATAATATTCTTCGAGTTCGCATAAAGACGCACCCGTTCGAATTAGAACCGATCCGGGGCCCCGCAAAGCCGCGAGGCGGCGCTCGCGGCCGATGCAATTAGCGGTGTTGTCTCCGGGGCCATTGTTGCTCACCGGAGAGGGACGCGTGACCGGACTAGCCAATACGGTCCGGGGGCGCCGGTGTCGTCCGAGCCTTTGACGGGGACGTGCTCGGTTCGCTTCGGCTTTGGCACCTTTGAAGTCGGTGTGCTTAATTTAACGATGTTAACTGTTTTAAAATTGGCCAAGTTTTGCTTTTAGAGCGAACCGCGGCCGCCTCTCTCGCTCCTCTCGTCCTCCCCGTGCGGTGTGCGCGAGAGCGGAGAGAGGACGCCTTTTGGAACTCGCCTGCGGTCCGGGAATGAATTACGAAAACTGAACACAGTTCCATCACACCGTCATCATCGCTTTGATGCAAAATTCCATCTCTAGATCGCTTCTACACCAGTGGAATCCCAATCGGGGCACTTTCTCACCTTACGAAATCGTGAAGGGAACTGCGCAAAACAAGAAAATGACCCACTATGTGGTTGCGCTAGTATATGTAGGATGGAGCACCTAAATTGAACCTCAGATTTTTGACAGTGGTCAGTTCAAAAAAGTTCAAGATGATGGGTTTAGGAAGACACATCTTCTTCCATAGAAGTGCCACAGTCAATGGTCCGTTTGCTTGAAGTTTCCTTGGCTTATTTTATACAGCTGGCTCTGAAAGGTACCATTTCTGGACCTATTTCCATGAGTGATGTTCATGTGAATGTTCGAAGGTAAGACCTTTGAAACTGACTTCAGTTTCATGCCTTCGATCTTTTTCAAAGTTACCAAATTTACAAATGGTTGCTCCAATTGAACCTATTAGGGTGTTCCAAATGCAACCAAAAACATGATTGGTTCAAGTGGTTCAAGTCGAACAACCAATTTCCCTGACTTAACATACTTTGCTTTTGGCAGAGATTCCTGAACGCTCTAAGCAAGGTGAACTTGCCGATCGATTTCGAGTTTCGGTGATTCTGCGAGAAATGGTTCAATATGGGCAACCGCACCCCATTCATTATACGTAGGTGTGTACGGGATCCGGGATGAAGATGAGACCGGGTTCCCCCTGCCTGGTGGATTTTCGACGTCTATAATTTCGTCTTGGGGTTGTGAAAGGAAAGTTTCCGCGTGACACGTGAGTCGTTAGGTGCAATTCCTTGACGGGGCGAGAGGGAAAGGGCTGTCGGGACATAATGACGCTAATTGCGTTAGCCCACGAAGACTGTAATTGGTAACCCTATATACGGCGGTATAGAATCGCCCGCCTTGAGGGAGAATGTGGGGATCTTCCATTCCGTAGGACGTGAGGAAAAAACTAATGCACCATGTTAATATAATGCCGACCTAACCAAATAAGACCCATTATCTCTCTACTTTCTTCGCAGCGACCGGGAGCGGTAACTTGAACAACCCTTAATACCAACCCGACCTTATTGAAAGTTATAGGAAGCGAGAGAGCGAGGAGCAGAATCGTATTTTCTTTTTCTCCAAAAAGAAATGTTTTGTCGATGGCTTGGGTTAAGGAAATTCACGAGAGGTGTGAATATCCATCAATTAGCAGTGTTGCTTTTAATAAACCATCACGTTTCAAGAATGTCCTCCTGAGGGCTTGCAAAAGCTTCTGTCAGTGCAAGTTATAAACTTTGGCAGCGTCCCGCAGGACTTTATATACCTTGAAGCATACCGACCAGCATGCCGACGACGGTATACGGCGTTAACACCGGCATGATTAACACTTTATCGTTTGCCGTAATTTATTAATTAACAATAACGCCCTCTCTCGTAAAGCCTTTAACGGCTGACGATGCAGTTTCGTTCCAGGATCACGCCGGGTCCTTTGAAAATATATGTACGAACAAACAAAGCACACACGTCAGCAACAGATGCAGCAGAACCAAACAATGCCACCCGCTCCTAATCGCATGAAATATTCAGGGGGAACTTTAAACTTTACAATGGTCCTGTCCCCCGAAAAAGTGCAGTGCATTCGTTATCTCCCATTTATTGACATACAGAGGCGAAATTATTATCGTAACGAGGAACGGGATTAGTGAGCGCTCTCATAATGTTTCGTGTGACACTGCAGAAAATCAAGCTTTATTCTTCGCTATAACGTAATCTTATTAAACGGAACTGGTGGGTATACGGCGGGTGTTTCACTGATTCAGCGTCTATAAGGGTAAACTTTCTCTCGGGCCCCGACGACGATTCTGAAGCTCTAATTCGATCAATTCGCCTGTGCCAGCGATGACTGTGTTCCGACCGATTAATTACCCAACAACTCTTTTCGTCTCCATGTACGAACTTCCATCGACTGAATAATGGGGGAGGTACACATCTCGGGGGAATACGACGTCTACGTGTGTAGGCACAAGTCAGAGTGCATTATTGAGGCTCCGGAGTATAATAGTTACTGCCACTAAACTTTTATACGAGAAATGACATGTTGTAGGTAAAAATGTGTGGCGGCGAGGCAACAACCCACTTGCGCGAGATTAAAATTTTTACGTCGGTGTTTGGCTCCCGAGTTCGAAACTCATCCACTTAGGCCTGCGCGGGAAAAGGAGGCCGCCACAAAAGCGTCCGCTTTTCCGATCAGTCGGGTTCGCTCGGGAAAGTTGGTAAATCGCTTCGGAAAGATTTTGTCAAATCGGGGTTGACGCGGGTGCGACCGTCGCCCTTTTGCATAATTAAAAGGGTAAACGTCGCGTACGCACACACTCGCGACGCGGCGAACGTGACCGGAGGAGAGAGCACGGGGGTGCGTTATAATAGTAACCGGTCTCGTTTTTCTCCTGCATCCATAATTTTGCGTGAGAGGGCACCGGGGCGGAAAGCCTGCGAGGGCGTTCGCCGGAGCGTGGTGCGTGAACACGCGGTAACAAGCGGTTTAGCATCGGCGGTACAACAGAGCGTGCGGTAAGCCGCCGCCACCAAAACTAAAGCATTTTATGCTTATTAGAACCCATTCGTTTCCCTGCCTAACCCCCTTACGGCAGTGGCACATGTACCCGGACCGGCCCCATTACCGCCGCGCCACTGTTCAGGTGGACCCGGTCACGAGAACCTCTACTTTATTACGTCAGATTTAGTCCAGTTCGAGCTCTGCTCCGGAACGTAAGGGCCATTACTTAAATTAGATGGATAATTTATGGAACGATGCACAAACGCTCTATTATGCCGACGATGGCGTTACGGGGAATCCGAAAAGCGCAAGACGCAGTGCAAATATTCGAGTACCCGGTACTTGATGAAATGGCGGTACGTCGCTTTCGGCGTGTCCGGTTTAATTTATTTCGGGGCGCGATCGACCGCACGCAAAAATCCGGTCTCGGAATTAAAAATCGCTGAAATACTTTGAAATATGCAAGATGCACAAAAGCACCGGAACGGATGCATGTCGTAAATTTGCATTCTTGCGCGAGACCGTGACGGCATTGTGTGCCCGTCCGCCATTAGGCGCATTCGCCGGTGGATTTTTGTGTGTAATTGTCCTTTGGGTCGTTCCCACAACCCGATGTATGTTCCGAGGGAAATATTTGGCGAATTTCGGTTAATCGTTGACTTCGAATACCATCAAGCTCTTCAGGAACCAGATGCACTTGTATGATCTACTGAGGAGCATGCGAAAGCATCATTTTCCACTTTTCCGTGACTCCTAGACAACTAGACCATAATTCAGGGACTCTGAATCAGCGAGGTCCATTTTGAATTATCTCTTCATGGTGTTTTTGAACACTCCCTGAACTATAAGTGCAAAAAGGGGTTCGCCTACGAATGTTACGCAGCCACAATTCGTTCCTTTCCAGATTTATTGTCAAAGTTCCAGCCATTCACAATCAATAACCAGCCTGACACAGGATTCAAAACATGGCTTAGGCCAAAGAGATTAGGCAGTTTTGCTTCTGTCCCACTCGATCATGTTTACATGAACTTGTCCCTTTGGGTTTTGCCTGATTTTGTTCCAATTCTTCATTAAAATGTTGCATTATGTGATGTTCGATCCTCTGCTTCAATTTCCTTTGACGGCAGGGGTTGGCCCAGTATGTGATCACAGTGATCGTCCCTCGGGGGTTTGTGCATTTAACGGTGATTTCCGCATGATAGATAATTGCATGTTGTTTACGTCTGTGTTAATAAATGTACGCGTCGAGTTAGACTGTCCGTTTTAAACCGTTGTATTAAAACCGTCCGGAATGCCTCGGGCTGATGAAACGGCGTTCATTATTCCGCATCTGCAGTAATCAATCACGATGAGGGCGCATTTATGGATCGGCTTTGGAATGATCGTCGCCACCGGCTCCCCGGCCGCCCCGGAACCGTCATTATTAGCATTATGCGGTTAGAGTTCGTCAAAAGTGGTAGCGTGAATGAAGCCCGGGGAGACTTGCGGTAATTAATACTATGGTGATGGCCCGGTTAGATGGGGACCTGCAGGCCCTCCGTCTGCAATCCGCTGTAATAGCCCGACGGACTAAATTAGATCGGGTTATGTCATTATCTCGGATCCGGCAGCCCGAGTATCATGTGATTACAGCAGATTGATAACATCTTTGTTGCAATGTCATCATGGACCGCGAATTAATTGCCAGCGATACTGATAATCATTGGGTTCGACCGAATATCCCCCGGGGCGACGCGCACCATCATCATTATCGCCCCGTCTGGAAACTTTAAAGCGATGAAGACGTTTCGTTCAATGGGGCGGAAAAAATTCGGGGCGTTCGACCGCCGCACGAAGGTTGCGTGTGACTTATGGGGCCGCAAATGTATCGACTCTGATGTCCGCTCCGTCGGAAAATCGCCCTGTTTTTGCCATCGCGGTCTGGATTTCCCGTGGTGACGTGTCTGCCGTATCCGCGATAAGAATTTATTATCCATCTCCCCCTTTTTTCGGCCGATGCGGAGAAATTTAAGGAAGCAATTTCAATAATTCCGTTTTGTCAACTATAAACTTTGAGGGGATTTTATTATTTTCTTCGGTCGTCGACGTCGCCGTCGAGCACGCTCACTAAATCACTTTTTATTATTTTCTATAAACGGAACGTGTCTCCCTTCGTTGTTTTTATTTAGTTTTAGGCGGCGAATCTTACAGCAGATAAAATTGACCAAATCTTCCTGTTCGGAGTCGTCGCACGACTTCCTCCTCGGTACTAAGCGGAAGTGTGTCTTCTTTCCGCGGCCGAGTTCGACTATGATTTACGGCGAGGAGGGTCGAATCCGGACGACAAAAACAACCGGGAACGGTCTGCGACGCGTAACCGCCGGCCGGATTCAATTCGCACACCAGCGTCATTACATCGTATCGGCCAAGAGGAGACGAAAATGGCAAATGGAGGAAAACGTCGAGGATACGACCCAAAACCGATTGGGGTAATATTTACCCTTGTTAATCGTCCGTGGAACATATTTTAATGCGACTCCGTTTCCGGAATCGGACAACCGAAACGATTCCCTGCAGCAGAGTCTTGAACTCCCACCCCGAGCCCCTTTCCGCCGTTATAATCCAATCAAAAGTTCACAGTCTATTGAACGGACACCTCATAAACGGACACGAACAGCGTTTTTCCTTTTTATGCCTATTTCATCATCCAAAAGCAATACCTACATCAATATGTCTCTGAACTGTACATTTGGAATAATACTTATCTCTTTCCTGAAAGAGCCTAATCGTGGTGTCCTGAATTTGCTACGTTTGAAAGCTTGTTTTTCGTTCATTAGAGGAGTCTGGTCATATCTTCAAAATTTGCTCCTGTGAGCTTTCAGTACGTTTTGAAACAATGGTTTTAGTTTATAATCATAGTTTCAAAATTTGCTCGACTAGACTTCTATTTTATGTTTGAAAGAATGCTTTCTCCTTTCTTAGAGGAGTCTGGTCATGTCTTCTAAACTTGCTCCAGTGAGCTTTAACAGTTCATTTGGAACAATGGTTTTCAGTTTCTAATCATGTTTCCAAAATTTGTTCAAGTGAACTTTTATCTTACATTAGAAAGAATGATTTTTCGTTTCTCGAACGGGTAGGGGCATATCTTCAGAATGTGCATCAGTGCGGTTTTGTTGGGCATTGGAAAAAAATGCTTTTCGCTCCTCGTAGGAGTCTAGTCATGCCTCCGCGGAGAGAAATTCGGAATGAAACAAGACATAATAATTTCAGGAGTTGTTCCTGACGGGACTACAAGAAGTTATGCCATTGTGTTGGCGATGGTGGTGCACATGGTATACGACCGATCCGAGCCCCGTGTGCGTGTTCCTCGAGGTATACGAGCGTTCGCGGATAAATCAATTACCGATTCTGCTCTCGGACTTGTAAACTCCATTAAACATGTGTTTCTCTCTCCGCTCCGCGTGATGGATCGTGTCATATTGATATTCATTATTGATGTCGCGCTAACGCGATGGCGCAAGACCTCTCACGTTCTTCGCCGGTTCCCTCGGGTCGCACAGACCCTAATCATGGCGAGACTACCAAAACCGTACCTCCGACAACAACAATTATTCACGAGCAGCCTATTTTTGGACGAGGGAACTTTCTCGTTCGACACTTGAAGACTCGTGACGAGGCGCATTTCGGAATCGGGTGTCTTCATCGTGGACCATCAATAACCCTCCGCTGAAGGGCCCGGGTCCAGTTTTAATTACGGCGCGGAATAATAGCTGAGTCAAGCTGTATTTTCATGCATTTCCGCGTGAAGGAAGGGGTTCAAGCCCTCGACTATCGCAAGGGTCGATCTGTTTATTTAGTTTGGAGATTTCACGGCGCGCTCCACAATGAATCAATCCGGGCTTCTTTCCGAGACCTCCTTTCAGGGAGTCGATGGTCGTCCTTTGCTTCCTCGTCACATTGTTGCCGTATGAAATATGAACCTTTTTGACCTGGCCCCCTCGCTGATGCTCTAATGTCCGATGAACTGCTGCTAAACTCTCTGCTGATATGAAACTAATGATGCACTTTTTGGCTTTTCCGTGATAACTCCGTGATTGATGAGCGGAGGACTGTCTGGGAAAATTCAGCGGTTCGCTTTAATAACGAGCACACGAGGGGAAACGTCTTTGCTAGTTTCGTCTCTGGCTCGCTCTGCGAATGCGAATATTTCGCCGGTTTTGCATATATGCGTTCCCCGGAAAATTATATGAACACCTAACGTATGTAAACCCACGATTCTGCCGCTTTATATGAATCTATAAATAACGTAAAAAGTAATGAATTCGTCCCCCTCCGAGTAAATATATGTCTCGAGTATATATTTAACGCTTTTAGGCAATGTATTTATCTTTCTGTCATGCTTTCCTGTGTGCGAGCGCGTTCTTTCGATAAAGTTTGCTTTTGTGATTCTTCACCGTCCGCATTTATTCCGGTTTGGAGACAGATTCCATACGCTCTTTTTGCCCCGGCAAACTGTCTTATTTTTGTTTGTTACTTTTGAATAAAGATGGATGTCTCTGGTTTCCACGCCACCAGATCCACCATCATTTATTATTCAGCCGTATACGAGCACATTCCGGGAACCCGACATGCATTGCCCATTATTTATATTTGCCCAGGCTACAACTAATTGCGACCACTGTGGATAAATAAGTGTCGTATGAGGAGAATGCACTACCTTAATCGTGTGCGCAACTGGGTCATGCGACCGGGATCGGAATCCCACCATAGTCCCCGCTTTTAATTATGTTAACTCGCCGGAAAGGCGTCGGGAATAAGTTGAGAGAGTAAGTTATCGCGCTGCACTCCCATTTGGGGTAGCGTTCCAGAGTGCATTGTTACGTGTGGGAGAAGACGATAAAGTGGAGTCCCCCATCAGATTTTATGTCTCTTCCTCTTTTTGAGACAATCTCGGTGTGTGTCTGCTGGCCGTAAACATGTCTAATCTATCAAAGTAAGGGCCGGTATCTCACCCATCTCTATATTTCAGGCAATTTGTGCCCGGGACGCCACGCAGATTGCCAGTTTCCATTTTCCGACTCTCCCCGAAGACGTGGAGGAGAGTCTGATGGAGGAGGCGCCGGCGAACTTCTGCGGGACGAGTTAATAGGATTAGATTTTTATGGACAGCGTCATATGTCCCGCGCTGTTTACGGCTCCAATTTCACATGTGTAAAGCAAATATGTCTAGCGTCGTTCGTGCTGAATAGATCGGTTTTTCCTTTTGTCCCAGTTCGACCCATTAGCTCCACCGGACTCCACCGGAACGTTTTATTTCAGAGCTCTTGAGTTACTAACTGGAACCCCATTTCCGTTCCTCCGGATATTTATTTATCATGTGCATATTCCTAGCGTACGACCTGAAATAGCTCGAGCTGATTGCCACAGTAAAAGTTCAATCGTTCCGGAATACGTACATACACCTAATTGGATTTTAGCACTCAAGTGATTAACGTCGCTGGAATAATTTGATATTTACAACAACACTAAAATTTATGAAGGTCTTAAATTTTGAATTCCCGGCCATTTCCATATTACGCTGCTACCATGCGCTGATTGCGCCGTTACACACACGCCGCCTCGGCGCGATCCGCCATGGAGAAGTCGTTGAAAATTCTCGAATCACGCTTAATCGTTGGGATTTGTGCGTGGGTCGAGTGGACAATACGCGGAGATTATATGTTAATCTGTCATAATCTCGAAAGCCGCCGTTATTGTGAGGATTTTTTCGGGGGTGCGCGCGATGCCACATTGGCGGTTCACACGAAACGTTGGACCGGTGTCAGCTGGAGACGACCCCTTTAACGTGATGTGCGCGCCCTCGTGATATTTCTATCACGTAAGTCCCCTATGATTGGCGCGAGAGAATTCCCGTTACCATTACACATATTATGCGACTGGAGCTTTTCGTGTCGCAGATGGAAAATATTCGGCGGAAACCGGAATCTCGACGTCGCAGGAACATGACAATGCACGTGAACGAAATCTCCTACACCGTAAGAAAACCAACTAGCAATGTAAAATGATTTCCGGCTTGGATGCATTTTGTTAGTGTCCAAATTTTGCAAGGAAGGGTCAGGGTAGATTGTAAAAAAAGTTCTAGAACGATCCAGTCAACTGGTCATGGAACAAGACATTTTGCCCTACAGGAACGTCATTGTTGTAGGTTCGTTTGTTTGAACTTTCCTTGAACTTGCTTCGAACTCACTCTTGTTGCAGTGTAATTTTCACACTAGGGGACTAGAATTTGTTGATTTTAACTGAGGTTTTCATATTGGTTTATTTTCTTCTGAATGTTCATTCCTCTGTTTGGTTCCATTGGGTCGATGATAATCATTTTCCTCCGTAACTTCATAAAGCGCATGGATCGTTTACCTGTGGACGGGGATGCAATTGCCAACCCGTGATCTGTTCACACAACAAAGGTGGGATTCGCGTTTACGTTAGGTAATCGTGTTTACTTTTGATCGCAGCAGGAGTTACTGCATGTTTATTAGAGTACGTGTTCGTGCCGCTTCAACGACCCCCCCGTTCGCGGATCGACGTCGCTCGTTATGCACAATTCTACTTCCGTTTCCATCGTTAGCGCCGAATTCAAACATTCGTTACTATTATTAACATAATCAGATAATGCGGCAGGTGCTTCGACGTAGTCGCGAGAGCCCAACTCGAAAAGCGCGTTCCGCCTTTCACGCTCGTGTGTGCGGCATTCGTTAGGGCTGATGCAGGCGCGAAATTGAAACAAATATGTGTCCTGATTACCTAATGGCCCCGACAGCAACACGTTTTTCCTGTTTTGTTTGAATTATTACCCATAAAGTGTGACAGAAGAGACGTGAGTGATGGAGGTGGTCGCGATCCGAAAGCGTACGTCCTCCTTGGCATCGGTTCAATTCCGGATGACGATATACTTTTCGGGTGATTTTTCTCCAACAGATTCTCGAAATAAGCGCCGACGCAGCTGTTTGCCCTCTCCTTCAAGGAATCCGGGAGTTGTAAATTACGGTTATTTAAAGTAACTACTGGATAAAGTTGTTACTCTATTACGGATTTACTAAATCACTGGCCATAACCGCCGTTTCTCGGTCTTGTTTGTTTTTTCTTGGCGCTGTTCCAGGGCGACATCTCGTCATATATACCCCCTAATAATAATATGACTTTCGCTTTTGCTCTTATCCTAATTGGTTGGCTTTTCCACCAGATACATCATTTTTCTCAATGTTTGACGCTAATTGATCGCAGGGATCACAAAGCTGTGGCATTATGGCGCGCCCCCTCGAACGAGACCGTTCTTATGTAATTAAATGGATCGCATCATCTGAGAGCGAGGGTGTGCTTGCGCGCTGGCAATGGTGTATTCGATTTCGGTTTTTAATATTCAGCGCACCGCCACAATTCAATAAGTCAAGTTTGCAAAACTGATAAACGTTGGGGTTGTTTATAGATCTAAAGCGAAAGCGATATGATGTTCGAAAGCGCGGAAGGAGGCCCCCGTATACGGCGAGAGCGCGCCGCCTATTTTCAAAACATTATTTCCGCATGAGCGTGCCTTTTGAGGGCGCCGGGGTTGCCCGCCGCTTATCGAATGCGCAGGCGAACGGCGATATATTATACGGTGGCGTTAGTGGCCCAACTCGCCGGAAGATGTAAATGTAACGCCCGCGTTTCTTGATATCCGCCGGCGCAACGCCCGCGATGTTACCTCGCCCCGGGGAATTAACACGTCTCGGATACGTTCGCCGGGGCACTTTAACGTCTCCAAAGTTTTCCTTCATTATTTCGTCAATTCGTCCGCTTTTCTCCGTGCGCACACATCAAACTTGATGTTCTTCGAGGTGCACCTACGTAGGACGCACGCAGCTTTTCGTCGTAAAACTGCATGAATAATATATCCGGCAGTGAAATTTCGAAAATAGCCTACTCGCCCGGAATACCAACATTAAATAAATATGAAAGCAAGATTATGTATTTTCTCACTACAATTTTATACAAACGTATCGATAGTGATCACATAACTTATCCTGAAAATTTAGGTGCACTGGGATAAGTGAAACCCAAAAAATTTATAGTTTAACTTTGAATTCCAGTATGATCTGTAGCCAAATGATTGATATTCGTTCAATGAACTACCAATACGGCAATGGAAACCATGTTGGGTGGGTGATTCTCCGTTATGGTATAAGTCGATATTTTGATATTTACTGTTTTCTGTCAACCCAGAGAAATCTACTTGCTTTCATTGGGTAAGAACCTAGAATTCTCAAAGTAGTGACACTGTGAACATTGCCAACTTCATATGCATAAGTCACTGGCAATGGTCCAATTTGGAACTTCTGTCCTAGTAGTGTTTAAAACTAGACCAATTTGATTTTTGCACTTTCTGTAATGTGCCTTTCGGTTCCACTAGTCCTTATAAAAGAGTAGAACAATCTGTTTAAAGATTCGAGCGGAACTCCTAGTTCATCATTGGAATACCTACTTCTCAGTTCTGTAGCAAATGACCTGTAGATTGATTCTCTGTCAAGGGATAAGTGGAAATTTTGATATTTACTGTTTTTTCATCAACCCAGAGAAATCTACTTGCCCCCATTGGGTGAGAACCTGGAATTCTCAGAGTACTGACATTGTGAACATTGCCAATTTAATATGCATAAGTCATTAGCAATGGTCCAATTTGGAACCCTTGTGCTAGTAGTGTTCAAAACTAAGCTATTTTGATTTCTGGACTCTCTGTGATGATCTCTTTCGGTTTCACTATTCCTTATAAAAGAGTAGAGCAATCTGTTTAGGGATTCGTGTCGAACTCCTAGTTCATCATTGGAATACCTACCTACTTCTCAGTTCTGTAGCAAATGACCTGTGAATTGATTCTCTGCTATGGGATAAGTGGAAATTTTGATATTTACTGTTTTCTATCAACTCAGAGAAATCTACTTGCCCCCATTGGATAAGAACTTGGAATTCTCAAACTATTGACACCGTAATCATTGCCAACTTCACATGCATAGGTCATTGGCAATGGTCCGATTTGGAACCCTTGTCCTAGTAGTGTTCACAACTAGGCTATTTCAATTTTTAAATTTTCTGTAATGATTCGTTTCGGTTTTACATGTCCCAGTGTACACCTTATGAAAGAGTAGAGCAATCTGTTTAGGGATTCGTGCCGAACTCCTGGTTCACCTCTCACCCGCGTTTCCGTTTATAATGTTTGCCCAGGAGAATCGACGTTACACGCGGAAAGCGGCGCGTCGCACTTAGTTTCGAGTTAAGATTCGTGCGGTTTCTCCAACACTGACATTACACATTACTATAATGGAATAATCTCGGGGAGGCTTAGTTCGAAATGGTACGGGAGGTTGTTGCCGTCATTACTGCAGCGACCGTGTACCGGCTCAGGGCGAAAAGGGGTCGCGAGCAAGCCGCATCTCTCCCGACACCGCACACCTCTTCCGTACGTAACGTCGCTCGCGTCTTCGCCAAGTTGTTACAAAGGAGATGCTAATCTAGTTATATCTGCAGACCGTGAACGGCATGCTAATGGAACGAGTATTGGAAACCACGAATTATATTAACACGCAAAGTGCCGTATCATTAAGCCCGTGGCCTTACCTAATTGTAATTATCTCAAATTGCAAATGAATATGTACCGAGTGTGTATGATATAAAGTACTGACGTTAACACCTCAATTTCGAGCCGAACCCCCCTCGTACCCTATTATGACGATTAAAATTCGCAATTACGTTGAAACTGGCTCCGATGTAACGAACGCATTAAAGATTTACCTATAGAGACGTCTCGTGGTTCCATACATAATGGAAACGGCTGTAAGATCAATTATAACTTTTACCGTTGCTCGGCGGAGTTTAGGAGATGCACTAACAGTGTTTGACCGAAACTGATACGTCGGCTGTTGGCTTGGCTATTAACTTGATTGCAAAATCATATTTTCACCGTCTCGTATTGTAACGCATCACGGTGTGGAATACGATGATGTTCTCTCGGGAACGGGCCGAGCAGTCTTTGACGTCTCTTGGCTGGTGTTACAATACACTTACCATAAAACGAAGAGTATTAACGGTTAAGTCTACGGCGGCATAAAGGTTTTCTAGAATGCTCCGACACCTCTTCCGCATATCCATATTTATAGCGGCGTCTTTGTTGTCATTTTCGAGCGGTAAATAGAACTCTCCTTGTCTGGCCTTCGGTGCGAGGAGCACATCACGGTCGAAAACGGATATCGTGTTTCTCGCTGTTCGAGCACGTTTGGTGGTTTTCACCCCAGATGTGTTGCATAAGATATGCACATTTGAAAGTATAAATTCGGCGGGCTTTCCATGCCCGCGAGAGGTTTTTCCACCCCCATGGTATTAGTTTTAACACAATGGGCGACACGTGTAAAGAGCAATATCAATATCACTTTATAATGTTTACTCTGAGATTTGCTTACACTGGAAACAGATTTTGCATAAGATTGTTTGTTGCCAGTAATAAAATGGTAAATGTGCAAGTCTCGAACATTGCTATGCACTCTCCGTGTTACGGCTAGCGCAAATATTTGTCGACTGAGTGAAATATTTCGATAGAGTCGCCGACGAGTGTCGGGTTAAATGTTATGTTTGAATAGGCTGACACAAACAGTTTAATAATGCACACAGACCTTTGTATTATGAGGATGACTCGTGACAAGGCATCACTGTCAGGACGACAGGCATGCCGTGATACCGCGAAAGGGACTGGGGAAGTAGCAGTTTTATGTCAATCATGTCTTGATACAAGACAACCCAACAAAAGCCAATTGTAATGATATTACGCCAGGATTGTTTCGACGTTCGCCAGACGCGATCTTCAAAAACAGAACGAACAGCCCAATAATATCCGAGCAAAATAATGTCGAACGTAAATTCAATCACGCTCCCACAAATATTTTGACTCATCTTTAATTGCGTATTATTTGGCCCGGGGATGATGTGATGGTGACGTGGCCAACTGGGGCATTGTTTGTGCTTCTGCCCCAGTTTTTTTCAACCGTAATTAATAATTCTCTTTCTGGTAGGGGAGAAGATACCTACTTCACAATATCTATTGTATTTTTTATTTACTGGTTTGAATTATTTTTAATTACGTTTTTCTCAATCGAGTTCCTATTATCGTCTTCGGCGCACAATGGTTCCAACTGTACCGTCGAAAGACAATTACAGCGAGATTTAATTATCATTTCAGCGCCCGTGTTTTTCATTAGGTGGAAGATATTGCATCTTCGTGATGTTTTCGACGATTGAAACGAAACGTGTTTCTCTTTTGTTGCTTATTCTCGCCGATGCCGCTACCGACTTTTGTAATGATTTTCGAGTTTTCATCCGCTGATTAATTTGACGTTGCGGCAACAGTCTGGGTCGTAATTGCGAGCTTCCACGTTTGAACCGACATGGAGCACACGTAACGCGGATCCGCTGTGTGATGCGAGCGTTTGTATTTCGCTTTGCTTGTCGAGATGATGAGAACGTTCGGCTGTCATTTTAATAAAAGTCCGGATATTAACTGATTGCGAACTATGCATGTGAGGCGATCCACATTCGCGCTGCATGTTTCACATAACCCATTGAAAGTTTCAAAAATTTAATCATCTCTCTGGTCTGATTCCGATTGTCGGATGTATTGCATTATTTCCGAATTCGGTTTTAGTGGGCTAACCGTCGATTGAAAACGCGACACAATAAAACATCGATCCGATTGCGAAATTAACCGATTTTTGTACCAAGATGAAAGCCGACTGAATTTGAATGAACGATCGTTCGATATTTCTGTCACCATAACAGCCTATCATCGAAACAACCGGTTTGCTATTATTTCAGACAAATTGGATACTCTCTACGAGTATTCATTGAACTAATTTAACCGCTTCAGTGGATCCCCAAGCTGCTTGTATCTATTATTCTTCCATTGAAATCGTAAAGAGGCCATTGTTGTGCTTTCTTTCCTCCCCGATATGCATTTGCCGTTCTTTAGGAAAAGCCATTAGCTGCATTAGCAGTCAATAATTCAAAATGTTCCTCACAAACAGAATCATCAACCATGTATTAAAGTTTGAATCTTTCAAAATCTCTTTGTTGAATATGTGCCTTACTGACTATGCAATTTTTGTTACAGGGATCGCGTCTACCGGCTGAATCTAAGCAATATCAACCAATCGAGCTGCGAGGTGAGCATATTTCCGTGTTTTTCGCCCCCATCAACCACGCAGTAATTCGAAGATTAGCGTCTGCAGAGGCGCCGTCTTTTCCACATTTTACGTCCTCATTTGTCAGTTATTACCGAGGATATGACTCCACCGTCATCATATCATACGAGCATTACACGCCTCGGTCCTGAGATTATTATAGTGGTCTCGAATTATTACACGCGCCTTACGCATCAGTGTATGATGGTCCATGAAAGTTGCTCCCTTACCGTGTGCCGGGGTCATATTCTTGCTGCCATCATAATGTGTGATGAACACGCCAGTTTACTGCCGCGCCGACACGAAACCGGGCGGTTCTTAACATCGTCGCTCCTGGGATTATATGCGCCCCTTGATTATAAGTTATGCGATGTGCCGTATCACTTTTATTCCATCATACTTCCGGCACTAACCGCGATTTCGAATATCCGAAAGATTGCATGAACGCGGAAGATTTCGTCGCGTTTGAGCTTTCAAAATGGCACCATCACAATCAAATATGATTTTAAAAAGTCATCTCGCACTGCATCATATCATCCCCCGGAGTGCGTCTAGACAGACGGAAATGCCCCACTCTCGTTATGAGGTAATTGGATTACGAATAATTTAAAAGATACTTTCTTGAAACTCGGGGGATTCGGTGTTATTACAGCGTTAATCTAAGCTGTTCATTATTTAGGGTGCATTATCCGTATGACATAAACGCGGATTGCTTGTGCGAAACCAATTTGTCGGGACATTTCACTGCTTTAGTAGACTCGCTACCGATATAGTCATAATTTACTGCCCCATCAATAATTATCGCTGCTCTCTAAGTGTCTTTTTTTCTTGAAAGCAAAGTCTGAGTGCATGCCTTTTGATAGGATGAAGAGCCAGACTAGAATATTGAAGGTTGGAAGCGGACGGGGTCTCCTTTTGATAGTGGCGGATAAACGGCGTTTGGTCTTCTAGCGGTTGCATTTCCCTTGGAGGATTTATTTATATCTTGGGCGTCTCTTTTAAATTTCGTCCATTATTTAGACGGATTCCTCCCACAACATCATCGAATAAATTATTGACGACTTTCGCGTCTCCACTGGGGACGGAGAGGGACGAGCACCGATCGGGAAAAAGTTGAAATCGAAATGGTTTCCGCGCCTTAGAGTTTATCCCCGAATAATCCATAACGGCCTTATATAAAATGTATCAAGGCGAGAGTATCAATCATTGGTGACCTTCGCAAACAATTCCCGGTTCAGAGGGTCTTTTTTCTATTTTCCAATGATAAGTTTTCGAACGTGTTCCCCGGAGATTTCGACGGCCCCTCTCTTTGCTCTCTGTTTCCCATCATCGGGCTCAAAAACTCTTCCAAATCCGATATCAGTTAAAATAGTTTTCATGTACGCATTTTTCCCCATATCGATTCCTGATCACACTGGGGTGGCTGTTTCGAGTCCCCGAGGTATTTCCCGCGGAATGAGGTCTCGTTTATTGGACCGAACGCACATGATTATCCGAGGGAATAAAATATTTAATAGGTCTTCTCGCCCCCCTCCGGCGGTATCTTGATTGTGGCACGCAGCCATCATTTGTACCTTCATCGGCCCCACTCGAAATTTGCATCAATTCCCCGGTCTAGTTATTAATTCTCGATTCTCCGCCACCGTCTATCCGACTTCACATTAAGCAATCTGTAGGGAAACCACATTTCGATTCGAGTTCCAAGTGTCTATGCATTTCACCGATATAGGGGTTTTCGAAGCCGATATAGGCGGGAACTGCTCTCCGAGATAAGTGTGCATCACTATCGAACACATTTTGTAAAGTGCAGCGTGCACCTATGTAGTGTGTGTACTACAAAGATTGGGGAAAATGTAATTACCATACGCCTCGCACTCCCGGTAATAGTTATGATTGATAACTAAAACGAAGCCGGATCTGGCAAGGTGCACTTATAAAACAATTAATCTTGGGGCGATTCGACGAGACTGGTATGCGTGGAATATTATTTCCACCATGTTAATTGCAGTATCGCTGTCGCTCGTATTAAACGCGGCCGAAATAAAACAAGTTCGATGCGATAAATTATCGAATCAACGTATAATTATTATTACCCATATTTTAATTACTACGTTCTTTACGTGCCCATTTTAATTGAATGATTTCTAATTTTAGATAACGATGTTATTATTTTTCAAAGGAAAATAAACTAAAATTACTGGATAAATACGGTTTCGTGCTGTGAAATTCGTACACAATAACGCGTTCCTGAGCTCATTATTGCTCGTTTATTGCATTTTACTTATCAAATTAAATTTTTACGGCGCTTTTTGAACATGTCATATATTACAATTTGGGTGGCAATTCGTATGAATTTTACACAAGTTTTCGTCTGGAATCTTCGCATTCAAAACGTCTTTTTAATCATTCATTTCGTTTGAAAGTTACGAACTCTTTAACTGATGAAAAATAAATGAATGCACGCACCTTTAGTTGTCTCCTAAGTCCATTATAATTCACGCGTCTGGATCGCAAATCTGAAGCCTTTTAATTTTTTCTATCGACGTATTCTAAATCATTGTGAAAAAGTATTTGCGTTTAATTAGATACCTACTCCACCGTCTGGGTCTGAATCTGATTATAATGTAGGTTGAGTATTTCCATTACAATTAGGGAATCGTTTAATGACCTGTCATTATTGTCAGACCGTTTCTTTTATTAGTTTTTTTTCCAATTTCATAATAATTATTATGAAGTCTGTTTGGGGGTACGTAGGTGTTTACTTACTTGACTTTTTTTGTGTTGAAAAAATCTGTTTATTGGCTGGGACAGAATAGAAGGTTCGAGGCTGATAAAATCGTGAGTAATAGGTGGTCTTGATTAATTTTGAATAGTGGTTATCGGTGGAAAGCAGAGTTGGACGTTCTGGGGGCATCGATTACACAGACCGCTTTCGGAGGGAAACTTATTTCTCACAATCAAAGCGACCAGATTTCATTAAATCATAATTGAAATAAATTATGAACTTTCGACAGAATTTCAATGCGGCTTTGATAACCAGCCGCACAATCTACAAAGCCGCGAGCCCGCTCTCATTGTGCAAATCCACCTCTCCGGGCACATCTCCACGTATAATTGGAATTCCGAGCCCATTGTGCATCACCGAAGAAATATAGCTTCGATATTGTGCAATTATTGATATTTATTTACGGCACACTTCCGATAATTTATGCCCCCTTCAACGACGTGTTTCTCCTTCTCCCATTCCCGTCCGTGACTGTTATTTTATTATGATCCGATAATCGGATCCGCTTTTTCTTTTCAAAAGTTTTGACGGAAAATACTGGGTTTTCATAAATGCTTGGGTACCACGTGACTTGGCGAGGAAACTCCACAGAAAACGCAAGAGCACGTGTGTTTGCAGAATGACAGACATAAACAGTAAACAAAACGAACGTCACTGGTGAGTTTGACGCACAGACTTAGTGGGGGAAAAACTAAAAACACGTAATTCCCCAGAATTACCCCAAATGTGTATGTTTAGTTGCCTACCTCATGGTCACGTGGTACCCAAGCATTTATGAAAACCCAGTATTAGCATGATGGCGAGCGGTCGCCGGTGGTGACAAAGGCTCTCCGGGTGCGGGCGGTGCCGCAAATGCGCCGCATTTGTCATGTGCAGTTGATTACGTTC
Source organism: Salpingus planirostris (assembly GCA_949788335.1). Classification (NCBI taxonomy): domain Eukaryota; kingdom Metazoa; phylum Arthropoda; class Insecta; order Coleoptera; family Salpingidae; genus Salpingus; species Salpingus planirostris. The sequence continues at coordinate 4,535,102 of OX460920.1, read as the reverse complement.
GGCCGATTTGTGTGAATGGGGCCGTGGTCTTGATAAGGTCCCGCGGTGATCGTATGCGGTTTCGGCCGGGCCGAGCGGCCGCGCCATGATAAGATGACAATGAATGTGGCGCTCATGGACCGCCGTTATTGAACGCATTCAACACTCGACCGGCCATAACTCACGCGGACCGAAAATCCGCCCAAATATATTCGCGTTCGCGGACGGCACGTGTTATCTCTGCATCCGTCCGTATCGATGCACACGAATCTCGGAGTGATGCGATATGTGCCGAGGACGGCGAAAAGGCACTCGACTCCGAGAGCGCGTCAGTATAATCGGTGATGGTGATACATAATCGAGGGGTTGGCTATTCGCTTAATTTGATAAGCTTGATTATTTTTTCATGCGTATTACTCGTGTTTGGGAAAAATATGTAGGTGAAATTACTGTAAGTTTGAGAAAAATGCTTGGAATGTCTCAAAATTTTTCATCGACTTTTCCAAATTTGCCGAGAAATGCCTATGATACTTTGACATAAAAAAATCCTTCATAAAGGGAGGCTATGACTCTCATTCTCTCTCTATCCTTTAAGTAGTTTTCAGATGAGACAGAACGATTATCATAGCCTCCCTTTATGAAGGATTTTTTTGATGTCTCTGTACAAAATTTCATCCAGGAAGAAATCTCGGTAATATCGACAATTTTCAGTTAAACTCACCGTGTAGGTAGAACGTCAGTTTTTCGAATATTCCGACATTGTCTCCTAATAGGGAAATCCGAGTAGAAAGCATATTCTTTAAATGACTGAAAATTTTAGGAAATAGGATTTCAATAAACTTTTCAGGAGACGGATGAGAAATAATTGTGTCCAAATTTGTCCTGAAAATACCTGCCTGCCTAAGAAATGTTACGAAAAAACTGAAATTTCTGAAGAAGCATAAAATTCTATAAATACGGTGCGATCGAGAAAATTTCACATAAAGGGAGGCTATGACTATTATTCTGTCTCATCGTTGTGGTCTCATCTGAAAGCTACTAAAAAGTTGGGGGAGAGAATGATATTCACAGCCTCCCCTTATGTGACATTTTTTCGATCGCTCTGTACTTCTCAATTTCTTGTCCATCGATATCAGTTCAACTTCCGTACTTTTGGTAAAATTTGCCTTCACAATTTAAAAAAATGTCGGAAATCATCGGAAATTTCACATAATACACTTTGAAATTGCACGAAATAAGTCGGAAAATGACTAACTTTTACAATAATTCTACAAAATGTTTCAAAAATGCTAGAAATATCTCGTCATTCCACAAAAATGCCTGGAATATCTCGAAATTTGACAAAACCACTTGTAATTCCACATTTTTACCGAATATGCTTCAAGTTCCATAATAATTCCCTCACAGCCATCAAGAATACTCAAAGATATGACAGTGAAAGTCCTACAGAGGCGTAAAATTCCACATATTTTCAAATTGTCCCAAAATTTACAGATATGCCTCGCAATTTCATGAAAATGCCCATATCCTCCGCAATTCTCTTCCTAAAAATTCACAACATTTTTTTCACATTCATCAAAAAATTCTGAAATGTCTATTGTATTTCCGTTTACGGCATCGAAATTTCACAAAATTTATTTCACATCCATCAATTTCTGCAATGCCGAAATTTCAGTGAAATGTCTGAAACTGTATCGAATTTCGCTAAAGTTTTCCAAATATCGCCAATAATTCTTAACTATCTTCCATAGTAATTACCTATTTCACAAAATAGACTGAAAATGCCACTTTTTTCACAACCGTTTGACCATTTACATACGTAAATGCCGGAAGCATATCTAGAGTAGCGTCATCAATGAACCTATAAATGCGGATTAAATTTCGGATAAGTTTCTTTCGAAATTCCTTGACAATGCCAAAAATCCACTACTTATCCTGAAATTGGTGCCAGAGTTACAAAAAATATTTACGTGCTTAGACGAAAGTGACCTAAACTCTCTTCACTCATCTTTGAACTTTGAAAAGAACCCTCTTTAGATGGCCAACTTCTCGTAAGCAATCAATCGTGTCACCCTCTCTGTCTTTATTATCCACCTCCCAGGACATTTTTCTCTCGCAATTTAGTAATTTTCGCCCGAGGTGGAACGTTTCCATAATTAGACTTCTTATTTACTCATCGTAATCAAGCGGAACGAGTTAAGGAAACTCTCGTATTAATAGGACGACGGTTTAGAATTTCCCGAACGTACCTGATGGAAGTGCCTGTGGTGAAATCCGATAGCGAGTCTTCCCGGATGCTGCACGGCATTATAACGATCGCTCTCGGTAAATTCAGCGTTATGAGTGCCTACCTACCTGCGACGTTTCGAAAAACGGCGAATTAATGATGGCATGTCCGCGCGCCCCGGCCAATCCCAACCCGGTTTTGGTTTATTGCAATCACCTCCGCCCCCACCGGCCCATCGGCCCGGACTTTACGGCCGGGCATCGGAAACACGCATCTTTTGTCCGCCCGAGGGGCAAAAAACCGACGCCCCGTGATGTATTATAGGTGGGGGTGCCTTATTTATAGTTGTCCCCTCGCGCATTTGCGGGGGGCATTGTTTTAATAAAGTCCTTAACGGTAGCGGGCAATTGAACCGTCATCTGCAGCTCGGCTCCGCTCTAATCCGGACCTGCCGCTTAAACGACTCCGCCATAAATCTCACTTTTATATTGCCGCGGCCGTTGTCGCCACCACCTATGATCGCCCCCGACCGGTTTTAATTAATGGCCGGTAAAAATAAAAATAAAAGCCGCACCGCTTCCAATATCCGGCGCTCTCGGCCCGGTCGCCTTTATGAGTGTGCACGGCTCGCACGACACGTCGGCGTTTCATCAAAATCTTTTCGGATTTGCGCAGTTTACGGCCGGGCCAGTTTTTAATTCGACCGACAAACAACGGGCGGAACACACAAACGCCGCCGCTCGCAGCCGCCGGTTCAATTAAGGGAATTCACTTTTAGACTGGCACTGTTAAAACTCGCAATCTGTTCGGGCTTATGGAGTTAAGTAACTCGCTCGTATACTTTCTTGGAGTTCGACCTAGAAAACTCGTAGGACGCCAATTCAAAACTCGCTAGAGAAACTGGGGCTGGTGCACATTGTCCCGAACCAAGGATATTTTCCAATCTTTATCGCCGTTTATTGTGAATTAAGGGAGAGATACAATCTGTCTTATTCTATATGAACATTGGACCAGTTCAACACTTCTAAAGACCGAATGAAAATGATTTATTTCCGTCAGAGATTTAGGACCCAAATCTACACCTGTGCTCCTCAAAGGTCACATTTTGAAATTTGAAAATACGTAGATATCAATCATAAATACACAGATGCTTCCTAATATACATTCCGATCCATTCTATTTGAAAGAGCTTTTACTAGTAGATGAACACCATAGATGTACAAAAATTTTTTTGAATCGACCATAGTACTCAGAATTGGGAAAAATCAAGTTTCGGCAAAAAGTATAAAACTGAGTATAAATCATTTATGATGGAAGATATTTCCGCACACGCCCTATCCAAAATCGCCGTGATTCTTTGCATCCAGACTACAAAAACAATTCAATCCGGACTACAACATAAATAATGTACAGGTACTGAGAGAGTCAATCCGAATTACTGCATAATCTGCATTACTGAAAGTTCAAATTAACGAAGTTGCACTGTGCAAGAGAATCATCACGATAGAACGGCGTTTTAATTTAATTTCCTCCATTGACCCGTTCCAATAATCATGCAGAATGAATCATTTTGCTGTGGTTTCGTGAAATGTTGATAAATGTCACTGGCAACCTTACGATAAATGTGAGATTTATAGCATTCAGATATGAACCGTTGGTAGATGAAGTGCCATTGCTTCAGAGAAGTGAGTGCGAAATAAGTATAACAGAATCATCACAATTGAGCGGCGTTCAAATTCAATGTTCTCCATTGAACCGTTTCGATAGTCATGCAGAATGAATCGTTTCGATGCGGTTTCGTGCAAAGTCTGAGAGCCGAGGTCGGGCGAGGCGATGATGGGCGATTGCGCTGCAAATTTAACGCCCATTGATAAAAGTGCGCTTTTGAGAAATGGGGCAATAAGCTGTACAAGGATGAGGCAGTTAACACGTGTCAGGATCCATCAATCACCGCCTCCAGGAGCGCCGCCGTGGCCCTCGCACAGCCAACACGCAAACACCCAAAGCTTTACATCGGTCATTGTTGTTGGCCTTTTATGTTGAAATGTCACTCGATTTACCAAGGAGAGGAGAAAAAACACGCGAGAAAAGAAATCCTTAGGTGGAAAAACTGTTTTCGTTGGGAATCAATTGGCAGTCGCACGGATTTATTCAGCGCTTCCACTTCGGGTCTAGAAATGTGCAGTGTTTATCTCCATCCGGTCTCCGGTCTGAGAAACTTTTAACGTCATTCGCGCTAAAGCTCTGTTATTCTGGTGAAGTTTTTTCGTTGCAGTTTAATTACGGCGTTTGAATAATCCTTTACATTCGATCCGCTCTCCCTCTGTTTACTTTGAAGATTTCTGGGAGTCGACGTGGAGTTATTAAATTGAATATCGAGAAACACCCCCGCATTCTTAGCTCGCCGGAGTAGCGGCATCACAGGGCCAATGTCAATGTTTGGGCATTGACTGATTACGAAGGCACTCCCACGTTTACTCGTATTTACCTAAGGGGACGTTTACCGGATCGCCGCCGGCCTTCATGGGGAGAAAGATCACAGAGACTTTCGTTTCCGTTGATGCCTTTTCAGGATTTGATTCAGGCTCCGGTTGCACGTGTGATTTGATGAAAATTGAAATATTATCAGCGGGGACGTCACAAACGGGTCGGAATTTCGCGGGATCGATTCAATAAAACCGATGTGCGTTGAAAGCTTTTTAAGCGTTAAATCGCCTGCTCTCACCTTACTCTTCCACCGCGAAATTCAGAATGAAGCGGCTGTAATCCCGTACTTTCACCTTCCCGCGACGAAGCTTTTAAGCATTCTGCTTCGATCGGATCTTGTTTTCCGCAAATATTGACACGTTATCTATCGGATGTCCTCGACCCACCCCCGTTTCTCTCTCGCTTACTCATCAGCATCAGTTTACCGCGCAAAAGTTGTCCGGAATTTTCCGCGAAAATCGCAGCGTTATGTGTTATTATTTCGCGCTCAAATTGAATTCCGCGTCGCTTCATTTCGAAATTCACAATTTCGCACGACTACATCCGTCCAGATCTCGTTTATGTTATATGAGGTTGCGGCGTAGCGGCGGTGAATCCGTTTCAGCTCCGATTTTAATTTTGCTGAATGTCTTAGACGTAAGCAAACACGATTCATATTACGAGCTAACCGACTTCAAAGAAACTGTGTACAAATAGAAAACGCAATACCGGAATACATCTATGTCAACAATAATCAAAACTCAAATTGGAATTGCAGGTACTCCTGCTGGCGCAAAATGATGATGTCTGTGCCAACAGTTCCTCAAAATGCACCCTTTGTGTCTGCAGGCGCAAAAGCTCGGTTATTAACAACTCGGACTAAAAATAGAGAACGAACCGGTGCGAATTAGTTCCGGAATTGATTATAACAATCGTTTTTTGATACCGAACTGATGTGGGTTCGGTTTCGGTTTGTGTGTTTGAGCTTTCGGCCAGTCCGTTTGTTTTAGAAATCAGTTTCGAAAGTCAGATGCAGGCGGAATTCGGAATTAGTTTGGCGTTTGAATTCCCTTACTACGTCTAATCATTGAGGAAGAGACGTGCCGTGCAACCCTTAAAACGCGCTCGAAAGCTTCACGAGACTCTTTTTCTACCCCTTCAAAATGTGCAATTTGGCGACCGAACCAAACGTACTCTCATCACTAGATTTTCACACAGAGCTCCGTATAAAACTCGGCATTAATTGCGGCTCGTATCGATAACTTTTGATTACAACTGGGAGAATGTAGCGTGCAGAGAGACAACAAAAGGGTACTTTTTAAAAGTCGTGTTTTTAATGTTTATTGTGATGTGGATGTCGCACAGTAAAATCCGAGCGTTCAGTGTCGATAAAAGTGTTTAGAATTGCGTTTTCCGCACACGTAACGACAAACTAATGGTGGATTCGCCATGGGAATGATCGATCCGACGAAATCCGGACCGGGATGTAAACAGGCCTGTAAAGCCCATATTAGCAATTATCGGGGCATATCGTAAATCCAGCATAAAGAGCCCTCCCATCATTCGTGCAAAACCCGTCCGAAATTTTATATTAAAATACGGCAAATAATAAAGTGATGCAAATAACAGTAGTGCGTCTCTTATTACTCGATAAAATAATGAAAGACCCCGTTTCGAATATTTAAAAGCTCAACCGAGTGCCCAGAGCGGTAGGTAATAACTGAGCTCAATATTGGATTCCTTTTTCGGGATACCTTACACGCCCTTAATGAAAGTAGGGAGGATTATTACGGCACCCACGAAACTTCAATGGCCCTACAAATTGCAAGGGCTCCCCCCTAACGACTAGTGCCGTAATTCCCCCAAAATAATCAATGCTGTTACCCTTCAACCCGATTTTTGGGCAGATTTCCCGGTTGCAATATGGTGGCGTTTTAATTCCGGACATATTCGGTTGATTTACGCGACTCGCCCCTGCTGCGGAATAAAGTGACCCGCGTTATAAGGGCGGAAGAAAAATCGCGGGGTCGAAGTCGAGGGCACATGCCTTAAAAGCTCATTGGTTAAAACGGGCGTGTTTCTTGGAAGGTTAATATAGCGTTTGCTTAACGCTAACTACAAAAGTTTCCGCCGGTAATTGTAAAACTTGCTGCAAATTTGTGTGTAGCTGGGGCCATTACAGCAATGTTTCGCACTTTTGGGGGTGAAAGTTTACGCTCCGCGTTACTAAATAATGCACGCCGGCTCGTGATGTATATCGGCCGTAATGGAAAAGAATTCCTCTCCCTCTTCGGCCCTCTTCTGGTAAATCAAACCGAGGAAAACAAATTACATCGACACTGCCCTGACAGTCGCGCGCCCCCTCGAAATACTCCGGGCCCGCTGCAACCGGAGCCGTTTCCAGACACGTACTTAAACTCGTAAAAAATGACACAATTTGTTTAGGTAAACGCTTTATTGCTAATCATTTGCGGTGACTCAGGCTCAGAGAGCCTGATGCCTCTCCCGCATTTGTCACCCGGTATAATTTCGCGAATGTACAATGCAAGTCGAGGGAAGAGGTGCGTCCTCGAAATAAATCCGATTTAAATTTATACGGCTCCCTCTAGAATGGCGAGGAAGAGATTCATATTTCGAGCGAAAAATAAACTCGCATTCCCTTATTATTGTTACAGTCATTGGGGCTATTTTGTAAAGCCGTTTGCACGTTGCGCGGCCGATTGTGTAGTGATACAGGGAATACGGCACCTTTCATTGTTCGAGTTAAATTTTAATTGCCCATAAATTCGAGCTAATTGCACCTGGAATATCGCAATAACAACGTAAACGGAGAAAGTGGAACTGGGGAGGATTTACGGGCCGATAACTCGATGGGTGCTCAAAACGGCCCGAAAAAGGGCGAAAGGTTTTTTCGATTTACTGAAGCCCTTAAACCGGCTGTGAAGAAACAATATGTCGCCTGCTTTTTCCCGAGGCTTGTCAAATCGTTCCGTAAATTAGTGTGGGGCGCTTTCGCGAATAAATTCCCGAAGGTTAAAACGGACGAGATCGTTATTGGCGCAATTCTAACCCGGAGCAATCGGCAATTGCAGCCGAACGACAGGCAAACGTACGTAAATTCAACGTGTCTCAAACTAATTAAAGTAGTTAATTCCGTTTCCGGAACGAACGGCGCCCCATTATTCGTCCGCTCTGAGGTCCTTCGAGACGGCGGCTGCCGAGACGGTCCCGGGGGCGCCTCTTTACGCCCCCATTCGGACCGACGATTTCGCACCCTCCGCGGCCATTTTTAACCGTTCATTTCGGATCGGGGCGACCCGGAAAAACGTCGACCCTTTTCTGCAGTCCGGGTGCATTCCGGTCGATGCCGGATGAGTAATGTTCGGATCTCGCTTTATTAATGCGCAGTCTATTACCGGAAAATTATTCAGAGTAACCGGAACGCGCTCATAAACACCGACATTAACGTGCCGACGATTTAAAACCGTACGAAATTGCTCTTTTTTCCGTCATCGGCATTTGTAATGGTGATTTGTAGTGAAAAACCCCGCGATGAAAATACCGGATTGTGTGCGCATGCATGTGAACGGCATTTGGTGAATTTCATTTGAGTTTTTTTCGATTGATCAAAAGCGCCACTACGAAAAGGTATAACCCGGGCCATGTTAAACGAGAGCCTAATGTGTGGCGCTCAAAATAACTCGTATAAATTTCTGTATAGGATTGGCATAAAACTGGAAATACATTTATGAAAGGCGGCCATTATTCCATAAAACTTTATTACGTTCCACCACTTTCCAAGGGAAAAGTCTATTTAAAAATACAGAGAGTTTTATACGCGAGCGCTTGTATTTTTTTATCGGTCGTAAAGGAAGGGTTGGGGTGAAGTTTTAAATTTGAAATTTGTCTTAGAGATGGGGGTATTCCTCCGTCTCGCCCGGTAATTTGTGTAAATGACTGTACAAGCCGGTAACGGGGCGCTGTCTAATTAAAAAAGTCGCCCTCGGAGCAGAAAACCTGCACGTTTAAATGCAGGGGCGGCGGAGAGTGGAAGATAAATAAGGGGATGGGGTCCGTAGTGCCTACTTGTAGCGGTAAATGAACTAAATATTTGCCCCATTTGTTTGCGAAAACGAATCCGCTCGATTCGCCGTAATACTATAATAAAATCGTCGGTGGTCAAGAACTTTCGAGCTTTCGAGCTTTTCAAAACCCACCCTCACAATTAGTCTGTTCTTGATGGCGACCGGACGTTTTACAGAATTAATTTCGCCCCTTTCAGGAGCAATGAGCACGGGAGGTCACTCTCGCACGCATAACAATATTCGATAAATTAATCATTTATTTTGTCGCCGCCGGCGGCCGAAATCACGTGTTATTGTTACATACGTTGGAAATGGAAATTCGCTGCCCAAGGGGTTTTCCATTGTTTATCCGCTAATTAACTCAACAAATCGGGCGAATTTAGCGAGAAAATCGCTAATCGCCGCACGGGGTTAAGTCAATTTATTGCCAACGTGAACGATTTTATTTATACAGCCCCTTTCACCTACAAACATTTGAAAAATTGCGACGCCGATGGGGAAAAGCGTCCTTTTCATCTGCATATTGGCCGTTATTTATGCGATTTTGGTTTAAACAAAAATCGGATTTAAACAAATGGTTCACGGTAAATCGGAAACCAAATTTCATCTATTTTATTGTTATAAATTTCCACTTGCCAACGACGTCATATTTATCTGCATATACCGGTAGAGCTATACATTGCACATGAAAAATCGGACAATTGTGCGAGGATTTCCCATTCATGTCTATTTCAGTGCAATATCGATGATATTATAATAAATTCCTATATTCGGATTTGAAATAATATTATTTAAAATAATGCCACTGTTGATTTATACATTTCGTTCTATAATAATCGGAGGTATAGGTGGAAAACCCTAAAGTCACTCCTCCATAAATAAACACCCCGAATATGTATTAATAAGTCGGTATCTTTGTTTCCCTGAAAGCATCATTTTTATTTAATCCATCCGAGCAGTGGATGGTGAAGGTGCACACAAGTTAAGACTTCAGTTTTGACGTCATTTATTCATCAAAAACCTCTCATATCCAAAACTGGGTTGATCTCTATACTTCAGAATTGTGCACCGTTTTTAACCCCGATAAATAATTGATTGAAGAAATTTATTAATATTTGAATTTTTTTCCAGAGGGACGCGCTAAATTTGGAACCGACCAACGTAGCGAGCTGTGTTTCCAAAGGGAAGAGTGAGGTATGTGGGAAATTTTATCCATCTATAATATAAATTTTACGATTCCGGGTGGAGTGTGCGACATACGAGATGTTTCTTTTTGTTGTAAACATAAGTGGCATTCATGATTCAGGCGCATTTCTTAAACTGTTGTTATTTTATGTATTACACCGAGACATACGGGACGGGAGTCTGCACTGCATGCGAAACTTTTACACGAGACGGCGGCGCACCGGGGGGATGACTGCAAATTCCTTTACTTTTATGCGTCACGTTCTCCACCTAAGAAATTGCATTTTAAATTATGACAGGGCCGAGCGAGAGATATGGCCACATGTCTTTTTCCGTTCGGACGGGATTTAACCCACATTTTTTCTCGTTCCGGCACATCTCCTACCTTCTCGACATTATTTCACCATGAATATGTATTTATATTCGTTCGGGTGAGAGGGAACAACAGAATAATAATGCGCAGGAGAGGAGAGTCGCCTCCGCCTTAATGAATTTCAAATTCTCTTCATTTATTCAATGGTTCCTGTGTTATTTCCCGGATTTTTGTGCTCCTCCCGTTCTCCTGCGAATTTACATTTCCTGGAGCCGCGAATTCCAGCGGTGTCACTTTCTGGCCCGCCAATTACCCGGCCGGAGAATAGTTAATTGCGCCGGAGAGATGAGACCGAAACAGGTACACCCGAGAGGGAAGCGCATTTTTGACGACGAAATAATTCACCCCCTTCAAGGGAGAGAATGCAAATTCGCGCCTCGCCTGTTCCGCGGGTACCGCGTAACTGCGAAATGCTCGAGTGAAATTTCTTGAAAATCAAACGCAAACAACAATATCTATCTAATCTAAAGAGGGCGGCGTGTTTGTTTTCCGAGGGTTGTGAGTGCCTCGCTCGCTGGGGGAAGTTGTGTGGATGCAGGTGCGATTGCCGGGGCTCAGGGTGGCTTTTCCGTTTCTTTTTCCCGAGTGAAATAACGCAATTTCCAGCGGATACACTCGTATATGTTAAACGCTCTCTCCTCTGGATTTGCGTACACACATGTGTTTTGCGCCGAATTTCCGGCGTCTCTTATTCCGGTAACCCGGACGAGTAGCGACGTTGATAAATATCTGTATAAGCGACCGAAATCGAGCTCTTTATTAAAAGCGGCCCGTCGATCGAAACGCGTCTCGTCACTGTCAATGATGGGAGGAAGGAGGAATAAGTGCGACACGTTCGCTTTCGGAAGGGGCGAATTTCGTTGACGAGGGACCGAGCGTTTATACCTCTCTTTCGTGAAACAGGTCCGCTTATCGGCCGCATCTCTCGCCTCTGTATGTTTCACTTTTCTCTCGTCCCGGGGATGCGATGACGGTTCATTGCGGAAACTACCCATTCACGAAACGAAATGAAATACGCGCTGTCGGTTCGCATTTTTGCCGATAACTGCGAGCCGCATTTACCATTTTTCGAATTCCTTTTTTCGCGTCGAATGCTGGGTAATTTTACGAGCCGCCACATCGTCAGCGAAACGCATAAAACGCAAAAATCTGTCACGAACAGAAACGAACAATGTGCTACCTGTATGTGGGGTGGAGTAGCTCATAATGAACCGGAGTCTCAATTGAACCTCTGATGCTAATTCTCCTCGAGTGACCTAATTTATTAAAATAATGCCCCGAAGTTTTCTCGGAGTCGCCAAGAATTTTCCCGAAGTCTCTCGGAGTTTTTCCGAAGTCTCCTGGACTTTTTCCGGCGCCATCCATGGTTTTCCGAGGTTTCCTCGCAATCTTCCCAAATATTTCACAGAATTTTCGCTCAGTTGAAAAATGTCAAAACCAATTAACATTTTAGAATTTTAAATGTTGCTCGAATGTCGTCTTTCTGAAAATTGCTGGTAAACTGAGAAACCGATGTTACACGATTACTAGCGCGCCCCTGTGGATTATTCATAGCAATACTAACGAGAAAGGCTGATACAAAATGTTAAGAACAGACTTATTGGTTTGAAAGCGATGATTTATTCCATTTCAATGTGAATATTGTATGAAAACCGTACTATTACTTAGGTACTAAAAAGCATTGAAATTTTTTTCATATTGAAACACTCACACCTCCCAATTCACAATAAAAAACAACAGCTAATTTCAATAAATTACCGTGAAAGCATCGTCAAACGAAAAATGCCACGAGATGTCCCAAATTTTAGATTTTTTGGCATATGACCTGTTTACACTAGAGTAGACCTTTTATGTATCATGCCGACTTTAGTTCAGTACAATGAATATCATTCAGCCATTCACACCAAAGTATCAGTGATTTTCAAGAAAAGTTTGAATATGAGAAACCTTTATGTTACGAAATAACTATTTCATCCACCGCTAGGGTAATTTTTACTTACTCAACTCTAGTTCAGTGATACCGGAGAACATTATTACAGGAGAGATCGGGAAAACTTTTCCGCAGTCTGAAGGCGCACGTGTATTTCCCGGTAGATACTAAGAAAAGTTTGCGAATTAGGTACAATCATCATGAAGTTATACCGTATAACGTAAGTACAACCTACGAAGAAGTTGAATGCGTTATCCTGATGCATCCGTCCGTCAAGCACATCAGATATAGTTCATCCGTATTTAAGTAATCGAATTTAAAACAATGCGATCCTCTGATATATCGAATGATTTATACCGTTTTTATGTGCGCACTTCAAGCCATCAAGGGGCGCCGAAAGCGCGATCCATCATTTAAAATACCCATATACCTGTTTATCATCCGATGGGTGCGTGCCGGGTTTGTAGGCAGTAAGCGTCAAAAGCTCGTTTCTGATTGACGAACGACATGTCTTTCAACGTTGGTCATGATCCAGAAGCGCACGAGACGTATTACGAATATGAAAAAAACGCACGGGACGTCGTATTAATTCAATAGAACTTGTCACGATAACATTGACAAATGCGATTTTGAACGGCCCCACTGCGGGTCCGGCTCGCGGTAATTATCGGGTCGGGGACTGTCGAAACGCAATGCGATATTTAGACCGAAATTTTCGTTTTAGGCCCCCATCGATACCGTTTTCGGGAGTGCGGCGGAAATCGTTACACGGTTACACGGTTACACGTGTAATTTGCCGCGTTATATGCGGACCCCGGTTTGTCCCTTCTTTGACGGATTGTTTGGAGAAAAGGCCGACTGACTAATCGCGCTTTCGCGTGACCCCGCAATAATGCCCTCGCTGACACGACCCGTTACTTCCCCGGCAATGCGCCGAGAAATTTGCCTTGTTTATGTTTTCAATATTCCTCAGGATTACGGCCGGGACTCGAACGGAACCGAGTCTTAAATCAGCCGCGTTATTGGGTACAGCGCAGCGACTTCGTCCGGGATTTATCGTTAGCTCTGTATACGCGCAATTGAAAAAGTAATGAACTCCCACATACGCCGAGAAATTAGATTTATCGCTTCGGTGGAGTTTGCTGGTGTTAATAACCTTTTTCTTTGAATACGCTAACTTTATTTAGAGGATCCTTTTATCATCAAATCTGAACTGTCTTTTGATATTGAATTACGACTTGGCTCTTTTCGCAACGCTAATTAATAAGCGTAACTCGCCGGGCAACTTTATTAAACAAATTTGCATCCCGAATTCGGTTCGAAAATATTGTTATTTGCTAATTGAAGTCGGGATCGGTCTGCGAATAATACCGAAATGACGTCGCCGACATGAAATTGAAATTAATTTCGAGTCCGCTCCACTCTCTGACCTTATTTGTAATTCAAATGGCTCCTCTCGAGGATACGATGGAACAATAATGCATTTCTGGCTACCGTGTGTCCCAGACCGGATCCCGCCGAAATGGGAGCGTTTTCGCAATGTCCTAGAAACCGAACGAACATCATATGAGGACGAAATCGTGTCGCATATCACGTGAACCGAACAACCCCCGGCTTTATTAATAAACTAATTTCCAGGGGAACAGGCCGCAATAACATACAAAATCGCGTTTTCTCGCCGTTCCGAACCGAGAGAGGACTTGTGTCTTCTAATTACCTACCTCAGCGATAGCATCTTTCCACGCTCACCTCGTCCTGGGGCGCCATAAAAGAGCGCCGTATTTTTACAGAATACCCCATCAGCCCGAATTGCTGTAACTACACACGAAGCAAACCGCTAAATGTACTCATCCATTATCTTTTATCTCGGAACTGGGTCGGTTCATTGAATGTAATTTAAGAACAACGCCCTCAGGTTCCACACACGAGAATTGCGGACGATGTGACTGCAGTGTCCCCAAATTGGTGTTAAATTAAGGGGACGTTATAGGGACGTGTGCGGACGGTCGAATTCGAGCGACATTTCCCGGGACGCGACGAGGGAAATCTCCACTGAAAGTTGGAAAAGAATAACGTGTCGAGAAATTTGAAACTTGACGCGGCCAATTATCAGAGAGTGGATGCACTTTTGAGACGTCCAGATTAATTCCCGCGGAACCAACAGAAGGCAGCAACTAAATAATTAAGATGAAAGCGTCTGCCGCCGGTGCCAAACCGCGCCGGGTGCCGTCGCATTTTCAGCGTTTTCTGTCCCGTTTTTCCGCTCATTTACTGCGTTCGGTACTTTGGCTAATTGTGGAGGCGAATGTGTGCATCCGTCGGCATATCGCATTTTAATTGCGCATGATAAACGACGCGAATTCGGCCGGTTCTTCTGATGATGATGGCTTGCCTCGTCGAGTCGGCGAAACGCTCGCATTTAAAAATTCCGAATAATCGCCATCTGATTGCGTCTATTCAAAAGCGCTCAAGTTTTTGCCCCTAATTAGTCCGACTCCGGTCTGATGCCCACTCGTATAGGCGTTTGCGTCGTCCTTTGCCGGAGATCAATTACACGCGTTATTGAACTGGACGCAGCCGCTTCAATTGCACGAGAGCGTCGTCTTATGGTGTTCGCCCCGGTAAACGGTTCGTAACGCATATAATTTCGCGACGTATAAATCGGCTTTATGTTGCACTTGGGATCGAGGCAGGTGCACTTAGCGGCGTGCAGTTTCACGCAATGAATCTCAAAGAGGGGCGAGATTATGGCGGCGCAAGCTCACGAGAGGACCCTCGAATCAACAATTAGCGAGAAGAAGAGCCCTGTGATAGGTTCTGCTCAAAGTTGCACAAAAAACGGGAATCGCGCACCGTTATCAAATTTTACGGTCCTGTCAAGTTGCCAAAGAAAGGGTGACCCTTCCCAAATTGATCCATTCGACTTAGAAATCATCAAAACTTGCATTGTCCGAAATTTTCCTCGAAATTTAACTGAAAAATAATCAATGAATTTTAACAGATTGAACCGAGAGTTGAACTTTGATTTTTTCACTAAATAGTAAATATTAAAGTCTTGATAAAATGATAAATGATGAAATTTTTGCTAGATTTGTAATTTATACCACAGATTCACAGTAGGTATTTCAACTCGTTCATTAGAGAATTTCATATATTAGTGAGAGACATTACAAATTTAACATAAGATTTCGTCCATAGATTTCGTCTAATTTTTATGAGGAAAGCACATAAAAAGTATATATTTTCCATAAATTTTAGTTGTTCACGTATTTCAAAAAATCTTAACGAAAAGTAGGACATTGACGAGGACATTGAGTAAATTGACTAAAATATTGAAAATTCAACTATTGATTTTGTGAACCTAAAATTTAATTCATACTATTTCTAATTATTAAGTAAGTATTCTCTAATTTCGTTTTGTGAAAAAGATCACTGGCAATTTCAAACTGTTTGTCTATATTCTATTATACAATTTTTCAAGGCGTTTCACAAGTACTTTCACCCAGTTTACATTTCAAGAAAAGTTGCATACGCTTTTGCAAATGACAGTAAATGACTATGAATGAACGATTTTCATTGAAATTTTGCACCGAGTTTTGCACATGACCGCCATCCAGATACTTAACTACTGAATTGTTTAATTCGAAGCAATTTATGAACTTGCATTGATATTCTCTTTCTGCAGTATTTTAAAAAGAGTAATTCAATTGGAAATGCAAGAACAAGTAGAGGTTCAACGTAGACGCCGGTTTATTGTGAGGGACTTTACGCCGATCCGTTTAATTATTTATCGCTTCTTTCGCTTATGGCCTTATTTGTTCATTATCTTCACGCACCGTCACCGCGCTCACTTCGGGGGAAAATCAGTTTCGTGACGTACACACAATGCAATTTTAATGAAGTTTGAATTTACGACTCGGAATAAATTGAACAGTTTTCGCGTAAGTGGCAATTTCGGCAACTCAGGTGGAAAGTGATTCGCCGCGTATCGCGTGGAGGCCGGATGGGGTGAAACGTCGTCGCCGGCGTCGATCGACGACCGGAAAACGGGATCCGGGCCCTTCTCCGTACGTAATGTCGTACCCATCACCATCGAATTAACCAGTGCGGTCGCATTGTAGGACGAATTTGCATGGGAGCGTTCTAAACCGAACCGTTCCGGAACACATGCACACGCCGCTCTCTGTGCGCGCTGCAATCCATTAGCCACACTTTAAACTGCAATCTAAGCGAATGGCAAATTGCTACAACTTCCAAGGGACAAACACGCCGACTCTCTAAAGCGCGTTTTGTACCGAATAATTGAAACCGCCTGCATCCTGGGCTCGGTAAGCGCACGAGACAACCGGAGACAAAACTGGGACCGTCTTCCGGGCACCCTCGGTCTAATAATTGATTTCTATGTGCAAATAATCCCATCGAGTTGGCTTTATGCCTTGAAATTGACACTCTTGCTTGTGTATTTTGATATGATACCGTTTTTGTTACAATATTTGTAAAAACTATGTAGGTCAAACGAATCAAAACTTGAAAACTGATATGAACTAATGGAACTCTGTAAAAAGTTACCAACCGCTTTCGTAAAGATTCAAATCGTAACAATTTTTTGAGAAATCGTCCGGAAAATCATACATCATGGTATTTATAGTTAAATTCGACGTCTGGAAAATGTCAGTTTACCCGTTTACCTAACAGTTTAGATTGCTAATCAAGATGTCTTGAAAAGTTACATTTCAACAGAAATTAGAAAAAAAAAAATGTTCAAATCGATTTATTTCGAATGTGGCGCCTTCTATCGATGTTTACCAAGAGTACTTTTTTTCGTGAAAAGCCTCATATAATTTCATGATATGTTGTCCAAATTCGAAAAAAGCATCATGCAAAAAAGTTAGGAAGATTTTTTTACCACCGCCTCCCCTAGATGACCCGCCCCTGGTGGAAATTTTGAATTCTTTCCTATTCCATTCTGTTGAGCATAAAAAGGTTAATAATTGTATCAAAGCTAATTTCTGGAGACCGTGTAGAAACTGCATGGACGTCAAAATTAATACGAACAAGTCTTTTTAGCAGATGAAATTTTCCGGGACGAATTCCTAAAAGAAAAGTCCGGAATCTTCCTATGTATAGGACTATTCTTCCTGTGAATATTCTCTTTCCGGATTTGTTATGTAAAATATTATTGCATAAACTGCCAAAACTAAAAGTTCAAATGAATCTATCCACGGGAAACCAAAACATCGGCCTCCTGAAATTTCAGTGAAATTCAAGGTGTCCTAACTCCGGAAAGAATAAATTTTCTGGAAAATTTGTGGTCCTTGGAAAACTGAATTCTTCCTCTTCCCTTATCTGAAATAATAATAATTGGATTTTTTCAATGGCTCGGAAATACGTTCTTATATTTTTCTTTTGGCTTACATTTTTGCAAACTCTGTGGTTCTCCTGAAAATTTAGATGGATTGAAGCTAATAACAAGAGTAATGAAATTGGTGGGCGCCGTCTAACGCAACAAAACCGTATCCGTTTGCTAAATTAATTGCATAATTAAGGCAGCGGTGTAGCTTTTCACGGTGACAAAATGCAAAGTGAATCAAATCGAGCGCCGAATCCTTTTCGAAATGAATTATTGATAGGCCGTAATCGGCGTAATTGGCGGGAAGTAGGTACGCGCTTTAACGTTAAATTCACGTTTACCGTTTTAACGTCGCGCTGTTTATCCGCGCACGGCGGAAAGCTCGAGTTTATATTGTTCGAGTATAATTCTCAAAGCTTTTTTTAAACCACTTTATAGAGTATACGCACTTCCAGGCTCGTATAAACGCGTTTCTCGAAAGCCACTCGTTCGGTTGCTCCCCACTTCCCAATTAACAATGAGCTTTTTAAGCGGAACGTATATACAGGTAGATACACCACACAAGAGCTTTCGCCGCCCGGCTACTCTGCCTTTTCCTCGATGGCCGTATATTTTTCCGACCCACATTTTAGGAATTCCGTTTGGTGTCACTTTCCGTATGTGTAGAGTTTAATCAATTTATTTTTTCCAATTGGTTTGACAAAAGACTTTTTGCGTGAGCCGCTCTTTTGATAATTTCTTTTCGGTCGGTAATTCCCTTTGAAATCGCCACCCGGTATGGATGTCGAACTCGATTTCCAGTCGGCCGCACGCCTAATCCTCGCCGAAAAGTGCACGAAAACGGCGTGCGAGTGCTTGAACTTTTTCGAACCGCCGGAATCTGCCGGAGAAAAAGCGGGCGCGCTTATTATCGAGTGGCATCACGTAGTGCATTTAAACTACACACTCAGGGCCCCGACAAACATCTATTTACCCTCTCTCGCGATATCGATCCGGGCGCGGGGGATGCTTTTTCCCGGCGATGGGGTGCCTTTCGAACTGCCGGCGAAACTGCACTTTCGAGCGGTCGCCGTCCCGAAACTGCGGCCGTTCCGAAAATGGACTTGCCGCGTCCGGATTGCATCCGCGAAAGCTCGAAAATGGAGCTTTCGCGTTTAGCATGCGAATGAACGGTCTATCGGTGCATTTTTCGGGGCGAACGGAAAAGGGGCGTTCCGGGTGCGAACCGAAGGAGGCGCATTCGACTTCTGGCTCCATTAAACTTTTGGCATCTAATTTAATCTGGCGCAAGCGGGAATCCCGAAACATGAAAAGTTACCCAGTTATCCACTTGTTCTATAAATTCGGGCTCGTAACGTGACAGTTTTACATACGGCCTGCTTTATATTCCACATAACTTCATAAAACCGCACGATTCGTACACGTACTAGTCGACTCGGCTCCGGTTATCGTTATTAAATACGCGTTCACGGAGGGCGTCGAACTGGGCCCGAATAGGCGCGATTTTCGTGAATTTCGCCAAGTGTTGTAAATTCGCGTTCGAATTCATGCGTCATTTAATTACCGGGTGCGTTTTTCGGGCGCTAATGACGCGCCCGGGTCGTTCCACCTGGCCCATTTAACTTGCCAAATGGAAAAAGGATATAAATCCGGAGCGGGTAAATATATAAATCGCGAAATGACCAGTGAACAAACAAGGCGAGGATTTACGACCCGGCTCTCCAGTGTTAAAACCTCCGACCGAAAGACGGCAAAAAGTATCAGGCGCGCTTTCAAAATTAATCTTTCGCTCCGGGGAATCCCCCTTTTTATATATATTTCTTTGTGTTTTCGCATGCTGTTTAAGCGCGGTATTAACGTAATTCGCCCCGCGTAAGAAGAACGGGGAAAGAGAGGCGACGTCTTCGCCCGCTTTATTTTCATCGGTTTCTGATATTTTCGGACGCCTTGGTTTCCCGAGTGCCCCGGGGCAGACTTCCTCGTAAATTTAGCGGTTTTCTCGTCGGCGATCTACAATAAAATATAAATCACAATGGGATAATTCCCCACCACTATAAATTTTTCCGAGGATTTTTCTTATTTTTATGTAAGCGTTTTTACGGCCCGTATTCAATAAGCCTCCGGTCGTCTCTACCCTAGATCCGGAACGAGTAAGAATGATTCCGGGCATGATTCATTAAACCCACCGTTAAAAAGTTACAACCACTCCAACCTCTCCAAACAACTAAAGAAATACCGCCATAATATACACAGTGGAAACTTTCATTGAAATAAATTACGTAAATCGGAAATGGGATGATCTATAAAAAGCACTCGTATGTTTCGGCTCGAATTTCTAAAGGATCAAACTCGAGGTCAAAATGCACTAGAGAATTACCATTAATTTTTAGGAATCATCTAAATTCCATGTTAATTTTGAATTATTTTCTGTATTATAAATTATAATAATGCAAACCGAACTGTAGGCCGATTTTGCCTCTTTTGATAGTTGACATTTCCAAAATGGTGCCAGCATTTTGTCAAGTTCTGCATACAAGAAATTATTCTAGTCCACCTTTAAAAGTTCCTCCAAATCTGAAAATTACATAATGTAGAAATTGCTGAAATTGGTATTTTGACCAATTTTCAGGCACTAAGAAAAATTGACCGATTTTGATGACATTTTCAGGGTGTGCTAAAAGGAGTATCATCTCAGATCTACACGAATTTCACATCACTAATTCATGCCAGAAAACTAGACCAATATATTTTGATAGATTTTTTAAAGGGTCTTTGTTGTGAACAAAATTTCTCGAGATGTTATTTTTATAACATCCAACAGGTTTCGATAGACACAGCGGCTGACAAGAATGAAAGCATCAATCATTTCTAACACCATTATTGAGATTTTTCTACATTTATTGGAAAAAGTTCAAACTATTAAACAAACGATCGAAAACTACTACCTTTTGCACTTTTCCAAAATTGAAAGAGCACACTGATGCTGAAAAATCATTAGAAACAGTCAAAATACTCGGGATCTTCCGGGGACTTCTTTTTTATTCTGTTTAACCATTTACGGGGTCACAAGTGGATTCAATGTTTAGTTTTTCAATCGTTCGATCTCTACATAAACCAATCCTAAAAGTTGTAAACCATAAAAGAAGGGACCTATAATAAGCGAACTTCCTTATTTTGCATTTGAAGACCATATTTCATGGAAACTTTTCTCCGAGAGAAATCTGCCCTGAAGCGTTTCTACATCAATATTGAATCACGCTGTATATCACCATATAAGATTTTTCTTTCTCGTGGGTTTTTTGTGTTCAAAGCGTGAGATTCGACCGAGCTTATCCGATGATAGACACTAAAGCTCTCGATAAAGCTCGCAATAATAATCGAGAAAAACGCGAGCTCAATTAACGAACCTGAGACGATTTCCGTTCCCGAGCGAACGACGACCCCGGGAGCTTTCGGCGGTTCGACTATCCGCGAAATTGGTCATAAGTCGGGCGATCAAAATTGAATAAGGCGCACACAGAGCGCCGGGTCATCAAAAGGAGCGTGGCGTTTCTGCCGAATCACGACGGCCGTTAAGTCGACCTCTTTTTCGGACCGCGGAAATGCTCTGCCCCGCCGCCGATTCCCCGAGGGAGCGACTTCTTATAGAGCCGGGAAGAAGCCGAGTCCCGGCGGCGCAAAAAGCCCCGATCGGTCGATTGGTCCAGAAATTGGCGTGTAAAACCGGACACGTCTGAGCATACGATTCCGTTCCGTAAGGAGCTTTCCGTGCGTCTCGCGAAATTTACTACCCCCCACATTTATCGCCCCGTAAGCACCCACTTACGACGGAAATATTTCTGAATCTTTCGCACTGCGTCCATCAAGCCGCCCTCTTATTCCGCCCCTCGTCTCGCGATGATTGATGCGGAGAGATCCGTCTTCTCATTATCCTCGATCGTCGTTATTAGGGTCTCAGTCGATATCGAGCGTGCACTGGTATAATTCGCGATAATTGATAATTGATTTTTCTTTACAGCATTTCGACTGCCGCAACCACATCCGGGTGATCCAGTCGATGGGGGACGGCAGCCGATTATACATTTGCGGGACCAACGCTCACAATCCCAAGGATTGGGTAGTCAATGTAAGTAATGCCAATTTACGATTTTTAAATTGCATTCCGCAATCCCGAATTCGAAAACCCACACCTCCATTTCACCGATTTCGTTTAAGCCTTTTCGTTAATCCGCCGCAAATCCCTCGAATTTGATTGCCTCTTTGCACCTCGACCCTTTCACAAATGGCGAGCGCCAAATAGAATCGACCCCTCTTGGTGAATTTATCGCAAAATTATGGTTTTTATAATTCAAGTGCGCTCGCTGTATCGAACTCGATACGACCGTATCATTACGACGATGGCTGAAAGTTTTAAAAACGTAACCGATGTGGGATGCTATTAATTCGTAATAATAATCAACGGGGTGGTCGTATCGATTTTGCCGGCTCGATTCCTCCTTTTTCTCCGGCCATGGTATACGTGGTAATTACGGTTCGACACCGTAGCAATTACGCTGCATCCACACACAATAAGTCGGGTTACAAACTGCATTAATTATTCAGTTCGAGGCGTATCGATATAATTGCGGGTTTCCGCACTTATATTGCCGTGTAAACAGTGTAATTACCGAAGTTATCCAAGAAACGGCAGTATGTGCACATGAAAATTTAATAAGTGTTTGGCCATCACGATCCATCATTAACCCACCATCGATGCCGACGACCCATTTCTTTGTATCGCATTTTTGCGAAATACTCCCCTCATTACGAGTCACTTTTAAATAGTTCAGGGAAATTCAACTCGAAAGGAATTAGAAACTGCGATTTTGTTATTGGATGTGATGGACATTCGATATTAATAAACTAAAAATGCGAAAATGTAAAACCGAGTGTAAAACTTTCAAAAACCGGAAGGAGTAAAATTTTGACAATTCGGATAACTTCATTGGTGAAATTAGAAACCAACATTTTCCAAAATCTCAGATGGGTTCAAGTGAAGAATCTTTAAAAAAAAATTGAAGAAAAAGGGGCATCGAAACTGCCTTTTTTCATTTATTAAATCTAGAATTAACAATAATTTTATTTAAGGTAATTTGATGAACTAACCACATCCGGTGACAACATTGTTTTTAATTTGCCTAAAATTTCATTACATAGCCATTTTCTGGGCGATGATGTTGGAAAATGATGATTTCTCATTTTACACATTAAGGGGAGCATGTATGTACCATGAGACGGAAGATTGAGGTGCTACATGAGAGAGACAAGGATGGGGGTAGATTTAGTTTCCAGAGTATCTCAAAAACTAGCGAAAATTTTTCGATGCGGTTTTGGCCAATTGGAAGAGAATCCTCTTCTGTTGGCTCTGAATGTAAAAGGCGATTTATGTTTGAGATTTATGAAAACAACCAATTTGGGTCTCAAATTCAATTACAACCATGCTGTATTTACATGTAGCACCTCAATCTTCCGTCTCATGCTACATGCGCCCCTTATAATTTTGAATTTTTGGTCTTTTGAAGTTGATTATTAGCTCTTCGTCAGTGTTCACTAAGAAAATGTCATAATAAAGTTCACTGGTAATGATTGCAATTTTTACATTTTTAAAATTCCGAACAGTAGTTATGGGGTATTCTGAACACTGATGGAGGGTTAATATCAGATGTAAACGTACAATAAGAAAATGGCAGTTTCAAATTTTTGTCGGGTTGTCTTGATTTTCGACGTATTTTCCCTGGATAATGGATAATTGAAACGCATACATAAATACATCCTAATGATACCATAGAGAAACTCGGTCGGGTGGGTAATTCTCCAGAATTAAGTTTGTTTAACATAAATTGAATATTTACTCAAGTCTGAGGCTTATTTGAGCGCTACTTCCTACGAGATAAAACACCCGAACCGCAGATCTTATGTGTAAGTAAGTCTAGACTCGCGATTTAATTGGTGGCGAATCTTCCACAATTCTGTGTGATTTCCGGATGTTTTGGATATCGTTTTGATGCAGATTTAATTATCAATTGCGCGGGGGTCTCGACTTTGCGATAATTCCGGCGACGGAGAGAGAAGCGCAACAGGTGTAATTTGTTGGTCGCGGCTCCGGCGTTCCGGTTTTGCATGCCCTCCGGGCGGCGATAATTCGCGACTTTCGCGAACCGTCAGAGTGCCGTTCGTTGTTTCTGCGAATACACATCGGTGAATAATTCAAAATCCATTACAGCATCACGGTCGATTTGCATCAGCACATCGAGCTAATATCGGCCGGTCGCGCGGGGCGCCGTAGACGTATAAACGTAAATGGAAAATCGATGTGATTCCTGCGAGTCGAGCATCGGTAATGCAGGCGTGAATCTTTAATACCGTCGCCGCTGCACGGAGGCTTACCGTGTACACGGGGAGACGTCTTATCGCATTTCGCAGGAGCGTCTCGGCCTCGCCCGCGTTTCCCATCGCATTACTTTCGCCCCGTGTTTTACTTATTTATTCCGGCATTTGCGTCGAGACGCACCCGCCCCCCATTACGAAAGCTCCCCGGAAAATTTAGCGGTCACAGTTATTAAATTCCTCAGTCACTCCGCCGCCGCGACTGTTATCTCATCGGAAATTTAATAGCACACGAAATACGGCCGCTCCCTCGCTGCGAATTAACATGTCTCAATTTGGACCGTCCTCGGTCTGATAATGATCGTCCGCGTGCCGAATCGGCGATAAATCCGGACGCACTCAATCGAATCACCGGAGATAGCGTGTTTGCTTTGCTCTGCTGTATCAACAGAACCTAGAAATTAACGCCGATTTTGGGCCACCTTTTCCCGAAATAATCCTCTTTCGCTTCCGCCTGATCCTGATCCGAGTTGTAGGAGGAGCGAATGAAAGAGCTTTTTGTGGTTTTTCCAGGCGAATTTGACGCACCTGAGCCGCAACACCTTTGTGCCTGGGATCGGGATGGGCATCGCGAAGTGCCCGTACGATCCCGCGGACAATTCGACCGCCGTCTGGGTGGAGAGGGGAAATCCGGGCGATCTGCCCGGACTTTACTCCGGCACGAACGCCGAGTTCACCAAGGCCGACACGGTCATCTTCCGGACGGACCTCTACAACCTCACCACCGGCCGGAAGGAGTTCAGCTTCAAGAGGACGCTCAAGTACGACTCCAAGTGGCTGGACAGTGAGTATTTCCGAAGTTTTCGAGTCTTTCGGCGGACTTAATTTGATATTCCGTCTCGCGCTCCCGACTTTTTCCGAGCCATTACCGCCGAGTAGTTTCCCAAGTAATTCACGGGGGGAAGAATTTCATAACGCTCCTTACGCTCGTCGGGCATAAGCGCGCCGGTTTCTTACGGCGCTTTAATGGGGCGATTCGTTGACCGCATCGTTATAATAACTGTCCGCGAGGGGCGACTTTCGGGAAATTGCCGCGAAAATGCACCCGGAGCCTCGTAAATACCCGTGCGCGCGCGATGACAGGGCCGGAATGAAAAGGGCCAGATATTCCACATAATTTACCAATCTAGCCGCGCTACCGCACGTTATTTATTGTTGCCATTAGCGGGCGAGCAATCAGTGCTAAATCGCCGGCGGTGGCTCGACTGGTGTATAAACATTCAAAATTCACCTCGCATGATTTAGGGCGCTTTTCATCTGCGACCGATTCGGAATTCCGGCCGTTTCAGACAACTATACGAGCCGGGTTTTCGATCGCGAACGCGCAAATGCGATAACTCTCCACCTAGCCGGAAAATTGAACGAAACTCGCTCGCTTTGTTTATTTTACCTTTATCTCGTTCGGTTATGCCCGATGAAAGCGATAATTTGCGATCGCGAATTGAGCTTTTCGCGAATCGAGAGAACGATAGCATATCTAGAACTTAGTTTCTCTGTGCTTATTGCTAGTGGCTCTGACAAAAGCTCCGTTTCATGCTACACCGGATCGCCACAGAACGCAAATTTTAGCATAATCCGAATAACTTCATTGGTCAGATTAAAAACCAACATTTTCCGAAAGCTTGGTCTCAGTGATTGTCGCAAGTGAAGAATATTTTAGAAAAATTTTAAAAACTTCGTCTCGAGAACTGTCTTTTTTCTTCTTCCATTTGATAAATGAGGAATAGAAAATTCAATAATTTAATCTTATTTCGAGGGGGTATCCCGCATGGGAATTTCGATGTACAAAATCTAGGAATTAGTTAGGAATTGCGATATCTCTTCACATAACCGGAAAATTGAACGAAACTCACTCGCTTTGTTTATTTTACATTTATCCCGTTCGGTTATTCCCAATGGAAGCGATAATTTGCGATCACCGAATCAAGCTTTTCGCGAATCGAGAGGACGACAGTATTTCTCGAACTTAGTTTCTCGGTGCTTATTGCTTATGGCTCCGACAAAAGCTCCGTTTCACGCTACACCGGATCCGGTCAAAGATAGTCTTTAGTTTTAGAAACCGTGCTCTCTTTTTATTGTGCTGCTTCCATTATCAAAGGTCGGATTCTCTCCCCTTTTCCATTCGAGGATCCGTCTGGCGGGTAATTATTACCGAGCCGCCCTTTCTTCCCCCGGATTTTTCGGCTTTTAATAACGTCAAACGCCACCCCAGCCGATATATGTATTAATATCTTCTGTCTCATTTGGCGAAACCCGTAATAACGCGATAAGCTCCGGCGATCGGTTCCGGCGAACTCTGTCCGCTAATTCGGACGGATCCCCGGAGTCGATCTTTATTAGTGTCGAGGGCGGAATTCTGCGGCAATTTCGGGCGTCTCGTCGAAATGGCGTCATCAGGGCGGGAGCGCGTGCGAAATCGGGATGATTAAAACGGGGCGCCCTCCCCGGTTCGCTTTGATCCCGAAGAAATCCGCCGATTGGCACCTCAAAACGCGCCGATGGCCGGATTGATATTCGAGCCGAAGAGGCGTTTCGAACCGTTAATTATGCAGCTCGTCCGAGGCTCTTACATTGTAAAGTTCCAAGTAAATGCTCTGACTCGCTAAACCACTTAATACCGGTCTTAATAAATAATGCGCCTTCTTAAGACACATAACGGCGCGCATGGTTAAAGTGTTCCGCAAAATTGAAAGTGCGATTTTACGGTCCGATCATAAAACCGTTTCGAGGCGAGATGGCGCTCTCGTCGAAAAGTTTCAAAGTTAAAAGCGACGCCCACCCAAGGTAACGAGCTTCCGCCATTTCGGGAATTACTTATGCGCCTTCCGGGTCAAACATTTTTGTGATTTTTGGAGACAACAGGTGCGACCGCACCTAATGGTCGTCTTATTACTCCGGGATCGGGCAAACTTCACTCCGGACTCGTAATTTTCTAATTTCCATTCGGCTCACCTCGCATTTACATACATATTATCCCGGGGGCCGAAATTTTTATGTCGCGAAACGAAGTTACCTGCCATTTGAACTACACGGATGTATTTCTTATATGTAAATGGTCGGCGCGGCGGCAAGTTATAAAAATGTAAATCGAGCCCTTAAATTAAGTCGTTCGAACGAAATTAAAGCCGACCGCTTTTGTGTGTGCTTTCGGCTTAATTTTATGGCGAAATCGTGGTGATTTCGGCAGAACCGCGAAACAGACCGCAGCCGAATCTCGTTATCGATGTGCACAGAAGAGATATTTTGGAAAATAATCAGGAACCGATTAGCTATTTGGGTAATGCCGTTTAAACCCCCACTGAAATATGTCGTAACTGAATAATTTATCCATTAAAGAAAATTAAACGCGAAAACAAAAGCAACACAAATAACACATAAGTGCAATACCACAATCAATTAATAATTTAAGTACCTACCCAAAATTACATCTTCTCAATAATCGATTCAACCAACAATGGAATAAAGTAACTATATGATCAGGTGTCTATAATTTAATAACGTCAAAAATGGTATCATTTACCTTGGTTTAGCGGCCGTAATATGGCTTATTATGTACAATAATGATTAAGAAAATCTGCCGCTTCGGCTTCTCACCTAGGTTTATTTGACACATTATCCAATAACTCTTCAATAATTACCTAAATTATGGAATAGTTACATAAATAGCTATTATTTCAGTCATCTAACTTTATTTCACCAATGGATAAAATACCTTTTACCTAATATGGTCCCTATTGAGGGCCCAATTAAGTCCAAAATTTTCGAATTAAATTGAATAAAAAAATAACTGTTCCCGTTAAAATGAAAACGAAATAGTTTTTAGCGGTTTGAGAGCATGCAGACGATTTTGTCAAGAATAATTTTTTCTGTAAAATCATAAATAAAAAAGGTTTTCCTCTTTGCAACCCCATCTGGGGACATAATACCTCATTCGAAAGTTTCTTCAAATGTCAAATTATACGGTCCACTAAGTCAACTAAGAAAAAACACATTTCCATTCGTAAAAAAACTCAATATATTAAATGCTCTATTAAAACGTTGATAATTGAACCTTCAAATTTGCCCCTCAACAGCTCTGCAACTATATGCATTTATCAGTTATGGAACCTCGAACCGGATTTTTCAGCCGTCAGTTGATGCGTTGCATTATAATAACTTTTGAGCACATATTTGCTAAAAACGGCGAAAATCCGAATAATATGTTATCGGATATTATAGGGCATTCAATTATTTCGGATGGTCGCATAAAGCGGCGGCAATCGGTCCGTATGCAAACGGGTCGTCGTTTTTTATTCGGCGGGTGATGCGCCCGAGCGCTCCCCGAAAATCCCGAATATCGCCCCGCATTTGCATAACTGCAAGTGGCTTTAATTAACGCGAGCACACACTCCGGCCGAACGTTACGACCGAGGGCGGATGACGACGGCGCTCATTGAAATCTCGGCGCGAATCGCGAATTTACCGGAATTATCTTCGTCGCCCGGACACCTGAGCGACCATTACGTAATCATGCATGCGGTAATCAGGTTAGGCTGCGAGGACCAACTGGCGGAAACACCTTTGAGTATCCGCTTACCCATTACGGACTCGTTTCTATAATCTTCACCTGCACGTTCCCATGGACACCGAAGGGCACGGGGAGAGCCCCCTCGATGATGTCGCCCGCCCTTTGCCGCCCTCGCCGCTCTATGATTTAATTACCGGAGGTGCTCCGGTGCACCGCTTACCGTGGTAATGCAGATTACCGGTAATTGGATCGGCGAATTTGCGTTTTTCTGCCCGGGATTTTCGGCACTTTCGGTCGAGCGTACTCGAGTAGGTAGTTAGGTACCCGGCTCCTGGGGAAAATCAGCTCGCCGGGAACGGGACAATTACCGGGGACTTGTAGGTAATGGAATTTCGGGAAAAACGTAGAGCGCAAGTCCACGCACTAAGTGGGCGATTTATCTCTAAAAGGTTCCGGATATTATTACCCTGGGGATATTCGAGTTTACGTTTATTGTGTCCTGCGGGGGATTATTATGGATTGAAATTTTCTTTTTCGTTCGTCGCAATTAAGCACGCGTACAGTCCGGCGGTAATTGCATCACGTCGCACTTAATTCCGTTCCTTTACGGCGCTCCGGTAATTTTTAATAATGGGACACGGGGCGAAAGTTGAACGGCCACAATAAAATTAGCGGATGAGGGATCAAAAAAATTCTGCCGGTGCGGCCATCGGGGCCCCTTTCATGTCATCAAGTGGATTATAAACGTCACGAGTACGAGCGGCATGGAGAATCTAAATTATACGCTCGAGGTATTTTCCAAGCTCGAAATTTATCATCTACCTGCCTCCTAGGCATTCGAGTATGTAGGCATTATTTTATGACTAGAAAAACTGGAAAATACGTACTGGAAAGCTATCGAAATATAAATAAAATATAGACGAAAAAATGATGAAATATTCTCTCTAAGCTTACCTATGCGAAAATATATCAAAATACCAGAATCTCAATAGTCTTAACCACACTGATTTCAAGCAAAAAAATATTGCAACGTTTCGGGTGCAATCATTTCAATAAAAAGTGAGATCTTCACTTATAGAAATGGGGTTCGTGTTTTCACGGCAAAGTTCGCTTATACGGATAACTGAAGCCGTGAAGAATTAAGTTTCAAATCTTAGTGTCAAGGGGATTATCCACCCTAATAACCTCTAAATATACGTTTTCACAAATGCAGCATTATTTTGGTAGGTCTTTATCATTTATTCAATTGGTGATACTTTCCCAGACTCGTAACTTTTCTAAAAGTGGAGAAAAATTATTATAAGACAACTTTCCAAGTACACAGTTGTAACTAATTTCAAAGTACTGGAAAGCACAGATACATACCGCGAAGCAAGAACCATTTAAGAAAATTACACAGTCGCGTTGTAAAACTTTCAATTTTTCAGGATTTTCGCCTCCCATTCTTACTTCTAACGTCTACTTGATGGAAGTTGAAAAAATTCAAGCGAGTCGCACATAATGTCTTGTTTTTCGCGCACATTGTCGTCTGGTGGCTCTAAAAGCCATGAATAATTTTCGATGGCAAATGCCGTAAATAAATTATTCGAAATAACGTGTCAGGGCAACACGAGTTTCCAGCGTTTTCGCGGTCGACGTAAATAAACATGCAGAGGCGAAATGAACGCAGATTTTTGTTCAACATTTGATTTCGGCGCAACACGGCGAAAGAGCGATCGGTCGACAGTTTTCCGCACGTTACCCAAAATCATTACGTAGGGTGGGTGGCGAATATATCCCGAGTTTTATCCGGATATTTTATCCTGCTCTTATAATAGGAATCAGGTTTTAAATATAACGAATTTAGATTTCCATGAGTTGAAAATTTTCGAAAAAACATCGCCAGATTATACCTATTTGGACAGTTACTTCAAAAGTTAGAATACCCAGATAAAAATCCCTATATACCTAATCTGCCTATAAGCGTATACAAATCAGGATATTTAGGATTAAACGAAGATCCAAAGAACATTTTCTTTGACGACAGATTTATTCATTCGAAACATTTTCTGAGCGGAATCGATCTCCTTCATTCTTCCAGGAATTTTGATTTTTACATACAAGCTGAAAATTTTTGAGAAACGTCGCCAGATTATATCCGGATGGTTACTTCAAAAGTTGAAATACCCGGATAAAAATCCATATAATCTGCCTATTTGTATAAGAATTCCGGATATTTAGGATGAAACGGAGATCCGAATAAAATTCTCTTCGACGGCATATTGTTCGTTAACAGATTTTCCGAGCGGAATCAAAATCCTTCATTCTTCCCCAAATTTTGATTTCTAGAAGTTGAAAGTTTTCGAAAAAACGTCGCCAAATTATATCCGTCACTTCAAAATCTAGAATACTCGGCTAAAAATCCGTATAATCTGATGCCTAATAGGTACTTTTGTATAAAAATGATGAAATTTTCTTCGTCCACATTTTTCGACCGGAATCGAAAGCCTCTATTCTTCCGGATTAAACGTCAAAGACTTAACCAATATGCAAATTTGTTCCAGAACCAAATTTCGTGGGCTCCTTCGACATCGGCGAGTACGTGCTGTTCTTCTTCAGGGAGACGGCCGTCGAGTACATCAACTGCGGCAAGAGCGTTTACTCCAGAGTGGCGCGCGTGTGCAAAAAGGACACCGGCGGGAAGAACATCCTGTCCCAGAACTGGGCCACTTACCTCAAGGCCCGCCTGAACTGCTCCATCCCGGGCGAATTTCCCTTCTATTTCAACGAGATACGTGAGTACAACCCCACCGACCGCTCACTAGAAGCGTTTTCCACGCGTTTTCCATGCGTTTTTCACGCAATTTTCTCTTCGCAGAGAGCATCTACAAGGTGCCCGGGGACGACACGAAGTTCTACGGCACGTTCACCACGTCGACGAACGGGCTGATGGGCTCGGCGATCTGCTCGTTCACGCTGGGCGACATCCAGGCGGCGTTCAGCGGCAAGTTCAAGGAGCAGGCGTCGTCCTCGTCGGCCTGGCTGCCGGTGCTGTCCAGCCGGGTGCCGGAGCCGCGGCCCGGCACCTGCGTCAACGACACGGAGACGCTGCCCGACACCGTCTTGAACTTCATCCGGTCACACCCGCTCATGGACTCGGCCGTCATGCACGAGCACGAGAAGCCGGTCTTCTTCAAGAGGGACGTGTTCTTCACCAGGCTGGTCGTCGATAAGATCAAGGTCGATATAGGAGGGGCCGTTTTGGATTACACCGTCTACTATGCGGGAACCAGTAAGTTTTTTTTTCTCAAAATAAGGGTTTAGGCTGTTGGGCAGCATGCATTTTTATGTCGGGAAATTTTGTGTGGTACTGAATCAGTACCAAAAGTGTTTGAATTTGGTCGAGAATATTACAGTATTCAGTATTCTTTTCCATCGTTGTCAAAATACGCACACTTTTTCTAATTCCCAATGAAGTTTGGTAAATACAAGAGAATGAGATGTTAACTGGGCTTTCAACAAAATTAAAGAAATAGGAAATAAATCAGTAAATTTAATTTACTAAATTAGGAAAATAAAGGAAGAAACAGAAAATTCCTAATCACTTGTATGAAACAATCTAAAACTGTGGATTTTCAACAGATTACGAACCTGTAAACTAGTTTCTCTGAATCTGCATGATTGTCTTCGACGTTCTTCTTGCGGTATTCTTACTCGGATTTTGTATAAGATTCGAAACATTAAAAATGTTTTCCTTGCATGGTGTTCACTGTTCTATACTGTTCAATATACTAATTTTGGACAAATATCGCCAAGAGTTTCGAGAAGAGATAATTATGAGCCTATATTTTTGAGGGACTTCTCCCAAATGAAAACAGCCCAGTTAAAAGATTCGAGAATAGATCCCAACAAGAAAGATTGTTGCAGTTCTTAAAATGGGATTTTTCGATCATGCATAGAATGTAACGTTGTTTATTCTGAGTCTGTGGTAAGAAGCAACCATGCAAAGCAAATTCTGAAATAAATTGACAAGGTGTCTACAGTTTTTTCTTCAAAGTTACTTTACTTTTGCGTATCTATGTATGTGAAACCGATTCTAGTACATACACCTCAATTCACTTATCCATTTTGCATATTGCACATACGTAATTTTCTCGGTAGTTTTTGAAATCACTAATTACGATACCAGTTAAACACTGCAGATGTGGAAAACACAAACATTTCGTACTTGGTGAGCATCCACAGCAAAATTCTTTTTACTGGCCATAATGCCCAAAGTTGATGTAAATGAATGAAAATGCGGGCAAATATAGCAAAACAATAGTATCTCATGAACTGAAAGAAATTCTTCTGCACACTGTTCCTAATTTCGAAATTTTGAGGTGGTCTACATGTTTACTTCCCAAAATAATTTACCCAGACCGAGCATTTAGTTTTAAAACCTAAATGATCTCTAAAACACGGGTTAAAAGTGTTGAAACTATGCCAAATTAAATTAACAATAATCTTAAGTTTCTATTTCTCTAATACAAAAGCGAGAGCCGGACTTTTGAGTAACTACCTGTAACTTTTGAACAGATGATGGTCGCGTACATAAGATCGTCGAATGGCAAAGAGACAGCGAAGGTACCTCGTCGATCCTCCTAGACGTTTTCGACGTAACACCCGGCGAACCGATCCAAGTCATGGAGATCGCCAAAGAGCACAAAGCCCTGTTCGTCGCCTCCGATTACCGCGTGAAGCAAGTCGATCTAGTAATGTGCAACCGCCGGTACGACAACTGCCTGAGATGCGTGCACGACCCCTACTGCGGCTGGGACAAGGACTCCAACGTTTGCAAACCATATTCACCAGGGTAAGTCTCACTTACATCCTTTCCCCCGAAAATCACCTACTATTTACGAAATAAATGATCATTTCCAGGCTGCTGCAAGACGTTTCGAATAGTACCGTGGACGTGTGCGACAGCAGCGTCGTCAAGAAGAAGATGGTGGTCACTTGGGGTCAGAGTCTGCACTTGGGGTGCTTCCTGAAGATGCCCGCCGTCCTGGCCACCCAGACCATCACCTGGTACCACTATTCCAAAGAGAAGGGGCGGTACAAAATCCAATACAGGTACTTCAGTACTTTACTAATCAAATTTCGATATCAGGAATTTTACGTTTGGTAATTTCCAGGCCTGATAAGTACGTGGAGACTTCCGAGCACGGATTGGTGATAATTGCGGTGACGGAGGCGGACGCCGGTCGGTACGACTGCTGGATGGGCGCCTCGCTCTTGTGCTCCTACAACGTCACGGTGGACGCGCACAGGTGTTCGCCCCCTGCCAAAAGCAACGACTACCAGAAGATCTACTCGGATTGGTGTCACGAATTCGAGAAGTACAAGTCCGCGATGAAGACTTGGGAAAAGAAGCAAGCCGTAAGTCGCCCCGTTTCACCTCTTGATGGTAAATTCTTGTAATTTTTCCGATTTTCCAGCAATGCGCTTCTCGCCAAAACGACAGCAACCAAAACAGCCACCCAAATGAAATCTACCGACCATTAGTCTGATAGCTCGTCCAGCACGGTCCTCTCGCTCTTACGTTTTTAGGAATCCCTCTGTATTGGACTCTCGTTCTCTTTATGTAAATAATGATTCCGCGAAACGAGCAAGGAGAAGAAACACGAAAATCATTCGGGAGACGTGTCTTGTGTGAAATAAAAAGTGAACGTTTTTATCGACTCGACGATCAATCAGTGAAAGTGCCCTGTTTACTTGTGATCGAACTCGTATAAAGCAATTATTATGCGGACGCTGTATGTGGAGAGGAATAATAAAGAACGCGCTTCATGACATCCGCTATTAAAGTGACTGACTGAGTGATGATCATGTTGCATTTTGGAAATTTTCGCCTTTTTGAAATTTGATAATTTAATTTTCTGTGTGAACGTGCGCGCATTTACGACGACTTTCATTCTCATCATCGTTTCCGTCTTTAGTTCTCTATTAATAAATATTATGATTATGATTATTATTATTATGAATAGGTGCGAAGTTTATTTTTACAAAGTCTAAATATTGTAGGTCTGTGATATATATGTACTTGTAATTTTGTGAAAACATTTCACGACGTTATTTATTGATTTTCTCAACTCTGAATGAATGACAAAAAATGTTATTAAATAAATGCAAAAACAATCAGCCTGTTGAAGTAAAAATCTGATCGATATTAAAATGAAAGCAAAATTAAATCTCCGGACCAAAGTGAATGAACTTTAATGTAAACTGCGGAATTCTGAGTGAATCTGAATCGATGGATGATGGGTATGACGATTTTTAACATATATTTTAGTGCGTATTCAAAGCAATACATTTCGCTTGCAGAGTGTTGGTCCCCTAAAATAAATATATATAAACTTATTATATTTGTAAATAAGTACTTTCCAGAATTTATATAACGCCACCTCTTTTACTTTGGGTAGACGCGATATGGACATTTTAAACATCATATTTATAACAGGAACAGATCTCTGTATAATGTACAGTTCATGAATTGAAAAAGGACCTTTTACTTGCAATTGTTTCATGATGAAGTTTTGGAAGGTCTGTTATACAAAATAAGTATTTTAATTCATATTTAACGACAATCACTTAACCAGATGATATATATTTTACTTTCTGTGGGTTTTAATTTAATTTCACCTTTGAATAATCAATGAAATAAAATTACTGTTGTAAAAAGGAAAAATATCGGTCGCAGATTGTTATAGTATTTCAAACTCTTATAGTATTGTTTATTTAAATAAATAACGTAATCCTTGTAAATACCTATGTATAGTTATTTACAGAGATGGGACAGCCGTATGTACCCGGGAACGAAAACTCGATTTGAACCCATTGTTCCCGGGTTCATAAAATAGGTTTGCACCCCGGGTGCAATCAATTTTCAATATTCCCCGGCACGCGTGCGCATTATAACCAGAATTTCCCCACGTTTTACAAGTAGGTATCAACAAGTAAAGTGTAAACCGAAAAATAAAGTATAATTCGTCCTCGAGTTCGTCGTGTAAAAGTCCAAAAAATGCCGAGAATGAAAGACAAAATTTGGGAAAATTTCCTAATTTCAACAGAAAAGTATAAAGAGAGGAACAGGGCAAAATGTAAGTTTTATAGCCAAATTTACTTCGGTAATGAGTCTAAATTGAAACATCACATATCCAAATGCCCCATCAAGTGCACGGAAGAAAATAAAAATAATAATAAAAAGTAAAATATGAAATAATTTACCGTTCTCTAATTTTTTCCGTTTCTCTTTCATCTTTCCTGAGTGATTTTCATTCAATACTTTATTAGTTTTTGACAAGAACATCTTGTTTAGTAGTTTTGAGTGTAGTTTTGAGTTATGAAATATTTTCCAAGGTCAATTTTGAATGCACCTGAATGCACCCGGTGCAATGAATGCACCATGCACCCAAAATGGGTGCAGGTGCAATAAAACCCATGCACCCGGAACAATGGTGCGAAAACGATTGCACCCGGGTTTTTTCCCATCTCTGGTTATTTATAACATCTATGTAATTTATACTAAAAATGTAGAAATTACAGTAAAGACGTTTCCTATAGCTATGCTTATACTATGCCTATACAAATCTTTCTTTAAGGCGCGGCCAGAAACTTTATTTCACTGTATTTTCGTCCCTCTGCCTATTACTAAATAAATAACATATTGTCGTTTTCAGTAGTTGGTAAGAATTTTACATTAATATGTTGAAATAATAGGAATACATATCTTAATTATTACACCCTTCATGCAATAATGGTTTTATTAAGTTGGTTGTCGTCCATTTTTATTGTGAAAGAAACTGAAGCTTCTGCTAATAATAATATTATTCTAATCCAAATTTGTAGATAAGTATTCTTGTTACGAATTTAAAAACTGTAGAAATTTTCATAAATAGCAAAAAAAACTTACTCACTTCTATGAAGTGGTATGATAATTATAATTATAATTAATTATTATAGATCTAGTTTTATTTTATTACTAATTGATTAATTTAGTTTTTCAACTAGGGATAATAAGTCGTCTATACCTTATTTATAATAAATTAGTTTTATATTTTCATGTTTTATTTTTAACAAATCTAAGACAAATATAAGTAATTATTAATTATTGTGAACAAAGTGTGTGAGGAGTACTTATTTTCAGTATTTTCTCGTTTCCGTATTTACGTGTAAATACATTGCCAATAATAAACGATTATTATTAGTTTGTGCTATAGCAAAAAGACATCCCCAATGTAAATTGTAAACGGTTATGTCGCTATTGCTCTACTGAAAATATTATCAATAAAAAACTCATATTTGAATGCGATTTTATTCTCTTGTCCTCATGCGCATTCGCATTATATCCTCGATTAAATATTTTTCATTTTCTTCACATACAACAGTGTGACTGTTGCAAAGTTCCGCTTACTGGTACTTGCATACATATCTTCTTATTATTGAAATAAAATTGAATACAAAAATTACTGGTAAAAGAGCGGGACGGTGAAAGTTTGTATTCAAGAAGAAACCACCTTACAGCCCTGAATCCCAGTCTGAATTATTAGGATGTAAATTTACAATCTCAGGAATAATACCGAATACCGAGAATAATACTTTTGAGCACAGCTTTTGAGTGCGCGGCCATTGACCCCGTCGCCTTTAGTGAGAAATTGAAATCTCCAAGGAGAGTTTGCGTCACGACTTATAAAAAAATACTTCATCTTCATTTACAATGAGATGTATTTGAATTATCAAGATTTTTGCACTCAAATTTGCAATTGATTTTGCTGGGAAATTAATTTCCACTAAATGAAAATGAGCATCCGATGAACAGTAGGTAAAGTTCGCTCACGGAATGTCATTAGTGTCAGTTGTCAAAACCACGTGTTGAACATAACCTAACTTAATAAAATAGCGTGTTTGTCAAGTTTTTAATTTCTAAAGCAAAATGGGTAAAAGAAGAAGAGGCCGTTGTGTAAAGAACAACACAAACGTTCATACAGAACCGGAAGAACATGTTCAAGCCCCCCATTCCTTTGTAATTCATAGAGGTCTAGGCGGGGGCCACCTCCTAGAACTCACAAAAGACTTCAGAAAAGTAATGGAGCCTTTCACCGCCAGCGCGTTAAAGGTAACATAACAACGAGTCATAATCGGAGTTGTCCAACTCATAAATTGTTCAATTCTAGGAGCGAAAGAAGAACACCATTAAAGATTTTGTAGCCATTGCCGGACCTCTCCACGTCTCGCATTTATCCATATTTTCCAGGACCGAGCTAGGATTATACCTCAAAATATGCAGACTACCTAGAGGGCCAACTTTGACATTTAAAGTTCACAACTTTTCTTTGGCCAGAGATGTGGTTTCGTCCCTCAAAAGACAACTAGTTGTGGAAGAAGCTTTCAAGCACTCACCTCTCATCGTCCTCAATAGTTTCAGCGGAGAAGGACTACAAATGAAACTCATGGCGTCAATGTTTCAAAATATGTTTCCCACGTTAAATCTTACAAATGTAAGAGAACAATTACTGATTTTGATGAAATTCAGGTTGTAACGATTGAAAATGTTTCAGGTCGATCTTAACACAGTTAGACGTTGTGTGTTACTGAATTACAATGCGGCAACGAAACTCATCGATTTTCGCCATTACAATATCAAAGTTATCCCAGTGGGAATATCGAAAGGGGTGAAAAAGGTGGTGCAAGGCAAAGTTCCAAATTTGTCGCGGTGCAATGACATCTCTGAACTTTTAACAAAGTAATTGCAGTAATTTTCTAATTTTCAATTACTTTAAATCACTATTAATGTATTTTCAGATCTGGACTTTTATCAGAAAGTGAAGCCGAAGACCCTAATAATCAAGTAACGTTAACGCAAAAGCTCATAAGCAGAGGCAACATCGAATCGGGCAAATCTGCCATCAAATTGAGCGAACTCGGACCAAGGCTTAGTCTGCAACTGATAAAAATCGAAGACGGGCTTTTGGATGGGGAGGTTCTGTACCACGATCTGATACAAAAGTCGCAAGAGGAAAAGCTCGAAATTCAAAAGAGGAGAGAAGTTAAAAAGTCCGTTATCCATTTCATTTTACATAAAATCAAATCTAATCGTTCTAAATTGTTTTCAGAAAGCTGAAGGAGAAACGTAAAAGGATTCAGGCTGGCAATACGAGAGCCAAGGAAGATTTGAAACAAGAACATAAAGAAAAATCATTGAAAGGAATGACGAAAAAGCTACCCGAACATGTTCGGCGCCAAAGGGAAGCAAGTGAAAACATGGCGGTGGATGATGACAACGAATATTACCGACAGGAAGTTGGGGAAGAACCCGATATGGATTTATCGACACAAGCGCAAAGGGGTTTCAAAAGACCCCAAAGAATGCCAAATTACCCGAATAAAAAGCCCAGGGTCGAAAATCGCGATCGAGAGAGGAAGCAATTCAAACCTAAAGGGAAAATTGACAAAACTAACTCGCAAAATCGTGATCAACGACCAATCGGTGGCACATTCTTCAAAAAAGCCAACAACAAGCGGAATAACAGAAACAAATGATTATTGTAACAATAAAAATTCGTTTTATTAAATATTTTTAATCATCGTTATCTCCAGTCCCAAGTTGAGGGGTCATTGCTAAAATAAATTTTGTTATGCATATTAGTCTGCAATCGGTGCTTTCATGAATATAAAGCAAATTCGTGTCTGAAATGTTCAAATCACTGTTCGTTACAAATATTGCCCTTTTGGGATTTGCCAGGATGGGTGAAATCCGAGGTGAAATCGGTGAAGAACAATTTTGTGTTGTCAAGTTCGATAAAAGCGCGCACTGTATAAATCTCAACTTTGAAGAAAATCTCGACCCAATCCTCAACTTCAGCGAATCTCTCACTATCCACCAGGCGATTGGATCAATAACTAAGAAAAATCTAGGAAATTTAACGAAACTCTTCAAATTTGAGTTAAGTCACAGTAGGATACCGGATATCGGAAGTGGAGCTTTGTGTACATCGTTCCCAAATGTGGTTGAAATGGTCCTGTCAGATAACAAAATTTTCCCGAAAATTACCCAAGATTTGTTTCTGCATTGCGAAAATATCGAAAAACTGGAAATCTCTAGTCAGATTCTGGAAAACGGAGCCTTCCTCTCGATGCCAAATTTAAACGAACTTCAATTAACAAACATCACTTTTCCTCTTGGACTCAATAAAGACTCGTTTAAAGGCCTGAAATCGCTCGCTTTTTTGAAATTGTCATCAAACAGTTTGGTGAAAATATCGGACGATACATTCGATCATATCAAAGGATTGGCGAGGTTGACTTTGGCAAATAACAGGATCGTGAGATTCGCGACTAAGAAAGCGCCGTTTAGAGATTTGCGTCAATTAAATCGACTCATTTTCGCTGGAGTACCGCTCGGTAATTTCACTTGGAGGGAATTCGAAGGACTCAATCTCAACTTGTTCGATTTGGAATTGTACGACGAAAGTTGCGGCGATTTCGATACCGACACCTTTCTGCAGAGCATTCCTAAAGCCACGTCTCATTTGAAAAGTTTGTACATGAATGAGTGCTTCAAATCGGCGGAAATTACTGAAAGACTCGATGAAAGGGGTGTAGTAGTAGTTTGGGTCAAGAGTTTTGTCAGCCTGTAAATGAGTGCTTAAGAGCTATAATAATGTATAATGCGCATGCGCTAGGACTGCCACCTAGTTTTTGTTGTCGGAAATACAAATCTGATCATTTTATGAAATCATTTATGAATAAAAAATACACTTACGAATCTCATTTTTGTCCATTTATTGCTCTAATCCTATTCTCTTCCCTAATCTTAGCCTCTCGCATTCTCCTTTCTTTCCTGGTCTCCTCCCGAGCTAAATAATACTTTTCTCGAAAGTCAGTAATCTGCACTTTAGAATGATTCAACTCCAATAATTCGTCAGGCTGTCGAATTTTCTCAAAAGTGAGTAGTCTCCTTGACGTAATCTTGCTCAAAGTTTGTTCACTGTTCGCCACCAACTTTAGGCACGGATGTGAAGGAAGTCCTTCCACTCGATAGTCATCCCGACAGATCGGAAACCAGCAAACCAGTCTTCCTCCCAAGCGCAAATGTTTCGACGAGAAAATCAACAAGTCGTTGTATAAACTGGCGATCCCGTACTCGATTTTAGCCGGAATGTGCGTGGATAAATGTTCATCTTTCACAGTGTAATTTTCTTTACTAGTCCCTATTCTCTCTGTGGATTCCCTAATTCCATACGGAGCTGCAAAAGATAATAACTCATTAACCCAAACTAAATCAGTGGGTGTAATAATAACTCACGATCGGTAATAATCGAGTCAAATTCAAAACCATCCCTCCAAAATGAGCATGTGAAATCGTTTACGAGCACATCCAAGTATCGACTTTCCAGATTGTACTGTTTCATATTCGCTTTAATACTCTCATCGACTTCTCGTTGTTTCTGTTTGATTCTAGAAGGTCTGGTTCTTGCATGGATCATCAAGTAATCGATATCGGTTCCTAGAATGTATGCACCAAATTGTGCCGCTGCAACTAAGAGAGATCCAGATCCGACGAAGGGATCCAGGACTATGTCCCCCTCTTTGACCCGAGCTTGGTTAGCCATTAGTAGAGATAGTTGCGGATCCATGCTCGTGTTTCCAATGAATTTCCTGGTTTTTAAAGACAGTGTCTGGATGAGTTGACGTAATCCTTGAGAGACCCATCTTCCGAAGAACACCTGGTAAGGAATTTCTGGAGGATTATTCGCATCAGTGCCGTAATATTCGATGTACTGGAACCGAACGTCTGGTTGTTTTAAATCCACCCTCCCTTGGAATGGCAGATAACTAAATGCCTGTAATTTCAATCATTTTAATATTTATAAATTGAAATTGGACAACTTGCTTTACTTCCAGTTTGTCCACTTTTTGCTTTTGGGAAATGCGCCTGCA
Organism: Salpingus planirostris; assembly: GCA_949788335.1. NCBI lineage: Eukaryota > Metazoa > Arthropoda > Insecta > Coleoptera > Salpingidae > Salpingus > Salpingus planirostris. The sequence continues at coordinate 4,493,614 of OX460920.1, read as the reverse complement.
AAAAGTCTCAACTTCCACTTTAAACGTTTGGTTGGGTTTTAGGTAAGGGTCCATTAAATCTCTCGGGTACATCTTGACGGTTTCGTGTAACCTTTTGATTTCTGACGAATGTCCCCACAGTTCTATACAAGATCTTAGGGAAACCGAACGACTGGCTAATAAGCAAACATCCTTTTCCGACGGAAATTCCACTATCCAATAAGGGACCTAAAAGAATTTATTATGAGGGATTTAAACCGGTGCTTTGGTCTTCAACATCTTACAATATCTTTGGGTTTCTCCACATATCTCATATCTATTTTTAATACGGATAAAAGAGACTCTATTTCCTGAAAGTAAGCAGAAATTGTTGATGTGAGTAGTCTAGATTTCATTCGCCAACTTACGGCAAATCGAAAGTCCACATGTTCCTGTGCGAACCATAACAGATATTTTCTCCAGGATTTGCTCATTATTGATTGCGCTCACACTCACGATAGATTAATAAATCAACATTTAAAATGCAAAATTTGGTTGAAAAAAGTAAGGTTAGCACAACGTGGATTTGACAGACATATGTCAAAGTTAGGTGTTGCCAACATATAACCAGGGAACAGTCAAGTATAACTTTCATATTATTACGTTGGCAGTTGTGTAAACCCGGGGAATTACAAAATTAAGCCTGTGGCAAAATTTTAATAATTTGAACGATAAATTTCACAATTTCAATTCTCTCGCCATTAAAAAGGTCTTGGTTGTATCTCAAACAAAGAACTAAATTAGTGTAAAGGATAATTAGGGGCATAGGGTGCTTATTTTTTATTCATGGAATGTGAATTTTTATCGATCAAACTTCTCCCTAGGCAACAAATTAAACCCGACTCTACCGTAAATAAAAACACCCGTTTCTTGTCCATGTTATGTTAGTGACATCAGTCGAGAAGTTGAAAATACATCAGTTCCAGTTTCCAGTGAAAAGGTTCTAACTGTTATCAATAGAGTAAAATTTTAATTTTAATGACGAATGATGATGGAGACGGCGCCCGAAGTCTCCTGTAATGAGAATATTCATCCGGAGGACGAGAATAATAGCGTTTTGTCTGAAAAGTGCTGGCAAGAAAATTACAGAGGAGATAGCAGAAAATGGCTCATGAGGGATGGATCTCGAAAAAAAACCGATGCCCCCGTTATTTCCACAATGAAGGCCACATACCCTTACCCTTTTCAAGACGAACGAAAATATCTGGGTACGTGCGTATATCACGTTGAGTGTATGTATGGATCATTATGTATAAAAGCTCCTCGTGGATATAACTTTTCGCGTATAATATCGGGAGAAAAAACTTACCTCTCTGGGTATCGAAAGAAGGATCAGAATTTATGTGGCGACCTCTGAAAAACTGGATCGAGATCGAGAGCGAGATTTCAATTTGATAGCCGAGTGCAGCAACAAGTGAGGGAAATGAAATAAAACTGCAAATAAGTGCAAGAGCGGTTTTCCGTTCGCTCGGCTCCTCGAAAATTTAATGAAAGGTGGCTCTTACTTCTTTCCAATCTCGAACGGTCCCCAAATGCTTCCAAGTGCAGATTCGAACTACTATAAATATCATCATCAACCAACTCGGTATATTTTTACCCCTGATGATACGCCGAAGTTAGACGTAGTGGGTAAACAATTTAAGCGAGCAGACAGTTTCGAAATTTTCTCATTTTCTGCCATTTCCGAGACTCTATGATACGGTAAATTAAGCACATTTCTCTTCGACTGAATACTTCGTTAACTTCCCGTGATTTTAGTAACATGTCAAGGGCTTATTTTCTTCAATAATGAATTGGCTTGTCTCGATTTCACAATCAAAGGCGGGATAAGCCCTTTCTACTGTACCCAGTTTCGATCCAATCCGGAAGCTCATTATGGGATGCGGAAATAAAACATATTTCGAAAAAGTAGCGAGCTTGTTTCACGTCTGCACGACGTAAAACGATGCCGTTTTTCATGCCGCACGTAATCTTATTGCGCTCGTGTACAAGATTGTTGCCGATTGTTGTGTACCGAAACCCGTAAAATGTAAGTGCTCTATCAGCAAAACCGAATGTAAAAAGAGCGGTCCGCAGCCTCCCATATCAGACCCGGTGTTGTGTGTAGGAAGGATGCAGGACGACCTGTGCAAATTCCTGTACCCAGTGGTTTGCCCCGCAAGTACGTAGAACGGTGCAGGTCAGCGATTTTCCGACAGTTCAATTCCTTGCAAAACCGAGACGATTAAACCCACATTATAATCAGGCTAAACGAGGGAGGCGTGAAACTCGCAAAACCGAACTTCAACCCCCGAATAATGCCCGATTTCCTCCCGCAATTACCCGAAGAAGGATAACCGGCTAATACTCGATAGAGATTCATTTTTTAAATTCAACTCTCGATAGTTGAAATTATTATAGGTTCGTTTGAAAATCCAAAGCGTCAGAAAGAGCGAATCATCAGAGAAATTAATTAAAAATTCGGTGTCTTTTTGATGTTTTTAGACCGTTTCGCTTTCTCTTTTATAAGAAGAGTGGACGATAAAGGGGCGCGTTATTTAATTTTCGACGATCGGGTGGGCGTAATCTTCGCCCCTTTTGCGTCCGCTTAAATCTTGTTATTACCTAGTGGATTGCCGGGAGTTTTGCGCCCTAGGTCCTTAAGTCGAAACGGGCGGCGCTATAAGGTGAGGAGCTCTCTAATGCGTCCTTCGGGGCCTTCGCTGATGAACGGCACGTCCTAACATAGAAAAGCGTCCTCGGGAAGGGCGTTAGGGCTCGTCGATTTATTTGCGTCCCGGCGAATCGTACACGCGTGTACGGTTCCGTACGCGGATTTTTCGCTAAGCTCGTGTACGGCGGGGCGCGGTTATCCCGCCGGATTAAATGCCGAATCGTGAAATATATGCATGCGCCGTTTCGAAATTTCCGATAGGACTCGGATCGACAAAACCGACCCTGTCTGATACGAGCGGGGATAGCATGCGAGCTCAATTTCGCCGATTTTCATCGGAAACTATTGCACTGGTGTAAATCGAAAGTTGAATTCGTTCGCGAAAGAGGTGCGAAAACCAAAAGGGGACGAATATTTTCTGGTATCAGTGTATCAGGGTATTGTTATCAAACCATCATCCAGGTGCTACTTTACGAGTATACAACAACATGAAAATTGAATCTCATATCAAGTATTTATTGTATTATTACGATCCATGCATGTCTATACTTTCCTATCAGAGTATCAGGTAGGTATGGTATCGTCGTAGGATATCGTCCTGCTAGAAAATGTCACTTTTTTGTATTGGCATTTACAATCGGAACTTTCATCATATTATGAATTGTGGTTATGATGTACCTTACCTATACAAATAACCGTTTTTGTCTTAGTTTTATACCCCAATTCTTTACATTGAAACTTTTGTATTAGAAAATAACATGTCACGAGCCCTAACTGGTCATTATTCGATATATTTTTCAAACATCATCGTTATCGACTCGGAATTGAATGAGTTGCAAAAAATGAAAAATTCAGATAAATCCACCAAAACCACTTTATTATTACCTATAAATCGTGCAGAACGATGAACGAATAACTTCTAGTATTCATCAGCGTATCTTGTATACTATTATCGAACCATCTTCAACTTTATGCTACTTTATGACAACATGAAGAAACAATCTCATCTTGAATCGGTTTTGTTTTACTGTTCATGTGCATGAATCGCTGATATATGAGTACCTACCTGGAACTCGTCCTGTTATAAGATTATGCCGCTGTTTTCGTACTTGAAGCCCTAATTTTCATTCCATAGCAGTAATTTTGTTCAAAATATTCACAAATAACCTTTTTTCTCACAGATTTGTACCTCGGTTTATTACATTGAAACTCATTTCAAATAAAAAATTGGAAAATGATATTTGGCGAGCCGTAACTAGAAAACTTGTAATTATTCGAAATTTCGCCAATAACTTTCCCGACTAGGAATTGCAGGAACTGCAAAATATAAAATTCCAGACAAATCTACCAACCACTTTCACATATAAATCGTGGAGGACGAATATCTTATGATATGCATCAGTATATTAGGATCTGATTATCAAACCAAGAGTTCAAGAGATGTTTATAATCTGCATACAAATAACCGCTTCTTCCTCAGTTTTCTACCTCGGCTTAACTAAAAAACTGATGGTCATTATTCGAAATGTCGACAATAACTTTCTTGACTAGGAATATTGCGGGAGCTGCAAAATATCAAAATTCCAGACGGATCCGCCGAAAACACTTTTGCCCATAAATCGTGCGGGGTCCCTTCGAATTTTAAAATGAAGCGTTTCCAGGCGAACGCCGTGAGGCCCTGCTGAAAAGGCTCTACGAGGAGGCCGCGGAAGAGATAATCCGGGAGCGCAGCCGACCGCCAGAAGTGGAGAAATACTGCACGGAATACGATGGAAATTACAACACTCGGGAAGCGCCAAAGGACGAATACGAAGCCAACAAAGAAGTGAGCACACACGCACAATCCCATCTCGCGCTTTCATCATCTTTTTTTTGCATCCTCCGGTATCTCTGTGTAGGTGGATGTATTCGTCGAAATATCTTCGGAGTAATAACAAGAAAACACGCAAAAAATATATGAGAAAATTTCTCACAATATTTGCACTGCGAAATCGTTTTGCCGATATTTCGGCCCTTGTGTGTTTTAGTCGATGGTCGACCGGAAATGAATATGGGAATTCGCAATTATCATAGAAAATTGTGCGGCGGTCGGCAATAAAGCTCGGGGATGGTCGTAAAAGGGAGGATTTTCATCACACTCGACTCCCGGAGCATAATTATTGTTCATCAGCGTTGATTACGGTGTGTTCCGGGTCGCGTTCGGTAATCGGATCAATGCAATTTGACGTGATCTGTTCCGGGGCCGTCCCAAAAACTCCGGGGACGCGCGCTCCGCTAATACGAGTTTCCCTCGGCTCGCTCCCCCTTCTCGAACTTCGACACGGGACTACCAGGAAACGGCATTAGGAAGATATATCACGGCCGGGAATAAGGCAAATTCGGTCTTGATTGCGTTTTATTTCATAAAGACCCCCGCTCTCGCATTCAATTCTGTTTAAAAGTCGACTCACGCTTAGCGAAACTCTCTCCTTTCAAGTAAAATGCGATTCCGAAAAACGCGACGAAAAAGAGATTTGCGACGCGATTTCGTATTGTGATGCTCGAGAGACGGGGCCGTAAGTCCAATTTGCTGTAACGAAAAGTGAAAACGGTACAGAAATTCCAAATTGGGAAAAGCACCCCGACATTCCGCCGATAATAAACTCCCGGAAAATTTCATCTTCGAGACGAATTTCGAAAAAAGTTTCAAAATGACACGCGGTTAGACAATGGTGGCACTATCGCATTGTCCCAACGTTTTGGCCTGGGACGGGGGGAACTACCTAGTAAATAATTTTCAAGTTGGCTCCCGTGTAGGTATTTGACCGTTTTTTCGTGTGGAACTTTTCCCGGGGAAGTTTTATGGGAAACGTTGTGTGTTGTGTGCAAGTTGGCCGCGACGACGATGCGAGGAGCTAAAACCAACGTCGTGAAGTTAGCAGGGCACAATGAGCAATGATAGCAATAAAGTTTTCGGCGGAAAACTTTGTTCCCCGCCGTATAAAGAATCTCAGGTGTTGTTTACGACGTCGAAAACGTATTTTCGTCGAGTTCGACTCGAAAGTTGGAGCTTTTCCTCTTTAATTAAGGCCCCTAATTCGTTGCAGTTTTAGTCGCTGTGCGGATGCGGCCGAAATGGGCCGATTAATCGTCGATGTAATGAAATAATTTAATATCTGTCGTGGAATTAATTAATCGCGGATTTGTTTCGCTTAGGCGTAATTGCGATTATGATACTTTGGCGCGTTCGAGGGAGAAATTCGCGAACGCGCCTTAAACTTTAAGCGCCGCTCGGCGTCGATATTATAAATCTTTTATGAGGCCACCTCTCGCCGTGAACGGCCGGAAAATAGGTCGGATAAATAAATTCGGGATAAAATTCCGAGTTTCCTGGCCTTAACCGAGGGAGAACATCCGAAATGGAGGCGATGTTAATACGCACCGATCAAATATTAAGGCGGGACGTAATTTTCGTCGTAATCGGAGACTTTTTCCTGCCTCCGCTTATCCTCCGGGTGGGTTTTAGCGCGGGTGCACTCGTACCGGGGAAAAAGCGGCGAGAAATGGCCCTTGCAAGTGGCACCTTAATCCGATTGATTATCGCACAGTTAGAAATTTATTTCCGACGTCGTTTTTCCATCGGCGGACCTTGACGGCCATTTATATCAATTAATTTCACATTATTACTCCGTACAATGGGGGCGAAAACATCGGACAAAAGGGGTTCGCAACTTTATATACGCACCGGCTTTGATTGGATTTCCTCTAGTTTATCCGCGAACCGGCCATCAGGACCGGGGCTAATTGGTGGACATAAAAACCGTTTCAGCCGATATTCTATTGCACAACAATATTTTTCGGTCGAGGCCGAAAAAGAGAGGATTTATGTGCGGTCGGTGTTTTCTCCCCCGATAATAATTACGAGATGAATAAATTTTCGGTCGGGTGTTGTGTTATATGAGTGAAATTCCTCTGCTTTCAGCTGTATGAAAAATATCCGCTATATTCTTCGCCGGCGATGTCGTTCTGGAATTTCAAAATGGAGAAGAACCTGAGGCGAAAAGAATTTCTGCCCGGTCTTACGGCCTCCGCTGACCTGAAGAATCCCTTCAAGCGAACTGCTGCGTTTACGAAACCCATATCTGAAGTTCTGGATGACTGCAACTACTTGTAACTCGGTATTTATTTGTTGTACTTTCACGCCACAAAACCGACGATGGTAATAAAGGTCCCCTCGACGAAAGAGTGTTTCGGATAGATCGTGCGCCCTTATCGCCCGCGGGTCCGGGGGGCGAACGAGCGTTCGCAGAAAAGGAATTTTAAACGTCTGAAAGGATTAAAATTGCTCCTAATAATTCATGACGTGAATGAATTAAGCTCCTTTTGGGTCGAATTTGAGGCTTACGGCCGCGTAATCGTGTCTTAACTGTCGGCGAATTTATCGGGCCTTAAAAAACGTCGGACTAATCATTTTCGCTTTAATTGTGGAATTCGAACACGGAAACCCTTCTGGTGAACGCGAGCGAAATTTTATCATAAAGGATATATGAAATATCTTATAGCGGCGTGTGTATTAACTTCGTCGTGTTGGTTATATTCGTTTCATTGAACGTTTGCTGGAATGAAAACGAAAAGGGTACAGTTTATAAGGAAAAAGTTCAAAGGAACCCAAGTTTTAAAGGGGCTGTACTCGTATTAACACATGGCGTTTTGACAATTTTTTATTATCATATGTATGTTCACATTTCTGCGGGATGTTAATTTAATTAATTGATTTCAATAACACAAATATCGATAAATATTTGCAATTTTTATATACAGTATTTACAAATCTCCTTATTAATTGGGGAGAGGGTACATTAAACATTTCTCAATTTATTTATACAAAAATTCTGATAGAATATTTTAGGTACACGGTACACATGAGAAGCGTGTTAATTAATTTATAAAAATAGTCTAATTCCTTCGAGTGCATCTACATTGGTCAAGAGAGTGCGTCAGATTGAGAAAGGAGAACATAAATATATCAATCAATAACTGTTGAGATTTTTGGTGATGAGTACTTAGGTAAAGTTGTAAGTGCGAACATACGAAAATACCGTTATCTGTCCAATTTTGTGAGGGGTTGAGATAACAGCTGACCTTTTTTTATTAGCATATTGATTAATATTATTTATTCATAGTGAAAGTGATGGTTTTGTGGGAATAACAATTATTAGAATAATAGACACGAATAAAGCGTGTGCGGAAGATTATTATTATTTTAGTCTTTCCACCGACCGACAACTGGAATATTGGGGTGGTTTGGTTATCTAACTGTTTGTAGCACTTGACGAAATATTAATGGATAAATTTCACGCATTTTGCTCATTTAGATAAGCTGTCAAGCGCAGAGCTTTTGGGAAATTTGAAAGCGCAGTGGAAATAAAGGGCAACAATTATTAAATAATCATATGCACAGATATTGTCAATTTCAATACTTATATAACTTACGTCCTAATAGTTATGCTAGACAAACGTGGACTAATCAATTTCTCCATATTAATATTATATTAGTATCTTATTATTCAAGGTATGCCTAATAAAATACGTCGTCTATTTACAAATGTCTCTTTAATAAAATTTCTACAAAAACCCTATACAATATTTATCGTTATCATAATGTTTTATCAATTTTATTTAGCATCAGCGCGGTTTTCCTTTAGAATTCTAACTTCATCACTAAGGTAAATATCGTGGCTCCAAAACGAATAATAATATTTCAACAGGTTTCTCTGTTTTCTTTGAATGCTTTTGGAAGATCAGGCATGATTTTAATAATGTGAAACGTGATGTCCACTAACAATATGCAAGATTAAGAAGCTAAGAGTAAATAGTAGATAATAGAAAAGATTCGTTACGATTGTCGATATGGTTTCACGTAGAAAAAACTAAAAATAAAATCACTTACACCGTGCTTTGAATAATAGTTTAATTGCATAAATAAAAATAGCAATGAGAATAAAAATAAGCAATGCACAAAAAAGTCACAGTATAATTACTATCATATGGAACAGGTACCGATAAAATAACATCACTACAAAATTAAATAATTACAGGCACTAATAGGAGTAGGAAATATAACAAAAAGAGAGCAGTAGTAGCAACGTTAAAAATAATCCATAAATGTGATTGAATAATAAGTTGTGTAAATTACTAATAAAGGGGAAGCTTTTATCACAAGACGAAAGAAAATTCGTTACAAGAGCAGCTACGAAATTACGATATACTTAACATTATATACGTTATCATTTTTATTATTTATTTTAGTAAGCATTAATTTATTTCATTTCTCATATTTTTCATGTTTAATATGTCTAGGTACTTTTTTAATCTTTCTTCGTAATAAAAAATAAATCTTAGACTCTATGATTATATACAAAAATGCTCTCCGTTTTATAGAGATTATTATAATAACCAACTACAACACACAGTGGCGCAGAGGAATTCGCAACTCCGTAATAATAACCAGACCGCGAATGAGATTTCCCCGTACGAAACTGCGGAAATCTCATTTCAGACTCGTTTGCGAAATCGACTGATGAGATTAACAACTATGAATGTATTTTAGATAGATTAGGGGGGTATTGAGCGTAAGACACTACCCTAACGATATCGAAACAATAAACAACGACCTTAGATTTGTGTGCACGAGTTTTTAAGTACCTGCGTTCCACAAGATGAAACGACGTTCATATTCGATTCACAGAGTTCAACACGACTATTTATAACTACATCGATACAATTTTGACGGCCGAAATTTCCAATACGGCCCTGCGGGTATATTTGAAAAGTGATTCGTCTTCCGTATGAGAAAGAACGATGAGTCCGAGCGAAACGGAGAGAGCGACATCGGTGTGTGAAACACAGACATTTTGCATCCGGGGAGATCAACTAAACAAAAAAAGCCCTAGATTTGCGTCGTTCGGATCGCCTTTTTACGGCCTTTATGGACTCGGCATGGAATCGGAGAGCACATCCGAGGGTGTGCCGTCGCTCGAATTGATAGAGAACGCTCTGTTGGGGGCCCTGCGTTGTCGCAGCACCGAAGGGTCGAAGTTGGGGTGTCTCCTGGCGTGTTTGCTGAAATAAATTAATACGTTAGCAACACAAACATACGCAACGGGACGGGACGAGCGCACAATGGCACAAAAACCACAATACGTTTCCCTCGGCCGGGACTCGCGATCTCAGAAATCCATAATTCAAAACTACATGCCATTTTATTAGGTAAATGCGCTCCGAGTTTGCTAGAGTAGAATACGCACCTCGGATTACCTACTTGAAATTCGTCAATAAGATAACAAAATAAATATGCTAAAATTCATTCGTTTTTAAAATAGTACTCACTAAAATTTTATGAATGCGACAGAAATTTTCATATACCGATACTTATATTAGCCAATTCGAAAAGTTTTTCGTAAAGTTCGTTATTAGTGAAGTCTGCGATGAATGCGTAAAAAATTCGTCAAATCAGAAAATATTTGGGAAGTTTGCTGATATCTACACAAAATATGACCAAACATTTCTTGAAATTTGCCACACTTATTGAGATTCGTCACAAATTGACATAAATTTGCCTAATTCACAAAAGTTTGCCACATTTTCATGAAGTGAGTGTAATGAATTGCTAATGCATAACTTCGGGGAAGTCCGCAGGGGGAAATTTTGGTGTACAAACTCCAGCAATTAGTTGAGAAATAAGTGGAACAAGGTGGGAAATTAATGGGAAATAGTCCGGGATGAGTGTGGAAATTAGTAAAGGAATTAATAGAAATTATTGGGGAATTGGTAAAAATTAGAGGAGGTATACCAAAATTTCTTGATATTCTCCCATATTTGCCAATATTTGTCTAAATTTCTCAATACGAATCTCGATGCCAATAATACAACATGCAGATTTTTCAAATTCACCAAAAATTTTATGACTTTGGCAGAAATTCCTCAGTTTCACCAGAAAGTTGACACCGGCATCACCATACAAGGTGTCCCAGAATCACCGGTAATGATGTATTCAGTAGCTCAATTGAAGACGAAACCTCGATACAATTTTACAGAGGCTCTAATAGTTAGCAAATGAGGTGCTCTTGAAATTTAGCGGAAATCTGCTTCAAAATTGGTATTTATCCTAAATTGAAATTTGAGTCCTAGAAGCACAATAAACGTCTCTAACTGTTCGAGGTCGATACAATATGTCACTTTTTTTTGACATCCGGTCATTTGGGGACACCCTGTATAACAAAGTTGGCAGAGATTTCTTAAGATTTGGTAAAATTTGCACAAAATCGGCCGAAAACATTCTGCCAATTTTGTCGAATTCGCCAGGAATTCGTGGAATTTGCGAAAATTTTTGCCAAAATTTATTGAAATGTGCCAACGTCAACGGAAACATAAAAACACCTAAATCTGCATCGCATTCGCCATAAATGGTGGATCCCTCGAAAGCAAGGTAAAAGTTAATTAAAAAATAAATCGGGAAATAATATCGGGTTCAGCAGAAAAGATAGGCCGCAATAAATTCGGCTTAAATATCATTATCACGGTCGCAAAGAGGACCCCGGGAGATTTGTATACCCTGCCCGGGAAGTTTGGGCATTCGTTTTACGCAATCGGCACATCGGTTCCAATCCGTAACACTGGCGTACTTATGAATTCGCGTATAATTAAAACGTGCTCCGTGTCTGGCGTGATGGCGAACGCGAATTTCGTCTCCTCTCGACCGCGCTTTCGCCCTCCTTCTTCCATTACCGAACTTCGATTTCGAAACTGCGGAAATTCGCCACCGACCGCATAATGATATCCGAATCGCGCCAAATTATCTCAATCCATTAGGACCTAATACCCGGGCGGCCGGTAACGACCGCAAATTCACGTGTGCGCGCTAATTATTTGTTCTGGTTGACATCGCGTCACACGACATCACGCAGAGGACGAGACGGTCCGTATACAATGTGTCCAGAAAATAATCCCACTCCTCCTAACCATTAAATAAGCATAATATATGATGATGATCGGTGCGGGGATTCTCTCGGATTTCACAAAGATGGCCGAGATATTGTCAATTGAAGACACAGATTGAAGATGGCACCCATTTGACGGTTTTTGGGCTGTTACTTTTCACGTGCTTTTTACTGGCTCAAGCTAAGAACTTGCGATTTGGAGTGGTGATTAGTCAATTGAAGATATATGAAAGCTGTAAATATGACTTAAATCAATTGAGTGGAAGTGTTATTTTACCTCCATTTCCTTCTTGGGGAACTTTTTTCTTACAGGTAAAGTGATCATGAAAATAACTGTATTCGATTGTCCCATTCATAAGTAACTTTTTTGATTGGATGTTCTTTTGTCGTAAAAAGTATCATTTGGGAAGAAATTGGCAAAATGTACCTAAATCAAAACACGGACAAAATTGCTGAATTTATTGTGGTGAAAATGGAAAATTGAACTTTGCAGAGCTGTGAAATGGAGAAAATTCATATTACTGAACCTTACGAAGGCCAATGAATCAAATTTTAATCTTTTTGTAGCTTTGCTGTTTAATTTTCACCGTGACAAAATTAGCAATTTTTGACGTACATTTTGTCGATTTCTTCTCAAACCACAAGTTTTACGACAAAATCGTACCGATCGAAAATGTTACTAACTATAATGAGGCAATAGAATGCCCATGTTTTCATGATCTCTTCACCTCGCTCTTTACTTGCAAGAAATAAAGTTCCTCAAGAAGAAGTGGGAGTGGGTGCCAGAAAATCACACTTCCACTTAATCGATTTCATTCAAATTCACAGATTTCATGTGTCTTCAATAGTCCCATGACCACCCCAAGCTACAAGTTCTTAGCTTGAGCCAGTAAAAAGATATGAACGAAAAACCGTCAAACGGGTGTATAATCTTCAAGCGGTCGGTCATTTTTGAGAAATCCGAAAAAGTGCCCGCGCCGATCTTCATTACCTCTCTGATGCCGATTTATCGGTTAGGAGGAATTCGATTATTTTCTGGACACATTGTATAACGGACGGGAGCTTTCATCGATCGCCCGTTTTCAGTCACGGTGAAATATAGGAAAGCGAATTCCGCATTTGCGGCTTCATTAAAACCGCCGAGCATTCGCCGGCAGCATTTAATCTTTGATCATAACTGACCCAATTTGAACCCAAGTGTCCCCGGTCAACAGGATCCACCGCAACATCGATCTATCGGCCCTGCACTTTACGCACTAGCCAAATCGCAAATCTCCAAAGGAACCGCCCGTTCAGACATTGGACCAATTCGCCTCCCACCGCACACGGGATATTACACAAAGTGACATTAAATGTACGCAATTAACCTGAATGCAATTACAGCACAAGTGGGCATGTCATCCAGCTCCCGGAGATTTGCCGCTCGCAATTAATTCGTTATACGTCTAGCGGTACTTCATTGTTTGCGGCTCGCGTCTAAAGAACCTCCGGTGTGCGCCAGAAGGTCCTTCACCTGAATCGTCACGGCGCAAAGCGGCAGGAATCGGAAGCCTGTTGCGTTAAGAGGAATTAACACAAACCGGGGCGCGCCGCTTTAAATTTGATTTTTTCCCCGGGAATTATTCCGCGGAGTAATAAATCGGATTTGTTCGCGGATTGTTCTAATCCGGGCTTTGTGCGAGTGACCCTTACATTTCAGGCGACGATTGATAACCTGGAAATTGTCACACACCGGTCTCTCTGATTAAAAAGGCGCATTGTTCGAACTCGGCCGAGATATGCAAATGTGGGCCCGCGAGTGTGACACGAAAGGAACTTTTTCCGTTGAATAACGACGGCGCGTTAAGGAGTCCTGGAAATTCCTGAGAAAACAAAGGGACGCAAACAAACGGGGCGGAATATTTACAAAAGTTATTTTTACGAAAGCGACACTTTTGGTTTATTGAATCTCTTATCGTAACGGGCGCCCGTTAGCGGTAAATGAGGGCTCATTATAATAAAATTGGAAAACATCCCCGCATCCGCTATTCCGACCGCGCCGGGTCGGGTGTAATAATAATAGTCCCCCAGATAATATTATGAAGACCTGCGAGGAGCTCTGAATATATTCAGGGGCGTATGTTTGGCAAAGCGTTCGGAGTCTCTCCCCCAAAACTTTCGGCTTCAAAGTGTATGCAGTTATGTCGATCATTATCGATTTCCCCAACATCTAGGCGACTTTTTCGCCGGGTAATAAAGTCTTAAAACAATAAGATAACTGAAATAAAATAACAGAGGGCTTTCCGGGTAATCAGTATCAATTTTGACGTAAAAACTGATTTTCTGATTAAATTTTATTCCTCATGAAAATACCTCATTTTGAATCAGGTTGTATGGTGATTATTTCTAACTTAAATTTGTTATCAGGAGTCTCGATTTTCACTCAACTTTTTATAAGTGAATAGGGTGTGTCCAATTATCCCACAAACTGTTTTTGCACTATCTCAGATGGAATACATTCTCATACCGCAAGAGGTAACAATAATTTTTGTCTCAATATGTCAACTATTGGTGCCGTGACCTTACGGATATTGAAACAGAATGAAATTCAGTTTGCCGACCCGAGCGCGGAGTTTACCGTGGTAATTGCATGTTCTGGAGCAAAGTCGTCGGAGAACCCGACCGGCTACATACGTTCCAGTTCTGCATAGCTCGTTAGTTCGGTCGGTCGCTCCCCGGCCGAACGTGCATGCATCTCCCCGATAAAGAGGCCGGCAGGAGAATTTGTTCGTAAATTGATAGGCGGAGGCGCCTTCTCGGGCGATAAGGATGAATGGTAATGCAGTTTACCGGAAAAATTGGGCCGGCCGTCTCTCCATCACTCGGGCCGGCGGCGGCGTCCCGTGCCGTCTGTACGCCCCCGGGGCGATTATCCGTTCCGCTGAGTCGGTGCCTTTTTTCCGAATTGAAATATACCTGGGATTTATGCGGGGCGCGGCGGCCGGAAATCCGGGAAATAGCGCGGGCGCGCTTAAAAATGGTGGATGCGCCGGGATAATAGCCACCCATCTCTCGGGCGCAACCGGTATAAATAATTACCGGGACTTTGCCGTCGGGACTCGGATAGATACTTTCGTGTCGCGCACGTCGAGTTTCATTAAACGCGAGTTATTGTTGTACCGGGTGTTTGGGGAATTATCTTTGAAAGTCTTGAGGATCTACTTTTCGTTCAAAAATTGGGTTTTTGATAGGTTTAGAATCGGGGGTTACATTACCAACCAATTTGTCCAATTTGGTTGATCTATGGAGAATTTAGCAAGCTTCTAGAAAATTAGGTAACTTTTAGGTTAAATTCAACAATTTTCAAGGAAATATAATGAAACCGTTTTACAGAGTATACTGACACCAACGATCGACCGGCAATAATTTGATCTATTCAGCAAATTTTCTAGAAATTTTTGGCTATATTCAAGATTACATTTAATTAATTAAACTAAGTTATGTGATGAACAAAACACAGGCGAATTTGGTCAATTTCTGGTGAATGTGGAGTCAGTATCTGCAGAATTTCTAATTCAGGGGATTTTAGGTATTTCAAGTCAATATGGGAATTTTGTTTACGATTTAGATGAAATATTTCAAATTTAGCAAATAAAAACCCGAACACCTAAGCAGAAACTTTGGAGGAATTTGGAGATTTTTTGTTAAATTTTCAATGAATATCAAGGTTTTTCATTTATACAGGACATGAGCATTTCAGCGAACTACTTAGGTGAATTTCTAGCAAAATTGACAGGCTTTTTCGTACCTGAATCTGCAAATTTTAGTGACAAATTTCAAGTTTATTGCGAATTTCTGGCGAATACATTCCGAATTTGCGAACGAATTTCTCAAATTTTTCACATTCCTGGTAAACAAGAAGAACTTCCAGCAGATTTGATGGAATGTGAGAATATCTGGAAATATTGTTACGGAATTTCATTAAGTTTACCGCGAATTTCTGGAGAATATATTACAAATTAATTCAATTTCTAGCAAAAATGTAAGCCAAATTTCCAATGAAAGTTGTCAAATTTTGGAAAATAAAATAGTATCTGTCTACATACACACATTGGCAAGTTTGGAAATTTTCATTCGAAATTTCAATGATTTTAATTCATTTTTAGCCAATTTGTCGAGGAATCTTTCGCTGAAATATAATTTCCGTGTTTGTCAAATTTCATAGTAATTTCTACTAATTCCTCAATAATTTTTACTAAACCCACGCTAAATCCTCACTAATTCTTACTAATTTCCTACTAATTCCTTCTAATTTCCCACTAATTTCTTCTAGAGTTCTAGTTTGCCTAATTTCAAATTCCTTAAGCTAGTTCACCAAAATTCCCCTGCGAATTACCCATCGCAGTTTGGTGAAACTCAAATCAGTTTTTTTTACGAATTTCAACGCCCAGTTTCAGAAATCTCGGCAATTTGCTCTCACAAATGGCGAATTTGGAGCAATTTTGATTATCATTCGACAAAATTCAACGGGTAAGCTGAACCTATGATAAATTATGCAAACTGTAGGTAAATTTACAGAAATTTCAACAAATTGATGAAATTCGATATACATATAGAACATCTGAGAATCTTACAAACAAATTCAAAATTACGTTTTCTCAAATTTGATGGTGTAGTCGCATCAGTAAATTTTTCAAAGCTCCCTCGAATGTGGCGAATTTCTGGTAAAATCAATGAACACAGAAACTAACGACACCTAGGTATAAGTAATGAAATCCATATTTGCGACAATTATAATCTTTTTCGACGATAAAACCTACTACCGCGACATCCGGTATAGCGAACCTCAACCTCAACCCGAATCGCGAAACGCGAGCAACACACCCGAGCGATACCGAATATAACGCGACCGCGTCCCAAAAGGGAGCGGAAGAGGAGACCGAAAGTTATCGGTGCGAGGGCGGCGTAACTCATTAGCCGAGAAGTTGGCGGATGGGCGACGTCGCAAAGTCGGACGTATCGCATAAAACGCGAGAGAACAGGGAGGGGGTTACCTGAGATGGTCGCTCCTCATGAACTTCTTGTTGCACACCGGACACGCGAAGTTCTTTTCTCCGGTGTGGGTGCGCGTGTGCCTGGCCAGCTCGTCCGAGCGGGCGAAACGCTTGCCGCAGTTGCTCCAGCTGCACGGAAACGGCCTTTCACCTGAAAAGGAAACCCCCTCATTAGATAAGACCACCGCATCGGATCCGCACGCGAACTCGTGTAATATTCGAAAGTCCCCCGGGAACTTTCATCGAACCGAGAACCGACTCTCCCTCGCTTCGCTACTTGATGCGCCATCATTCTACTCATACTCATATACAGTACAGTCCACGTAAAACGAACCACCCCTAAAATAATTCCGAAATTGTCTTGTCTCGAGAAAAACCGAACACGTCGATTTTGATTTTTAAGGGGACACAATGTGATAAGTACTAAATAGAACTCCACATGGTAACCCGAATTCAGGTGGTGACTTCTACCCTTCTAATTTGAATAGGTGAAGCCATCAGTCGAGTGACATTTCAAATCTCAATTAAAGGTCTATTAATCCGAGAATTTTGTTCAAATTTTCTTACCGAATGAATTGGAGCGGTTACTCATTTAAGATGTCATTTAATTCGTCGATATTTCCGAAACTAGAGCACTGGACGAAAAGTGTTGGAGGAGTTTGAAAAGCTGTCGTTTCGCTCTATGACCTTTGATTGAAACTTTTTTCGATTTTCAATCAATATGTTTCATCGACATCGACGTGCTCTAATTAATTCGGTGTGATTCGAAAAATAGAGCACATAAGTCGGTGAGAGCTCTTTGGATAGTTTGGATTTCAAGCTAAAAGTCCTATCGATTCAATTCTCGTCCATTTCAACAATTTGATGGATACTTAATCGGGCCGGACATCTTCAACCCGATCTTAAATGTGTAATCGGTACGATTAATTCATCGATATTTCCAAGACTACACTCAAAGAAATACTCTTTATAATATTAATTAATACTTGTTATTGGATAAAGTTGTGAGAATGTAAATGTTTATTGATGGTATAAAACTGATTTCAAGTTATTGTCTAAGGGATCATTGTCACAATGACCATCCGTTTATTGATTTTTACCCAATTTTCAATACATGAATTCGTTAATATTACTACTTCGATTACTTGATTCATAGCATTGAAAATAAAGTTTATAGTTCATTATGTTGGCGAAGGAGTTAATTGAACACCTGGACCAAAAGTGAGGATGTGAAAAGCTCTCGTTTCGCTGTATGACTCTTATTTAAAATTTGTCTCGCTTTCCTATTAAAATGTTACATCTACATTAACGTGCTCTAATCATTCCGGTGTTATTCGAAAAATAGAGCACATAAGTCGGTGGCACCTATCAAGTCCTATCAATTCAATTCTCCTTTATCTCGACAATTCGGACAATTTGATGGATAATCAGGGCGGATACCTTGAATGTGTAATCACTCGGATTAATTGGTCGATATTGCCGAAAGTAGGGCACTTGTGTTGAAGGGTTTTGCAAAGCTCTCATTTCGATCTGACTTTTATTTGAAACTTTTTTCAATTTTCGATGAACATTTTCCAATCGACCATGTATTGCTCCAATTAACCCGCTAGAACGAAAAGAACCAAAAGAGATAGAAAGCTCAATGAGGGCTCATTTTGAAACTAATATTTCAGGCTGAATTTCCTACTAAATCCATTTCCGCTCACATTGGCAGTTTAGCGAAAAATGTAAGCAGACATCTTACCCTGTATGGTAAGGCATTTTGATCCAAATTTTTCGACACCCTGTTTTTTTTTCAATATTCGCGCAGCTCCGGCTTGTCGAGATGAATAATAATGCTGTTAAGTGGCGGACTGAGAGAGCGTCAACAGATAACGTCCGCCATAGTGATTCAGGTTATGAGCTCCTCGACGGTAAACAATGAGGCCCTCGCGGATGCGAAAAATGATTAAATATTGTCAAAGTTATCGGAAAGCAATATAAGTTTTTTTTATTCAATTCGTGAACTTTTCCCATTACGGGCATCTACAATATTGGAGCAAAACGCGTCGATTACAAGCCAAGTGGGGCAAGGTTCACTTTTATAGGCAAAATAAGGGAGCGTCGACAAAAGCCCGAGGATTTATCATCCTTTTCGTGGGCCGTTTGCGGGTGATTCGCCTCTTATTATTCCGAATGTGCGGACCGTAGATCACCCAACTATAACACTCGCTCTCTCCCTAACAGGGGCCGACATTAAATCGAAACGGCCACTTAATGCCCCTCAAAACTAAACTCGTTACGGGGCAATTTGTACCAACTATAAGTAATTTATTTACAGCGACGTTGTACATAATACAAGCTTAAAGAGCAGTATTTAACGGCTGACCGTGCCGTATAAATCATTAGATAAGCGGGGGCTGATGGTTCTCCTTGCAGCCCCAAAGTTTGTCTTGTTAATTAAATTACTACGATACTTAATTAGTACGGCGCTCTTGATTGCTCCACATTTATATTTTATGGCTGGCACAAAGGTGAGTAACCCGATTAGATCACTATTAATTAGCGTCATCATCATGCTGGGTAATCCACTTTGGCTTCTTCTCCAGAAAGATTTTATAACCATCTTAACGCAATTTCAAGGGTCGACACATCACCTGTCTGAGTAATAAAAAGGGCGGCCCGCCCGAAACGGGAATTACTTATTAAGGCGAGCAACATACTTCAAGAGTCGTCCTTTAGTATTCAATTACGGCTCGAAATACTTAGTCGCAGACAGTTTGCCGCTTTCCGGCTGGAAATAAAACGAGGGGATTTATTCATTTTCATAAATTATGAAACCGAGATAAGCTCGGTGGCCCGATAACTCGGCGTAATTAAAATTATTGAGCGGAAAAACGTCACCGAACGAAAGAAAACCCCACTTAATCGTTAATGAGATTTTAAAAACACCGAGAATTTATATTGTTTTCAGCTCGCGAGAAAAAGGCGCTCGCAAATAAACTCTGAAAGAGAGCGCGGGGGAAAAAACACAAAAAGTATAGGGGAGGGTCGCAAGCACACCCGAGTCTGTTTCGTTAGTTTTAAAGGGTACTAAACTCGATTTAGTCAAAATATTTTTAATGGCGCTCGCCTCGAGCGTCTGGCATTAGCAATTTTTATTCAACACGAGAGAACTTCAACGGAATCAAACTTATTTATGTAACGGAGAACAAATAGAAGTCGTATTTTAATAAAACTACCCCTCTTGTCTGGGGTAAACGGCATTCATTTACTTATGTAGATACGCGCATAAAAGATGCAGGCGCAATTTGCATATTGCGCTCTAGGCCATTGCATGTTGACACTTTCATAAACACAATAACATGATGGCATTAACATAAAATTACATCTTTCGAGCAGTTTTGGCAGTTGCAATCATTCACACAGTATTCACCAGATAATAGTTTAATCCTCTACCTATAATATGATAAATTTCTCATTTCGGTTTTCAGTTTCGATGGTCGTTCGAAAAGGGAATACTCGTGTAGTGTACCGTCGTAAATCACTAAATTGGCGCAAATTTGCAGGTAATTAAAACTCTCGTCGAGAGTTCGCGTTCGTCAAGTATCGAATAAAAATCGGGCGCCATCATCGTCCGGAGTTTTGCACGGCGAATAAAGAGGGTGATTTATCGCGCAGAGCGTCGAAGCATTTAATATCCATTACGCCTTGTTCTGGCGGTACACTCGCCATAAATCGGGATTAAAAACTTAAATTAGGAAACTCTTACTCCGGACTAGTCCGCCTAACATATGTTCCTGTATATCCGGAATTGTGTTCCGGATTAACGGTCCGCGTCGCACCGGCTCGAAATTAACTGCAAATATTCGAATGCAAAGTTCCGCGCGATGCAAATGCGGACCCCCTCGCCGTATAGCCAACCGTTCGGTGCGAGCTTTTATTGGGGCTCCGGATTTCGCGATCGAGCAGTTTACAATAAGTACCTGCAATAACGTAATAGAGTGCACGGAATACACTCTCGAAATTTCTCTCGAAATTTAACTGAAAATAAGGCTGTACAGCTCTACTTGAATATCAACAGCTTTTTCCACAGTACAATCTCGTTGGTTGCAGAGAACTTCATTATTATGTCGTAAAAGTTATTAAATAGACTCCTAGTATAATCAATGAACACCCTTTTTCTATTTGCGTATCTTTATGAGACCGATTCTCGTGCACCTCAATTCCATCATTTTTGGGATGGAAATAACGCAAATAAGGAAATTTCTGGAACTAGACACCATATAAACACCGTAGATGATAATGTACAAAACACCAACCACAGCAAAAATTCTTCAATCGACAATGGCTATCAAAATTGAGAAAAATTAAATAATATTCGGGCAATTAATAACAAAAAAGTATAAAACACCCCTTTCTGCACTCGCCCTTTACCAAACTCGCCGCTGTGCGGCTCGTTTTGGAATTTTGGACCTCTGTGGGAAAACCGGGTCTTTCCTCGGGTCTTTCATCATTACATTACAACTATAATATTCTATTATTATTGTTTCAAGATTAACTAATTGTGATATGCACGGCCATAAAAATACCTACTGGGTTTCAGAAATGCTTAGGTACCACACGACCATGAGGTAGGCAACTCAACATGCATATTTGGGGGAATTTTGGGGAATTGCGTGTTTTTGGATTTCCCCCCTAAGCCTGTGCGTCAAACTCGCCAGTGACGTTCGTGTTGATGTCCGTCATTCTGTAAACATACGTGTTCTTGCGTTTTCCGTGAGTTTTCTCGACGTGAAAATGGTGTGGAAACCCGAAGAAGATGCTTCTTTTTCTTTGGTTTGGGTAAGTTCCAGCTGTGGAAAATATTTTTGTTTTCCCTAGACCCCCAGATCCTCCCTTGTTCTGACGCCCATGGTGTAGCGCGGGTTGCAAAGTCACCCAAGCATTTCTAAAAACCCAGCACAAAGAAGGAAATGAAGCTCACATTTTTCGGAAACAACATTTCGACAAGCATCACCGAGATTACCGTGATTCTGGGCTTCCGGATTCTGTACTACAAGAACAATTCAATCTGGACTACAACATACATAATGTATGTACTTAAATAATCTGAAATACTCAAGATACGGATTAACGAGGTTGCACTGTAAAATGACTATTTTTCCCCGAACTTTTCACAGTGTTTCAACTTATTTATTATTGAAATTTATATGTACAAATCTAATATGTGATTGCGTTTCGTTTTCATAAGGAAAGCACATAACATCCTCCAAATCCTCTCAATTCGTGATTTTTCTTCAATAAAGATATTCTAGGTGTTTACATATTTCCTAGCATGTTTCACCAAGAATTATAAAGATGAGTGGGAAATTTATTTTAAAAAATGAGAAATCAGCTATTGACTGTGAACAAAAATTTGAGAAACTTGATTCAGTCAAGATGCATCCTTTAATTGCATTTCGTGGAAAAATAGCAGGTAATTTCGAAATAAGCAGGATATCTAAAAAAACGGTGATTGACGGTCCCGGATTGCGAGGCAGATCCGGAATTCGGAGCTTTCGGCATCGGAAGGCGCAATAAAGCACGTCGCGGGAAATATGACAGAGTGCCCATTCGGCCGACAAGTGCATAATCTGATGCATCGTGATAAATCTCCGGTGCCGGTCACGTCTTCCCGGAGACATCTGGGCGACACGGATTGATAAATTCTCGCAGTTCGTTTATTCGAGTACGTCGTCGACGTGCAAACTCCCGCACAATGGGGGGCGCGCGGCCCGGATTCGCACCTACGCGGATTTTATCCGCCGCGTTTTCCGCGCGCAAATGGATCCGGGAATGTGGCGTCGTCCGATCCATTTGCACTTCGCTCCTCGGCGGCACAATGAGAAATATAAATCGGCCGATACGTCACGTCTTCATCGGCGTTCCGCTGCCTGGGAAAAAGTATCGGAAAAATGCGCCGCCGTAAAATCGAGACGCCCCAAAGAAAAGCGATCGTGAAGAGGCCGATCTTCTGCTACCTGAAGTCGCGCCGAAAAACCGCCGACACGAAAAGATTGTCGACAGGAATAACAAACCGACCGTGCACTAAAAACCACAAACGAAAAAGCTGAAAAAACACGCCCAGCGAGTCTAAATATTTAGATTCCACACACCTACTCGTAATACCTAAGTAGAATTACCCGAATCAATATCCGCTTTTTGAATCCGAGCGGAAATTTAATGATTCGGTCTATCAGTTCAATCGATAACCGCATATGAATTGATGATGATCCACGTGATGGATAATTCGAACCGGGGAAAAGCTACCGTTATCGTTATAGGATAATTATTGGACATAACGCAATACAAATATTACCATGCGCTGGATGTGCATTATTGAATATCCGCATGATTTACTTTCTAATTCGACTTCGAATGGGTAGACGCTCCCTTGTAATAATTTCAGGGCACGTTTCCATTAATTCAAAAAGCGGCTCCTTCGCTGCGGGTCTTTTTATTGATATCTTTCCGTTTCCGACGAGAAAAGTGGAAATGTTTGCACGTGGCGCGGAAAAACTTCCTAAAAAAGTTCGCCCGCTATCACCTGATAAGAAGTTGTATGCCCAACTCGGTCAATACATTACGAAGTCGATTTTTGATTTCGTTCCGTCTCCGTTTGCTCAAGTTATTACCGTCTTTTCCCCATCGGGAATCGAGATATTATATCCACCCATACCTCGCGAAGAGCATAGGTATACCGATTTCTACTGCAATCAGGAAAAGTCATATCCCGCATACGCTTTCCCGATTCTCTCCACTCCGAATTTGCATATACGCGTAAGGTACTTATGTAACATTCGCGGAGCCTAATGGAGCTTAAAGCTCGTCTACGAGGCACATTATTCGAAATATGGGAAATACAGTCAACCTCGGATATAACGAACAGGGTCTATTATAACGAATCCATGGGTGCTATTATGTTGTCGGTCAAGTTGAAAAGAAATTATTCAAAAATTAGACAGTGGGTGCTCAAATGGCCAAACTTTTTGAGATTATGGTCTTAAAAAATCAAATACCAGTATGCATGATATTTTGCTTATAGCGAACTGTTCAAGGTGGGCATGTCGCATGAGACGGAAGATTGAGGTGCTACATGAGAGATACAAGGATGAGGGTAGATTTAGTTTCGCATATATGTTAGCTCAACAACTAGCGAATATTTTTCGATGCGGTTTTGAAGAGAATTCTTTTTGTTGGCTCTGTATATGGTTGTAATTGAATTTGAGGCCTAAATTCAGCTTTGAAATGTGGTAGTTATTGCTATGGTTATTGCTTTTTTTCATAATTCAAAAATTTCAAAAATTTCATAAATCGCTAAAACCGTACGAAAAATATTTGCTAGTTTTTGAGGTATCTGCGAAACTAAATCCACCCCTATCCTTGTCTCTCTCATGCAGCACCTCAATCTTCCGTCTCATGTGACAAGCTCACCTTAAGATGTCGTTAGGTCGTTCTTATATCCGAGGTTGATATAGGTAGATAAAAAAGCGCACGTGGGAAATGATCGGTTGCATTTTTGATTTCCTGACTGTCTTTTGATGGTGTTTGCGGTCGTTTCGCATGTTCCGAAGAAACCGAACGTGAAATTAAATTCGGAGAGAGAGCGGTCGATTTCGGGGCTCTCGCGGGCGGATTTCTGCAAAAGTGGCGATTGAATCAGAATCAGACATAACGAAATGACCATCAATGGGGGCCGTGGGGGCGGCCGCGGATGAAGCCGTCAGAGGAGCCGCATTGCGCGCGGCTCGGGGCGGTTTAAATCAATAACGCGGTACGGCGGTTCAGGTTGCGCGCCCGAATTAACCCGTCAGCCCTAAGGGCTCCACGTGGCTATCGCCATATGCGCCCGGTATGCACGTACACATAACGCCCTTAGCCGGCAGTGTTGCATTACCGCCCCTTTCGTCTTTTTCGTTACGTCTCGCGACGGCCGCCCCCGATCCGGTTGCGTCTCGTTAAAGTCCCACAAATTATCTCCAATTAACCTGCCCTCTCCACTACATAATATTTATACGTTTGAATGGAGGGTTCGGGTTGCAAAGATCGGCGAAAGAAATGAGGGTTCGCCCCTTGACCCAGATTGCGTAAAGTATATAATTTCCAAGTCTCCGTCTCGAGCTTTGTTTTTGAGTTTTAATGAGGTAAAGTGATAACGCTTTCAATTTGTATCAGGTAGACGGAATTGTGCGAGGGCCATCGTCCCAACTTGGTGATGCCTTTGGCCGATCCCCCGACCCTTAAAAGCGATTCAACTTTTCGAACCAATAAACTGGTTTAATTAACTATTCCGAGCTTCGGTGCTTCCATTACGTATATCGGAGAAACGCTATTTCATTTTCTCTATGGATTTAATCAATTCGTCCATATGTTTTCATTTTTGCGTCCATAATTGATTACGCGACTAATGAAATTGAGTTAGTTTATGCGTAGGCACACAATTGAATTATTTGTGGTCGGTTCGAAATTGACAAACTCGCCGTTACATAAAAATTAAACGTGGGGAAGGTGTAAAAAGCACCAAATCGAATTTAGGTTCCCTCAAGCGTAACGGGTGGAAACCCTTGTCTTATGGAAGTGCTACAGTGGAAAACGAGGCTTGATCGACGGCATCAAATGAAATCAGTCGCTTTCTCGAGATCCCGTCTCGCAGTTAAATATTTCAAAAAGGTCACCTGACGGTTCCCTGCCCTGAACACGGGTGTGGGTAAAAGTCAATAATGATTTTATAAATTTTAAAATTCCGGGCGCTCGCTCTATAAATTTATAAATTTATAATCCCGCACCGAAATAAAAACAAAACCCGATTTTGTAGCTGCATTATTGTCGGTACCTTCGGGGTGAATGTTGTAGGTAAGGGATGCGGTCAATACGCCACACATTCCACCCGCCTATGCCAAAACGAGGCCGACAAAACGCAAAAACGGTATCAGCTCAAACTCAGTTTTATGGTTTTCCAGCTGCACTAAATGCAGATGCAAAGCTCGTATAACTGTTTTAATTTTATGGACGCCGGCTTTATTTATAACGAGCCGGGAGGGACGGGAAGCCTAGGAATGGTAAAAAATGTCATTGTGATGTCGGAACCGAATCCGCAAATTCGCTTTCAACATCAATCCTAATTCACGCCAGACTGGTAATGCTCCCTGTTCCCTATAAAGCATTGTAAGGTATCCGATTTTAGATATATTTAAATTTACGTCGCCGGAATTCAGAACCATGCGAGATAATAATTAATCCGGCAGGTACGAGGAAAATTCCTCATTAAGCCCCCGACATAATTATTATTATGATCACACACCCAACGTTTATAGGACGACAAGCTCAAATATTTCAAACAATAAATCAATTACATCAGGCTATAATATTTTAGAGGGTGTTTTAGGAGAATAACTTTTTCGATCTCGTGGGTGAGTGGATGAAATCCTTTTAAATTTTCCTCCGTCCAGTAGGAGTCGTGGTCAAATCCCCATTGATCCGGATATTTCACCGCGTAAACACTTTATAAACTGGAGAGAAGCGAGAAAAACAAGATGAGATTCCGTCATCTCGACTCGACCGAAAATTGACCGGAGAAAGGGGAAAGGACCCCGATTTCGGGGGCGGTCCGCCGGAATTGATATACTTTCGCTTTAATTCGTGGGCGCGGGGAATGGACAGATCGCCCGGCAAAAATTACGGGGGCTTTTGCTTTGCGAGAGGGAACAGATGTTGCTCTGATCCGTATAATAACCGCGAACCGAAGCCGAGGCGAATCAATTCAACTTGCATCAGTGTCACGAGCGACGCGCCGAGAGCAATCGGATAATCCCAAGTTGCCCTCCGCCACATTTCGGATTGCTAATAATTAACGGTGAACTACAATCGTGACTTACGGCCCCGAATCATCGTCGAACCGCCCCCGGCGAATTTTCAGCCCCTGTTTCGGCATGATTGATGCGAATCGAAAACCGATCGACCACTGAATGAACAATCAAGTTAATGAACAGATCATCTCATTTTGATACCATTTTGTTGAAATTTTTGATATTTCCACGACTTATTTCAAATCGAGTTATTTGCATGACTGACTAGTAGATAATGGGTTGGATCAGTTAAAAATCGAGCGTTTCAGAAGAAAATGAACATTCTGTTGTCAGTTCATAGATTTTGGCCTGTTCCAACTTTAGATGGAAATCTTTAAAAAAATCCTGTAAATGAACTGTTGAAGTACAATAGGGACCCATTTATCTGAGCCAACATCAATCCGAATCTCCAGTAATTCGAAAATCCGATAGAAATTTCATAATCCGCACAAAAACTCTCCAATGCGAAATTGCGAGGAAAAAAAGAAGAAAAGCTCAACAAATCTCCAGTGAATGAACTAATAAAGTGCAGTAGAAACTCTTTTATCCGAACCTCCAGTAATCCGAATATCGGATAAGACTTCCATAATCCGAACAGAAGTGTACAATTTCTAAAAACTACAGGCGATTTTTGGAAAGCAGGAAAAAAAGTGTCCCCTCCGGAAAGGCGTAGATATTTTTTCCATCATTATTCCAATTTTCTGGTATTTTCAATGCACGCACTTCGAGAATTGACCATCAAGTCGGATGAACAAACAAAAATTCAGGTTTTTTTCCCGATTTAATTCCCATTTTCTTTTTTTTATTTATGTTAATTTTCTTTTAGTATTCCTTGATAAATATCGAAAACTGCCTCAGTTAAGGTTATCTGAACAACTGGCTCATTCGTTCTTGCATTCAGCCGTTCGGATTAAAGGGTCTCTACTGTAGACTTTACGATGTTCACTCATGGAGCACTATGGCGTTCCTTTACTAGAAAGTACACCGTAAGGTTCAACTTTCCTTTCAAATTTTACTTATTTTACTTATTTCCAACTTATTTCATTTCTCGCTCTAGTCGAGGGAAAACTTATAATTCACGCAATCGCCAAAGTGTGTTCAATTCCGATTGAAGTGGTTAATTCACGGTGAACATGATTATTCCGAACTGAATGTCTGTTTTCGCTAAATTGGAAAAGTTGAGCATTTCCTTAACTGTGGCCGATTTACCCGACAACGAACTCTACACGTGGGATCGCTCGCATTTCGAAGGTGTCGTCATTAATGAGCCCACCGCTTCGCACAAAGGAATTCGGCAGAGTGCTAAAATTAAACCGTCGGTTTAGAGGACGATCGTTCAAGCTGTCATTCGCTACAAGTAGCCATCCGACGAAAATATGTAACTGGATTAGAGCCAAGGTTGCTGACCCAAACAATATAACGTCACGAATCCCCCGGCGCTGTTTCGGGGTGATGTATAAATAGAGTTTAAAGGTCCCGAGCTTTTCTAATTACTTTGGGATTCTCGACGGAAAAGATTCGCCCGCTTCAGTAATAATGAGAGACTCCACGCAGTTTTATTATACGCGCGTTTAGCGCCCCGAGACTGCGTGATTAATAATCCCCCAGTCTGGAGCCTCGAGGACAATGAAAAATCATAAGACGATCATGATGATGATGATTACGATTATGACGATCCCGTGAATACAAACACGCATGTAAAGGGAAGCGTTCGTCCCATTTTGTCTCCGACTAGAAAGGGACGTTGCATGTGTACGCGTCCTCGGGTTGAACAAAGGGCCGGCCAAGATAAGTTCCCATTATACAGGGATAAAATAAGGACATGAGAGAACACCGTTACCTGTATGGAATTGTAATGAAGTGGGCAGGACGAGAATGGGGGAGAAGAAACAGCAACATCCCTTATCTGCGGCCTCCCTAAAAACAATTTCGTGTCGACTTTCGCCCGCCTGAAAGACACTTCAGGGACTTTTCCCGATGCATCCGCTCCTTATAACAACGTGGAATTTTACACTTTTAAATAACTTTTGCGAGACATCTTGACGTCGCATTCTTATTAGTGGAGAGGCAGCAGCACACCGGGCGGAACTAGGTTTCTAACTAATTTAAATGGAAAAAGTTAGGGAATAAGGTACTTTCAACTTTTATTTTGTATAAATTTTGAACGTTTGAATACGAAATCACGTAAAAGTACTGCAGCGCATCGCGCGGACTATAAAGATTAGTTAGTGGGCCTTTCTACCTTGCTAATACTTTTATGGCGGAATCGGATTTGCCGCAACTTTTAATTTCGCGTAAGTATAATTGAAATTAAAAACATCATCCGCGCGCCAGCTAGAAAAGAGGACGTCATTAAATTCGTTTTGTTTCGTCGGATTTCGGGGGGCTCGCGGAATATAATTATACGTAATTGAAGAATCTCGGAAGTTTTCATTTAAAATTGAAACGCCAATCTCGCCAGCCCCCTCGCAATCGGCGAAATTCTTACTTCGTCGGTTTTAAAACACGGCGCCTTATTATTATTCGCCTTGTACTGCCGGCGTAATGAGCGGTTGTAGCGTTACATTTTTGCGAGATGTCCCCCGTAATTAAATACTTAATTACGACAACGTTAAAAGCTGTGCGGGCGAACTTTCGGCTTTATTCAAAATCTCTTCAAATTTATGCCCCGTAAGGGGAGAGCAGTGCGGCCTCTCTCCCTCTATGTGACCGGGGTAGGTGGAATATTCCAAAGCTGATGAATATTTTAACCAGAAACTCGTAAAGGACTTAACACCTTTAGAGAAACAAATCGAGCGTGTGATGAAATGCAAATATTGATGCAAGCTCAATGTTAAATACATTTCAGACGGACTTGATTGTACTGCGGACATTCCACTAATTGGATCGCCCCGACTAGGTGAGAATCCCATTTTTGGCTCAACCTGCAAAATTACAAATTCAAAAATAATAAGTGCGCTGGTGGCCGGAAGTGATTTCATTTTCGCTCGAAATATTCAAAAACTTTTAGGTACAGAGTACCAACTTTTGAACTACTCTGCGAAAAAGGTCGGTCTGAAAAAATGTTCTCTCTAAAAAATTGGCGAAGTTGGCATAAAATGCGATAAACAATTCCTGATTTATGGTCAGCATTCGTATAGTGAGTTATTCCGATGGTAATTCAGTAGGAATTCGTAGGTGATTTATGTCAGTGGGCATGTATACGTAATTGTGGCCAATAGGGAAATGAATGGAACTTGGGCAGCTCGCATAACTCGACCCACACTCGACACAATTTGTGCAAAAGTTCGAAATTGAATCATCTGACCTCACCGGGACGGCTCTGCTCGCATAACAAAACGTATCGGTGGGAGTCCGGTATCTCGAACACGGGAGAGAAGTACGCATTTTTAAAGAAAGACGTCGCGGCCGATTACGGCGACAAAAAGAGGGAAAACCTCGGGAAAAAATAAATAATTTAGCCCGTCACTTGACGTATTCCTTCCATTAAACGCCCGCTATACAATTGATGGTCACTGGTGCAAAATCAATGACGACAAAAACTTGATTAATGGAACGAAACCTCTGAACGGATTGCTACCAAAAGATCAGCACATACAATCAATCAAACGGATGCTGTATATTTTTTACTGTCAATTTTTTGGCAACGGTTCCGAGCGTGAACGGAATTGCCCATTGCACGTACAGAGAGCGCCACTTCTTCCGTGCGGTGCATTAGCGCAAAAACGGACCTGAAAGGCGTAAAGCGCGCAGTCAATTTGCGTACCGAGAGTTAACAACGAACGCGCCCGAGGCGTAAAGTGCATTTACGCCGAACGGACCGTTTCGCGGACTTGTCTATAACTGCGCGAGATTTACGCAAGCGAAATTACTGTAATAAAAACGTCAGGAAACGGTTTTCCCACGCGCCGTCATAAATCAAACGCGAATTCGCATGCAGATTTGTTTTCATTCATCGCCGCCGGGCCTCGACCCGTCGACTTATTCCCTTTTTTCCGAATAACTATAATCAGGAAAAACGTCACTCGCAGGAACCGCAGGGGCCGACGTATACGTACGCAATCATGTTCACCCGGGGCGCCGCCGGGAACGATCTCGATCGCCCCGATACCGATCGTAATGAATAACTTTCTGGCCACTCGGTGTTATTTACGCACGTTTTAATGACCCGAGTGGCTGATGATGATTATGATGATGACGGTGGCAGGACGACATTTGTAACCCGTATGCGTATACGAAACGGTCTCATTAAGCGGAATGGTATCCGTGGGGTGTTTTTGCCTCCAATGCTGATGATGCTGCGGGTGTGGACCACCTGTAGCCGCAGGCCAGCAGATGACAGGAAACGAACTTTCGTAATCGGAAAAAACTCCCAACAACAAGAATTCTCCACGAGTCGAGAACGAAATTTCAGAAAAATCATCGGAAGGGTTAAAACGAGATGGTTGCGCATATCGTACCCCATGATTACCGCACAAAAGTTCCAGGTAAACACCGCCGCATATGGTCGAAGAAACGGCAGATGCCGGTCGTCGGTGGGCCGCATATTGAAAGAGCCCCGAAATTATTGTCGG
Organism: Salpingus planirostris; assembly: GCA_949788335.1. NCBI lineage: Eukaryota > Metazoa > Arthropoda > Insecta > Coleoptera > Salpingidae > Salpingus > Salpingus planirostris. The sequence goes on along the minus strand of OX460920.1, from coordinate 4,462,492 downwards.
CCTGAAAAGATAACATCAGCTGGGCGAAATCCCCGAGTCGAGAAGAAAAAAGCTTCCGAAGTTGGCAAACCCCGAAATCCTTTGAACTGGCGGACTCAAAGACGCGCCCGTAACTTTGGTCGATGGAGCGGACTGAATTCGATTCGAAATTATCTAGTTTGACTTGTTTAAAACGTCGATGTGTTATCGCGGGGAATGAGTTTAGCAGGTGAATTAAATTCGGATCGGGCTCCTAACATTGTGTGCTCTTTGTGCAAACTTCCCATTCTGTGTTGAAAATGGATTACCGGAAGGAATGGCATATTTCATGTAGAGGATTTGCAGATTAGCGTGACGTTTCATAATTTTTCCTCGCTACAGGTCATCCGGAAGGTAAATTCAACTAAAAACCGTTTCCGCGTTCGTTCTGTGGCAGGAATTGTTGAAACCGAACGCGCATTACATTATAATACCCGCAGGTTAACAAGTGCGGGGTGAAATAATGTATTTGCTCCATGAATAAGTCCAAATTGTGTGGTATATAAAACATAATTTAATGCGGAGCATTTCAGCATAAACAGACTTTAAAGGGAAATAGAAAAAGAAATTCACTAAAGGCGAGCGAGGTCTGGGAGAGTAATATTTTACAATGTTTACATTTTCCTGAAAATGTCACTTTACGTCCTTCCCCCTCGTTCTCGTTCCTCTCTCAGACCTTATTTACATTGAACGAGCCGAGAAAGCAGATCTCTCTTTTAGGGCTCCATAATATTCCGAGTGCACGGGAACAGAAAATGAGTTTACAGCTTCGAAATGTGCAAAAATTAATGCCATGCTTCATCCCTTATCAAAAAAAGAGAACGCCAACTATTTTCTCTCTGCGGGGTGGTGAAAAATCTCTTGCATTAGTTCACCTTACAACGGAGTGTTTCCCTTAGACAAACTACCCCGACCTGAGTAAACCTACACGTTATTCATCAGAGCCAACAAACACCCACCTGGATTTTTCCATAAAGAACTCCCAAATTGAATGAAATATATTTCCAAAGGGAGGTTTAACGACTAGAGGCGCTATCTAGTTGATTGTTTACTTTTGTTGCGTATTTAAGTTTAGTGCACCGTCGAGTTCACCTTTCGTTCGGATCCTCACTTAATAACCGCCCGTAGAATTATACCTAGGAGATATATCGGGGAAACCTATTAGAAAATTGGAATCGAAATGGGACCACTCTGTTGTAATTGAGCGGGGACCGCTGGTCTCCGGTTGTAAAATTCGTAATTTCGAGATAGAAAACGGTATATCTGGAGATAAGAAAATTTAATAATATCTGGCACGCATTGGCAACCTAGAGAGAGGACTTTACTGTCGAGATAAAATCTTGGCCGAGACCGGGCTCCTGCTGTTTATTTCATTACGCTTTATGAGGGCCGTATAAATAAAATACAAGACCGGCGGATGCGCCCCATGCCAAGGTGAAAACACGAGAGGGCACGCGGAAGATTTAAATGCGCCCGTTTCTTTCGATGTTTTATCGCGCCGACCCGAATTTGATTGCGCCTCCTCCCGCCCGGGGCGCGGGCGATAAGCAGTTAGTGCCCTAATGCCCCCGGTTTTTCCCTCAGCGCAAATCTCACGACGGGACTTTGAGGGGATTTAGGGCGGCCACCTGCGAGAGCGAATATTCGCGAATCTAATTAAGGCGATCAACTGCGCTAATGCACTCGGATATTCGAACCCGAGTGCGCGCCTCGTTCGGGCGAATACGTCACAACAAACGCAATTCCTTATCTAAATGGGGCGCAATTAGCGCGAACGGGGGCGCGTTCATTTGCGCGAGTCAAAAGTGGCGGGCCGCAGATATGAGCGCGGGTCGTTTGGATCAAAGTGCCCTGTTCCACCGCCGAGGATTTGTCAGACGTCCGTTCGGGTCTTGCGGGCCATCCGTTAATGTCCTCTCCCACCTGGAAGCCCTAAATTTCGCGTGCGGAGGTACGGCAATTTCCCCGGACGTCACGTTCCGAGATCGCGGCAGAAACGGACGGCGCTAAATCAAAAAAATAAAATTCCGGAATGATTTAACGCAATTTTTTAATTCGTTCCCGCCGACTCCGGACATCGAAAGGCTTTTACCGAATTTACGGCGGATCTGGCGAGACGCTCGAGCATAATTCCGGTTTCTCTCCCTTATTCGCGCTCTTTTTCGTTTTATTTCACTGTTTTGCGAAAAAAGGCGCAGGAGTGCGTTGTTAACAACGTCAGCGAAAAGAGGGTGGAATAAAAACACGAGATGACAGAATATGATCCCCCATCCGTGCTGAATGGATGAATAGCGAGCGCTGCGGAGAAACGCGATATGTGGACGCGCCTTTGACAATATCCGGGCCCTGGATACGCCGCTAACCGTTTTTGATGAAGAAGATGAATGGCAAACTCGGTATCTTGTATGTCCAGTCCAGACTGCAGGCGGCCTGGCGCATCACAATCCTCGATTTTAAATTTCGCCACCCCCCGGCCCCTGAAACGGGTCGATTTCGTATTCGGGGGGAGGCAGAAATGTCAAAATTCGCGGTAGAAAGCAGGTGTTGCGAAGATTCAATTTAATTTTTCGCTCTCCCGGTCCCCCCGGATTCGAACTCCTGCGAAACTGCGGGTGGTAAATTTCGACTTGACACACTGTGTAGCGTGGGGAAAACGCCCTCGAAACACGTTCGAAATTTTTAATCACCGCCTCTAATTCCCGGGCGCTTCCGCTTCGATAATTGCCCAAGTTTCGTGCATATACAGCCTGCCGCCGGACTCATAAAACGCCGGATGTAGTAGGAACTTTCCGTATATTTCAGTTGATGCGCACGCGAAACCGAAATTCGTGTAGCTTTTAACGGGCGCATAATTCGCCGCCAACTTTTTCGAGGCGGCATAATGGATCCCACTGTGGAATCATCCCGGATTAATGACGTTTGATCCCGCGGCTGATAATGCGCGGACAGTTTTATGCAAAATATCCGCCGAGCAAGTATTTTAATGGTAAGCCGCTTACGCGCTCCGAACTCACTACTGACACCATATTCAAGTTTTAAGCCTTGTAAGGAGTCGCTCATTCATAACGATTACTTGTGCGGATTCGGTGGTCGTCGCGTGTAATAACGAAAATAACGCTACGTACAAAGCGAAATCCACCACGTACATCCTGCTGAGCTTATCGTAAAAACGTGCGATGTTATTAAAAATTATTTCCGCAGTTAGAGAGGTAAAAATTGTACAGATAGTCTTTCAGGAATTTTAGAATTTCGGTATTAAATCGGAATCGTTGTACTATGTGCCTACCCCTACATATGTAAGTACGTAAATATCGTTTGAAATATCCGGGCAATTCGACTCCAATTTGTTCATTTTTATATTGCCAGTGATGGCGAAATGCCCGTAAATAAATGAAATTTTACGAACGACCCATGTTCCTTTGCCTCGTTCACATAAAAATGGGGCTCCGGTTCGGAAAGTAAGTACGGGCCACAAAAAATGGGAAGATTATGCGAAAAAATCATGTAAAATACGTCAATCTCGTAAAATTTTAGGGCGGGGATCAAATACCTAAATGTAATTTACCTCGCGAGAGGGAATTTACGCCGGACGTAAATCCCAAGTTTCCAAAACAACGCGTTGTAATACGACAATGTATAAGTTAAGTGGATTAGTTATAAAATAAAATAAGACTGGAGAACGCGGAATTTGTTCAGAGTGGCTTGCCGTTATGATAGATATAATGCCTGTTCCCAAAGCGCATTATAAAAGCTGTATGTCTAATGAAGTTTATTCAACCGCATGATACAAACTGCTAAACCCATTAGGGCCATTGTGGTTCGCGTACAGTGACATGAATTCAATTAACCTGTTCCCGGCAAAAGCACCAATTAAACGAAAGTATATGAACTAGCAGCTGCGGTAAAGTCGAGTCGACGCGAGCCAGAAATCATTCACTTACGCTTCTTGCGTTGCATATTACACGTTCATATCTAATGCCGAGGGACGTACACATACGTTCGCCTCTCTGGCAGTTGCGCCAAATGAGAATCCGCTGGCATGTCGTGAAACTGGAGGGTCTGCTGGAAAATATTCGAAATCATTACTGCAACTACCAGTGTGTTGCAGCTTGCTTCCTGCGAAATGTGGAATTACATAACAACCCAATATTTCGGAGTGACATTTCCTGTATTCCAGTTCCGAATAAATGGGAGCCAGCGGAAAGGAAAGAAAATTAAAGGTTGTTCAAATGCCTCCTCGCGCTGTCACTCGAATAACGCGAGCTTATTCCGACCTGCTGAATTTATGGAAACACGGACGCATCCCGAACCTGAGCCCAAGATTAACTAGAATTTTCCTCAAAACGGAAATATCACGAGGACTAATTTTTGCCTAACGCAGTTCCGGTAACTTTCGACTTTTGAGCTTTTCCACCTTGCGGTAACTCACACCTCCGGAGTTATAAAGTTACGTCCGAACAGTTGATAGCAGCCGTGAAAAGCTGTGCCAAGCGCTAACTTTTGCAACTCAGATCAGTTCCACTTTTTGCTTCGCTGGGTATTTACTTAAGACAGATTGTGCAAGTTGGATAAGATAGAACGGTCGTGATAATTTTCGAACTAGAAGCAAATAATTAAAATTTATTAACTTCTTGAATCCCGAGCAAATTACAAGAAAAAGAAAAAACGCAGAGACCGGGAGAAATTCCGACTGTACGGATCGAGGTAATTCCTCTCCTGCAAGCCACCAAAGCGCGAGAGCTGCAGTGAAAAATCCTCCGGCTGCAATTAAGCGATATTGGAATAAAACCAAACCAGTCCCTTTGAGATGCGTTGTTTAAATGTTTCTTTGAGAGGATGTCGAACACGCTCCTTCTTACTGAGCACGAATTCCGACATTTCCACGCTGAATTACGACAAAGGCAGAGACCGATTTTTTGCCATCACCGGCCGAGCCGAACACGCGAAGCGCATTGTGCGGTTCCGAACGACGAATAAGTAGTTATTTTTCGAAAACGGGCGCTATTAAAATCAATGCGACGTCGGCGGAGCGCCGCAGGGGACCGCACTTTGCAATGCAAATGGCGTTTCGGGACCCTCTCTCTGGATAGACACAGTCGCTGACATATGGGTGCCGCCCGGTGTCAACCGGAGGATCCCGACATTCCGAGTCAATGCCAGGCACGTATATAAAGCCCGCGACTGTACGCCCCAGAAATCGGGCTCGCATCTGCAGCCGAGCACAGATCGAAGTAAAATCAACCTTTACAACAATTTTATCGGCTTTTACCTGACACTCGCAAGCGAAAGCGCACCCACTCGCTCACGGCTATTTATTGCCGTCCCGCGTCTGAGAGATACGACTTCGACAGGGTACAACCGGGTACAAAGCCGTAAACATCCGATGGTCTTTCTTCGAATAATAACGCGCCTTTCATTTATTATCGTCGCCATCGTCATCGGGAAGGCGCGAAAAGGGTTGACGTCATGGGGGGAGACAAGGGAGGTGGTGCCTCCCCTCGACGTAATAATAATCAATAGGGTTTTTTGTGATTACATTATTTCGCGCATTTTTCAACTATACGACCGCCATCTCTCATCTTCAGTGTAGAATAATTTCGCGTTGACCGTGTAGAAAACGTAGGGATACGGTGAGGCAAGCCTTCGCGAGAATCGGATGTTATCATATTGGGTAGTACGAAATTATGTAGCCACCGAACCCCACTTCTCCGCTCGCCCAGTCCTGAAGTAAACAGAAGATTGTGAGTTTGCTAACCGTTCTTCTGAACAAAGTGGTGGTAGTATGTTGGGTATTATACCCAAAACCCAAAACTGCTAACCGATGAAAACGTCACATCATTTTTGGCTCAAAATTAAAAGTATCAACTCATCATTAAACAATGAGTATTCCAGTGTCATTCGAGTCCTAGGGCGCAAAGTTAAATTTTGCGCCCTAGGGAATGGCGATTTCCCAAAAATCTGTGTTGATTTATTTTCTTCAACAACAAAGTTGAAACTTTACAACCATTAAAATTAAATGCAGAAGGACACTTTCATTATCATCACCTTTATCACCCATCATTCTAATAGATTTCACGCGATTATTCAAAGATAAAGGAATTTTTATATAGCACAAAAAAATTGACGTAAAATGCATATGAAAATTTTGTCGACAACCTCTCCATGGTTTCGAATAATTCAAAAAATGATAATTTATTTGAAAATGAATGCGAGTTAAATTTTTCACAGTATTTGTGAAAAAATATTGTGTGCACCTCTGGCGCAAAGTATCATTGGCGCTCTCGTCGAGATTCTGCAACGTCTCTTCTCATTATCAAGCGCCAGTGATATACTTTGCGCCCTAGATACACGAATAGCTATTCTCACCTGGATTATGATGACAAAATTTACGTCAAGGAACACGGTGCCCCAGAACCAGATTCAAGTAAATAATTACCGTGTTGCTCGCAAAAAAATGCCTTTTTCGTGAAAAAAAAACTTGCTTGTGCCTTCCCAGCTCAAAACTTCACGAGCCGCCTCTGGTTGACGATCCGTAACTGCGACCGACTATTTCGCGTACGGTTTTCCGGAGTTTGCCGGGCAATTCGTTCGGAAAGTTGGTTAATAAATAGGTGCTCGGGCATGGCGGATTTAATTCACCGCGGGCCGCGTGTACGCGCGAGGGGGTATAAAGAACGGGAGAAACAACGGTTAACCGACGACGTGAATACGTAATGAACTAAACGCTCCGCGTGTACGTTTCCCCCGAATCTCTTCGCACAGGACGGTATCAAATTTAACGCGATCCAAAGTCCCTGTGTTTTACTTATTCATAAGAGGGAGGCGCCCTCGAGTTATGCGACCGCGGTGTGCGAATCGCGAGCGGAAGTGCGGAAATAATTAGCGGAATGTGCGAATGTTGCGCCGATTGCCGATTGCGTTTGAAACTCGCCCTCGTTAGTCCCAAACCGCAACAAGCATCCACCGTTTCTCGTACAGAATGATCCAACTCGGGAACGAATGACGAAATCGATAGACAACTTCGGACAATTTTAATCTTAACATTTGGGAACACATAGCTACAAGTTTGCCAAGTCATCAATTGAGCAACCGAGCCTGAACATTGTTATATCGGGTGGATCAGAAAAGAACTAGAATTTCATTTCCATCAATAACTTTTCAATTTTTTTAACCGATTCGTAATTTCTCAAGCTGTTTAAATAAATGCATGATGGAACAAACAGGCTATAGCTATCCGGAAGTTGCAAACAAATTTTTGCGAAAACCGAAATTTTTTCAAATGAGCTGGAACCTTTTTCTCTCCACTACGAGGTGATAGCAACTCATGAGGCGTGAGCATTATTATTTTATTTGTGAACATTTTGAGCTTTGGTTGATTTCAATTCATTGAAAATTAACAGAAGTACTGTAGTTGTTGACAAAATCAGAATCTCCACAAAAAAGTGCATCTTCGTTCAAGTCATTAACTTTCATACTTTTCATCCGATTTCGTATGACTGCAATTCTGCAATTTGCATTCGTCTTCACATTTTCAATCATCGAATTTCGAGGTTTACCAATCGTAGTTTTGATTTTTAGATTAAATTTGCGATTTAATGTGTATTTCAGAAGTACCTAATGGGGTTTTCGACCAAGGATTTTGATCAATGTAATCAAGTGGTTTACTAGTAATCTTATGGACCCTCACGTTTCAAAATCAGAAATTCAATGTACGGATCTAAAAATGTGCTCACCTTGCTTTCGCTTTGTAAATTTCCATAGCTTGGTCATAAATCATTACCTACTTATAAGAATCGCCCATTGTTCCACTGGTAGAAAGTACTTTTGTGATCATCGCAACTTCCAGAAACGCAGGTGTCAGTCATTTTCAATACAGAAAGTAGCAGAGGTTCAATTCGCCGTTGTTCAATATGGCTTTTACCTTACCTGCAACAAAAGAAAAATAACAATCAAAACGGAGGGTAGTCAGCGGAGCGTTTGCTCGCGAAAATGAAGCGAATCATCGGTGAAAACAAGGGCAATTCGCATAATTCCGGGGCGAATTCGAGATATAAACGAAGTCTATCACGCCATCCGCATTGCGCACCTCATTAACCGCGATCGTGAGAGAGGAATGCCGATTCTCCACATCGGCTCCATCTGGGTGGGTGTCGTCTAGGGGGTGCACACCTGCAGTAGATTTCCCCCGGATCCCCGGAATCTCGGCCGCCCTAATCCGGGCCGAATCCCGACGTTATATTCGATTCGAGTGCGTAAACAATGGGAAGAAATCGGCGAATGGGGGCGACGTCTCCGGCACAATTCATTTTTGCGCCTTCAGGTGGTACAGCACAATGTTATTTGGCCATAAGAACAAACAACGGTTAATTATCAAAACGGAGCTGGCTATTCCAATAGTTCTTATAATAAACGAAAGACACATCTTATTAGACTATCATATTACTGTATAATACAAATCCCTTCACCATAAAGTCTGAAATTAATTAAAATCCAACTTAGTGTTTCTTCACCTACTATAATGGAATTTATTCCACAATATCAATACCAAACTGCCTACAAATATAATATGAAATGGCCCGTATCGAATGAAGTCGGTAACAGTATAGAAATGTAAAATTCAGTTTTAAACAATTAAATTTAACCGTTGTTTATATTTTTCCATATACTCCCATGTAAATCGTCGTTAGTAATGTCAGCAATAGGTGGCTCCCTAATCGGATTTTCTGTGCGGAAATTAGTTTTGGGTTTTGCCCTTGGCTTTGCGGTTTTGCGAACTTATCTCATATTAGCAGAGTAAAAAGCAACTTCTATCGTGTCATCCCGTTTACAATTTCTTGCTAAAATGTAAGACCCCTTCCATATCATTCCACATCCCTTATAAATTGAAATTAGACTTGTCGTCAAAAAATCGTATGATGCAGAGGGTGGCTAGGGGTGTTGTTCCAAAAAATCCTCAAAAATTTTTTTTGTCCTTTTAATATCTAGGTTACTTGGACATAAGTCTGTGGAAGTTTTGAATCGATAGTATTTTGAGAACTTTTTTTTTAATAATTTTGAAAACAACGCTCACAATGCTTTCATATGGAGCGCCTTATTGAATAAACGCTCGTCCTGAAAACTTGTAATTGCGCTTTTTTTTAATACGTCCTAACTCGAGAACCGCTTGGTTAATCGAAAAAAACAATTCAGTAAATGTTGTAGCGCAAAAAAAGGGGAACATATTTTATCAATAACTTTTTGAAATCCGATAAGCGATTTAGTCAAAAAATAACAAAATGTAAAGCCATGTCGTAGTGTGGTCGACCGAACGTAGACATGCGAGGAGGGGTCATATTACTGTGGTCGGGCAGCCGAAAAACGACTCTATTATTTCAACGCTGGTTTCGTGCATATAAGGGCGACAGTCGCTCAATTCCGCGCGCTTTGGCTTCGTTTTGGGATACTCGTAGGTATATTCGACATGCAAAAATTATTTCTTGACAAATATTGAGTATTTGTGTTTCTTTATTATTAGTAGTTGATTCGTTGCTGACAAGAAGACTAACGACAAAATTTAAATTTTCAGGAATACATTTTTTTGTACTTATTAATTAATTTTTGAACTCCAGCGTATGTAGGTATTCCATTTATTTCCGTTTTTATGCTTTCACATATTTTTGTAAAAATTTGTATTTCTGATGCACCACAGGATAGCGAGATGTTTCGTTATACCGTTTTAGTTTTCAGAAGAAAAATTTACATCATGTCTCTGGAGTTTCAATTGCATGTTTTTTCTAGAATATTTTGAAGATCATTCTAGATTCGTTTGATCTCACAGATTTAACTACATATTCCAATATTGTTATCAAAATGCTTTTCAATATTCTGTCGTCAGTTATAGCCATAGCCATAGTTATAGTCTACACTAGGGCTGGGTCGACGTACCGATACGTATCCATAAGATTTTTCATCGATACGATATTTTGGAGTATCCGTTAGGTATATCGAAACCAACACATCACAATATCGATAAAAAAATATCGATATAAATTCGATACGAATCGATAAATAAACCGATACGACGAATCGATACGTACCGACTTCGATATGCCAATTCACATGAGTTGAGCAGTTCTTGATAAATTAACCCTTTACCTTTAGAAAATTCGTATAGGGACGGTGCAAATGATTTCATTCAGCGCTTCCATGCATCCGTTTTTAACAATTTTGGAGTTTTCGACACATTTTTTGGTATTTTAATAGTTGAAATTGTCATTTGCGGGTGCTGTAACACAACAACATTAACAAAACTTAATAAAAAATGGCGCTAGTTGGGCATTTTGCACGGGCCCTATTGGCACCGTGCATAATGTATAATATCGTCACTTGATTTGCACTTTTGATGGAAATTTTGAACGTTTCAAAAACTAGCCCACCTGGACATTTCATTGGCAATAATGGAAAACCGAGCCAAAAGTTCGCCAAAAGTGCAAAAGTGTGTCGGAGCGCCACAGTTTTCATTTATGTCTCCATCGAGGTCTCCGTATGCTATACAATGTTGAATATTTGATGGTGTCAACACTACGTTACTTAACAATAAAATATTTAATAGCTTGTATCCAAAAGAACATTTTGTTAATATCCATTCAGCTTTGTAGTGCGGAACTAAGTAAATCAAAATTTGGTTTTGTTAGGTTTTGCCATGGTTTTGTAACTAAATCAGTCGAAATAAAATAAACAGTAGGCTGTTGGCATAAAATATTAAACGTCAGTGTACCTAACATTTACCAAACGCTTCTCTTTTTATATTTTCAACTCGATTTTCAATAGAATCATTTTCATAACAATATCGAAATAGTTAAATCTGTGAGATCAAACGAATCTAGAATGATCTTCAAAACATTCGAGAAAGAACATGCAATGAGGTATTTTCACGGGGGATAAAATTTAAATTTTACGACTGATACATATTCGCATATGGCGCAAAATGACTTCTGCGTAAGAATTTTGTTGAAATTTTATTTTCCAATTAGTTATTGCAATTACAAAGAAATTTGCGTGACGTCAGCAACTACAAATCGTTGTCACAGCTTGTCAATGGATGGCGCTCATAAAAAATTAATAATAGTCGCTGAATTACCGATTACCGATATTTTGACGTTATGTAAGTGTCTGCTGACCTCCGTGTTTTCATGTTCTCAATAAAATTATGTGATTATGCCTCCAAAAATGAGAAAAACACCCGCTGCTCATAGCACGGATCAACACCGTAACTGTAAGTATGCGTGGCACCATCTACTGGATCATACAAAACTCGAAGTAGCTGACGTCATCAGAATTTTTTTTTTAAATTTATTTCAGCCCTTTAAACTTGACTAAAAAAATTAAAAAAATACCTTTTCAATTGTTGAATACCATAGTATCAGATAAGCTATTTTGAAAAATACATGAAAATACCTCATTGAAACTCCAGAGACATGATGTAAATTTTTCTTTTGAAAACTAAGACGGTATAACGAAACTTCTCGCTATCCTGTGGTGCATCAGAAATACAACTTTTTACAAAAATATGTGAAAGCATAAAAACGGAAATAAATGGAATACCTGCATACGCTGCAGTTCGAAAATTAATTAATAAGTACAAAAAAATGTATTCCTGAAAATTTAAATTTTGTCGTTAGTCTTCTTGTCAGCAACGAATCAACTACTAATAATAAAGAAACACAAATACTCAATATTTGTCAAGAAATAATTTTTGCATGTCGAATATACCTACGAGTATCCCAAAACGAAGCCAAAGCGCGCGGAATTGAGCGACTGTCGCCCTTATATGCACGAAACCAGCGTTGAAATAATAGAGTCGTTTTTCGGCTGCCCGACCACAGTAATATGACCCCTCCTCGCATGTCTACGTTCGGTCGACCACACTACGACATGGCTTTACATTTTGTTATTTTTTGACTAAATCGCTTATCGGATTTCAAAAAGTTATTGATAAAATATGTTCCCCTTTTTTTGCGCTACAACATTTACTGAATTGTTTTTTTCGATTAACCGAGCGGTTCTCGAGTTGGGACGTATTAAAAAAAAGCGCTATTACAAGTTTTCAGGACGAGCGTTTATTCAATAAGGCGCTCCATATGAAAGCATTGTGAGCGTTGTTTTCAAAATTATAAAAAAAAATGTTCTCAAAATACTATCGATTCAAAACTTCCACAGACTTATGTCCAAGTAACCTAGATATTAAAAAGACAAAAAAATTTTTTGAGGATTTTTTGGAAAAACACCCCTAGCCACCCTCTGCATCATACGATTTTTTGACGACAAGTCCAATTTCAATTTATAAGGGATGTGGAATGATATGAAAGGGGTCTTACATTTTAGCAAGAAATTGTAAACGGGATGACACGATAAAAGTTGGTTTTTACTCTACTAATACAATAATCGCTGATACAATTATTTTGAATTTCGCGGTCAAGCTTCAAAATGCGTACTCAAAAGTTTCTTCCACGCGAAAGCAACGTTGAGCCCGCCATCTAGCGGGCCGGAATCATGATAACGGCATGTCTGTTCAGCCTTCAATGGACTTTGATTTTCTTTAACAAGTCCCCGGTCCGCGCCGATGTAATTATCTCCTCCTTGTCAACGTTATCGCCGCCTGGGCCTTTGAAAATGCGCACTTCAAACGTGAGCCGCCCCCGACGTAACGGGGATGTATTTTCGATAGGGCGAGTCGCTCTCGAGGGTGAAACGGACCGAATTTGCAAGAGCACACGTATCAACAAAATTCGGTGAAAAATCGATCAGATTCCGCTCTGGCTGTATCCGCGGACAATTAGAGAATACAGAGACGGGCTCGAGTGGTAATAAAAGCGCCCTCTTATTGTGACATTTCACGCTTTTACTCTTGACGTCTGCAAAAAAGCGTGACCAGCGCGCAGACTGGCATATCGTACCGAGAGTGTATAATCGGGACATTCGAATAAAACTTTTATTGCTCTTTTTACTGCATCGTTCACTGAACTGGGTATTGCATTACATCTGAACGTTATCTATAACGTTCGGTTTTTTCGCCTGTATTAAATATTTCACGGCACGCTTTTAAATTTATCTCATTCTATCACGACGTCATAAATCTCGCGGTCTTCCTCTGTTGCGTATACGTTCACCCCCGCGCTGGGCGCATCCGCCCCTGCGTAGTTATCTCCTGCGGGGATGCCCCACGTGATGGATCATGGGACCGGGTTTATGCCCCGTTCGAATCGTGATTTTATGTGCATTTATTTCCGCTAACATATTTAATGTTTCATTTAAGGACCCGAGTTCGAGATCCGCGCCAGTAAAACATTTATGAAGACGGAGGTAGACGGATATCGGTATCGCATCGGCGGATTCGCCCATCCAGCGGCTTAATTGGACGGCGATATCGATCGGACGACGCCGTTATTATTATTGTCGTCGGGCCGTGTTCGAAATTTAAAATGCCCTCCATAAACAAAGCGGCGGAGCGCGCCGATAGAACGCGACCCACATACACTCGAGTGCTTTTGCAGAAAACAGACCAACGACTTCATCCCCCATTACAAAAACAAGGAATTCATCCGGACCGACTCTCGCCCCGATATTATGCCTAGAATTTAATTCGGGCATTGTTTTGGTAGAGATAGTCGTAAAATGTTATCAAACGGTCCAGCGGGTGCAACTCAAATTTACATCCATTATCTGTTCAAAATTGTAATGAGGAACTAAATAATAATTTAATTTTGTTACTGAATCAATCAAAATAAAATGAGCAGTAGACTCGTTCATTTACGCCTTTGACATTTGAAAGTTATCTTCACAATCGATCAGAAATCTTACAATTTGGCCGAAAAATGAATCTCTCAGTCATAGAAAACAACCCTGTTGGCAGTTACCATAAAATACTGAACATCAGAGAAATGTCCATTTTGTCGTTGATTGTCTCTTGAATTCTTGCCAAATTCTTGGCAGAGACTACTAAAAGGGCACAGTAAAAGGGTAGAGAGAGAATGATAGTTACAGTCTCCCTTTATGTGAAATTTTCTCTATCGCTCTGTACAATAAGGAAAGATGCAGCAAAAAAATTGAAGAAACTGATTATAGGAGAGGAGTTTGGAGAGGAGTAAAAATTTAACCCAATTCATAGCCAAAATTGTTGTAATACTGTTTAAAATTGCGATATTGCAGAAAGTAATAATGAAAATAAGTGTATTTAATCAAAGAATGGACTGACCCTTTGAACTATTGAAAATTTTACCTTTATTTGCTCTTATTTTAAAAATTCATTGAAGAAACGACTAACCTAACTTCAAAAGCTTGCAGACCCGTCCACATAATGCCTAAATTTGCGATAAAATTCCGTTTGTTATAAAGGAAAAGTTACTAAGGCTGCGTTGTATAAATTGAACCCGGTTCAAACTTGAATTTGGTTCAAATTTCGTAGAAATGATTGTTGTAACAATTGTAACGACGGAAATTGAACCCGGTTCAATTTCTTTATACAACCGGCCCTAAAACGTCATAGTCTAGTTAGTCGGAGTTAGTCATTAGTTGTCATTGCAAATTTGAATAAATTTCATGAATCGACTTGCTTTCGAAGCGTTTTGCTTTGCTTTGCCACTATTTGCCATTCTTCTAGTTACTATAAGTAGCTGTCTGGCGTAAACTAGCATACAGGTATTCCAACCGCTTCTGTTCAAACAACGATTCGAGGGATGATGTATCAAAATGCGGCGTAAATTTTGTGCCTGTAATACCCCATAAGAAGCCTTATCGTTATTACTATGACGTGAACTTCTCATAAAGCCTGGCACAGGCAGTTTGCGAAATGCGAAGGTATGGATAGATACGCACGCAGGAGAAGATAACTCTCATTCTCCGCGAGCTCTTGAACAGTATCGTTAGGGTGAACCAAAACATATTTGCCAGTAGGTATCTAATCTAATAATTAAACACCAACATGGAGGAATATAAGGGCGTCCCGAAATAGAGGTTCAAATAGAATTCCCCCATGCGGCATTCATGTGGATTACTTCAGTATGTTAATTCACGCATAATTAGCCGACCGTTTGTCACACACAGAAATTCTATTTTAATGCGGAACCATCATTCACCATGCATTCGTCCTTTATCAAGTGCGAAACGGCTCGAAATAATTATCTCCCGGAGAAAAGTTGGGAATATTCAAAGTTCCTACCATCATCATCATCATCATGGGGAACTTGCTATGCAACTTGTCGAATTAGTAAAGAACTCATTAGCAAGGATCGCCGCAGATTGCAGTGTGTGCAGCGCGGGCCCGCCAATATTGACGGAAACGCAAATTGTGCGGCAAAGTTCGGGTTTAGGCAGTGTCAATATTTCGGGGGTTCGGGCCAGCCAACAGAGATCTTCCCCCCGGTTCTACAGGCGCGCGTCTTATCGCTGAATCAACAGGACGGCGGAGATCTCGGGTTTAGATTGTACGGCGGACCGGGAAGACCCAACCACGCTGATAATTTCCTACCTCTAGACCGACAGGTTCAATTTTAGCACGGAGCGGAAGTTTCGATTCCTGTTGCACCGGCCCTGGATAGAAAACGACCGAATCGACCCGCGCGCACACCAATTGCATCATCATCTACACCGTATTACCGAACGCGATACAAACAAATTCAGGTCGGGGAACACGACAAAGGACGCATCTGTGTGTGCATTTCCGGTAAAGTAGGACGCGCTAATAGGAAAACTATTGATGTTCGATATTTCACCCCCCGCATGAAAGTTGGCTCGGCCGCGACAAGGCGGGGAACGTACTCGAGACTAACAATAAGTAAGAGCGCCTGCATTATTTACTTTGAGATTTTCCTCTTTGCGACAGAGCGCGAACTGTAATATCGGTTACCTACTGCATAATGCAATTATTAGTCGGCACTTGGAGTATTTCTGCGCTTCCGGGGCGGAGTCGGAATATTAAAAAAAAAATTGCAAACTCCAAGAATTGTCGGGGAAATACAAAATATCCCGGCATATTTCCCAGGAGGATATCGTTAACAAGAGTTCCATTGCCTCGCGCGATGATGCCTGTTATCGCCCACGCTATGGCAGATGGTCAGCGGTAACAGATTTCCCGGCTTCCATTCTCACGTCCTCCGGATTTGGGGCGAAAAACGCCCACAAGTGTCGCCGCGAAATAAGGGCCATTCATTACGCGACTCATATATGCGAAATGTACGCACCCGCGGCCCGACAAGTCGGCAGTCCAATATTTGCGGCATATCGCGTTGAAAATAATAAAACATGAGCGGATCTCTTTGTTCGGCCGGTCCGCGCCGATCCGTATAAGGAATAAATTCCGACTCGGTAGGTATCATGAACACATTCCATTGAGGAGGCATTATACCGACGAAGACGGGCATAACGTTTTCGATATTTCCTCCTTCACCTGTATTAGGGGGTATCTCAGCTCAGGTACCCCGGCCGTTTTTGCCAATACCGGCGAGCACTAAAATTTCACAGAGTTGTAAACCGTGCAAGTGCGACCCCCTGCGTCAATGGAAGTCGTGTTTTACTATTCCACTCGTAAATTTTCTCAGTTCCACACTATTCAAGAACTACCGGGGACGATATCGGTTCAAATTTATCGTCCGTGCAGTCTACAGGGTGATCGAAGAAAATTTTTTAAAACTGTTTTTGCTGTCACGGCAATTTATGTACTTGGAGAAGTGTAGTTCTTCTAGTTTTTGGGCTAAGTGCTTTAATTTTGATCTGACTTCTATAGGGGTCGTGCGTATTCATCAAATTTAGGGGCCCAAGGGTCGGCTTTCGAAACTTTCTGCAGGATTTTTGATGAAATCTTTGGTTTTCACTTTTTCGAAAATCTTAAAGCTTATTTGCGGTATGATTTTTCAAGTCTCATGATTTCCTGACAGAACTTTATCGGCAATTTAAGAATTCTGTAGACAAATGAATGGGAATGGGAGAGACAGAACAATATTCTCAAACATTGTTGTGTGAAAATTATACTCGTTCCAAAATATTGTCATTTTTAATGGTTGACAATGTTTTTCTAGTAAATTTCGGTAGCAACATAGGACATTTATGAGAATTATCTTGGGACGACTATACAATTTGGCAAAATTAATTGTCAATGGAGAGATCTCATCGGATGAAACAGTAATGACTAGAAATTTCAGTCTTTTTCGAAAAATTTTGGCTACAGCGAAAATACTCAACTTGACAACATCTATGTATTGTTTTAATTATTTTCTTAAAAACTTCGACAAAAACTGCACATACAACCGTTTTTGACCGTTTGCAAATTTTCCTCCAAAGAGTTGACGACCACAACTCCTGAGATATTTGTCATTAATTAGGGCAAATTCGTCGTCGTTATACACCCAATTTTTCAGTCAGTTTGCCAAACATTATTTGCAAGTTGTCGAATTTGGCAACGACCTATACACTAAACTTGAAACGAATTTTGCTGAATTCTACAAAATGATGGTTGGTGAAAAATGAGCAATTAAAGAATATAAAATTTTCCTTTAAAGTAGGAAAATGTACTATCGAGTGCAGTCGTTTTCCCCCATCCTCTCGCTCTAGCACAACGGGGGAACTCGCGGGCTAGAACGAGAGGATGGAGAAAACTTTTGCACTCGATAGCACTTAAAGTGCACTGAAACACTATAGTGTTCTACAGCAGATCCTAAGTTTTTCCAAAACGCAAATGAGGACTTTGGTTGAGTCACGTTTAGAACGTAACATTTTACTCTTGCCAAACACAACGGTCACATCACAACCAAAGGTTCGGTTAGCTTATCCAAAGTTCAAGTGCCTTCACACAAATGGAGAAATGGTCCTAAACGAGACATTGCATGTTACGCCCTGTGTACTGAAGGCAATAGAATCATCCCTTCGTGGGCAACCCTGCTGAAAGTAGTCTCAAGGTGCAGACCGGTTGTTTACCATAACAATGACCCGTCGAGGGGCCTGTCAAGGAGCAGGTGGGCAAACTCGGTCTACACGTGCTCGACGACCTTGCCCGCATGCATGACGTGCAGAGAGCCAGCAGCTTCCGTCAGTGTCCGTCGACGCACTTCCGCCATCGCGCCCCCTCGACTCTGGAGCACCGAGTCGCCCCCTCAAGTGGCCGCAGACGCCCCACGTGTGGTTCATCAGCCCTCTTCCGTCGGTCCGAACCCGCCACAATAAAGCAGTTTGACATGCATTAAACCTAACGAACGACGTTGGAGCTTTTGATGCAATTTGAAAGTTCGTAAAGAGGCGAATTAACGTACAAAAGACCGCGTCCTAAGCCTTTGACTGCGCGAACGTTTCTTATTAGCCGTCTGAAGTCGTTTTCTCCGGAACGAGACAATGCACTCATCTCGAGCTCCATCCGGCAATTTCTTTCAGGTAGGTCGGTATTCTTTGCTCAATTTCAAATACGTCACGAACGCAATTACACTTATTTATCGTCGAATTGGAAAATCGCGGATGAAAAAGTTCAGTCCGGCGTTATTCCAACACGAACTCTAGTCGAGTGTTAAGTTACATTTTCAAGCGGGCTTGACTATTTGCCAAATTCGTCATGTGACTTACTTACTAATTGACTCTATTCTATTAAGAACTAAAAAAAAACTAAATGTGGTTGTTGTAATTTGCCATATTCCATACACATTCTCCGAAATGGTAAACACACATATGTAATTTCGGAACAGATTGTACATGATTGCATATAAATCAATACACATACATATTATTAATACCTCTGTAAATTTGGTTAATATTAATAATGGAATAAATATAATGATTTGGCGGTGGGGTTCGTGATGTATATCGGTTGGATGAAAATACATTTAAAAACAACTTTAAAAATAACCCGCAAACGAAGGGGAGAAACCCTTATGAAGAAAGGAAAAGAAAATTAGGCTTTAAATTATACAAGAATAAACGAGAATCATTATAAAGTTTAGTCCATCCACCATCAGTAAACTTGCCAGTAATTTAAACTTTTCACTTCCAAAACACGATAATAAATCAAAAGGTTTTCACCAATGCTAACGATATAAATCAGACCGGAATAAGAGTGTGCCAGTGTGCGAGTGCGATTTGTTTCGTATACTTATATCGAAAATCGGAATTTTAAATCGCACAGATCGCGAAATTCTATTTGCATGTAAATGGAGCGTGAAGTTCAATTTTAGGTACACTTTTGCGCCGATATTATAGATTTCTTAACAGTTTCGGCTTACAAATTGGCACTTTTATGGATAATTTATGCCGGAGCACCCCTTCGAATTCGCCACCCGACAAAATTAGCACCGTTCCTACATTTTTGCTTATTGAATTTCGAGGCGACCTCTCTTCTATCCTCTCTTTGCCCCCTCGTGGGTTGAGAATGAATTTTTTAACAGCCGGTAATACTCCCCATAGACGATAATAATAATGCACACAACCCGCACATCTTTTCCCTGCAATGGGAAGCGTCCACCGGAAAAAGCTCCCAGAGCTTGCGGCTAACGGTCCGAGCATACAGGGTGTCAAAGGAAAATGACCCCAGAAAAACCTCGCCAGTTTCAAATCGAAAAGATGAATGTTTTGAAAAGTGTCAAAATGTTGTAGGTAACTCAATTTTAATTTATCAACTCAATCTTCATAGGCAAAAACGGACATAAAACATGACAAAACATTATTTATTCATTTTCAAATTTATTTCTTCCCGTGACAAACGCATTTTTCTATAATTATAAATGATTTACGTTTCTTTATCTTGGCCATTTCCTTGTAGGTAATTACACGAATATACATACACTGTTTCGCAAAATTAACGATGCAGTTGTAGTTTTAAAGGAAGTCTCCACATTTCATGATAATTTCAATTAATTTCATGCACAGTGATAGTACAAAGCAGAACACATTAGACTTCTTTGGCGTTCTGTTCAAAACAGTGACATCATACACTCAATTTGCCAAATTTGCCAGAAATTTGTCAGAAATTTGCTTTGACTGTTCACCAAAATTGCCAGGTGGTCAACCCCTCGTGAATTATTGATGTGATATGCGTGTGGAGTACATATTTTTCTCAACATTCAATAAAAATTTCATCCAAAATGCTTCAAATCCATTTTCCTTTGAGTTACAGAAAGTTTCTGAAAATTGGTTGTATTGACTGATTTTCAAACCGAGGGGCCAATTTCGTCAATTTCGAGATATTGTAACTGTAAGATTTCGATAAAATACGCTTTGAACTGATATTACATTCGCAACGAACCGCAATTTGACCAACTTTGCCCGTTTTATCAGAGGCGTAGATTTTGCCCTTTTGAACAGAATTTTTGAAAATGCCAGAAGGGGTCTATCTCGGGGTCTAACATGTTTCGCTATGAGCTATTATTGTACCGCAAATAATTCGAAAATGATATGAAATGTGGATAGTTCTTAAAAATCATCTGGTGCGTACCTGATTTTGACTCCTCAGCAATTTACTGTGATGTGCAGTAAAGCAAATTTCCTGAAAAACTCCCTGAAACTGTTTGTGGTCATTTCGCTCAATCAACTAGAAATTCGCTATAACCGCATGCACCTTCAAAAATGTTCTTCTTCTTCAAAATTACGTTCAATCTCTTCCAATATTCAGGAAATTCTCCTGTCCGTTTATCTGAAAGACCCTGTATGTACGAAAATGTGTGCGTGTGGGCAAACATTAATTTAGAAATTCGCGAAAACTCTGTTTCCTGGGTGACGGAGCCGTGTTTGACCCAGGGTAGGTGATAATTAGATTGCCCCCTCGACATGTCTCTGGGCTCACTCCACAACGAGACCGCCGGCCGTATTTCGTTCGCGTTCGGATGGCACCAATCGATAGAGCTTTAGGTTTTGAATACACGGCGGCCGGCAACGAAAACAAACCGCAAAATCCATGCGTTTACGGCCGGAAATAGTTGAATAATAACGCCGGCGGAAACTTCATGGCCGATAGCGATTCGCTCCGGCTATTTTCCCAACGGCGCTCCGGAGAGACGCCGCTTTCGCCGGAGCTTTCACGCACAGGGCACCGGGCGGACTCAACCGGTCCGTGTAATGCGTGTGTGTCGTTTTATCGACTGGAATCAGAGGCGGGCTTTGTGTAAGTGAGCCCGCGAGAGCTTTTTGTGCGAATTTGCGGCTCACACAGCTGCACTTTAATCGCTTTTATTGCCAGTTTTAGCGCACGACGCTTTTAAACTTGGGCGCGGCAACGCGCTTAAAATTTAAACACCACTTATGTGCGACGTCGACCCGCTTAAAATTGCCCCCTCGGCCCGATGAAAAATGGACAACGTGATTTCTGCCCCCGCGCCCTTTCGCGTCGTTCGCGCCGACTTAATCGTGAAATAAGCCCGCCGCCGGGCAAAGTCAACAACGCGAATTTACACAATGTGCGGAAAATACAGTTTTACACCAACTAGAAAGCAATACGTTAGTGGGGTAGTTTACAGCCCGCTTCTACATGTTTGGACTTGATGGCTTTTTTCTACAGGAACTCTCCCCGATAGTAAAACTACACCGAGGGGTCGCTCACTGGTTACAATACTTGTACAAATGTCTGTACAATACCTGACAATACGTGACGATACATGACAATACTTGAAAATATTGCAGAAATTCACGATCCAGGAATAGCTCACGATACATAACGGTACCTTACGATACCTTACAATACCTTACAATACCTTACAATACAATACAATACCTTACAATACCATATACAATACTCACAATACTTGTACAAAATTTGGCCAGTGAGCGACCCCTCGAACTACACACAACTTATAGTGCCCGGGTAACTACCATCAAAACGTATTACGAAACAGGGGAACAACGGCTAAAGCCCGACACCCTCTCCAGAGGAAATTACTCAGTAAATTTTAAGTGCCCAATAATATTCATGTATCCACATTGTCGAGCCACTGTAGTCTGGTAGCCAGATCCGGGAATGAGATAGCGGAACGTTTCGGCCTCTTCGGCGGGCTCAACTCTAATGCACGTTCGAGCTTTTCCAGTCGGCCGGAGCTTTGGCGAGATCGCAAGAACGGCATGGAGATTCCTCCTCTTTAAGCGCGGGTCAACAGCGGCAGACGGGCTTAATTCACTAATCTCGTTCGCATATGACAAAGTTATAATTACTTATCACTGCGACCGTTCCGCGTGTCACCATCCGAGTTTACCGAACACAGTTTAAGTGACAAAGCGTGTCGCCGTCCCGCGCCGCCCCTATCCGCCGCTTTGTCCGTCTTAATTATTAACACAATAAGAGTGGCGAAACGCGACGGAATTTTTCCCATCCGACCGCCCGCCGGCCTTTTTAATTGAATTAATTTATCGGCAATAACAGACTGCCGCACTCCCGAAATCAGCAGGGGCTTCGAAAATATCCGGCCGACGTTCGCTTTGTTTCCAGCGGAGCTTTAGGTGTTGTTCGGGTGGATTTTTATACACTTTTCCGGTTGTTGATTCATTTCGACTGGATTTATCATCATCCCGCGCCCGCAGAAACCATAAACAAGTCTAAATAACCGTCATTTCTCCCCGTCGGTGAAATAACACAGACAGAATTAATTTATAGCGGAATTTTAGTACCCGGATCGTGCGAGCGATTTTTCACCAGCGATTTTATTTCGCGTCTATAACGTCATCTTCTCCGGATCCGTTTGTATTATCGTAAGGGAAAACGCTATCGATCATCGCACGGGTCTATTATCAAAAATTGCGCGCAATCTACGGAACCCTCGTGAGCCGCCGCAGGATGACCCAGATCCGAGATTCCGAATGCGTAAAAATGAGGTAGGTGAGCCCGGATCGCATTATGATCGGATGGCGATTTCACTCTCTAAGTTTAGCGGAGGTCCATCGCGTCCGCTCCGCCGATCCGGAACCCCAATAAAACGTAAAAGTGTAAAAAATCGGGTTATGTGCCACAAGTGGAAGTCCTCGCCCGAAAGTTGATGAAGTGCCCCTGCGAGCATTTAGGATTGTCACGAGTTGAGAGCGAATAGGTGTTTAGACGACAGTGAATCATTCCTTTTGCGCCCAAAAAACTGCGATCTCTCGTTCTTTCGCCGAAGAAAACTTTCCGAAATTCGCGCGACTCGTCCGTTAATATCCGGAAGAAATTCCGGGGGCTCCGCGAGACGCGAGACAATTTCTCAATCTGACAACGCACCGCGTCTCCCCTCCGGGCCCGGATTAAATTTTGCACCGGCAGAAGTCTAGCACCTCATCTATTTCACCTGTAGATAGAGATTAATCGCCGGATCATAAATAATATGGAGGCATCCGAGCGCCGGAGAAAAAAGCTCGCCCGGCCCTCCTCCCCCGAACGAACGGGACGGGCTCTCTTCTACGTACAATCGGGGGAAATTAATGAGCTTGTTATTTTGCGCACATAAAAGTGAGAGGACAAAGAAATTAATTAGTAGTTGCGCGAGAAACTGCGACGGCAAAGCATATTTCGCACACAGATGTTCTTTTAAGCGGGTTACAAATTGCCCTTATAAATTACGAATTTCACACACCCAGGTACAAAGTCCCAAACACCCACTGAATATACAAAGACAACAAAGTATCGAAGGACAATTCATTATTTATAGTGTACGGGGTTATTCAAAGTATGCGATTAAATTCATAACTCTTGTGAGAGTGATTTTTGAGATAGGCTGCCAAATTTTGTATCTTTTCATGTCAAGGACAATTTTTTACATTTTCGGTGACCTCATATCCGTTTAGAGAAATATAAACATCGATATGCTATTACAGATTCGTAATCTACGATTTTTTTGAAGGGAGAATATGTAGAATTTTCAATGTAAAGAGAATAGAAGGTTTTTACATGAAAATGGTAATTAACCATTAGATTTTGTTGATTTTACAAATCATTCCGTTGTTTGAAAGTGCTCGAATGTTGGTGCCGTCCTGCTAATGTATGTAAACCTTACTGCGAAATTTAAACGAAATATTTGCATTTCATGTTTACTGTTCAGTTACCCCGATTTCCCAAAATTTAGACTGGATACGTTTTCTTCTCAAATTTGCAGAAAATTTGCTGATGTCTTGTAGCAAATCTGGCATTCATTTTCCCACACCATTCTTGAAAGTCATCGCTATTTTGCAAAAACTTGATAAATTTGATAAAAATATTATGGAAAATCTATTGAAATTTCAATAAAATCTTCTTACTTCTCCCGTGAGGTATCTCGTAGGGGAATTTTGATGTGCGAATTTCAGGAATTAGTTGGGAATAGAGAGGAATTGATGGGAAATTAGTAGGAATTAGTGGAAAATTAGCAGACATCTTTGGGGGAATTAGAATAAATTATTGAGGAGATTACTTAGTAAAAATTGGTTTGAAATTTCTCGGAAATTTTACAAATACAGGAAGATATTTTTCAGCGAAATACCCCTCGTTTAATCCGGAAAATTGAGTGAATAGGGAAAGACGAGGGGTTGATCACCTAGCAATTTTAGTCTACAGTCATTCGCAAATTTCTGGCAAATTTGGCCAATTCTTGGCAAATTCCTGGCAAATTTAGAAATTTCGCAAATTGGTGTACACAAGTTTGTTGGGTGGTCAACTCCTCGGGGAAAGATGCGAAGAAGTTACTCAATCGGAGACTTTCGAATAACACTGTATAATAATGAATAACTTCTCCGAGGGCATTTTTAATTGCGAGTATAAGTTTTATGCTCAATTTAAAAATTTCGGTCATGAAAGCATCAATTAAAATTTGGGTTGACGACCGGTTTTAGGTCATATAAAACTCCGGTATTACAGAGGGTCACTTTTGATGGGCACATCTATGACCGAGCTAAAATTTCGGTCGCTCCACAGATAACTGCCGTAGAAATAGTCGCTTTACTGGCCGCAAATACATGAAATCATGGCGGTGTATCAAACAAATTAGCGAGTTCGTTTACCTCTCGCACATTAGCGATGATTCGTGGGTTTAAATTTAGCGACGCGCATTTGCGCCGCATCACATCGGGCGTGCGATGCATCATGTGCAACGTAATCGAGTTCGGCCAGGACAAAATCGCAATTACGACCTCACCTCCACCTGGAACCGAAGCAAAACAATGTACGCGTATTGATTTTCAATTGTGTAATGGCGCTGTTAAGGGCGTCAGCCGATCAAGCAAATTGATGGTCAATTCAATTAGTCCGACCGAATTGACGAGGGAGGAAATTTAAGCCGTTCGAATCGACTTGCGGCTCGGCGGACGCGAATCAGAGCCCTTTTTATCCGAAAACGACGCCGACTGAATGATGCGTGATGCGTCATACGGATGTGTAGTTCCGCCATTAAACCCGAGAGATGATTGATGTTCTGCGCGATAATTCGCCAACTCGTTTTATTATCGGGCAAAAACGACCTGGGAAAACGGTATAATAATAAATGTTGCAAAGTCGACTACTATGTCATAAGCAATTTCACTTCGATAACAAGTTTAATAAAGTGTGGTTTTATGGCCGACTTGCGGCTTCTCGTACTCGCCGCCATCAAATTTCCAGTAAAAGGAACGAGCTTTACTTCTGGCTCCAATTTGATTCACGTGCAGTTATATGAACAATGCGACATTATGAGGAGGGCGACTCGGACGGACGATTCCGGGGCACCTTATAGTCTCGCCCGAGCATTTTATTTTATTAAACGTCGGGGTCGGGGCGGAACGCGAGAAAGCTTGCGCTCTAATAATACACGTCGACAGAGTCTAATCATAAAATTTTATTTGGCCCGATCACTTAATCCGCGCAACTTCTCATATCCTCCTTTGTTCGCGCTTTATTATATCCGGAGCGAAAGTTTTATTTAATTAATAAGTCATGTCTCTCCCGCTTTCCCTTATTTCTGATACTCTCCGTTTGGCATAGCCGAATAGAATAGAATTGGGCGCGCCGTAAACCTACACAATCGTCTCCGAAAATATGGAAATAACGAACAGAAAAAATTTCACTTTTGTTCCTCTCCCGTACTCGCTTGATATTAAGAACGGCTCGCGGCATTGTTATTCTAGGTGAGTAATACTGTTTTATTGCTTATTTTCCAGATCCTCTCTGTTTATTTTAATTATATGCTCAAATAGAAGAAGAGAGGAAATCCCTACGCGAACAATGAAAAGAAAACAATGAAAATAAGGATGACATTTATCTTACTGATTTAGGCAGTTTATCCGGGCCTCAAGAACGAAAATTATCAGCCGCCAAGTGGGCGAGCCCCTCTCAGTTTTTAATCGTAAATAAAAAATGAAGCCAAACTCGATTCGCGCAATTGCCCTGGCGAATTACAAAGTGGAAGAAAAAAGCAAGCGGATTAAACTGAAAAATTAATTAATTGCTTATGAAAGGTTCAAACGGCTAATTGAATAACAAGTTTTTGCCATAAAACCGACATATGTATAGTAAGTAGAAGAACTTGTTGATAAAATCTTGCAATTTCGAAATTTCTGCGGGTTAATAAAAAAGCGAAGGATGTCTTCATGATGCGGTGGGTGTGATCAGCAAATGCAGTTTAGAGCGCCCCGAAACATTCAAGGAATGTGGAAAATTCGGAATAAAAGTTCCGGCTATTTTAAGCTCCCAATTTGTCTTCCTCCATGCACAGGATATGGGAGCGAAAGCTTTGCATATTGTATGGTGATTGGACGTATCGTGTAAACAGTATTAGATTCCTCCCGAAGTGGTATTGATTTGTAAAAGCTTCCCGGTGTTTTTGATACAATGTTTATGCGGCATTGCCATATAACTCCCGTTACACAATTCCCCGAGTGCGTAAGACAGATATATTTTGGGCGTAAATGTACTCTTCCCGGAGAAATACTGGAGTTCGATAAAAGTAAATCGCACGGCCTGAAACTGAAAGCTTTCAAGGAGCGGACAACGAACAACGAAAGCTCCTCGCCTCTCATATCTTTCCAGATTTTAATCTTGAGTTTGTCAAAAATTCGCAACACAGAACCACCGACAGCTGCCTGTTATAATAATAACGGCATAAAGTGCACAAAAGCGCCATTGTGTCGAAGTGTTGAGGCCGGATTAATAATTCGAAACATGTCGATGTGTGTGGCGGTGTTTTAATTTTGTACGGACTTGTCATTTTTTCCCCGGTTTGGCCATTCGGCGTGTGCACATACGAGCCGTAATTAAATTTTGCACCAGGAAAACCTCAATTTCGCCGCGGCAACTCAAAGTAATTACGGGATTATTTCATAACTATCCCGGATAAATGCATTCGAAAATTAAATTTGTTATTCAAATTCGGTTCGGCGGAAGAGGAGGGCGTTCAAAAATTGCTTTACCGAACACTCGCCGGCCTCATTATTTTTCACCGAGTGTTTCCTTTAAGGTTAAACGTCGGACGAATTTGAATAATTTCCGCGCGCGCCCTCTCGCCGACTTTCCGAAGAAGGGCCGAAGACCCGGGCGTTGCCTTTTCGACGACTCCGTCCGCCGGAGTTTTATTATTAAAACGGCGGCTCGCGCCCTGCGAGTGCGAGCGAGAGGGCGCGAAACAACTCGTAAGTATAACGTAATATCCAAAGCGAGATGTCATTCCCGTTATTTGTTTGGATCGTGGGGGAGTGATGATCGAAAATTCACGCTGACGAGTTCTTTAATCTCGACGAACTGCACGCGCGACCCAGACAAGAGCTTTCAAATTTTCGTGAAACTTTACAAGCATCTTCAAACTTCAATCTGGGTATATAAGTAATATAGGAAGGAGGTGCAGGATTCACTCGGCAAGTTATTACGTCTTTTTCCTCACTTTTTCGACCGGGATTGGGTAAATGAAACGCGGCTTACTCCCATACAGGGCGTCCTAGGAAAACCGAGCCACCCGATCCATATTTCGCTTATAAAATTTGCAAACGACCAAAAAGTCTTCGTAGGTCCACAAGTTTTTCCAGTTATTCAGTTTCAATCGAGGGACTTCTCAGTATTTGACAAATTTCGACAAATTTGGAATAACATGGACCATCAGCAAAGTAGGCGATTTTCGGTACATTTTGGAGAGCTGCTGACAAATTTAGCGAAGTTTTGTAAAATTTCAGGAAATTCGATTTTTGTGTAGGCATTAACACCTTCAGCAAATTTCTGGAGAATAAATAGGATGAATTTTTTAAAATTCGCGTTATTTCTGGGGAAGTTGACCAACTGTTGAAAAATTTGGCCAACCTTTGGCGAATTTTGACAAGATTTGCAGTAACGCGTGACCAATGTGGCTAACCAAAATTCAAATAGAAGACAATATTGGGGATCGATAAATGGCAGAGTTTGTAAGAAATCGTGTACCTAGTATTTAAAATGAGTTGTGCGAGTAGTCAATCTCTGGAGAATTTTCCAAATGACAAATTTCAAAGCTAAACTATGGTAGTGCTTCAAGGATTTATTGAAGATTTCTAGGGGACTTGAAATTACAAGAATTATGGTATAGAAAATCTTGATTACATATTGCCCCTCTTGATATTTTATAGAAAATTATTTCTTGTCAACAATTCTTTAGACAACATATGTAATAGACGAGTAATAGATATTGTGAACGCAAAAATATTGGTAAAATTATGAGATTTCAAATATTTTAATCATAATAATACAGAAATCGTTGCCAAATTGGACATTTAGAATAACAAAAGTCTCTAATCGAAATTGAGATCACTAATGAAAATTTGTCATTGCACCAAATATACTACCTCTAGCGGAATATAGCTAGATCATTTAAATTCTTCATAGAGGGAGGCTATCGTTCTGTCCCTATCCTTCTAATAGTTTTCAGATGAGATGGAATGATTCCCATAGCCTTCACTTAGGGATAATTTAAATGATTTCTCTGTATCTCAATTTGTCTGAAGGATGAAGAATTTCGACAGTTATTGAAATATCTTCATTCGGGATCAAGAGGTCGTTAAATAACCTATGAGCCTGTGCTATAAAATAAGATGAACTCAAAAACCTAGTGAAAAACTTGAACACCTTCATCGGAGACCTTCATAAAATGTATCGCGGTTCCAAGTTACTCCCTAAATTTTATTTTAGAATTTCACAACTAAAGAACAAGAAAACTGTGAAGAGTAACAAAATTCACCAATGCTCAACTTATTGGATTGAAAGTTGTCCACAATTTTGTTAAAAATTGGATCAAGAACTCGATCAAGAACTAAAGCACTCCTGTCCTTTTCTCTTTCGATTCTCGTTATTTTCGATTTGAGACACGCTGTATAGTAATCCCATTCCGCCTCCCAGGTGCACACGCCGGTTTAATTCGAGGCCTTTCGGCTCAAAATTGCGTTCCGAGTCGTGGCACATCCCGAAGAGGGAAAAAATCTCTAATACGAAAGTGCGAGAGCGTGCGGTAAAGGGTACGGGCGTTAAATCACGTTTAATAGTTCATCCGCAAAAGTTGAGCCCGGCAACGCGGAGCCGTACATCACGTAGTTATTGCAGTTGTGTTTCTGGAGGCCCCCGTTTAATTGACACTTAGGAACAAGCGGCGGCAACAGCGTAGCCTCATTAACCTGCCAGCGATGCGGCCTCTGGGAGCACGTTGCGCCCCCTCGAACGCCCCACACGCTGACCGGGCGCCCCCGTCTGCGACGGTAAACGCTCTTAATAATCGCCCGAGTCTCCTCGCGCATTCAACTGGTGAACGGGGCCTTATCCGTCCCGCGGGATTCGGGAAAATGCAACTTTGACCCGGTTTTGCGGCCGAGATCATTCTCGCCGAAGTTACGGCTCAAAATTGCGCCCTCTCTGCGGCGATATTGCGCCCCGAGGCCGCATTAGTCGGAATTTAGTCACGCGCTCCCGGGGTTTGCAGGAAACTGCTATAGTGAATTTTAAGGTAATCTCCTGTTGCATCAATCACTGTCGGGCTCCGGTGGCGGGATGCATTCGGCCCGACTTAAACCGTCAACCGTTCGTACGGCCCTTTTAACCCGCCGGCGGTCAGATTTGCAGATTTCACCCCGGCCAATCCGCAATAGTACCCGACTTCGACCCGTGAAAGATCGGATGAATTTTAAGGAAAGCGCGTTTCCATCGATTCGATTTTGAGTTTGATTTTGACGAAATAATGTAACGTTCGGTAAAAGAAGGAATTTCTCTGATGCCAATTAAATTCCGCTTCTTAATTAACGTCGCGGGAGTTTCGGCTCCGATGGTGAATTTCAGGGGGTTCGTTAGTCCAACGCAAATAATTGGCGTTCCCCGTGACACATTCAAGGTGGAACTCATATAGGAAAGATAATTTACTTGTTAATTGCTTTCGCCTGAAACGTTCCAATTACACGAGCGACTTCGTGACACGTTTTCGGGCCCGGCGAAACGATAATCTGCGCCGCATTACGGCCCGTGCGAATTTTTTTCGCGCGCAAATAACGTCGTCTTTCTCATTTCGTTTTTTACGGCCCGAAAGTTGGCCGGATAAACATCCTCCGAAATGTTGAAAAATTTACGTTATTACTTTTGATACGGACGTGTTGACTCAGGCAAGTTTATTAAAACGGAAATAGTCATTCGAGTATTTGCATTTACATTTTTATTGTCGGGGACGGCGACGTGTGCGGAATAACGCAATCGCAATCTCAGGTAAGGTATCCTTTTTTCCGAACATTTTCCTTCTGGTTGCGACGAGACACGCGAAAATCGTTGAATTAGAAAACTAATCTCGAAATAGTCGCCATACTTTCGTGTTTTCCCAATTCCTCTCTACGTCCGCCCAGACACCACAATACACAATCTACGACGCATCATCAGAGACAGAGGTCAAGCCCGATACCGTGGACATCAAACATCAGGTAATTTTTTCCCGAAAGAATGAGAATAAGGCGTCGCCGATGGGAAAATGTTACCAAAAGAAACCAATCGGAAAAACTTTATTTGCGCCTGGAAACGAACGAAAATCCCGGGAGATAACTGCGGTTTGATGAGATTTTCGCCATTAAAAAAGAACGTGTTTAACGATACGATTTCCTTTCGGTCCATTAAAAAGCCCCCATAACCGAGCTACGTTGTTCTAACTAACAATTAAATGCCTCATCATTAAAACACGTTCAGAAACAATCAGCTCGAACCGAACGCAAACCCTCCGACTCGAAAAAGCACACTTCATTTCCCAAATAAATTAAAACATCGCGCCGTTTAATTAACTACAATAATTGGATTAAGAATGCAAACAATTCACTTACGAAGTCGATTCGGCCAGAAATAATCGCTCTTTACCTGGAACAAAGAACAATACAAAAATTAGATCACTGTCAAAAAGTACCTACTTACTAAAAATTATAAAACTTGGACTGTTACGGCGGAAAATCCATAATTCTTAACAAACTTTCCGACACGTAAGTCCACTTGAACTTCTGAACTTAACAAGTCCCTAACGAATAAGTAACTTTTACAGGAGCGGCTACATAATTTAAATGAATTGAGGTATAGTTTCGAATTTCATAGAAAGCTCCTTCCGTATTACAGCCCGACTCGAGATGTATTGCCCTTTTTATTATGAGGTAAACACGCCATCGAGTTCCCAGATGCATAAATACGTAGGTGTATTTTTATGGGACGAAAATGGGTCGTAAATTTGGAACGTTATACCTACACCCGCAGTTTAGGGGTAGTCGAGAGACTATCATTGGAAAAGTTATAATGCGCGTTGCTCTCTCCTGGAACTTATAAATCAGAATAGTTCGAAGCGTCATTGAACTATGAAGTGAATTCAGCTTTTGAATGGATTCTTCTGAAAGGAGCTTATTTTCGAGAGGGGACTTCTTATATTCGATCCGGATTACGTCGAATGCGCCTGCTCCCCGACTCCTATACCCGCGCGAGGGAAAAAAGAGGACGAAAATTAACCGGTAAACTATAAAGACACTCGAGGGGCCCCTTTAATCACGAGCCCTCTGTGTGTCCCCGAAAGTCCGGATTATCAGCGGCGTGTAACCATCAGAAGCTCGGACCAACTTCGACCGGAGGCTCCGTTTAAGCCCCCGCTTATCACTTAATTTCTGTTAAGTCGCAGGGCGGACGCGATTCTACTTATAGAGAGAGCTAGGAGGTTTCGTATAAAAAACCTCTTCATTTGGGAAAACCTCGAGGAAAACGCAATCCAACACCATCTCATGTCTAATAGGGAATAAAAACCGCAAATTACGGATTGCTTTAATTCAGACCGATCCGAACTTTACATCGGACTAGAATCAAAAAGCTTTCGGGTGCTTTTTCAACCGTGAAAATGATTATCTCGATCCCTTCAATCCGGTAAGTGCGGGTGCATTGGCGGTGAACGCCGGCAAACATTTCTCCACCCCGAACGATCGACGAATGCACCGAAATCCGGATCGATACCGTGACTTAGATAATGTTAACCGGTCTTTGAATCTGCCGGGACGTCTGCTCCATTATGAATCGAGGTTATGATGACAGCCGACGCTCATTGTTTCGGAGCCATCACCTTCGCTTTCCACGGTCCTAAATTTTCAATTAGCGACTGCTGGGACTGCGCGCTTCGTAAAAGCGGACACGTCTAACGCGATATGTCGCTATAAACACAAAAGCGAACACAATCGAGGTAATGAATGATTATTTATTCTATTCAGTCGCCGTTACATTATGCTCATTGTCATGTATAGCAGATCCTTGATTTATGAAGACCTCCGTTGGATACGCCGTAAATTCTACATCTTATTGTTGGTGTTCTGGTCGTTAGACGCCACTTACCCGAAAGTACATGCATGCGAGACTAGTCTAGGCAAACTGTAACTTGGTGGTATTGTACGATAGATAATTTAAGAAGTTTGGTATTATATCGTGATGTAATTGTAGGATTCGTGGCAGGCACGTACTATGGGTGTTTGGAAATTATTCCCTTAGGTAAAACGCGACGTCTTGAGGAGGAATCTATCGTTTGTGTTTCGCGAACTTGTGTGACGTCCGAGACAGTTTTCTGACAAGCTTCGGAACATAAAACGGATATAATACGAAACATAAAGCATTACACGAAAATAGAACAGATGGAGGGATAAAGTATTATATCGTAAAGACATCGTTTATGCTAGACGAGCCGCACTCTCTCTCTCGCAATCCGGAAAAGCGTCCATACACAACAGTCTGCGAAGAATTGAAAAGGTATCGATTTCGAGTTAGTCGTAGACAATGAGGACATTTTTCGAACGTGGCGCGCTCTCGCCCCGCTCATTGCGAACGAAGGGCAGCGCGAAAAGGGCAGATAGACGGAACGGGGGCGGCTGCCGTCTCCTCGACTAATTAGCGAGATTATGGAATTTGTAAATGTCGTTCCGTGAGTTACAGCGAGTATCACTGAATTATTGACGGAAGGGCGACTCGTGAGAAACGGGGTCTGCGTAAAGACGCGCAGGCATCGCGGAGAGCCTCTCTTAGAGGGTGGCTCACACCCTCTTCACAGAAGCTGATAGGGTGAATATCCGAGCGACAGCTCCTCCACCATGGCGTGTATCATTCGTTCGGTGATTTATGTGTCTGGCGTTATTATCATCCGCGCGCTAATGGTAAAATCGCGCAAAACTGTTTGTTTTAAGGAGGATATGAATAAGGCCCCACGCAGTTTTAAATTGCCAGGGATTCTTTCACAAAATGCAATTAGAAAATACGAATTATTCCGGAGATACTCTCTCTGAATTAAACTTTGTCAAATTTTGGTTCACAAAGTGAATAGTGGAATTCTGAAATTTCTGGTAAATTTCCTATTTTTTCATAATTGCTAGACGAAATCTCATGACTATAAACTTAGTGAGCAGTTTGGAGAAAATTCGTCAACTTTTATACAGCGTTCACCAATATGGCGTGAAATGAGAATTTCGGCTTTAGTTATGGAAATATTGACCACTCTACAGAGTGTCCTCTTAAGCCTGTACCTACTATTTTCTGTTCGATTTTCGTATCCTACAACATGAAATAAGGTCAACGATAATAATACTCCAATCAAATCTCGAATTAAGTAGTGTTGCATTATCATGTTGAGTTGTCTGGTCCCGATTTTAGTTTGTAAACTGTCTCTAGAAACCATCTGTCTGGCGATTATTATTAAGAGCATTGTTATCGCCGTCGAATCATGACATATCAGTGTCATCAACAATGTATTTTCCCCACAATTAGGATTTTCCACCATGACTCTGGAACGGATCATTTTGGCCAAAATAAATATCAGACAAAATTTGAAAGAGCAATTAGTTTGGGGTCTTTTGACGTAGACATAGTGGTGTTATTGAAGTAACCAAAACATTGCAGGTTTTCCAAACGGAAATTTGATTCAAACATTTCGAATGGAATCTAGTAACTTTCGCATATATCAAAATAAAGCTACATTCTCCCTATCCAATAAATTACCAAAAACTTTGGCGTCAGCTCTTTTAGTTTTGAAAATATTCCGACTAAAATCAGAGGGCATTTTTTTGGAGAAAACAGTAAATATCTCGAAATCCCTTCATTATAACCGATGAATATCTTTAATAAAGTCCCTTATTTCAAGTCGTAGAATACGAAAATCGAACAAAAATCGTAAGTTCATTTGAAATTCAAAAGTTGAGTGTCGTCCAGGCTCAAGAGGACACTCTGTAGAGTTGTCAAGATTTTAGGGTTGTAGCGGAGTTCATCTATGGTTGTAGTCATGGTAGTTGTAGTCTATCCTCGTATGAAATATTTTTATAAAGAATTTTCGATAACTCTCAAGGTAATTCTCATTTAACGGGCTATTGGCAGACGCTGTATTTAGTGAAAAAATCACAAGGTTCAATCAGTTAATTCCACTGATTATTTCAAGTGGACCTATTTAGCCTAATTTTTCAGTTGAATTTCGAAGAGTGCACGCAAATTGGACGCGAGTTTTTGCGCAAAATTCCATAAAACGTCACGCAGACGGCAATAAATCCACCCCAATTTCGCCCACCCCCGCTGCGTATAAGGCCCCAAAAGTGCTGGCCGTTTCCCAGACAATGGCCTTGTCGCGCGGTCCAAAGGGGTTGTTCTTCCATCTGGATGCGGTAATTATTTCCTGGGCGGCGCGTTTCTTTATTTCCCCTCGAACCGTCGGAAATTCGCCGCGGAAAATTGGGGCGGGCTCTTCAATTTTCGCATGTCGGCCCCTTTTTGCGCGGATGTATGCGACTAATTATCCGCATACTTCCCCGCGGCCATTGTGAGGATGACGGCTAAGCTGACGGATCCGGGGTGTATATACGTCGGCATAAGGATTCGCAGGAGCCAAATCCGCTTCCTCGGGGTGGGAATATCAAGTTACCCCATTCCGGGTGTACGCTTTTACCTTCTTCCTCTCGTACGCAAACTCGACGCGAGTGATGGTTATACTTTCGTACCGCGGGGAGGCCATCCGTAATCAACATTGCCGGAAGTTTCGCCCCCGAAAGTTTCGCGTTTTTCTTCCATTTTCCATCTCGCACTTGTGATAACCCCGGTCGTCATTACCCGGTGGGACGGTAACAAAGACGCGCCTTTGATAACTTTGTCCGGTGTAATATCCGCTTTTGAATGCTCTTCATCAGGTAATTTCAAAGGGATCGGAGGATTCGCCATGCCTTTACCGTACATGGGCTCGAGTATTGCGAGCCGCTACAAATTGTATGTGGATAATTAGAATTCGGGCTGGGGATCCCTGCGAGATACAAAATATCTATGTTCAGCAAGCCGTTATTAATATTACTCGCAGCTGGGAATTTCCGGAAGTGAGTTGTGGACCTTTTCCCTAACAAAACGATTATTGTCGTGAATGGATGCTCGCGAATGAGACTTTACGCCCATGGAAAATGCCGTTTGGAAGATATTTACTCTGCATCATGAAACCGTGTTCTTTGTTCCCACACTCTTCCACTCTTCACCGAGTAGAATCGGAATGGATCCGGAGTATAGTGGGAACTTCATGTCAATAATATCCGAATTGGTCGCCTCTTTGAAGGAACCCGACTTTCATATTCAATTATCAAACTTTCAATCCGAATTTGTTTGATACGGCAGCCGACCGAGTCCGGACGGGCGAAATACACAAAACAACATTATTATTCCATTTCCAATTCCCAATCCGCGATTATTTTCCCTTATCCTGGCACTTGGCAAACATTCGAAACTCTCCGGACCTTCTCCGGCGCTTCAATCCTGAATTATTCCGAATCAAGGTTTCGGAATAACAACTCTCGTAAACCAGTTCGGTGCAGACTGGCAAGGGTCGTGCGACACGTTTGCCGGCGAGAGGGGACAGGTCGACTTTGCCCTCCACTCTTGCGCGTCGAGATTGAGAAACGCCCTAATGTGATTGCGGAGATGTTTATTTTATGAAATTGTTACGTTTCCGGAGCAGGCCGGATCTTCTCCGCGTCGCCCCCAGACACACCTCGTCTCGGCCGATCGCGACTAATTGGATTGAGTAAGACCGGATTTCTGCGACAATTACAAACAGTCTGATGCCGTTACCGCCGAGGGAACGTGATTAGAGTAAAGTGTTTACTACCGAACCGACTTGACGCCGTCAAATTTTCATTAAATCGACCCGGGGGCGGGAAAAATCTTAATCAAGACGTTCCCCTGTCACATGAAAGCCCGTCTATCCTGTTTACCGGATTGAGATTGTCCGAACCTGGGGATGACATCGATTCGGTAAAAGAACCCCGATTACGGTTCATTACATCTTTTCCGAGGCCTATTACGTTTTTAATCTCGTTAACGTGATTTTATATCCGCATCCACCCCCGATGCCTTGATGTCCCGATCTAATAAGGAGACGTGAAGCGCAGGCGAAAAGCCACATCAAGATATACCTAATTCGGCGGAAAATATAAAAAGGGTCGGTCTACTAATTACATACATCTTTTATGCGCCGCAGAGCCATCGGCACGTGACGGCAGAAAGCGGACAGAAATTGCAGTAATCAATTACTCCGTGGTAGTCTCGAATTGTGTATCAATTACTCGCGCGAGGATAAAACCGTTCGAGGAGAGCAGAGAGCAAAGCACGTCCAAACCACAGTATCTTATCTCGGAAATTTAATTTCGGCCAATAAAACATTCATAAAGGAGAGGGAATTCTCTGGTTCATAATACGTGCAGGAATCCTTGTAATAACGGCCGTAATATCTCCTGTTGGCGACAGGTTGGATGGAACGTTCAGAATCATAAGCATACGCCCTGATGCCCGGGCGTAAATCAAGATAATACGAGTTTTAATCGTTTGCATCAATAACGAGAAGCCAACGTTTACGCATTTACTTTGCCCGAAAGCGGCGAGAACGGGCTAATACACACAGGGAGGGTCGAATTTTCGCTGAGCTTTGCCCCACTCGGCCACCTTAGACTATAATAACGACTTCTTGAAGGGCAAATCTTGCCCACATGGAGAATCGATTAAGCGACCCTTATTCATAATTGCGATGATGCATAAAGAGCCATCTCGCACACACGAGAATATTTCAAAGAATTTTCCAGAAAGGCAACAAATGTTCGGTAGAACACGAATATTTGCATAAATTCTGTGGAGAATTATTCGCATGAATCTCCCAAATTTTTCATAATTTTTAAAGAAATCCGACCGACAATATGCATACTAAACTTGTGATTCTTAGCGGATATTTAATGATGAGGGAAGTGAAGGTGAGATTTTAGGTTGCACTCGCTATAATACTGTTATATGTAGATGTCAATAAACAAACAGAATATTTCATAGCACTAATGGTGAAAGACACTTTTTTGTCACAAGTTTTGTAAAGGAAATGTCTTTGGGAAATGTGATTCGCCATGAGTATGCTTTATACGGTTTTTCTATACTTATGCCCTGATTCTCTTTAAATTTCCCTCGGAATTTTCTTAATTTTGAGCATTCAAGGATTTTTGCTGTGGATGGTCACCAAGTCCAAAATGTCTTTCGTACGTCTACAGTGTTTGTCTGCTGTCTAGTTTCAGAAATTACGTATTTGCGGTATTTCCAACTTAAAACAGACAGTGAATTGAAGTGCATCGGAATCGGTTTCATATCTTGATGAGATCATTATGTAACACAAATAGAAAAATTTAATTTCCGCATCTTTTCTGCGTTCTCATGCCCGAATGAAGAAGAAAAAAATTGTGAATATTTTCCGAATCGACCAAAAGCCAGACCAAAAGCGACCAAAAGCAAAATTTTTCTTCTCTCATTTATTCACACATTTATGCTTATGTGGCTATTAGAGACTTTCTGAAAGAATTATTGTAACAAAAATGTTGTGAACATGCCAAAAGTCAAATAACCGTTGAAGGCAGCGTAGTAGATTTTACATTAAAAAATATCGCCAAATTAAAAAAAAAACATGTTCAAAAGATTTTTGCCAAAAATTCTGTGAATAATAGACGATTTCACGAAAAAACTTGCATCCATTTCTCGAACCATTTTGACAGATAACACAATTAAATACAATTGTTGAGTGATTTGGTTAAAAAATTACCACTTACACCACTTGTTCAAAGTTCAAAGTATAAAAGCTCGCCGTTTTCAAGAATTTTTCAAATTGACACTTTCTGAATATTCATAAACGGGGGTCATGATTCTCCCCCAGATTTCGGCAAAGTAATCCGCTCGCAATTTCAATTACCACCACCAACAGGCAATGGGCTGTTTGCAATCTCGATTTTTTAATGGCCGAGGGGATCGGGGGCCGAAATCGCCCGGGGCGCTCGGGTCAGCTGCGCCGAATGGGCGCCGAAAAAGGGGTCTCGTATTACGGGGCGCGCTCGAACCTCGAACCTCGGCCAGGAGTCACACAAAAGTAATAACTCTCGAGAAATGGAAACCGAAACGCGTGTAATAATATCGCGATGCGGAATAAATTTCGCGGCCGGCATAACGGAATCGGCCAGACCCGGCCACCATTGGCACATCGGAGTCCGTAAATCAGAGTGACGCTAAACCACATCCTTACATGTATCTGAACACGTAAATCCGATATAATATACAACCTCCGCCAGATCTGATATCAATACAGCGAGACGCCGCCAAATATTGATTCGAGGGCGGCGGCGTGCCGGGGAAGTGACGTACACAATCAGCATCCGCATTTTCCGCGCCCCGGTCCGCACTTACCGCGAGAACCGGCAATTTCCACCCCCGGTCAGCCGATCGAGGGGCGAGAATCGCAAACACGAACGCGAAATTTATAAGACACTTTCGCTGTTTACAATACACTTTTCCCGAGTTTTTATTAAATTCAAACTCAATCTATATCGACGGTGCCGTAAAGTGATTCGGTGATTTTTACGTATAAATTTCTTATCGGGCCTTTCTCGCCCCCGCAGATTCCGTCACAATAAAATTTCAATTTGCGAACGAAAACTCCGCCGCGATGCCGATCGAAATAGAGGTCGGGCCCCATCGAGAATCTTTTTAATCTCACTCCGGGACTTCGGCAGGTATAAACAAATCCACAAAGGGATTGTTTTTGGTTGGGGCGTCGCAAATCTGAATAAGAGCCCACGTGAAATTGCAAATTATGCGGTTAGCGAGACGCGAATCCATACCTCTATATACGTGCAGCAACAATGGAACGCGAAATTAAAACCGCAAATTAAAATCCAAAGTGGAGCGAAAGCGCTCCTGGCTGTACCAGCATCACCGGTGTGTACCCACTTCTACCTGTACAACCCCCAAAGGTCGCTCCAAGTACTTTATTGGATTTACTTAATGCACTAGCACCATTAAATCCCGACACTTTACTTTAAAGCAGTCTAGGATGAATTTTAAAAAGGAAATTTCGATTAAAGCTTCCCCTCTCACCGAGTTGATGAAAATGATTCCAGCGCTGATTTCTGAAATTGTCCTTTCATAGGCCCTGGTTAAATATTGAGAGGAATGCGTGATAATAATGATTATAATAATCCTCAATAAAAGGATTAAATATGTAGGAACGAGGCGATTTACAGTTATGAGGAGAGTTCAAAATTCGAATGAAAATTTAACAAACTCGCCTGCAGGGACAAGTGTCAGCCAGTTAGGCGTCAACCACATACACCTATTTAAAATGAAATATCAGATTATAGATCAAATCAGCACGGTGTGGATTAAACTAGAAACACGCAAGGCCATCAGAAAGTAATAGGGCGAATTTTAAGTTGAACACCCACACGGTTTCGGAAATTTCGTGAAACATTGTTATAATAAGGTTTCGAAATCGATGATGAGGCGATGGGAAAAGGTTAACCTCCAGGTTTGTTGTCGGCGAAACTAAGATTAAACTAGGTTTCACTTCGCCCCCATAAATTAAAACTAATTTAATCACTTAACAGACGTCTAACTTTTAAGTTAATTTCAGCGCTTTGATGTTAGCTAACGGGCACCGGAGATAAACGAAATAAAGTAAATTGAATTACAGAAGTTTATATCGACTCGTTCTTCTGATTCTTGCCAGTATTGTTTACAACTACCCGTTCTTTATGACAGGTGGTGTAAAACTTTCACAATTCCGTATCAAAGTTTGTAGTGCTTCGGGGCGGTTCGCACCTATTGAAATTTAAGAAAACCGCGCGCTCCGGCCGCCATTATGTCCGTTCACAATTTGAACATAAAGCGGCGTGTTCTAGAACGTTTTGTTGACTTTTCACGGGCTGTCGAGCCGAAACAGACATAACATTAGGGCGGAATGTGGGCAGCAATTCGGTATCGAAAACGGCCGAGAAGCAATCGAAGCATTTTGTGAAAAGTATTCCGAAAATCGTATTCCGAGATATGTAGTCGAATCTTGATATTTTTATTGGTGTAATCTTGTAAATCCGTCCGAAAATCGAAAGGAAACTTTTATGGCTTGAACTCCAACAAGTGAGCTTCGAGACTCTAGAAAAAATCATAAATTTATTAACTTTACTGAAAGGCTGACCCACTTGACGATTACTTTGTCGCAAACATCACACGGAATGAGTGTGAAATCTGCGCAATTTTACGCAGATTTTTCAATCAGAATTGATGACAGGAAATTGAATAAATTAGAACAGAAAGTTTCACTTTTCATCACCTGAAAGTGCCAACGGCGTGAAGTTTACGTGAAAGAAACTTTTCCAAAGCGAGAAACATCAAAATTTCATTAATTTTTGGGAAATGTATCCTCCGTAGGAGACTAATTTTCTTCATGAACAAGTGGAAAATCTTCACTTCTACGATATTTACAAATATGTATAACCCGAAGTAAAACCTGATTAAGAGCGAAATTGGATTGTTTTTACTATAAATAATATACTTAAATTGAATAAATACAAAATTACAAAATTAAAAGTAGCCAATTGCAGTATTGGCTCGAGTATTGAAAATCTGTTCCGCAACAGACGGATTGGTACCTATATTCCCAGAAAAAGAAATTTCCTCGGGAATTACACAACCAATGATTAATTCGTACTGATTTGTACTCATTTAAGGCATTATTTTTGTAAATCGCCGATTAATGAACTATTGAAAAAATGAGGTAAATTTGTGAATAAAATTTCGGAAAGTATACTAGGGAATTAGGGAATTAGGGAATTACCTACCTACTAGAAATTGAATTATTGAGGAATCAGAGAGAAATTATAATGGATTTTATTGAAATTAATATGTACTGCCGGAATTAGAAACAGAAAATCAGTAAATAACTAACTAATAATAATCCGGCGAAATATCTCTTGGTTTAAATTTTCCTCGCAATTTTCAGTATTTACATA
This sequence comes from Salpingus planirostris, assembly GCA_949788335.1. Lineage (NCBI taxonomy): Eukaryota > Metazoa > Arthropoda > Insecta > Coleoptera > Salpingidae > Salpingus > Salpingus planirostris. The sequence continues at coordinate 4,420,771 of OX460920.1, read as the reverse complement.
GACGCAAATGTAATCAGTTTTCTCTACATTATACTGCTAGAATAATATCACGGTCGTTTGGAACCAATAAAACGAAAAAGAGCGTTTCCCGTCCAATGCGATGCTTCAATTTTATTCGAGCACTTCCGTTTGCGAGGTGCAAATTCGCGCCGACAATAATTCGCTGTTGCAATTAGCAATTACTCCATAATTGTGACTAAACCGCCGTTGAATTTAACCCGGAGATAGGAAACTGCATGCACGAGTCGGGGGTTGCGGGTACATGGTAAAGACTCGTCAGAATTAGTCACGCGGCGTTTAATTTCGAGTCGGCGGTTACGGCTGTTCCCATCAGATATTCCTCCCCGGCAGAGGTAAGTGCATTTTACTCTTTGACGTTATCGAATTAGACGGGCGACTTCCAAAGACTAATGACGTTATTCGAGTGGATACCCCGAATCGAAACAATCGCTCAGGCGTAATTGAAATTGTCGAATCTTTACGCCGCACATTCCGCCACAAAAAAAAGGAAACTGCAGTGAAGCTCCTGCTGAACGCTCCTCTCCTTGGAAAAATTAATTCCATTAGGGATGGAGGAGGGAAAGTAATTTCTGGTTTGGATGACCGCAATGGGCCCAACGCCGGCGTCTGACATACGCATTAGCGGGGATAAAATCCTCTAAATTACAGTGTATGTGTTTACACTCGCGCGTTTTACACTTCCTGTTAAAAGCTCGGGAGATCTAAATAAGAAAACCACCGCGGATTATATCTTTTATGCCGCATAAAATTTAATACTTGGCATTTTAGTACTTCATGTCTGCGAGTTTACCTTTTTGTCGGATTTTACGAGGGTTATAACGCCATTTCATTAGCGTGGCGCAATCCAGATTCGCCCTCTTTTCGCCTCCCTTAACATCAGCAGACCCGGAGAGCGAGGGGTGCACGATAAACTAAAAATTTTAGTTTCAACCCCTACGACGCGACTCGAGGTCCATCTCTAGTCTCTACCAAGACTCGCTAATGAAATCATTATTTTCAATTAGCGCCATTATCTCCAATGGTCCCAGAAAAGGAAGCATTTCGATAATAATAATAAAGGCCCGGCGTGAAAGCAGGGGCCGAATTTAATAAGGGGGAGAGGAAAATGCCGCGTGTAAGTGCGGCCCTTGCCTAGCTGGGTAAATCGAAAGGAAGCCCAGCTGGGGGGCCAAACCTGAACCCGAACCATCGTTCTATCGACGACGTATGAGCACCAATTTTATCCTCCAAAAGAACCGACCGTACGGGAAAAAACGCTTTTGTAATTTTGACGTAATTTGATAAAGCCGAGGATAAATCCGTACAACGCTTCCATCCACGTCGTATCGGATGTTTAGCTTATAGTAATCTTATCCATGTTTGTGTGTACAAAGACTCTTAAAACTATGTTTCTTTAACAAACTATTCACGAGAGCCCGATGAGCTCCCTTAATTAAAATCGTGAGTTACTCAAGACCGTTGTAAAATCATTCGTCTGAAATCGTATAAAAACAACAATTTTGCGTCATGTTACAGAAGGCGTTCAATACAGGGTGTCACGAAATTGCGTAATTGGTAATTTCATAACAAATTATCAACAAATTTTAAAGGTTTCGGACATTTTTCATGGATTCCATTCGTAATTACACTAATAATTTTTGTTCAGAGATAAATATTCAACAATTGGGAGGTGAGTACGACTTCAAGGGCCAGTATTTCAATCTCGGTTTCAGTGGTGAGTTTAATTTCCAAAGAACGATTTTGTAACAATGAAAACCAACATTTAGGTACCTACATCAATCTAAAGATTTCTCGGAATTCCACAAGTATTTTGGATGAATCTATTGAGCATCTATTAAGGTAAAAATCTCGGTAAAAATGTATCAAAATCCGACACGACACTTTTCTTCTTGAATGTTGAGTTGCATCGAAAGATCATCTTTTCCTGCACTATTCAAGATTACCGCATGATATCTGACACCTCTTTCATTTTCAATCATAACCTCGATCATAACGTAGAAATCGAGGTAGAAATATTAGAATTTCCAAGAAATTTCTTGGTTTGAAAAGCTTAAAAAGTGCATCACTAGCATAAATAATGAAATATTTACAGCATTTATTTTCACCCTATGTAAATCATTTTTCTTCGCATTTTTCGCATGTGTCGGAATTTGGGGACACTACCGGACTTTGGTAAATTTACCTTACTCCATTGGAAATCTTTATTAGGAATTACGTACATTAGTTTTCTCCCGCAATTTCAATAATTTTTTCATGAATTTCAGAAAATTTCTGGTGATTTTTCCTTTTCTTCCTCCGAAAAAAAAATCATTGACTAGTATGTCACCGAAAATAAGTTCAACTATGTATTATTAATGTAGTTTTCCCAAGGGATTGACCACCCAAGAAACTTGTGTACACCAATTTGCTAAATTGCCAAATTTGCCAGGAATTTGCCAAGAATTTGCTGACTGTACACCAAAATTGCCAGGTGGTCAACGCCTCGAGTTTTCCCGAGAGCCACCAATCTACTGAATCTTGCGAGGAAATTTGTAATCGAATTCCACGACACCCTGTATATTCCAGTAAAAATTTGAGACTCATAAGCGATGTTCGATAAGGCATTAAATTCCCATTGTCCCGAAAGAAGAACAATGCCAATAACCTTGGCCATCTACTTCACAATTCAATCAATAGATAGGCTACGAGCACATTCATTCGCCTTCTTCGAGACCGAAACGTGAAGTCGCAGCTCACCTGAGACGTATTACGGCTCTCTGTGCTGGAATTCTTTCCAGGAAACAATTATTACGTAACGTAATTATTCGATTCTGATTAAGTATACGGGAAAAAAATCGCCGAAAGAAACCCGAACGTCATACATCGATCCGCAATTAGAGAGCCTCGAATTCGAGGCGTTTTTGGAGCGCTCACGGTCGATCGAGACACAAAACGGACCTCGAGCCTTGAACTTGGAAGAGTTTGGGTCGGAGACCCGCGGCTCCCGGATATCGTTCGCCGCCCAACAACACGACATAACGTGCTCGGGAAAAGAACAGACCCGTCTGGATACGGCGAGAATCTGGAACCCTTCCAAGGATGCGAACGTCCTTTATGACCGACGCGTATTTGTGATCTTTGACCCGGCATGGAGCTCTGAAAACACGTTTCCAGTCTCCATGCCCATTACGCTCTCTCGAAGTTTCGACGACGTGAAATATGCGATTCGCTGGACGGATACTAATATCAAAGCCTCTCGCAAAAATGCGCAAATCAGATTCGTTATCCGTAATGGAGTCGTTTACGCCCTTTCCTTCCTGACCGGGCTCGCTCTCGTCAACGAGCCGAGTCCTGACTCGCGTGCGGAAATTCGGATGTCATTTTTGTAATAAACCTCACAAAGACTCCCCCCGAAATGACGAAAAATAAACACGCGAGCATTCAGATGTTGGGCATAACGCAAAAAACCCTCCTTTGAATAATGGAGCCGTGTGATTTATACCCCCGGTCCGGCTCTTCCGAATACACATCGGCGAGGAAAAAATCTCGATTATGTTTTGTACAAAACCGTCGGACCTTAATTATATTTGCGCCAGACCGCCCCGAACATATTTACTCGTCGTTATTAATTCATCGTCCAACCCGAAACGCAAAAAGAGTAAATGTGTGTATATTCGAAGCATGAAAATTTCATGGCGGAAATGCTTTTGTCGACGCGGGCAACTTTTCCGTACAACTCGCCCTCTCGCCCCCTTTCACGGCGAAACTTTTCTGATTCGGGTATCTTTGAATTATAATCAACTCGAGACCCGCGGGATTTTTGCATGTCCGACCGCAATTATTACTGATTTTCTCTCGTCATCACCGTAATTATCGTCCGGATCGGCCTAAAACTGCACGAGGTCGTGTCTGCACTTGCACAATCTGCGATTATATGAACCAGATCTGCAGTCGAGTACGGCACGAAATCTCTCTCTATTGGAGCACGCGAGCGCGAATGCAACGACGATTTCGAAAAGAAGTTTGCAATTAGCGATTATAAGACTGTATCGGGGAGCGTATTTCGCAAAGTTTGCAATAAGTCCGCCTTATCTCGACTAATTACTTAAATGTCGGAAGATATCGCACTTTTCTTTCGACAAGTTGGAAGATAAACGACCGGATATGGTAAAATCCCGCAGAAACCGCCTTCTCCTTCCTGAGCAACTTTGGGTTCAGGTAGGTAATCCGTTCACTTCTCTCCTTCTTTCTTTTTCGCTCTTTCGCGAAAATACATTGTGGAGGAGCGGTCGGGTCGCCGCTTTCGATATTAACAATAAGGACCGTTTTCGGTTCCCCACTACCTGTCTATTTAAATCAGCAAACGGTTCCGATATAGAATTCGTCCTGTTATTATGCCGACCTTTATACGAAAAGGAAACTCAATGGACTGAGGTTGATGGCGAAACCCGATCCCAGGTGCAAGGCATTCTCCTCCTCTCATCCTCCTCTCGATATAACCATCCACCTATCTGAATAAGAATATCTCGGCTAAACGAGAAAAGGAGAGGTTGGCTCGCAGAATTCCTCAAAGTGAATCACGTCATTTCTTCTTGAGTTACATTCCGTGAAAATTATTCCAGACTACAACAACGTCGCTTATTACGGAAACACAAAAGATGTAACTTCGATATTCGCCTTTGACACAAATGTCCGGCAAATATACAAAGCTTTGACAGAAAAATCACTTGACCGAGTAATCAACGTGAAGCGAGAACCTCACCGAGAAGTTTACATACATCGTATCAAAGCTTAGGATGGAACAAGGAACAATAAAGCGCGAATTCCCAGATGAGATCATTCATACATATAGATCGTGCACATCCGAAATGGTCCTTTGACAAAATGTGCGATCTCTTCTTCACCCAACATCGGCTTTTTTTAGATTGCGTCATGTTACGCAAGAAGAAATTTCGTATGAATATTCATGTGTTCCCTTAAACCGAGTACAACGCCTCTATCATAAAAAACCGACCGAGATTAATTAAGCGTGAAACGTAATACCTGTCGCAACTGCGTCAGATTTATTTATTGTATAAATAAGCGAGCTAGGGGCACGATCTAAATTCGAGGAGTTTCCGTATTAGATGAGATATTAGGAAAAAATTTCGGCCGGATCTAACTTGGGTAACTGTCGGGGAGATAATCCTCTTGAACTTTCAACTTCTAGGCGAGTCCACCTCGTACGAGATATTTGCAGAGTTCCCTTTCACGTTTCCGAACGCAATGAAATCAATAAACCGCTAATCCCTTGATTCTCTTATCGCATTATCAAATTTTCTCGTTTATGTATCTCCAAATTCCATTACCGATGGGGAGTCTGGGACGAGATAATCTTGGTGATAATCGAATTTTACCCAAATTCCCAACGATACAATCAAATATTCAACTAGAATATTATGGGATGGATCTACGAGTTAATTGAGGTCGGAATGGAAAATCATTATGCACATCCCCTCGATATCAGATTTAAGCCACTCACATTGACTGACAATACCCGCCCTCATACCGAACCATGATGAAAATATTCATTGCCCCAGTAATAACAACATTGCACAAATAATAGGATTCATTATTAATTATGTAGTAATAATAAATCGGGGTAAAATTGAATTTTAAGGTTGTAAAAATACCGTACTGTTTGCGTGTGCAGAATTACAATAATACACGGTGCATGTGCCAATTAGTTATAATGAACGCAAACGTGAGTTGAATGCACAAAGGATAATGCGCCAATAATTTTCAACGATCGGATTTTTAAACGTTATTGTCCGGGGTCGATATGTGCGTATTTGTTCGACTATCTGTGACGTTTTTGGCAGTTGCACCAGACGGGAATTAACCTTTTGGAAGCACTTCCTCGACGCGGGACCGCGAATAGTCGGTTTATTTTCAAAACCCGCCGTTTATCTTTAATTAACGCGCGGCATTGTAATAGCCTCGCGAATTTATTACGCGCAAAATTTCCTCGCGGTCAAAAGTCGCGCTTCATTTGCATCAGAGCCATCAGAAATCTTGACCCCCTCAGACGACTTTGAAATAAATTCGAATAAATCAATCGGAAATCGTATTCCAGCTGCGTGCGCGATATGACCGATAACGATATCACGTTTCGCTAATATTACACGAATTACATACAATGTCCTTATTTAAGCAGATGGCTGAATCTTCCGGGTACATATCCCCTTGATAATATTCCAAAGCGACTGTACCTACATAATATGGAGCGAACGTATACGATCTATTTGGGAGGCGTACACGTGTTTTACCAACGCAAACTTATCCTTGGAAATTAACACATGCATACACTAGTGAAGCAGAGAACTTGCATGAACTTGCGACTCGCAAGTCGATACGCAATCGTTGAACGATATACGCGGTTACAAGTTGCTTCCTCCATTCATTTGATATAAAATTGAGGAAAAGTTACGTCCGGGTATCGGAACAGTCGATTGGAGAACGGTCGTTCTATTTTTCGCTTTATTTGTGTACCCAACGTCATTGCTTTCGCGGTGAACCGAACAACCCAATAACGGATCACGGAGTTTTAAGCTTTCTGACCAAAGAAAGACCTCGCAGATAAACCTAATGCTAATTGGTCAAATCGAGCAAAAACAGAAGGAAATGGCATCACCTCGGGCATCACCATTAACCGTGAACCTTATCACTTTCCGAGTACGAAAATTGGCTAAATTTCGCGAAACAAAGAGAGGACAGAGGAATGACCCATCCGAAAGGAATGTTCGAAAGAAACCGCCCATTATCGATTATGGGGAATTGGTTGAAAAAGAGCTAGAGGTGTCTTGGCGGTCAAGTTCACAGGAAATCGCCGATATTATTGTTATTGCGGGATGTCAACAAACAATCCTCCGGTGAGTCAGGTGAAGTTGCAAAACGACGGCAATGAACTTTTTTCAGCGGCCAGAGACAGAGATGGACACACCTACCGTCCGCATAAGGACAAGCCCGAGTAAGCACCAGCCGGCTTTCTCAAGGCCGGTTCCCTTCTTTTCTCCACCGCGAACCCGAGGAGTCTTTAAAACACAATAACGCAGGCCTATAATCTGTCGGAAGGAGGCGACCGTCTATCCGTCAGACAGGTGGCGAGGCGGTATTACCATTCTGGAAGGTGCTTTTCGGGCGAAAACATGACGAATCCTGTTCGTCCCGCATCCGGATACGTTACAGACAACGTACAAAGGATTCATCATGCACCGCCATTACCTAGCCGACTCGGAAATCGGGCGATTCGAAAAGCTCTCGTCGAAATTCCGACCATTAATCTTTAATTTTGGGCTCCCTTCACCCGAGTCATTCGAGAGTTCGCCAAAGTCTCGGATGACGCTTTATCCGCTACTCGCAAAGGATTTGCCTCGAACCCCCATAAATGATGCACGGGATGCAACAAATCGCATCGGACGCTGATTATTGTTCATCGAATGGAATTTCCGCGTTTCGGGGCGAATTCTCATCGACTGGAGATTATCGATCGTGTTGTTGCGTATCCAAAACAATTTTTTGCGATTGGAATAATCTCGAAGGCATGCGTGAAATCGATTTGTCACTTTCCGATCGCTATCTGGTTCTGGAGGTTCGTTTGTGCCCACGGCTTGTGATTTACTCACTTTATTGCAGTCCGAAGTAATAAGGGCTGAATACATAAATCCGACCCCGGGTATGCATGCGACTGTAATTCGCATAATTTCCCCTCTCGGTTCGGTGTAAAATCAATGACACGCATAAATTATGGCAAAACCGCCTCAAACAACCATCAGCGACCTGCGGAATGGAGTCATTCATCATTTAGCGTCCGTCGACCGAATACACATGCAGAGGGCGGCTACACTGACCGATGGTTGTTAATTAAAACTCGACCGTATACAATGTGAGTACGCGTACATTGTGACATTCGATTAGTCGATTACGCCGTACGTTTCTATTTGAAGAAACCGGCGAAGTGTAGGTGGCGGAGACTCGCGAAAGTCACTAAACTCGTATAAAATGAGATCATAAAATTCGCATCAATATGTATTCCCTGCCATTAAAAGTTAGTAATGTTCGCGTCGAGGTTCCCGTAATGGCGTAATATACTTATACCAACTAAAAGTTATTTTTTTTATTGACTTATTATTGACGACGGTGGTAACTTGTAGGCAGTTTGTACAGGGGCATAATTTCGAAAAACGTTAAGTATTCCAACCTTGTATTTTACTCGATATTTTATACGAGCCTGTGTATGGCATGACGAGGGTCGATAAAATTAAATGATGTCTCAATATTTTAATCCAATTAATATTTATGGGATGGCTAAACTTTAATAATTCCGACGAGAATTCCGAATAATTGTCGGCTCAAAATATCAACAACCTTTCCTTTGTTTACTGGAAATATAATTCAGGCCTCAAGTTAAGGCACACCTACATTCGTTCCGTAGGCCGAACAATAAAAAATGGAATAGGTAATGGTTTAATCTCAGATTTAATACCAACTTATTACCGGGGCTGACTTGCAATATTTCGTGGCGTCTTTCAAATAAAAATGTCCAATTACAGGAAAAAAGCGATGAATATATCTTACAGGAAGAATCTTTACTGCCTAAACGTAAAAATTTGAAACGAGGAAAAGCGCAGTTACGAAATCCAATTATAAAGAAAATACAGGCTGATTCAAAAGTATAACCGCTTCAGGGCTGCTTCCTTATGCCAAAATAAGACAAAACTACCCATGAAGGTAGGTCCGCAAAGGCTAGAAGATATACATGCTGTCACATTGAACATTTCCACTACATTTTTCAGAGGTATGTCAACCAATCAACCATAGTCGAGAAAAAGTTTGGTATAATAAAGAAAGCCTATCATATGAGCTTCCCTCGGAGGTTCCATAGAAAAGTTTTTGTAGGTTCTTGTATTTTCATTCATTCCAGAGATATCGCGATTTTACTCCAGCTGATCGGAGTAGAATAAGTTAAAATTTGACGATTACGACCAAAAACTCTTACAAAAAAAGGTAACTTAGATCAAGATAATTTTATTTTTCTTATACATGTATGTACATTTCAAATCGATTTTTACTTTTACCTACTACTCTACTTTCGAACATGATGCCATTTTAGTTTAATTCTTCCATTTCAAGCGAGAGGTGACCACCCCTAAAAATCTTATACTACACCTATTACAAGAATTTCAAAAATCAAAAAAAAATCTAAAAAAACCCTCCTGATCTTGCTCTTGATCTAAGCTCTATTGTTTTTCTAAGGTTTTTAGTTGTAATATATAGATCAATTTGAATTGTTATCACCTGACCAGCTGTATCTATAATCGCAAGATCATTTGAATCAACAGAGATCAAAAATCAACAAACACTTTTTCGAAAGCCTATGAGATATAAGCTCTCTATTTTATAGGAAACTTTTTCCCGATGTACGTTGACTTGACACCCTGTAAAGCCTTTGTGGACCCCTCTTTATAGAAACTTTTCTTCTTATTTCGACCTAAGCAGTCGTAGTATATACTTTCGAATCAGCTTGTATAACCGAGGTACGGGCTTGATGTTATTTATTAATAAAAGCCCAACCGCTATCTCATGGTAAACATGTGTATCATTTCGAGATTTCTGTTCTTCCGCACACGTGTAATGAAAAGATTCCTGATTATTGAAAATTCCCCGCATTTCCGGATACCGATCCCCCGCAAACCCCAAAACACGTGTCCGTTTATCCGCCCCGGATCTATCACGATCCGTCCCTTTGTGCACCGGATTTAGATACAGAGCGAATCGATCGCCGGATGCGGGCCGCAAGGGCCGTCACCAACCTGTGTGGGTCCTGAGGTGGGCCTTCAGATGCGAGCTCTTGCCGTACACCTTGTGGCAGCCCTCGTAGAAGCACTTGTGAGTCTTTCGGGCCTGCGGGCCCTGGGCCGGGGCCCTGGGGGCGGGCGGCTTGCGCGCGGCCGGCGCCCCCTCGCCCTTGGCGCGGCCCTTGGGGGCGGCGGGCGCCCCGCCGTACCCGGAGTCGTCCCGCTCCTCGTCGATGGTCAGGTCGCCCTCTTCCGCGTCCGAGGGCACCTCGGGCACCGGCTCCTGCTTGATGCGCGTCAAATCGGTCAGGATGCGGGCCACCATGTACGAGGAGCTCTCGGCCGGGTCGGCCGCCTCCTTGGCGTAGCCGGCCGGCGCCACAGGCTCCACGATCACGGCCGGCCCCGTCGGGTCGAAGTCCGGGAAGCCCTTGGACAGGTCCAGGGGCCGGCTGAAGTGGTCCTTGCTGTGCGACATCTCGACCAGACACTGGGCGGCGAAGTTGACCTCGTCCATCGTCGCTTTCGCACTGAATCCGATCGTTTTTCGAGAGGGTTTCCGGGTTTCGGGTTTTGCCGAACTAGGTGACGCGTCTGCACGGGGGAAACGTGGGCATCGTCTCCGGAAGGTCGACGTGAACGCGGCGACCGCTCTGCGCTGTGGGCGAATTCGAACTGAAACCGCTGAACTCGGCCGGCTTCCGACTCCCCCACCCGGAGCGCGGCCCCCCTGCTCGGGCGTTTCGCTTAATTTTACAGTTACCCTTTCAAAAAGTTTATTATTTCGACACCTGTGCCGGGCGCGGGGTGCCGAACGGGTCTCGTTAAATTTTACGAAATTTATTGTCCGCCGCACCACCCTCAGACTTGGGGGTAATCCCGGGGCCGCAAAGATTTACTGTGGTGCGTGGTTAGGCGTCTTCGTTAATTAATCCGACCGCTAAAAATGACCTCAGGATTTCCTTCGGTGCGGAGACGACCCCTCGGAGAGTTTACGCGCCGCCTCTGGGGCGCTCTCTCTGTTTCCAATTATTTGCCTAGAAGACTAAACACCCTAATTAGAAACGGGCCGCTTTTTGGGTTCGTAAAAGCGGAGAGAGGGTCTTCTTGATGGTTTCGATTTTTATTGCCCACTATTTCTTGAACTATCTCTCTAAAAGCAAACTTATACTCTTCCACTGAGAAGACATCTCTATCTCATGACTCTTCTATAGCGTTTGGAATTGTCATAGAGGACTTCTTTTTTGTCATAAAGTCCTATCTGAAATTGTGGACAGTAAAGTGCTAAAAGGAGCATTGTAACGAATACCTATACCATCAAGTCTAAGTTGTGTGGAGATTGATATCTGTTAACATTACATTTGATGATAAATTCGTGTATTATTATCAGCATGATAATACATATTCCATCAATCAGAAAACACAAATTTAAAATTAAATTAAAAAATTCACAGAGACCAATATTTTCATATTTTAGTCTGGTCCTGTTTTACGTATTGACATGAACAACATGAATAAGTAGGTATGTAGATCCAAGATGTGAGAAGATAGAAGAAGTAAATAAGTAGGTACAGTATTAGGCATACAAATCTAGCAGGACGAAACGCTATTTATTATTAGACCGAAACGTAAATTTTTATGTTTACTTGTGCATACAAAAATCTGTGAAAGTTGTTTGATAACAGATAAGATAACGGATTAAAGTTAAGAGAAAGTTTTAAATCCTCCTCGCTCGCGTTCACTGGGCGGTTAAGGCATAATAAATAACAAAAAAATGGGCTTATTAAAAAGGCCCTGGCCCCGGCCCTGACGACACATTTTAAAAATTCGAACGTCTCTGGGCTTCCCCGGAATTTATTTAGGGCTTTTACTAAAGTGGGTTGGCATGAGTGAGTCCGAAACTCCCTAACCTGTCAAATGTCAGTTAACTGTCAGTTGGGTTAACGCGATTGACGTTTTCATGTTTGTTGACAAAAATTTAGCTAGTTTTCTTTCTGCAAATACAATGGAAAATCCTAGGGAAAATACAGATTTACCATCGACTATGAAAGAAAAATGCGACAAGATACGAGCGAGGAATATGTCGTATCCTGAGAAAAGAAGTTTTGTGAAAATATTACAAAGGTAATTTCAAGTAGGAAATCCCTGGAGACATCCATTTCCACCGTCAATTAATCAAACTCACAATTAAGGGCATTAACTGGCTTCATTGTGATGAGAGAATAAAGTAAAACACCAACTTTCAATTAATTTATTGTTCCAGACATGTAACAGTTCTTGACGGTAATGGGGTATCAAAACTACAGAAGGAAAAAGCTTGGATTGAAATTATGGAAGAATTTAACGAAGTGGCCGATATCAAGCGAGATCTAAAACAAATCCGAGCTGCTTATACCAATCTCAAGCGAAGGAGGTCCAAGTCTGATGCGAAATTCATGAAGCAAATCCATGAGGTTAATATAGCACTCACAACTTGCGAATCGATTATAATTTCGTCACAATTTTGCACAGAATTCGACGTTTGACACTTTGGATATTAAGGATTTTGGTAAAGTAGCTAAAAGAGGGCGTCGAACATCAGGTGACTCCACCTCGGAAGACAATTCTCCCTATCACAGTGATGAATGTTCCGAGGTATCCTTTCCCATACCACCTGGCACTTTGTCAGTTCAATTACAACAGGAGAATTACTGTGTGGATCCGTTGAGTGAATGCGAAGATACGTCTGGTTACAATTCTAATTCCGTTGCTAATAATTTTAATACACCCTCGTCGTCTTCACAAATCTATAATAACGGCAGTGAAGTGGATTTGCTGAGAAAACAATATTACGAAAGGAAATTGGAACTGGCCGAATTCGAATTGCACTGTAAAAAAGAGATCCATCAGCGCGATATGGAGTGCAAGGCACTTCAATTGAAGTTGATTCGAGCGCAATTAGAACAGCAATTGGTTGCAAACAAATCAATTGGAAGTTAAGTTTATCCCGACATTGTTAGATTATGTAAGTGTGAACTTGTTAGATCTTTAAGAATTTCATATGCTCCCTTTTTTAATCTAGACAAAAACTTTAGCATGAGATCTTAAGTCCAAACTGATTTCTAATTCTATTAGGTCCTCAATTTTGTAAATAAAAATTTTATTCATATAATTTGAGACAATATTTTATGGAATTGAAATAGAATATTCACTGTTCTGCATTAGCTTCATTTCATTGGCGGTGATTTTTAATTGATTTTATTGCAAATGAGTTTATTATTGAAAAGCGATATATTACAAAGATCTCATTACAGATTAAAATTTTGGGTAACTTATCAAATACCTATCTATACATATAAATATGTTTTATTTGTATAATACTTTAAAACTACAGTTTCTAAATCTAATTTAGTATTAGTACTACATACTTTAGAATGACAAAAACACGTGAATATTATTTACTCTTATAAAGATGAACACATTTAAAGTTTTTTTCACTGTTAACAAAAATCGGCATTAACGAATTATTTCGAATGATTTCCAAATCAAATTGTCTAAGTTGAACACAGAATTTGGCAGTGAGTTTCAGTGATGGCAATGTCGCGTTAATATCACATTTAAATGTGTTTTGAGAAAAATTATGTTGTAGAAAGTACATCCTTGGGAAACGGCAGAGATTTCATGAAATTAGCTAGTTATGTGAATTTTCTAAAAGAAATACGAAGTAAATTTATTCAGTAACTATCAGGTGGACCCTCAGTGTCAATGGTTTCTCATAATCGACTGTCGCATTGGTATTCACGGGCCTTCCGTGGATCAACAGATCGAATTTACCGGTATGCTTTAGTCTTCTTCGGAAATGTAAAGCCCAAACTCCGTGCTTCTTATTCAACTGGAATTTACCACCTTCGTTGCCCTTCACGATCATATACTCCATTTCCCTCTACAAGAAGTTGAATCAGTTCGTTGATTTATTTCGCTTAAAACGAAGAAATTACCTTAACAGAGGGTTGTATCTTGATGATGCGCATTCTGTGCTTAGTCTGCGCCAAACTGATCTTCAATTCCACATCTTCGCCATGATGGTGACGTTTAAATCTCCTGGAACGTCTGAATAGTTGATGCAGGGTATCGTTGGCGTTGGATTGCCCACGAAGCGCCATATTGTGGTGGTGCCTGGAATTACGCCTGTGCCTCCCATTGACCTATCAATAAGAATAGATCTAGGATGAATCGAAATTTCACCGATTTCCCTACGTACTTTACAAGAGAAGCACCCTTCGGTCGTGATCAGCTTATCGTTCGCGGCCGACCCCAAGTTGCCACCAATGGGGTAAGTCGGAACGTCCCCGATCTCGCCGTAGCCGGAAGTGGCGGGCGTAATGGTCGACAGACAGTGCCCTTGGCCTATACGTTGGTAGCCCTGCGGGCACCCGCAGGAAAACCCGGCCTGGCCCACCGTGGTGCAACCGAAAGCGCAGGGGGCGCCACTGCACCCGGCGCTGACTTGCACGCACACGTTCATCCTGCCGTCGAACTGGTAGCCGTCGGGGCATCCGCACCTGTAACTTCCGGGCGTGTTGAAGCAGTTTCCGGTGGACCCGCACGGGCTGTTGGAGCACTCGTTCTCGTCGACGCACTGGTTGTAGTAGTAGTGCAAGACGTAGCCTTCCGGGCATCCGCACTTGTATCCGCCAATCAGGTTCTGGCAGCCTTCCGGGCATTTCGAGTCGTCAAGGCACTCGTCTGCGTCGATGCAGTAAGTACCCGTCGAATCCAATTTGAAGCCTCTAGGACAGATGCACCGGAAGCTACCCAAAGTGTTGACGCATCTACCCGGTTTAGGACAAGTTCCCGTCTCGTCGCATTCGTTGATATCTAGAAAACGTATAATCAGAAAGGTCCATCAAGTTGATGTAAGAAGGTTTGTTTACCTTGGCAGTCGTCGCCGATTTGGTTGTAGCCCTTCGGGCAGGAGCAGGAGTAGCTGCCTAGGGTGTTGACGCAGGTGTGTTGGCAGACGTGTTGGCCGGTGGCGCATTCGTCCAAGTCTCTGCAAGTCGCACTGTCCGCGTTCAGCAGATAGCCGGCAGGGCACGAGCAGATGAAACTTCCTTCGGTGTTTTGGCAGTTGAATTGGCAGGGTGCGGGCGAATTGTTGCATTCGTTGACGTCCAGGCAGTACAGACCGGAAGCGTCGGCTTTGAAGCCTTTGTTGCAGATGCATCTGTAGGAGCCCATGGTGTTGATGCATTGACCGTTTCTGCACAGATCCGGGATCGTCTCGCATTCGTTCACATCTGAAATGACGCGGAAGTTTTTGTTCGGTTGCTTATTGGAATCGAATTGGAGAAAAACAGCGAAAATGATTGCAAGGAAAAAGAGAGGCATTAACTGGTTAGAGGGAAAGGAAAGGAGATGTCGACTGAGAGGCCAAGAAACTGAGACTCTGGAACATTTGCAGAATGCTTGCAACGCATTGAAACGAACATTAAATTTAAAACGTAGAATGGCTGTTGAATGAAGATAGATAGGGGGATAGATAGGTGACTAGAATGGATGAAGACAGTGAAAGCAGAAATGGGAAGAAGGGTTTCGAGATGAATTTACTTTTGTTTATGTGCTTTATGTTCATAATTCCTATTAGGGGATGGAAGTTCTTGTTAACTTATGGTCGGGACTCATGATTTGTTATTGATTTTGCTTTGTTTCTGCATATAATGAGCCATTTTTAGGTTGAAAGGCATAAAATGAACATTCATATACCTTGTCCATCCACGGTTACTCCACTGTCCAAGCAAAGTTCCTGATACTGAGGCGAGAACTTGGATGGGCAGAGTTCGCATCTCGGTCCCCAGGCTTCGCCCATGGAGCAGCAGCAGTCTGCTTTTGTGACCGCTTTCAGTTCGCGATTGTGAGTGGTGCACCTGCCATGCACTAAAGATCTGAAGCAAAATCCTTGTCTTCTATCTGAAATTGGCATGAAATCAGTGATCACGATTCGAAATTCTACGGAATTATTCTCACCGATGCATCGCGTTCTGTCAGGACTGGATTCGAAGCCGTCGTAGCAATCGCATCTGTGGGAACCTTGTAAATTAACGCAATGACCGTTCTGACAAATGTTCGGATTGACTGCGCATTCGTTGATATCTTGGCAATCGTCGGTTAATCCGACTTGAGCGAAACCTTGCGGGCAGATGCACATGAAAGCACCGATCAAATTCTTGCATTGGAATTTACAGTTATTGGCCGGAGTGTTACACTCATCGACATCTGAAACAATATCAATCCTCTTATGCTACTAGGAACTCCGACAAATGACAAATGTTTATCTTACCTTGGCAGTGCCTACCATCCGGTGCCAATGAGTAGCCATAAGGGCAAATGCACCGGAAAGATCCTGGAACGTTGTGACATCTAAAAGCGCATTGGTTTCCAATTTCATGGCATTCGTTCAAGTCTTCGCACACCTAAAATGAACATTTTTTACTTTATTTGAAACAGATTTTGCAGTAATAAATACCTGAAGTGGCCCGGGGGCAAATCCATCGTTGCAACTACATTCGAATCCGCCAATTACATTGGTGCACGTTCCATTTCCGCAAACATTGGGGTTGCTTATGCATTCGTTATCATCGACACATTGTTTTCCGGTCGAATCGATAACGTAACCAGCGGGGCAGTCACATCTGAACGAACCGTCAGTATTCACGCATTCACCTCCATCACAAGCATTCGGCATCAATTCACATTCATTCAAATCGCTGCCGGTATCCATTCTTCCTGCTCCCTCGGGACAAAGCTTCAAGAAATCCTCTGCAAAAGAAATCGAAATGCATTCTGTAAATTACATTATTCATATGAATTGTCTTACGTGAACCTTCTGGTGGGCACCTATCGCATAACCGGCCCCAAGCCATTCCTCTAGAACAGCAACATTCTTTCCGGGTAATTTGCATGCCTCTGGGCTCCGAGCACTGCCCTCTATTGAAATTATCGTAGCATTGTTCCTGCCTAACATCGATACATTTCATGGAGTTTTTCTCCAAGATGTAGCCATCCGGGCATGTGCAGAATGCGCCACCAATTGTATTCGTACAAAGTCCATTTTCGCAAATTCCCGGATTTATCAGACATTCATCGATGTCTTCGCACAAATTGGTAGCCGGACTCAACTCGTAACCGATAGGACAGCTGCATACGAAAGAGCCCATCACGTTAGTGCATTGTCCCGGAGGCGGACAAGTGCCGGAAACTTCATGGCATTCATCGATATCTCTGCAATTTTGACCGTCGCTCGTCAAAACGTAACCGGTAGCGCACTCGCACGTGAAAGATCCCAAAGTGTTTTTACATCTGCCGTTTCGGCACAAATATGGCATCATATGGCACTCGTCCACGTCTACGCAGTCGTTGTTGTTGCTCAATTTGAAACCGGGATTGCAATGGCATTTATGTTTGCCGACCATGTTCAAACAGGTACCGTTGTTGCATATATTCGGATGCCTCAGGCATTCATCGACGTCCACGCAACTGTCTCTCGAAGGAGTCAAGAGATAGCCGGGATTACAAATGCATTGAACGCTTCCTTGCAAGTTTTTGCATTCGCCGTTTTGGCAAATTCCCGGTCTTTCGATGCACTCGTTGATGTCGACGCAATCCATGAAGGTCGAGCCGTGTTTGTATCCTTCGGGGCATTTACATTCGAAGCTTCCCGGCAGGTTGATACATTGAGCGTTTCCTTCGCAAGGATTTCGCAAACATTCGTTGTCGTCGATGCATTGATGCGAATTGATATCGTAGACGTAACCGCGGTTACATTGGCATTCGAAACTTCCAGGAGTGTTCATGCATTCACCGTGTTTGCACATCGTAGGCATCAGTTCGCATTCGTTGATTTCTACCGTTTCGTTTGTCATCGGATTCACAATTTGGCCGGGTCGCGGGCCGCAAAGCGAAATGTGCTCACCTATTGAGGAAAAAATACAGTGATAAGATACTGGAAATGGAAGAAGTTGCCTTTTTGAAATAATATACAAAATCTAACAAATAATGTAAATAGAGTTGGTTGTAACCTCTAACTTGTACCTACTGGTGCCTGATACAGGACATGACTCGCACGGTTGTCCCCATGCTTGACCCATCGAACAACAGCATACTTTTTTCGTTTGATTTTGAGTCATCGGATTTGAACATCTCCATTTACTGTAGTTCAAGAAACACAAGTCTTTTCTCATGTCGACGCATTCTCCTGCAAAGAATCCAAATGTATGTGTCACGCGAAAACGAGTGATTGTTTAGTGTATTACGTCTTCCTGGTAATGGCATATATCCTTCAGGGCATTGGCAGTAGTATTTTCCAGGCTCATTTACACACTGACCGATCCTGCAAATTCCTGGACTTTCTTGGCACTCGTCAATATCAATACACATGAATCCTGTGTCATCTAAACGATATCCTTCATTGCAGGAACACATAAAGCTTCCGAAAGTGTTGGTACAATGGCCATTTTGACAAATATTTTCATGTTCTTCGCATTCGTTAATATCTTCCAAGACCACCTATAGGTGATAGTTTTGGAATATTATTACCTGTAAAGTGTAAAGGATGTTTTCTTGTACTTACGGTAACATCATTGGGTTTGTAACCCATTCCTCCTGGGCACAATTCTTGATATTCTCGACTATCTTGAGATGGACACAGTTCACATTGAGGTCCCCAGCCTTGTCCTACCGAGCAACAGCAACTAGCTTTAGTAACGTAATCCGCAGTCGGGGCTTCGCATCTCCTGTTATCAACGTGTAAAAAGCATCTTGAAGTCCTTCGATCTGAAGATGGTTCATATTAATGTGTTTACTCGCTAAAGTGGCTACCCCGTTTTTACCTATACAAGCATTCCCTTCCCTCACAAGTTCGTAATTTGTTGGACAAATGCATCTGAATCCTCCTTCAATGTTTGTACATTTGCCATAAAGACAGGATTGTGGGCTTTCGCATTCATCGATATCCGTACAATTTCCACCTGATCCATCTAACTTGTAACCATCGTGACAATCGCATCGGAACATTCCGAAAGTGTTTTCGCATTTTCCAAATACGCACAAATTGTTGAACATGTTACATTCGTTGATGTCTGAATATTTCACAATGAATTGAACGAGCTATCATTTATTCAGTAAAATGCTTACCAACACAAGATTGGTCGTTTCCTTCTTCCGGATGCATAAACCCCATTTCACATTCGCATCTGAACGATCCTGGGTAATTGAGACATTGTCCATTTTCGCACAGATTACCATCATTTGAGCATTCATCAATATCGGTACAACTGTAACCGTCTCCTCTGAATCCGGCATCACATTCGCATCTGAATGAACCGTCGTTGTTGATACATTGAGCGTTTTGATCACATCCTCCGTTATTAGTAAGACATTCGTTGATATCTCTGCAACTTACTCCGTTTCCGGTAAAACCATCCTGACATCGACATTGGTAAGAGCCCTAAAGGATTATGAATAGTTACATCATTCGAGTGTCACCGTTATGTAAGAAATTCTTACAGGATTGTTGATACAATCAGCGTTAATGTGGCAATTGTAACTTCCTAAATAACATTCATCGTCGTCTGTGCAAGAAGGGCTTCCATCCGGTTTTACTGAATAACCATCTTCACATCTGCACTGGAAAGACCCCAAAGTATTGACACATTCGCCGTTACCACAAATATTCGGATTCTGTTTGCACTCATCGATATCTAAACATGATGTTCCTGTGGCTCCCGGTAACAATCCAGCAGTGCAGTGGCAAATGTAGCTGCCGATAGTATTCGTGCATTTGCCTCCGTTACATATTCTCGGGTTCTCTTTACACTCGTCTATATCTGCACATGTTTTGCCGTCTAAATTCAACGTATAACCTGACCTAAAAACGAAATGTTTTAGAGTGAATGATTAGAAATTTGCATAATTGATCATCATACCCACAAGAACATGAGTAACTTCCCGGTGTGTTCACGCACACATCATCGCAAGGTTCTTCATCGCATTCGTCAATATCTTCGCAGTGGGATTTCAATCCGATTTGTTGGTAGCCTTCGTTACAAATGCATTGATAAGTTCCCATCATATTTTCGCAAACACCGTTTGAGCAAATTCCGCTGGTTCTCGAACATTCGTCGATATCTTTACAAGATTGTTTATCAGATGCCAATTCGTGGCCGGACGGGCATTCACATTTAAAAGACCCCTGTGTATTGAAACATCTTCCTCCGCGACATAAACCGGGTGTTTCCTCACATTCGTCGATATCTAGCACAGTGGATTAGTTTTTGCTGGATGATTTATTGAATATGTTCTTACCCATGCAGACCTGCATTGGGGCCATTGTTCTGTAACCTTCGTTACACTCACACATAAAATCTCCTGGAATATTCCGGCAAACACCGTTGCCACATACGTTGGCAGTAGTAATGCTACATTCATCAATATCTGCAGATAACGAAATTTTATGTAACATTGCAGCATGGAACATTTGAATTTCCGTCTTACCGATACATCTGATACGATTGTCGTCATAGTCGTAGCCTTTATTGCACCTACAGCTGTAGCCACCGATTGTGTTTTTGCAGCGACCATTCTGGCACATACCTGGGAATTCGGTACATTCGTTGATGTCAATTTTCTCGATAAAACCTTGGCCCCTTGGGCACAATTCTGTGAAGGCTTGCGTTCCCGGTCTAGGACAAGCCTCGCATTTCTCGCCCCAACCGCGACCAATCGATGCGCAACAACAGAGATTTTTATGAAACAATCCTTCAATAGGATTCGTGCACCTCCCATGCTGATAACGGACGAAGCATTGTTCCTGACGAATATCCACACAAAACGTTCCTATTACACAGAATCAAATTACTGTATGTCCTTTTGAATGATACAGGAATTACTTACGAGTTTCATCTAAAGTCAGTCCTGGAGGACACGAACAGGTAAAGCTGCCGTCTGTATTAACGCAAGTGCCTCCTCTGCAAATATCGGGATGCAAATCGCACTCGTTGACATCGGTGCACGTTTTGCCATCGATCTTGGCGTAACTTTTAGGGCAATCGCACTCGTTTCGATTACACCGTTCGCAAGGTGAGCCCCAGGCGACACCGATCGAGCAACAACACTCGGACCTTCGACTCAGTTGAGGCAGATTGTTCTCGCATCGGCCGTGATTCAACTTTGTCCAACACGAACCTTTGCGATTATCTACAATTCGCAAAACATTAATGCAATGACGATTTTGGGTGTTTGCTGTTTACCGATGCAAATACGACCGGTATTGTCCAAAACCGACCCGGGATCACATTCGCATTTGTACGAGCCGAAAGAGTTGACGCATTCACCGTTGAAGCAAGCTTCAGGACCTAATTCGCGACATTCATCGACGTCTTCGCATACGAAGCTCGTGGGGTTCAGTTGGGTACCGGTAGGGCAAATACACTGGAAGCTGCCTGGAGTGTTTCGGCACTGACCACCGCTGCATATCTATACAATTGATCTGACCATTCATAATGACAACACCTTTGGTTAAGTTCGTGAAGAGTTTGAACTTCCAAGAGAATGATGGGCTTAATCAAAGTGGGCATACTTACCAATTGCTCGACTTTGCATTCGTCGATATCGGTGCAGATCTTCCAGGTTTCGTCGACCTCGAAGCCGGGATCGCAGATGCACCTGTAGGTTCCGATCATGTTTTCGCAGGCACCGTTCGGGCAAATTTGCGGATTTTGGGCGCACTCGTTGATGTCGTTCCCGTCGAAAGTCGATCCGGGTCCGTGCGGACACAGCAAATCGAAATCGGTCGATCCGGGCATGGGGCAGGGTTGACAGCTCGTGCCCCAACCCATCGGTTTCCCCGAGATTATGGTGCAACAGCAACAACTGGACCTGGTGACTGCAGCAGTCGACGGATTGAAGCACATACCGTCTCGGTACTCTTGGTAACACAGGTCCCTTCTCGTGTCCAAACAGGACCTTCCGTCCGGACCTAAACTGAAACCCGGATGGCATTCGCAGCGGAAACTTCCGGGGTTATTGTAACAAGTCCCGAATTGGCACGGATTCGTGATGCATTCGTTGATGTCCACGCAATGGCGACCGTCCGTTCCTAATCTGTAACCGGAATCGCAAACGCAATGAAAGGAGCCTTCCATGTTGATGCATTTGCCATGATCGCACATTCCTGAAATTTCGACATTTATCGATTGCAGTTTTGTGATGTTTTTAGGTAACCTGTATTGGCGCATTCGTCCATGTCGCTGCAAAAGGTTCTATCGGTGGATTCGACGAATCCAGGAAGACAGGTGCAGGTGTAAGAACCGGGGCTGTTATTGCACCGTCCATTTAAGCAAATGCGAGGATTCTCGTAACACTCGTCGATATCTAAACGCAAACTGTTTAGATATTCAAAAGAGGACCGTTTACGACATACCGATGCAGGCGAATCCGGTCGGCGATAACTTGAAACCGCTCTTGCACTGGCACTTGAAGCTCCCGTCCATGTTGATGCAGATTCCGTTGGAGCACATGCCGATTTCGCGGCACTCGTCGTGGTCCGTGCAGATGGTCCCGTCCGGGGAAACGTCGAATCCGGGCGGGCACACGCAATCGAAACTGCCCGGAGTGTTGGTGCAGCGGCCGTTCTGGCACTTGCCCTCCCTGCATTCGTCGATGTCTGCGGAAAACGGGTCGTTTATTTTTGGGGCTTGGGTGAGGATAAGTTGAGATGACGTTAAAAATCAAGCATCACTAGCCTTCACACACTTGTCTATGTCCCTTGCGGTATCCCGGCCTACAGATACACTCGTATCCCGTAAGGGTATCCCTGCATTCGCCGTCTCCGCAAATATCCGGCCTCAAAATACACTCGTTCACCGGAATCACCTCGATGCCCGGCTGTCTCGGATCGTAAGGACCGGTTCCGTTCTGTTTTATTTGAGACACCACGTTCACGTCCACGTGGCTGCCGCTTTGGGACGGATCCGCGCACAATTTCCGGTGATCATCTGGAAACGATCAATTTTTAGCTGTCGATTTGCGCGATTTTGTAACCTTAAACCTTCTCCGTGTTCGGGACATTTAGCGCACTCGTTACCCCATCCTTCTCCCATGTTAACCCCACAACAGCAATCTTTTTTCGATAAGCGCATGGGTAGACTGTGCTGACAATATCCTTGATGGCTTCTTTGGGTATAGCACAACCCTTGTCGACCGTCTGAAACCCACCAATGAGAATATGCTGTTTTTCTGGTTGGTTCTAATTTTACCAATGCAGTACTTTTTGTCTTGGCTTTGTATGAATCCCGGATTACACAAGCAAAAGTAGGATCCATCCGTGTTGATGCATCGTCCGTCCAGGCAGATATTCTCGTCGTCGCATTCGTCTCGATCGTCGCACCGATTCGTTTGGACGTTCCTCGATTGCCCTTCGGGACATTCGCAAGTGAAAGACCCGATCGAGTTGACGCATCTTCCCCCTTGGCACAAGTGCGGAATCGCCTCGCATTCGTCGATATCTGCGAAAAGTCTGGAAATCTACTCGATTTCGGGTTTTCACGAG
This sequence comes from Salpingus planirostris, assembly GCA_949788335.1. Classification (NCBI taxonomy): domain Eukaryota; kingdom Metazoa; phylum Arthropoda; class Insecta; order Coleoptera; family Salpingidae; genus Salpingus; species Salpingus planirostris. The sequence continues at coordinate 4,397,350 of OX460920.1, read as the reverse complement.
ACTTACCGACGCACTCTCCGGTCTTTTGGTTTTTCAGGAAACCGGTCTCGCAGTCTAACCGCGAAGGGCAATGTTCACAGGGGTGACCCCAGGCCTTACCGACCGTAGCGCAACAGAGCGTTTTCGTGCAGAGGACGCCCTCGAGCTGGTTCGTACAAAGGGCGCCGCGGATTCCGGTGTAACAAGGCCCGGTCCTGTAATCTGAAAGTGTGTACTTTTATAAGGGGATGTTTGGATTTGCTCAAGAGGTTACCGATTTCACAGTGGTTTCCGGTGAATCCGTAGACGCAAGCGCATCTATCCGGGCCTATGCAGCGGCCGCCGTTCTTGCAGGGATCCAGACAAATCGCTGTGGATATTTTCGTGTGAATATTTTATCGGAAATTGTCTGTCATACGTACGTTCCGTGCAGAATTCTCCGGAATATCCGGGGGAGCAAACGCATCGGCCGCCCTCGCACGTGCCACCGTTCATGCAAACTGCCCGGCACGATTTTCCGTCGGCGCCGACCACTTTTATCATTTTATTATTAGATTGAAATTTGGAAATTTTTAAATCGTGATTTAGGTGTTACCTGGTCTTCCTACGTGGTGGCCCGAACAGGACGTCGAGTGTTGGCCGTTGTCGCAAAGGCACATGTTCGGTTGAACGCATTTTCCTGGCCCGCAGGACCTTGAGCAAACGGCTAAAAATCGAAACGTTTTAATCCGATGGAAAATGTTTTTTTCGGTCGACTTACGGATGATGCATAATCCCAGGAGATTATGTCGTTGCCAACCGGGGCAACAGTAGGCCCTAAGTCGGGATTTACAAATGTTTGGCCTGAAAAGCAAACGATAATAATCACAATCGTACATGTTTAATTTCGTTTTATCCCGTCCTCCGATGCCGCCGTTTTCATAATCAAACCCAACAATAACTCTCGAAGAAAAATGGTTCAACGCTCGGTACACAATCGTAAATTAAAATAATTTATTGCATTCAGGCACGAGGAATAAAGAAAGTTATACACAAATAATCGAGTCGAGCGCTTCTTCATTTATATTGTTTGTAGTTGGGTTCTTCGGAGGATAAAAGTGCTAGGCGACCAATTTAAAGAGGTTCCGTTTAATTAACGCTCATTTTTGTTAATTGCGGCCGCAGACACTGAGAAATATTCGACATCGGGAATCGGGAGAAGACATCTCACCTGTCCGTTCGGTTATCAAAAGAAAAAGTGTTTGGAAACGGTTTAATCTCGCATCGACCCATAAAAAAGCTTTCAGATATATCCGATGATGCGATCGATTTTAGTAGTTGCACTATGAATGGTCATTCTTTACGATCCGAATAAAAATTCCACTATTATAAATAGAAGACGAGTACGTGCATTTAGCGAGATTATTTACCGTCTCAATCGGCCCTTCCGATCGCTTATTCGTTTCTAGCAACGAGAAAAAAAAACGAATCTGATCACCCGTGGGTTATTGATTTAGATTTAACAGTCTTCACGGTTTCTTATTTTGATATTTCCGATTCGAGCCTTGACCATTTATTTGATGCGTCGGCCAGTCGAACCCTACTGCGATCGCCGCATGCCGCTCGGATTTTGAGCCGAGCACTTGTTCACGCAATTTCAAAAATTATTATCATCAATTCCCATCTCTTTTACGTCGGCATTAGTCGTAGAGGTGAGGAATTTCATATTCGAATCTCATTGTTGGGGAGTAAATGAAGAGAAAACACGAATTTCATAGGATGTCAAGTCCCATTTAGCCCCATCAATCAAATTAAAGCTCATTACGATCGCGCTGTTTGTAGCCGGAATGGTTATTATTGTCGGTAACAGGCTGTAGTTATCTTTGCCGATAATATTAAAATAATGAACTCCAAGAAAGCCCCTAGGTCTTACTATAATGATAATTGATTGGTCATTATCCATACAAAATACCTCAAATAGCCCCGGGATGGAAGCTGAGTATTCGCAATGTTTAGCAACATTTGTGCTTTATCGCGAAATATAACAGTTAATTATCTAATATTAGCGAAGAACAAGTTGAAACGATCAGAGAATAACCAAAAGCGAGATTGTAATTGTGTTACTTCACTGAAACTACACCAACAAACAGTAAGAGAAGATGGATAAACAATTTTTAGGAAATTTGTTTGTCGATTATGAAAAAATTGATAAAAGGAAAAAGTGCGTTATATGGGTTAAATCTACATTCAAAAAATTGTGAAATGAAGATAAATCATCTCGTGAGTGAAACTTCAGAGTCGCAAATGGACTATTTATTGTTTGTTTTGATACGATTGGATTACCTACTTTATGACGGTGATAAATATGATTACCAATAAAAAAAATTGCACCTAGTTAAATTAGAATAAATATAAACGTCCTGACAGTACCAAGTTATTCAGCTTCCTCATGAAAAACTACGTTATTAATTATCCGAGTTCTGATTCCCCTCCAAAGCAAATAATGCTTCAAGATGAATGAGAGCTTGTTAAGAGTAATAATTAAGAAAGTTATCTATTTACTTTAGATCAATTGAAATATAATTACATTTGACTCGTGAGTCATGCACTTTTCTTGCGTTTTTATCTGGTGTTTGGTTTGGATAAAGGACTAATTGAATTATACGAAAAGCGGCTGGCAGACAAAGGGGCGCGAGAATGGAATTCTTTGATGCTCACAATTTATTACAAATCCTACATCACAATTTACACCTGTACGTGTCTTCAGAATAATGGAAAGAATAACACAAAGACATAATTATTAAATTTGTGACCTTAATCTGCACGATGTAAATTTTTGTTTATCAAGTAGGTAGTCCGCATGCATTCTGACAATCAGTTTTGAAAAGTGTTTGACGACCTTTTTTCAAGCGCAATAAGCGATGGTTACTAAACCGAAAAAGGCCCGTAGAAATAGCAAAAACACAAGAAACAATACCAAAGAAGTAGGAACCCAAACCGATATTTTCGAAAAATACAAAACTGATGCCAAATTTCAACCGTTTGTGCGCCTCGAAAAAATCGATATAAACGAATTCTTGAAAAATACTGATAACTCATCAGAAATGTTCAGAAGACGGTCCTCTACAAAAATAATGAAGCCCCCGAATACGTACAACACGTTTGTGAAGCCCATAACGAATAACGAAATAGCAAATTCAACACTCCAACAATTAGAGCAAAATCAACATCGGGCGAAAATATTACGAGTAAAACCCGGACCCTTATGTTACAAGAGGAGAATGATGAGTTTGAGTGAAGAGCTAGAGCTCCGAGTTCCCGTTATGTTGGATCGAGCGAATTCACCAAAAACACCCCAAAATTTAAAAACGATAGTCGAGAAAACGGTTGAGGAAACTCCATCGCCAATTGATATCGTCATAGATTCATCCCTTGAAGATGCAATAAAAGAAATTGATATGGCTTTGGGAAATCGAGCATTAGTCGAATCTGAATTGAATCAATGCGAAGAAATTGCCAACTCGAATTCGTCAAATGACGACGAGTCTGAAAGGATATTGCCTGAAAACATTCGATTTCAATGCGGGGGAATTACGACACTGATTTCGACAGCTTCAGCGGGCAGGCGACGTCCTCAAGAAGACAGTGTTTCTTCCGATGAAGAAAATGAAGAGCACAATGTTGAAACTGAAAAGAAGTTCATAAAAATCACTGCGAATACCGTCCACATACACAATCATTTCTATAACAATAACACTTGATTCATTCATTTCAACGATTAATAATTTCAATGTCTTGAATTCTCTAGAGAAGTTATCTATGTAATGAAGTAATAAAGTATTAAAAGTTTAACGCCCAGTTTTCATTTAATCATGATTTTGATTCAAGAAAGAAAGTGATGTAGATATCACATTCTGGAAATAATTATAGGTCGCTAATAACCGGTGCTGCGGTCACTGTAATTTTATCCATGACCCATAGGAGAATTTTACATAACCATTTAAGTTCCTATTAAATTTTCCCAACTTATAAGGTACAGCAAGGATAAAACTGATGAAACCTTGACTGTTTTCGAATTTCCCTGTCATTACAATGTGTAACTCCATTGATTATCCTATTAACCCAAAGAAGAAACTGCAGGATAATTAGGAACCATTAGACACACACAAAAGGAAGTGCAATGTGTGGGCGAGTTCGACCTAGAAATGGTTTAAACCAATTTTCTTAAATAATTTTATCAAGCATAAAGGTCGTCAGGAAACTAGACATCAGATCCCCCGATGCGAATTAAGGTGGACTATTATGAAATGCCCACAATAATCCGAAGTGATGTCAAAGCTCATCGTAATTTCTAAATAAAGATTTTAATGACCCAAACAGAAAACGCGGTAAATCAGAAGCTATAAGTACCGAGTAATCCTTTACATAAAGGCGAAAAACCATCGACGCGTTATATTAAATTCACGCCTAGATGGAATAATTATTAATGTAAATCCCTCGAAGAGACAGGTAGTCTCGTTATAACGGATGAGATACAATTAGCATCGGTGTTATGGCGTTTCTATTCCATCGCGAAGACAAATAATTTATGCGGGTCGGGTCCGAGGATATCCATCCAGCTTAGCCGCGAGGAAACATGCCAAATGGGCACTAAGTACTCGCGTCGTCCGCAAAAATTCGAAAATTGATCGACGGAATTAATAAAGAGATTGCGAGAAATGGGATTTTGTGACAGGCAGGCACATCACATCAATGCAAATGAGAAATCGGAATGATCGGTGCCTTGCCGAGAGGATCTCGCCGATACCATCGGCAATACAATCCGCATTCTCGATTCCCGTCTGCGTACATTCGTATGGATGTACTTACGTAAAGCAGAAAAGACTGAAAGAAACGCCAGCGGACGTGGTTCATGTGTCGAGTTATTCATGCCTGTGATAATTACTGCGGTGTCTTTGACTGGAGTGGCGCTATAAAATTTACATACATTAGGTGTATCGAGAAAACTAGAACTACCTACTACAGTAGGTAGCTATAATGTAACTTGGATTTGTTGATGAATTTATCGCAGCATTTCGAAAGAAAAAAATCGATTTTCGGTGACAAAATTTTTATGGCTCTGACCCATTTAACGGATTTCCCACACTTGCACTCACGACATATCTTTCCACGCATATGGTTGAAATCTGAAGAGGCCTCGTTTATTACATACGCTATAAGGTGCGTTTTTATCCCTCTCTCATTATTAATTATCGAGCGCTTGAGCGCTCGATGAACACGAAGAAGTGAACCATTATTATTGCCGGAGAGCGACGAGAAATGTCGCATGAATCGCGATAGGTGGGAAGTTGAGCGCATTCTTCGTCTGAAATCAATTTATTAAGGATTAGAAGGCACCGATATCGTGTCATTGAACCACCGCACACGCGTCCATTGTATTAATCGCGACCACTCTCAATTCCGAAAATCGGAAATTCATATGGAGATTACGTTTATTGATTCCATCAAATTCCACAGACAAATATCGACGGCTTTTACTATTATATCGACGCTCCTTCGAATTCCTGACTTGGAGGTGGTCTCGACGTCCATTATTACCATTATTTATTTAAAGTTATTATAAAAGCGCCGTCTCTAATATGCCCCTTTATCTGTTCATTACAGCTAACACTTAACTGTCCACGATACAAAGTTTTAGAAATTTCTGAATCGACCGTGGAAGATATGACGGGCTTTTGACCTTCTCGAATACCTAATAAGTTCGTTTTTGTTATCATAATACCTTTTGTCATATGATTCAGTAAGTGTAAAGATTATACAAAAGCTTCTAATGAACGCTAAAAACCGTAATTTGCACCTTGGCACTTATAGCTTTTTCGCATTTTTCTTGAAATCTGAACAAATATTATTTAGGAGACGTTAATTTATGTTTATACTATGTGGATTTGACCTAGTTTGCAATTAACGCACAATTTATGATAAAAATTTAACGCAAAGTCCGTTGATAACCGCGCTATCACTTAGAATTTTTCTCGACTAAAAGACGAGATGCAGTAATTGGCGAATCGAATCCGAGATGATTTCTAAACCGAAAGCTTTAGATAATCGTTTCCGAAGATTGGTCCGACTGAATCCACCCTTGATTTTTTCGACAATTCGTGATGATTCCATTAGTCATTACCGACAGAATTTTCTTCAGGTTAGTTACCTCCTGCTTTCTTAAGCACAACAGCACGTAGATCTGCGGATTACTTCAGTAAAGAAAAGAATTTAAATTCTATTCAGAGTTCAGGTACTTACAATGATTTCTTTATCAGCTCACTACCCATACATTTACGATCGTTGTGCGACTGAATTAACCAGAAAGCCGTAGGTGCGTACGATTTTCACGCATTGAAAACAACTTTGAGCTTTCAGCGACCGAACAACGAAAGCTTGTCGATTTTAATGACACGTCAAAATGTCGAGAAAGATTTTCACATACGCAATCAATGAGACGAAAGTGAATTTCCCTCTGCCCTTCTGGAAGACCGTTCAATTATATTATTCTAATTGTGATCGGTGAATTCTCGTTACTCGCGCTTTGAGAGTGTCAAGTCCAAGAACACTTAAACGAACGCACAATGTGCGGAAGTATGCACAACGGTCGCACTTCAAAAATAAACCAACAGAAATCGACGTGTTGTGGTGATTAAAGTGGACGCGATTCGAATCCGATCGATCTGTTTCGCTGGCACGACAAAGTGGCCTTTCAAAAGCTCGATCGAGGGGACGGCCGTAATCCTATTTGTGAAGATTTGTGACTAATTCCCTCATAGTGCCCCTAATTAAAAGGCGTTTTTTCTTTTCATTTCTTCGGATATGGGCGACAAAGCGTCTCTTTATAAATAAATTGCCGTGGACAAGACGACGAAAGCGTGACGCTGGCGCTAAGGGGTGCACCGATTGTGTGCCGCTTCCCAACAAGATAACACCGCCGAGGATTTATGGGCTCCACCGTTAATATAATGAGCCCGAGATACTCGATCATTCCGCCACAGGACCGAGAGGGTGTCCTTATCAATCGTGCGCCTAATTGAAAGACCATTAAAGCAACTTCGACGAATTCGATACCACATTTTCTACCCGCGGGACTTCAAATCGCCCATGAATATCGGGCGCTTTTTACGGTTTCGATCGTGATGGCCAATTTACGACCGTTACGAATCATAATCGCCGAACCCCGGACTCCAGATACCGAAATCTCCCGAGAGGACTGCTGCAAAAGGTGGAAATAATTCGCCCGATAATGATTATTTCTCCCATTGTTCTTTCCGAGAGATTACGGTTCTGGTGCCTGCCCTTTTCGTTTATTATCACTATTATTATATTTATTGTGTGCCACTTTCAAGTTCATGTAGGCAGAGACAATAAAAGTAACCGAAGTTATGCGTTGTTGACAAACATCGAATATCTCGAATGAAATGCATGATTTACAGTTTTTGATTCCAATTTTAGGACTCGTTTTTATGGTCTTCCACGTATACCCGACTTTACGACGATATCAGGTACTTAATTAGGATTTATTATTACTTCTAAGCCAACAAAGGGCAGTAAACCGCAATCACTACAGTTATTATGGATAGGGAACATTATTGGATAATGATTATGATGATCTTATAATAGGCAGGACCTATCGATGGTATTGGTAAAAGTTATTGTTTCAGGAGGACATGATTCATATTGAAAAGGCAATAAGTTACGAGAAGATTCTTTTCTTCAGTCACACTCTATTCTTCCATACGATATACGATATGGACAGGTCTTATTGTTAGAAAATTCGTGTAGCTAAACGTAACTGTGCGCTATTGTGTTGTTGTCCCCTCAAAAGAGGTTTTTCGAAAAAGACACGATTTCTTATTTAGTGAAACCACCCACTAAGCCACTAAGCGGGCGTATTCAGTTTTCTACTTAGTTGAGTATGTTATGAATGTAATATGATTAATTGGGGCTCGAGGCGTTTTGATAAATTTAACAAAAACTTGCGTATTTAGTTTTCATTTTCCTGTATTTTAATTACACATCAGAAGAAGTAAAAGGTGAGAAAAACAAACAAGGAAGAGCATATCCTATATGCAAGAAAGGCCGGACGTGTATACCCACCTATATGAAACTTGTTCTTGTTTACAAAGTCTAAAGTTAAAATACCACAAAACTTATCATTATGTCCACTTGTAAACATGCGTAAAACTACTTGTATTCTTAATTACTACTTCTGCATTCTATAAATATTAATTAATTCGATATGAAGTATGGAAATATTAAACTGACACAATTACTCTGAGGGTTCATTATCTCCGTAATAATTTTGCAATAGATCATGATAACTTATTATTCACACCCACTCGAAGAATATGTAAATCGCAGCCCATCTATAGACATTATTAACAATAATGTCGTACGCAAACAAAATTATCAAGACAAATACCTACATAGAACCATTGTGCCGTGTTAGTATCGACTCAGTAATTGAAATCTAAAGAACATTCACACCTTTTTGCTTTATCCTTAACCTTCGGTGGCGTCAGCTTTGCATGGCGAATAATTAAGCCAAGACCGAACGAGTAGCTGGACTTATCGAGAATCGCCATAGAAATCTACTTCATTGGATCGGGCAGGAAATTAAAGGCAGTAAAATTTCGAATGGTGAATGTGGCGTGTGCCAACGATTGCAATAATAATAAAACAAAATACGGATACATTAACACGTAATTAACGTGACCCGTGGGTTAAGTTGAGTTGCGAGAAGTACGCAAGTGTAAGTTTCGAAAGATGTGATCATTTCGTTGGCACCAAACGTTACCACATGTATCATGCACTCGCTCGTATAACCACATGGAAAAGCGCATTGTAATTATTTTCGTTCTTCATTGTTCGTTACACTTGTAAAATATCGACAGAAAGGTGCGTTGATCGTATGGTGCGCGCTTTGCAAAGAGAGCTTCCTGATGCTTTTACCGCCATGGCCGTAAAATCTGAATGGACATATGTAAATGGTATCATTGTATTTTATAATGGGCACGAATCGATTCAATCTAAAACAAAATCAAAAGTTTTGTGTACTCATTCACGATAATAATTGATCTGTCTACGGGCGAGTGCTTGTTTCAGGAAGCGCGTTTCCGCCGTAGCTCTTTCAGCTGAAATCCTGAAAATTTTCGCGCCATATTCCATCGCGATAAAATAAGCTTCTATTGAAGCGCGCGAAAACAAAGACGGCGCAAATAGAAACATTAGGAATGGGAATTCGAACCTCCTCTATTATTGTAGGTACTGTATTCCATCGGCAAGTATGTAAAACAATGTAATTACCATACTTGCTACACATGTAAAGTGCGTAACCGGGGCCGCACAAAAAGTGCGTGGATCCACCGAGCCAAGGCTGCAGGAATGTTTATTTTCTCAAATTTCACCGCGCGATGCCAAATTAATTACGGCTTCAATCGAATGCGGTTACGAAAATTGAACGTCCGAAGGATTTTCGGGATTAGCACCTATTATATAAGTTAAATAATGCATAAGTTCGTTAAGGAAAAGTGTGTACGTGGGCCACGCAGATGATGATGATGGTGTTGAATTTATTCATTATCATTCTTGGCGAAATTGAATAATTGTGATTCGGTCAGAAGCGTGGACATTACGATAAATAAGATAAAACGAACAGGATGGGCCATTATGCCGACGCTCACGTATAATATTTAACGGTTTTGTTTGTACCATCCCCCGAAAAAGCCGAATTAATCACTCGCGATGATTTCAGAGTTATTATTATCGCATTTGCTCCAAATATACTGTTAACCTTGTATGGAGATATCTTTCAAAATACAGGAAGTACATCGACACTGACACGATTATAACTGCTAACGAAATAATTTAAATTAACTCACCCTCCAGGTGTTAAGGGTTGTAGCGAATTTTCTGTTTCTCCATTTGGCTGGTGATTCTGCTGGCTCCTGTATCGCCCATGGCTGTCTGCTCGGGTTAAAGTGAAGAACCAGAATGCCAGTATGCAGTTAAAAACTACCCTTATTGAAAATTTTCGCGATAGCATGATACTGTCCTAATCTGAAAATGAGGAAAAGTCGCATATTAATTCCCGATACTTATTACATTTTAATTAAATAAGTAATGGGGTTAATTTGATGCATGGTTGAACAATACTAAAGAGAGTCACGGGTCAATCATCAGTAATTGATCTGTTCTTGTTCGTTGCATAAAGATGAGAGCGCGCTGCGACTTATGAAGATTTAGGTGTTTACAAAACGCACTCAACAAATTTATGTTTATAGAATGTTATATAATTTACAATTAAATAACAATATCAATAATTTATGACAACCTTGAGGATCTTCACACATCTAATTAGTATTGAACGTGATGTACGACATCTCTTACAACAATTTGAATAGTGGACGGCAATAAAAGAACGATAACTGATGGTCAGTCATCAGGCAACAAACAGAAATTACACTGTGCATATCTCGTTAGTTTAATAATTGCGAACGTCGTATGATATTAACAAAGCCGTTTTTGAATTCGTTGTTTCGCGTCTATTCATGGAAATTGAAAGTTATTCCTGGATCGAAAGAACGCGAAGTCGTTTCTCATTTGGGAAGTTTTAATTGAAACGGTGACATCTCTAATTACTCTACCTAATGAAGATAGGTGTTAATGCTGAATTTGTTTGAGTGCATTCACTAACAATAAACTCGAGAAGAATGTTAAAAATACCACAACTAAATCTGTACTAGCCGGTCTTCTCATTAATATATCACTATCTCTCGAAGGAAGTACGAGATAAATTCTCCGCAAAATTGCGGAAGTTGATAAAAATTCTTATTGAACTCGTAGGCTTCTTCAAATTTGTCATAAAATTTTGAAGAATCATTGAAAATTACTATTCCATCACCTGTAATATTCACCTGATTTTAGAGGACTTACTTTTTTTCAGTAATCCTTGATCTTAATAGTGGGTTACCGCAAAAGCTCACTCACAAAACACTTCATGTCATGCGAAAATTTCCGGAAAAATTCGCGCGTGGGTGTCCATACATAAAACGAAAACGTGTGCGATAATACAGTTCAAAGACCAGTGTGTACACGAAATGATGTTAACACTTACAGCGCCAAGAAGCGACTGTGATGCCGTGGTACAGCAGCTGGGCCTATTGGCTTTAGAGCTTTCTTGATACTGTCCACGATGATGATGTACTCTTTAATCATGTAGATTTAAACGCGCATGTATGTATTTACGTTACCAACAAACATTTCTACATATTTTATTAACGTGGGTGCCCCTACTATACGAACGTGGATCTTTTTATTATTGCAATTACCCTACGGGATCTAGATCACCGGCCTGATAATAGTGGCGGAATGCCTTGGCCAATAAAATCCTTAAAAAAGGCGGAATGTCGAAATTGCTTCTTTTTTGGACCGTAAATCGTGAAGACTGCCGATTATAGGTGCGCGTTTTCGGTACACTTACCTTATTATGCCTGGATTAATCGCTTTATTTAGAGTCGCCGCTTAATTGGTGAGGTGGCAGGGTCGTTAATGCAAATTCCGTGTTTATCCTTCACGTAATCAAAACAACTTTGGGCATTACAGAATTTACAAAAACTGCTCTTTATAAGGAGCGGTTTTACTTTATTCCTGCCGAAATTAATAACGTCAATCTATTTTTTTATGGCGAATTTATTTCCTGAAATTATGTAACGCTAATATGTTTGTAATTCATTATCTATATTCGTAGATTAAAACACATGTAGATTTCGACACAGAGAGACGATAGAAACTGCCCTGAAGATTAGGATTTTTTAGCGATTTCATCCTTGAAACAACTCGGATGCCATGTGCTCAGTAAAGTGGATAAATACGTTTAAAATTGTAGAATATTCAGTCAAAATCCAACTGGCGAAGTCGAGATGTACCGATGTTAATCTAAAGTACACTTGTTTAAGCACTTAAAGACAACCTACACCGTCTCCTCAAGCGAACGGCTCAAAAACACTATAATAATAACACTTATGGAAATAAGCGAATCTTAAAAATTGAGAGGGGCAATTAAAACGAGATTTTTCACATCAGCAAACTCATCTGTTTATTATAAAAATTCTAGCCATACAATTCAATCATAATAATAACTAATTGTAATGTCGTGTTTCGTAAAATAATTATAATAGGTAATAATGATATCCTAAACGTAATTTAATATTCTAAACTTATGAAGTGAAGTACATTTAAGAACGACGAAATCAACACACAACTTTTCTACTTCAATAAAAATATCTTGCGTCGATGGTTCTTCCATCAATGCGAGCGCGATCCAGATTTTCTGAAATTTATCTTAAGGAAAATATCTTGTTTCAATTGTTTCAATAATAAACATGATTAGAGAGAATAATTTAATTAATTAAAAAAAGGATACTGATGGCGCGTTCTGCTTGCCAATCCGCAGCGTATACGACAAGCATACTGCCGTTTCCTTTCTCTTCCAAATGTTGCACATCCCCAAACTCGTTGAATTTGTCGCTCAACATTTTGTAGCTGGCAGACGACGGCAACTGCAACCGAAACACCTCATTTTAAATTAAATACATAATATACAGAGGACTAAAGTGCCACTTTTTCCCCGAGAGTGAATATTACTGTTGAAAAAATTGAGACTAGAGACGGTTTTGTAGTGTTCAGAGAATAATTCCATTCCTTCTTTTCCAGTTTTTAAATCAGACGAAAATAAAAACAGAAGCTATGGCATAGAAACACTTTTTCCCGAATTATTAGAAAGAAATCCAGATAAATGAATCATTCCTTTTACTGAACTTACAGTAAAATGGTAAAATATGCTAACCTCTAAAATAAGCATTCAATAAAATCAAAATCAACAGAAAAAATCCTAATTTTGTCGTCAATTTTCTAGTCAATTTCGATGTATTGCAGAAAAATGAGCGAATTTAACACAGATAGAGCGGGGAAAGAAAGTGCTTCCACTTAAAAAGGGAAGATAACGATAGGAAATTTTCACAGAATGGAACGGTGTTAAATTTCGTTATTCCACTTTTATTCCCAAAAAAAGTGACACTTCTTCAACTTATTTGGACTGTTGGAACCAGAACAGAGATTCTTGAAAAAGGGATTTTGCTCCCTGAATTGTCAAAAATAGTTTAGGCTGCTGTGTGGCGGTTTTTCATGTTTAGCAAACCAATAAATATTCATATTTTTTTTCGCAGAAAAATATTGTAACAAATCACTGCGCAGTATGAAGACGTGAAGATTAGGATCAAATTCAAAAGAAGCCCATTTGAGAATCGGATAAAAGTGGGCCAAGATGTGTCTTGGTGCATTTTTTAGAGTTAACATTTCCATTTACAAAAATCGAGGCCGTCCTATTTCACGTAATTCAAAACAAGTCAGGGAACCAGAAAAGAAAACCATTTCATTTTTGTAGCCTCCTACAAAACCCAATCGTGGTTTCGGAATTTCAAACCCTCCATGTGTCTGACGAATCAATCAAATTCAAGTAACCATTTGAAATTTCAGAAAAAGCAATACAATCAGCCCCAAGGCAGGAGAAAACTTACATTGTTGATCATGATCTTCCTGGAGAACGCGTCCTTCATGTTGTTGCTGTTGTTATTGTTGTTGTTATTAGACGACCCCTGCTGCCTCATGTTCATCTGGTTCCCGTTGTTGTTACCCCCACCCATGTTGCTGCCGACCGACCCGAAACCGTCCCTGTTATTATTCCCGGTGCCGTAACCGTACCCAGAAGAACCCGTCGACTTGGACGTGTCGTAATTTTGGAATGACCTGTTGTTACTGTTGGCGTTGAAGCCCTGGTTCTGCCCGAACGGCGAATTCTGCTGCTGACTGTTCGAACCCCCGAAACCGCTATTGTCGCGCGAAAACGACTGCGACCCCGCATTCGACCCCACCAAACTCTGAGCCAAACTGGCAGCCGACGTATTCGAGTTGCCCAAAGAGCCAAACTGGCTCTGGTTCTGAACGAGAGCGTTGCCTGCCACCAGATTGGTTGCCAACGAAAGATCCGACGAGCTGAGCCCGTTGCCTAGCAAATTGCCAGCAAGGTTGCCAACCCCGGCCAAATTGGCCGCCTGAAGGACAGAGGGGTTGTTGGCCAGCTGGCCGAACCCGGCCGAGCCCACTACGCTGTTCAGGCCGCTCAGAGCGTTGGCCATCTGCAGGGCCGAGTTCGGGACGGCGCCCAGGATGCCGGCGCCGGCGTTGCTCTGTTGCGAGGCGTTGCCGGGCGACGGCAGGTTGCGCGCGACGTCCCTCAAGGGCTCGCCGTTCGTGCCCAGGCCCATGCCGATGCCCTTGAGGCCGTCCGGCAGCTTGATCGTCTCGTTGACGCGGTCGATGCGGACCGTCATCGGGCGGTCGTTGAGCACCTGGTTGTGGAACATGGAGACGGCCTGCACGGCCTCGACCGGATGGTCGTACTCTACGATCGCGAAGCCCCGGCTGCGGCCGTCCTTGTCGTGGTGCAGGTCCACTCTGATTATGCGGCCGGCCAGGCGGAACACCTCCTTGAGCTTCTTCTTCTCGACGTTGTACTCCAACTGCAAAATCGATTAGTGAGCCGGGCGGATCCGGAGGGATCGATCGTTTTTCTTCTAGACAACACAACCGACACATGTGAACCCTTTCTGGTGCTGCATCTTTGGAAGATGGGAATCATTCGCATCTCAGATTTCCAGCAATGACAACAAGCAATCAGAACCTAGCCGTGAATGATTCCCCTATTCCAGAGATACAGCCTTTGGTCGAAAACGATGACCGATTCTGGATCTAGGCTGGCAACGAATTAGGTCAGATCGAGACGCGAAATTGGCGTCATTTTATTGGGACTCGCTGTTATCAGTGAGCCTCGACAAGTCCTAAGATGATTTATTACGTCATATCAAAAGAAAGCCCCTTGTGATAATAGTCACCAACAATTCAAAAAACTAAGCAAACTAAACTGCTATCATTTGCTATCGACAGAAGTATCGATGATAATCGACAGAACCCACAGCGATTCAGCTAAAATAAATCGCGCTTGTGAAAGGTCATCCAGTAGTTTTTCCTAATTTTGAATGATTGTAACCTGTCTACGAGTCTACGTTTGCTATCACATCCTCCATATGAAACAGAAATCTGCAAAATCGGTCCCTTCTCCTTGATTAAGTAACTCAAAGTAAGAATATAGTTTAAAAGCATGTTTTTAGATTCTCGGAGTAAAAGAATCAAAGTCAACGAAACGTAGTAAGTTGGTGGTGTCCTGGTTTTCAAAAATCAGATAACAAAAATCCACAACGAGTAAGAGCTAGAAACTAGATTATGTAATATTTTTCAGTCATCTTTTTCTTCAATTTCCAGCCCAAATCAGACATTCAAAACCCTAGATTTTTTAACTGGCCAGACATTAAACTTTTTATAGCATAATTAGTAATAAGAAGTGCCCCAAATTAACTTTCCACACCTATTAAGAGGGGACACACCGAAGTCGACTACGCTACAATTTTTGAAGCAATAATAGAATAGTCTTTGACTTCTTAACGACTTTAGGCTCCACCTTTCGCTTTTCTTGTAACACACAACAGGGCCCCTTAAAATTCGTTCGACAGTATTCCACGAGCCTTGAAAAGCCTACCAGCAACCTACTACCTAGCAAACTAATAACCACGAGATTATCCCATTATCTTGGGACTAATTCAATGTTCTTTAAAACTAGTATAGATGATTTTAAAACCTCAATAAATTTTTAATCATGTGGGTGTACGATTAGACCATTTGAACTTTTTATGAAAATTGAATCTGATCTAATTCTGATAAATCAAATTAAAGAAAGACTTTGTCGGAAATTCCATTACCTGTCAACCCAAAGGGTTCACAATTAACACAGACCATCTCATCAGTGCTCACATTCACACAAATCCTTACAAACAATAGATTTATTAATACCACGTGAGCAGACAAGTGAAAAACCCGTGGCTCCTGTAAAGTTCCTTTAAAAGTGAACAAGACCTGGGCCCAAAACTCGTGCAAAACTGCCATAATATTCCAACCACTGTATCAATAATATCAATTAATCCTGCAGCACTCGGCCTCAGCAGTAGTAACAATGACAATAATTACAAAAACACGGGGCATTAATAAATGAAAAATGAAAATATAAATAAGTAAAAAGGCTTCCGACTTGGGTCCGTTTGTGCAATAAAAAAAATACTTACATTGGCCACAAAGACTCGATTACAGAGGGGGGTGTCAATTCGAAGGGACTCTAAGAAGTGAGGACTGAGCCCATAGGTGTTGCCCCATTTGTTCTCGGGAGCCTCCGACCCGGATCTACCAGACAACGACGGCTGAGAATCATACCGCTCCTCCCTATAACGACTGTCATCTCTGGACCTTTTATTCGACGACGACGACGACGAGCCGACCAGATTCCCGTGCTTATCGCGCACGTTGCCGCTGTCGTCTTTGATAATCAACTTTCGAGTCTTAACCTCAAACCGCTGCATCACCTCCAGACACTTCTTGACCGACGAAGAATCAGAAAACTCGACAATACCACAACCTCGAGACTTATCGTTTTCGTCGATGAACAACTCGACAAACTGCACGTCCCCGACTTGGCTCCGAAACAGATCTTTCATGTCCTGCCAACGGTACTCGTAAGGAATGTTTGATACGTACACTCGACAGTTTGAAGACTTCATGCCGCCCCGGTCGCGGCCCCTGTCGGGGCTGCGCTCCCTGCTGCCGCTCTCGGAAAAGCGACTGGGCCGCTCGCGTCGGGAGCGCTCCCTGGAACGGTCCTTTTCGTCCATGTCGCTCATTTTCTACAAAAACGACAGAAAATACCTTTAGAATGTGTGAAACGATAACGTGTGCCGAAGACCCAATACCTACCGACCCAATTGATCACTTTACTGCGGAAAAATCACCGAAAACGCAACTTCCTCCAAATTCCTCCAAACAATACAGCGAAGATGGCGGAAAGGATGAGGAAAAAGATTTTCGCGTTGCACTGTGCTTCTAGAAGATGACGCTTCGTGAGATGAATTCATCCTTTTCTAAACAATGCAAATAGAAAAAGATGCAAGATGCAAACTAACATAAAAACCCAGTTAGGCAGAATTTCCAATTAGTAGAAGACTCATTTGACGGAATTTCCAGCGGTTCTCAACAGGCCAAATCGAGGCGTTATTGAAGTTCAACTCAAAAAGTGTTGTACTCGTACATACCTAGCTCAACTCCCTAATCATCTCACTTCACTTAATCATCATTATTATAATTAACATTAATTGATCTTGGTCTATCGATTGATTGAGCAACACCAAACTTTTTTACTCTCGTTGCAATTGAGCACCACTGGAAATTAGGCCCAGCTGACGTTCTCTACCACGATTAGAGAACCCATAGAGAACCACGGCATGGCCGACTATAGTGTCTACTAAAGTAGACCCTGACCACGGTGAATGATGACTAACCGTGGGCTAACCATGTCCCGGTTAAAGGAGTTTTCCAGCGTATTTGTGGTTTCTTCACTGGTGCATATCAGCACAGCCAGCAGCGGGAAATTTGATAATTTCAAAAAGGGAGGATAAGAAATAATGAAGCATTGATATTTTTGAATTTAGATTTTTTAATTAATATATAACAAAATTTGTATAGCTAAAGATAGTAATAATATTCAGCACTCGATCATGAAATCACACTTTATAATTTAAATTAGGGCATAAAGGTATAGTAGAACAGAGGACCTATCGCTTGTCCATGCGACTATACAATGACTGAGTGGATGAACAATCAACACGTCTGTTTTACAAAACATACAAACATTGACCTAAATGCCTAAAAATTACACTAGATGAGTAGATTATGAAAAATCCAACGTAAAATGATTATAACGGATCTAAGCGTTTTTACAGAGACCAGAGACCAACTATAAAATTCAATAATTTCACTTATCTAAATCTCGTTGACGGTAAAACATTTTTCTATTAACAGTGATAATAGGTAAATATGCATTTCCTACGAATTAATATTAAATACTTATAGCCATTGTAAGTATAATTTGATGGATTGATTATTCGTCTAAAATTTTTGAAACGGACATATCTATGCAAGTATTTGCAAGTACCTAAAAAGCACGATTTAAATATAGATATTCCCGAAACGAAAAGTCGATTATTACAGCTATTAGATTCTTTTGTACATATGTTTTATATAGTAGTTTACATTTTACTGTATCATAATCCAGCGACAAATTCTGAAAAATGTTGTCATAAAATATAAGGTAGGGTTTTTCACTCGTTAACAGTTAACTTCAATCGCTAGTTTAAAAGCCCTCAGTTACAATAATGTTACCAAGATATTTTAAACTCCTAATTAATGTTAACACTCGATTGAAATACCGGCCCTCAGAGTTGTGTTGCATTATTATCACAAAGTTTCATCGTATTATCGTCGTTTATTCATATGGTATTAAATGGAGCGGAGGTATAATAATATACGCCAACATTTTGCTACAATAGAGAAATAGTTTTTTACAATCACAAGTCGAATCTCGCCAGAATTCCGGCCGCCATCATCCACGACATCTTAATCGCAACTCTGACCAAACGTATAGACTCCTCAATCATTCGCAGACTTTTGGTTCACATCTCTAATATAATTTGGGATACGTAAGCGTTTCGAAAAACATTCATCCACAACCGAATCAGTGGCACGCGATGAAGGATTCTAAAGCCGTGGGCACCACGCCCTTGTAAGGAATCTTGTACTGCCTTATGACCCTCGCGGCGGAGCATTTCAGTCCCGTGTACTTCGCGGTGTTCACCAATTCGTGCACCTCCTGCCCTTTCAGCAGCGAAGCGAAAGTCTCGCCGCTTTTATTCACCAAATCGATGTGCGCCCCGTTCGACAGCAGCGCCTGGGCCATTTCGGCAGGACAGGGGCGCGCCATCGCCGCCAAATGCAGTGGCGTGTTACCATCGTCATCCTCAACATTCGGATCTGCGCCAACTTTCAATAAAATCGCCGCTAGATGGGGCGACGGGAACTGACAGGCCGGGTAGCGCCCTAAAAGCGCCGCGTCTCTACAGCAGGCCAAATGCAGGGCCGTACGCCCCGATCTCGCCCTTATTTTGAGCCTGACCAACCTGTAGATCGCCCGGTGGATCTCTTTAGTCAAGTCTTCACTGCTGGTATGGTGGTCGAGTAATCTAGTGAGCAGACACGCTAAATGCAGAGTGATGACCAGCACTCTGGTTAAATAAGTCATGTCTCTTTCGACGTTCGGCATCTTTTCCAGCATGAGACTGCCCGATTCTACCTCGTTCACGGCTTTATTAAAGACCCGGAGGATTTCTGCGACGTTTACTGGGGGGACCAAGCGCCCTCTGGTGGTGTGTTTGCCCTCTTCGCCCATCATGAAGGAGAAGAGTTCGGTGAAGGAGAAGAGGCTGCTCTGGGTCATGGGGTTGAGGCGCTCCAGCATGGACTGCTGCATGTCCAGGGCGTAGTTCCACAGCTCTATGCACCTGCTGAATTTGCCGGCGTCGGCGTAGACGGCGCCTCGGTATCTTATGTAGTAGCTGGTGTCCGGATGAGCGGGGCCGAGGATGCGCTCCCTCATCACGAGGGCCTGCATCCGCATCTCGTCCGGGTCGGCCATTAGGTCCTCGAGGGCTTCCGGGTCGGTTATTTCGACCGCGTAGTCGTAGGCGGCCACTTTCTGGATTCGGGGCTTGAGGATCGGGGGGCCTTCTCCGTGGTATCTGCGAAAATAATTGATGATTAGATGCTGGGAATTTGCACGAAAAATGAGTTGAAAAATGTATGCGATAATATGCACGAAAAAGTACCAAAATAAAATATGCACGAAAAATACGAAAATATTCAAAATATGCACGAAAGAAAGGTGAAAATATGCACGAAAAAAACTGCGAAAATTGCCCAAATATGCCCGAAAATACCGTGTGTGCTACCGTTTTCTGTAAGTGTCAGCCGAGACCATCTCTCTGTCTCATATAATAAGCATTTGAAAAACATAGACACAGAGATAAGTTTTGCTGAGCTCTTATCTTCGCGCATTTTTGCCATTTTTGTGCAATTTTCGTCACTTTGAAGAATAATATCAATCAATTTCAGTTCTGTGTTTTTACATGCTCGTACAGTTTTCGAATGAATTGAAGATTTACTTCACATGGATAGATCAAATCATTACAAAAATTGGGTTCACAATTTCTCAAAAATGTGATAATGACGATTAATTCTTTCATATCTAAGTAGAAATAATGTAAAATTTCAAATTTCAATGGGAAAGCCAAAAGTTCAAAAGCAAATACTTCCGGATTGACCATACATTTTTGAATACATCACAGAGTCCTGTAATCGTTTGATTTGTACGAAAATTATGAATTAGGTACAATTCAAAATGAAATCCTTTATTCGTAAATAGTTAAATACCGATAGACCAAAAACCGAAAAGCCGAAAAACGGTGTATTCCCACCTTTTCTGGAAAAAAATCAGAAAATTGAAAATTGTATGAAATATTCACGAAAGATGCACGAAATATACAGTTTTCTCCAAAATATGCACAATGCATATGCATTTTCTTTGAATACTCGAAATATGCCAAATATGCACTAATATGCCAAATACCTACATATTTTCCCGTCTCTAGATAATTGTTGCGGTTTTAATGCGCCACACGAGGAAATCATTATGCGGTTAATGGATGCGTTTTTTGCGTTCGCGGTAAGTAACTGTGCTTTATTTTGCAAAATAAATAAATTAGCGTTTGATGATGATGGTGATGAGACGGAGGTGTGTTGGTGACGTGATTGCTGTACTCCACGTGTATAAACTTCGAACTTGACTCAATAAAATAAACAGAACTATTCAGTATTGGATTTAATTATATCGAGTACACGACCGAACATGGATAGAGATAATTAGTACATAGGATTTTCCAATTATTTATCTCCATAACTCGATAATTTTATGCGCGTAATGGCCTAATTTCAACCACATTGTGCACTTATAATGCGAATTTTATGATTAGATGTCCACGAATTTCCTAGAATTTTTTAATCTAATGGAATTGCGTACGCCACAACCGGTCGACATATTATTGCAAAGTCGACGCTGCAACCCATAAAAATAATCAATTATTCCATTGAACTGGGAAAAACAAAGCGTCAAAGTTGCAGCTAAGGTAACGAGGATAAAATCGTGCGCGGAATAACAAAATGATAAGATTATCCGCCTTAGGTCTTACATAACTCTGTGGGCTTTATTTCGTGTGCGCGCGGGAAGTGGGTGATCTTGTGAAATTTTAATTGCGATTTACCTGTAATGCATTGCTCGTTTCCACACCTCCAAGGCGCCAACCATGTCCCGTTTCTTATCGACGCAGGTTGCTCCCAGCAGTTCTAACGCGTCGATTTTTTCCTTTCTCGAAACCAGATTAGGGATTTTTATTAAATATTCTACGATGTGATTGTGACCGGTTACAGCAGCGGCTAATAGAGGCGTCATTCCTGAAAGAAAAAATCACGAAATTATGAAATACGCCCTTGCATTATTCGCTAGATTGGAGTCGTGTGAATGTGAAATACCGTTTGGGCCGTTTAGGATTTTTTTAATTAACATCAATTTCCCATGTTGCAATCTTTTCATTTCAGTTTTATCTGACTTTATCCATGAACTTTAATGTAAAAGTCGCCTCATTCAAATTATACCCATTATAATACTCTATTGCCAGTATTAGTATTACGGAATGGATGCCTTGTTTGTGCGAAAACTTGTTAGATAACGCAGAAAATGAAAACACCATGAGATAATTTTCCTATTTCTCATGTACACAATTAGTCGTGAATTGTAATAAATCACGTCTAATAAGTAAATGAGCAAATATTTGTATGGGTGCAGGTAGAATCGAGAAATGTTTTGAGGTCGTTTGTTTACACCTGAAAAGATCGTAATATGCCTTCGCGATTCCAGGAAAAAATAGAGCAAGGACAATTACGATATTTTTTATCAAGAAATTCATGATTTCATGTTTTTGCTGACCAGCTGAATTGCAAATCAACACCAGTATCGCGACGCAATATTTTGCATAGGAAATCTCTTCCGTAACGACCTATAATAACCGCTTTTAATCTACCAGTCTTACATTAGGTACACACATTCAGCAAATTACTTAAATAAGTAGACTAATTGCGCACGACATCAAATCATGGATAAGAAATTCATACAGGGTCTTGAGTATAAAAAACCTCTAATAGGTAAGTAACTGAAAACAACAACAAAACTGAAAGTGTTGTTGTTTATGTAAACAAGTCGGGATTTGTTATTGATTGTCTCGAGATTCGAGAAATAGACCATCGAGAAGAAGCGAATTACCATAAGAGTCGACATCCATTGTGGCGCCATTCTCGATGAGCAGTTTGAGGATTTCGAGACTCCCGGATTCGGCGCAGTCGTGCAGGGCCGTATTCCCTTTGACGCTCTTCCTATTGACGCTGGCCTTAAGAGTCAGCAAGTACTTGGCGATCCGGATGTGGCCCTTGTAGCAGGCGATCATCAGGCAGGAGTGGCCGTGCCGGTTGGCCACCTCGATGTCGGCGCCGTGCTGCACCAGGTACTTGACGATCTCCAGGTGGCCGTCGAAGCAGGCGGCCCTCAGGGGCGTCGAGTTGGTGCGGGTGGTGCTGTTGACTTTGGCCCCGTGCGAAATCAGCAGTTTCACGATGTCCAGGTGGCCGGCGGCGGCGGCGCACCACAGCGGCGGGGCCCCTTCTATCGTCTCCCCGTCGAACATGACTGGAGGAAATCGGAGTAAAAATAGATTTTATTGCGGAGTTAATTAATTCGCTTGCGGTTAATTAATGCGAACGGGCAGCACGAAACTAGCGTCTCATTATGAGCGGCATTTTTCGTCGGGTCGCTTACCGGAACCGGGCTGCTCTATATCGGCTTGACATTTGTTGATCAAATAGTCGGCCACGTCGTAGTGTCCATTTCTGCACGCGATTACCAGAGGGGTGGCTCCTGAAGTCTTGGCGGCGACCAGCATGGACACTTCTTCCTTGGCTTTGCTACAGTGCAAGTAGAGCTGCAAGAAGAAAAAAACGATTTTACTTTTCTATTATTTCCAATAATAGATTATGTCGAAAGTTTTAATAAATTTGGTACGAAATTAAAAAAATACTTTCAATAATATACTTTCACGTAGTGTTTATGCGATCGCCACCGTCAGTAATTTTCTGCTCGATCAAGTTTTAAAATAAGACCCGGATTAACTACAAAAAAACGTTCGGTTGTATATCAATTATTATTATTATGCACATTTATGTAAATATCATCAACTTCTATGAAAAATCCAAGCGCAAGAGTTGCAAATCATTCGGCTTCAAAAGCTAGATTTTCGATGGATGTTTTGAATGACTCTTTTATATATGTAGTTCGGTTCCATTTGCAAATTTATGTAGATAACCAGACGCGATAATAATATTATCACAAAACAAAAACCATTATTATTTCTCGAGTATGTTATTACAGACATTTTGAGCATAAGTAAGTAAGTATATGAAAACATCATATCAACTAGTCGCAAAAGGTTTTCTTTCATGCAATTTGTACAAGAATTGAATGTACCTTCATGAACCCGACGGTTAAGCGTAATTTCACCTATTGAATAACGTCGGCCCTTGGCATTGACCTAAATTGGGTAATATCTCATAATAATTTGAAAGTCCTCTCCGTTCGGAATATCTCGCAAGTGGCACACTTTCAACTACGGATTTTCAGATGCAGACGCAGAGATAATGGACATAACAGTCACCGTAACTGGAAAAGCGGTTTTTTCTCAAAGTACGGAGCCGGCTTTCCGGGCGAATAGTCAACTCGAATAGCTTTACAATGGAGAACGAAAAAAAGTACAGTTAATACTCGAGTTAATCCGATTGAGAGACCGTTTCACCCACGTGGCGGGGTGCGTAGGACTAATGATGAAACGAAAATCCTGAAAGAGGAAAAGATAACGAAAAAATCCAGACAAGGTTAAGAATCTGCACAATCGCATCACCATACGTAATAATAGCAGAGAAAATATCGATTTGCCAAAGAAAATTGGCAACCGAATGTACAAATGTTTTGGATTTTGTCGGCCATACAAAAAAATCAAATAACGTAGGAAATTCTCTATTCTGAACTATTTCCGTCTTGTTTATACGTGGAAATTAATGGCCCAAAACTAAATTTCTAAAGTGTTTTCAGCGTGTTGAGGTTGAGGTAGATATTGGTAGTAAGAGTAATAGTAACGAACAGAAATTTCTAAAATAGGAAAAATGCTGGCGTACCTTATTGTAGCGTTTTCTCCTCGATTTGGAATTTCGCATTGGCACTAGGCCTGATACCATTTTCAAAATGACTTGGTAAACACCCATAACTCTCGGTAAGCAATCTTTGAATGAAGTAAACATGAACCTCCAACATCATGGAGGCGCAAATTAAGTCAGGTACCCCACCTCTAAATATTCTGAGAACCGTCAGTTAAAAAAATTAAACGCAAATTAAGTTAGATAAATAAATAACAAACACTGCGCCCAACGATTTGATAACAAGTATGACGATGGTACTGGTAACAATTACATCATTGTCTTGGGTGTAGAAAAAATTTAATGATAAAAGCGCTACGGCACCAGACCACCAGAATGTCACGGCCAAACTGGCCACTTATGTATTTCAAAATGTACTTGAACCTTCAGGTACAAATTCATTACGGATTTTTACCTAAATCAATTTTTTTGTCAGAGTTTTCAAAGCTTTCAGAAACAATACATGACCTATTTGTGATAAGGCCGTGGAATGAGCAAACGATTGTGTAAAATCATCAAAATGTTTGTTGAAATCTATACCGATAGCGGTGGAAATCCATTGATGTGATTGATTGCAAGCAGATACCTATACATATATCCTTCATAAATTTATAACTTCCTCGATTTCAATTCATATCACGCACCTAACTTAGTCCTGTAACCTTAATCATCAACCCATTGTTTTCATAGGAGGAACTGGATTAATGGGTATTAACAAAATAACGCAGATTAAGTTCTTTAGTCGGTCCTTACGACGGTGGATTTATCCCACTTTTTTTATATGGTTGTCCGAGTGTTATTATTATTACATCAGATAATAAATGTTTATAATTTTAGAAGGTCGTCAAATTTGGCGCCTACAAATTTTTCCGCATCTAAATTATCATAATATTCACCTAATGTTAATATCATTCATGATGGAAAACTTCCAAGTTCGATCCGGCAAAGTGCAATAACATATCCTTCCTCAATTTAAAGAATTCTGGCTCAGGTTGAACTTGAGTTGGTCTTATATGGCAAAAACTACTAAACCCATACGATCAGACGGATATATTTATGCCGATTGTGGTGTGTTTTATGGACGGCTTTATTTATTTACTGTGTGACCTTTGCTGTATGTATTTGAATGTGTTGAGGAAGGTCCCGGAAGAAATAATACGAGAAGAAAAGATATATTATCCAGTAACAAGTCGAGCAACCTATCGGATCACACACACATAAATCGATTAATTATATTTCAATTAATTTATCTGGGCACGGTCAACAATAAGCGCCCACATTCCCTATGTAATCGTAGGAAACTGTTTATTTCCTGTTTATTAAATCCCAATCCATATTTGCACATAAATGGCAAGGAATTAACGATTGATGTTGCCTAAAAATCGATGAATTCGGATTGATTAACGTGTACAGGAACTCGTTTTTCTGACTTCGAATGAACACACACGTCCTTCGTCTCCTCGATATGGATGCATTATTTTATATTCCGCATATCTCACAGGGTATAATGATTTCACAAAAAGACGTTGAATGTGCACGTTAATCCTTTGTGTGAAACACGCTATAGGCCGGAAGATGAACAATGGAGTCCCTACCTATTTGTGCTACAACAAATAATTAACTGCGTGGGTGAGTCTCGCCACCATTATCAACAAAAATCCTTTAAGGATCTTCCACCTAACTATGAGTAACGTATACGGAATTGAATACACTTGAAATTATAAAATATGTCTTCAACGATGCGCGCAGATCCGCATGATTCATGAAAATTTATTCGAGGATCCTTCTCAAGTTCCGCTTCCTTGTGAACCTCAATGACAAAATAAGTGGATGTACTCGCCACCGAGATCGCTATACGAATCTTTGTCATTAGTTTTACATTGAGTTAGTATGGTGGTGTTTTAGATTTTCTCTTTTTGAAATTTATCGTCGCGATTGAATTTAGCTGTATTACCTACCTAGACTCGAGTCTGAATTACTCCACAGGGTAAAATGTGTGTGATATCTAGGAGCAGTTACAACAATAATTTGAATCTGGATTTGGAACGATGTACCAATAATGAATGTTATAGTGATTTGATTACGCAAAGTTTCACTTTCACTTCACCACTAACATGTATATTGCCAAAGTGAGTTGCATTTTGTAGTTGGAACCTCTTTATTTGAGTCATCAAAACCAAAACAATGAGTCGCCTGTAGACGAAGATATTGAATTTGAATTGATGAATTCATGTATATAGGTCAATATAAAAAATACTGAATTACCTACTACTTAATTAGAAACGTTCTTACTGTAGGGGAAAGATAATGTCATCATTTTCCTCAAAAGGATCAAACTCATATTTCGGTGAATCAACTGAACGATTTTATTGGCTTGCAACATAATTTTGCAATTTCCTAGACAAAAATCTACTCGTGAAAGTTGTCTAAGTATCAATTAACAATACTCGTACTGGAAGTACGAAATCAATCGCGTTTTTCTAAACATCGGATACTGTCTCATACTTTGTCACTTTTACAGTATCAAATCATTACATGCCATTTCGTTTTCCTGCCGTTTCCTAAATGATTGCACTTTTTTCATCGCTCAGTATGTAGTGATCCACTTTAAATTTTAATAGACTTCAATTTGTTCACAATTTAATTATTTATGATGCACATTTACAATGCTAAACTCACCGACACATTTAATATGGTCGTATGAAATTGAGATATGTGATAAAATATTTTTGATAACAACCGATAATAGGTAGAAAGAAGGTAGGCAATATTAATAGTCAGTTCACACGACATAGGAAATGGAATAAATAAGTCGCGGTACTATACCGTGCTCATCAATATAATTAGTCAGGGTTTAACCAAATTTATGTAACTTCCTACAAAAAATTAAGATAGCATTTAATTTGCAACAATTAAACCGCAAAAAATTTAGCACTTTCCATATAAAAAAGTGTATTTTTAATCGAGTACTTTACAGTGTGAACGGCGAACAGAATAATAATTCCGAATAATAATTTTTGCAATGTAATCAAGAGTAGCCAAAAAAATCGCATAAATAATACGGGAAACCCAATTAGAAATTTATATCGATGTCTATAGTGTAATGGGCGATCTTTGCCTATAAGGTAAATGCAAACAAGGTCACAACAAAACGTTGAACATCGCAAATTTAATTGACAACATAAAGTAATTGAGGCGTATCATAATACATTAGGTCAGGTAGTTGTTTTAATCAAGGAACGAAATACGTTTTCGGTGTTTAAATACATATTATAATCTAATTATAAAAAATTATAGAACACTTTGGACCCAGCTCAGAGAATTACTGTCACTCATGATGAGTTTGCGTAGGTTTTGTTTTGAAGTTAATAATGGCCAATTTGTCCTTTTGTCTGTTGCGAAATATTATTATCGTTAAAAATGATCTATGAAAAATGTAAGATTCATCTAGGAATAATTATTCATCCACGTGTGCAAAATTTTCTTGGAACCGTAGAAGAAGGTAAAATATTTCAATTTTGCAGAAGACTTCCCAAGTAAAATAACCTGTACAAGAAAGTATAGTAGGTATACAGAATGCGATAGAAAAAAAAATCATTATAACAGATCATACCATGAGTCCAAAGTACGTCGTGTATAAAGACATGCATATTAAATGTTTGTGATTTCCCATACGGTGTGTTCCTTTGAAAACGATTGATGGATTAAATGGATTAATGGATAATAAACAGCAAAACATCCTACCATCTCAGAATAAGATCCTAAATACCGACCCGATTTGTGACACATTTAGAAGAACCAAGAGCAGAACCTTTAAAGATAATTTGAATTTGTTGAGATAATGCATGAGAGAGGTAATGCTGTTTAAGAGCGCGCTGTATGTTTTATATTATTGAATATAATTAGTTTACGTTAATGATAATCATTCTATTATTAGCATATTTTCGCCGTATGATCAATAAATGTTTTATCATAATATGTATAAACTTTTGTATTGAAACAAAGTACCAAATTCTATCATCAATAAAATGCAAGGACAATACACTATGACGAAAAATATGGAAAACTGAAATATGTATAACCGTGAAATATCAGTTGGTAAATTAAGGGGTATGCTTATGGGGACGTAATAGAAAATTGGCAAAGGCGGACCTAGGTGACAACATGGAACTTTTTACATTCAAAACATTTTGACCTCGATTTTGACCATTACTTTTGCCCAAAGTAAAGTCCTTAGCTCTAGAAATCTACTATTATCGAGTCGACTATTATTTATAACCTTATCTTTAGATAATTTTATACCTGAGAAAGTATAATTCTTTTAGATATCTAATCTGTGTACAAATTATTTCAAACGCACTTTGATATGTACATATAAATATTTCAAATTTTAAGAAATAGAAACCCTCTATCTGACATAAGATAACATGTTCATCCTCTCGTATTTATCCCATATGATAATACGCGGGATGCAGTAAATGATCCCACCTCGGATCCCACTAACGAATATTTCCCGGAAAATAAATTTGGGAAAGAGACAAGTTTACGTAAATGTGTAGGTAGATAAATTTGATAAAATATTGAGTTATTTTTTCACTGATGACAAACAAAATCGTACAAAAATGATTCTTAAATTCCGATGAGACCATAATTGGAAGGAAATACCAATTATCGTTAGTGCTTTTATCTTTTGAGATCATTATGCTAAAGAACTAAAATTTCGAATCTGAAACAATCCACTCACATAAATAATAAAATTGCATCATAATAAGGTACGAAAAGAGATTTCACTTGAAACCACAAAAATTAAGAGTTAACCTCGGTTCAGATTTAGAGCTTCGAGGATGCTTTTGTGTCATGTAGAAGATCCTGTAATATTTCACTAATAATCACGGACCTAAATCACGTTTAAGTAGTTCAAAATAAACAAAACTGAGGCTGCACTCTATGGGATTAAAGAGTGATAAACTTATGAAGGTGAAGTATGCAAGACAAAGGCAGGAGAAAATAGAATACTTTCGATGAGACCCGACGTTCCATTCTGTCTCCGCTCTGAACAAAACGCTTAAAAAGGTGAAAAAGCGTTTATTAATATGCAAAAAATGGGTTTTTCAGAACATTCCAAGTAAGCAAAATAATATCTCCGATCATAAGTGTAGACGTGGATAGGCTACGGTAAATGACACTCGATTTTTCTGTTATCATTATGATTTGTAAGTACAGCTACTTATACGAAAATACCGACATTGTATACGGCTCTATCCAGGGTTCTATGAAGTTGTTTTCTGTATTTACATAAATATAAGTAGGTATACATAAGTACTAGGAAGTATTTGAACTTTATTCTTCTAATTAGCGCGTTGTTATTAGGAAAATGAATAACCTAGAAGGAGCTTCGAAAGAGGGAGAGGGCACGCTGAAACCATATTTTCAAGCCAAGATTTTTTGCAATCAGGTTAAAAACCATGCAATTTATTACCGGCCGTTACTCGTCGCCTGCAGCCTCCAGCAGCGTTATTAAGTTGTTAAGAGACTGGTGCTAGGTTAAACCGTACAAGGGCCATTAGACAATTTGATAATTAGTTTTAATTGCGTGCTCCATATACGTCACAGACCCAAACAATTTTTTTGATGACGTCTAATTAAATTTCCACATACGTTATTTCAGGGGAATAAAAACAAATTAGAATAGAAATTGAAAAATTCATGTCTGCGAGTCGCTACGCCGTCATTGTTTCGTGCTGATATATATTTAATTTATTATTATATTTATTAATTTGAGCTTCAATGATGAATTACTCAAGCTTGGGTAATGAATATGCATACAGAGAGCATACAGAAATCATTAGCATTGAATTGAGTCTCATTGCTTTGACAATATCGTAATTACCTATTAACCCAAAAAGTCCCGACTGCTAACCTAAATCGTAAAGAGGACGCTCAAGCCACAGCAGAAAAATTATTTTAGGTGAGCTAATTTTATTAGAAATTCGAAGGATCTTTCACCGTTTTACCTATGTAGACGTGACAAGAAAGTTGAAAACAGATTCTGAAGAAAAATTGTCTGTTCTAGAAATAATTTCAAATCCAGTGCGTAACTATTCCCGGTTTCGTCGTTTATAGATTCCTGGATAACTATGTATTTAGCGATTCAAATTTTATTCCTAGAAAGTCGTATAAAAGACAAACATAGGCCCATCTGCACCATGCATTGATGGATTTATGACAATATAAATGGTTTTAATTTTAGACCGATGCGTAGTTTTTCATCTCATCTCTGCTGGGTCTGGTAAAATTAGAAGTACCTACAGTCCTACACACTGACAAGTAAGTAGGTTAGAATGAAGTACAAACATTCTAGTTCTGGAAAAGCCAAAAGCCTTAAAATTAATAAAACCCGTCAGCACAACATATTATCACACATGCATGAAATAATAATAAATATAGGAATATTTCCATTAATTCGTCCATTAGCTAGATACTTCATATCAGTTGCAAGAGTAATCAAGAAGATAGTCCCATATTTCAGTTGCAAAATTGATCATAATCACTTTTGAGTAGACTTATGTTCACCCACGTGTAGGTAAATCAAATACACGCATACAATGTAGACGAATGTGCTGCTACATATATTTTATAGGCACAGGACATTTAAAGAAATTATTGCGCATATTATTACAATAAATCAAAGAGGTTTACGGATAGCTTAATTATAAATTACCTTACACCAGTCAGATTATAGGAAATTTGCAGTATTAATTATATTGATTTTCTAAACTAAGCTTAATATTATAAATGTTTAATATATAAGTTTTCTGTACGCAAAGTTATGGTGGTGGATATATGGAGGTAGATGACATGATAGTTTGAGGAGATTACTGAAAAGATGTATACCAAGTGCTCCAACTTATTTGATGAGATAAGGTCATAAACAAAACTAGGAAAGCCTCGAGGAAAACAAATATTATATGTACTTACAATAAATTGAGTGCTATAAAAGCCAATAAATTTCATATAAAGAGTACCTACAATAGTTTGGATGCAACTAAGGTCAAGACACTGTCATAATGGAGAAGTGCCAAAAGTTTTAAATGAAATTTAAGTGAGTCAGATTATATCTTTAGACCAGACCATCAAAGTACATCATCAAGAACTAAGAAATGCCTTTAGCGATACATTTCTTTGTTAGTCATTACCGTTAACAAGGTGTTGAACAAAATATCTACTCGGAATAATTCGTATTTACGGAGTTACGGACAAAGACCATGGAATACCAAGACAACAGCTTCCTTCTTGCAAATTTATAGTATCTAAATTTAGTTTCTTTCTGCTGAATAATGACGAAAAAATTGTCGAGATCATTAACAATGGAACAAAGATCATTTCAGCAAATACAAATTAATTTGGAAATTAAAAAAAGGAATTCACCTCGGAATTCACCGATTTTCTTAGTAAGTAAATTTGAATTGTGTTACTATCTATAAGTTATAGGTTATACTCTCGGTTTGCTATTATCGCGGTTGTATTGTGATGGATAGATCTAGCCAAAAAACACCAGACCAGAAATATCTGGAGATTTCCACCAAGTGATACAAAACGTCAGAGAAAACGCCAAAAGCAGGAATAATTACAGCTCTATATTATATTTGGATAAAGGCTCTCTCGTAAAGAGATTCCAATGCGTAAGTAGTTTTTGTTGTGTCGTATGCTGAAAAGCATGCATTCATAAATAATAATATTAAAGAAAAGTACATTTATCACAGTAATTGAGGTCCAGTCTAGTCAAATACAAATAACATACAGGGTGTCCCAGAATTCCACCGACAAACTTTAACCGTATACAGATCGTCAGAAAATATGGCGATTTGACCTATTTCACCTTAGGTGAAAGTTGTCGGTGTGAGGAGCTAGACGGCTTCAAAGTTGAGGTAGTAAGTACGGTTTTTATTAAAAAACTCCAAAACCGCATCATCAAAAATTATGAAACTAACTGTAATGTCTTTCCTTTATGGTAGCCCTGAAGTGTTTGCGATATGAAGAAACTACAGTGACGCGATCATGGTAAGTTGAGGTCCTCCTAATGTTAAATTGAGTAAATTCCAATTTTTTGGTAACAAACTGTAATTTTTCAACAAGTCTTTCTGAAGTTCCATTCATTGTCTAAAAGTTTAATCTCTTGCAAAATTGTCCTCCGATGAGCCATATTGTCCTAAAGTGACTCTGAAGTAGAACGGAAAACGAGGATTTACCCAAATTTTTAACATTGTTGATACGTCGTCAAGGATTTTTTAAGTGTAGACGGGTAATCGAATTGTAGTAGTATTCTGTTGCTACGGGGTAAATATGATTATAACACTACTACAATTCGATTACCAGTCACCATTAATAAAATGCCTAACGACGTCTCAACATTGTTTGAAAATGGGCATAAATCTTCGTTTTCCTTTCCACTTCAGAGTCACTTTACGCCGATTGGACTCATTTACCTAAGGTGAAATAGGTCAAATCGCCATATTTTTTGACGATCTGTATACGGTTAAAGTTTGTCGGTGGAATTCTGGGACACCCTGTATAAAGATACCTCGCGATTACAATAATGAAAATCAACAAATTAAAATAGCTGCACTAGACATGCAGTACTTGAAAAATTGGACGTTTAAAATATGTACTGGAATATCCTCGGGAATGTCTAATATTCTAGATATGTGGATAAACAGTTGTGAGTTATCGCCGAAAGATTTATTGTTAAAATATATTATTTAAAAATTTAAATAAATTATAGCAATACCGAGAGCAATACCAAAACAATGTGAGAGCGGTATTTTGCTATTTCGATGGTGCTCATCTCACCTGGAAACGGTTCGATGGCCTCATTCGCCACCTTCCTTTTAAGGCTGATCTGTGCTTTACAATGGATCAAAACGATCTATTAACAATGAAATTTGGAACAATGTAGATCATACTATTTATTCAGGAAGTAATCCAATTATTATTTGTTGTCACCTACAAGAGGATAATACTCGGTTCGATACTCGGTCAATTACGACAGCTGTAAATGTAGTTATAACATTTTAGAAAAGAGTAAGAAGTTCTTAAGCAAGTGATCATCATTCTGGCAGAGTATAAATGATACATCACCTTATATCATCTGGCTACTCATACAAGGTGTAAATAAATACAGGTAAACATTTCGCTGGCTAAACCAACACCGCTTAGATAAGTAATGTAAGTAATTTTAAATAAGTAACAGGGGCCGGGTAATTTTCCTAAACTAATTTTTCGTCGACATATTACTGCATCCTATTGAAAAATTTCAAATACACCTGCATGGTGCAAACCTTTAAGCCATTTACTATTTTTAGTACCTTCGTATATGTATGCATTGCTTTTGCAAAATTGTGTCAATGAGACTGACCAATCCACGGCCGAGTCAAAAATCGATGTTAAAAACAGAGAATACTTTGAAGGATTACATTAACTACCATTCATGTATCGCCTAGAAATAATATCATCCGGAAGATGGTGCAAATAAATAACGTTACCTTTAATCTATTGAGATTGCCATCACGGGCTGCATTATAAACAACACTCTTGTAATCCATTTTGGCCCACACCTTTCACAGAACAAAGCCGAAAATAGCGCAACTATAATTATTATGCCGAAAATTTCTATTCCCGAAGAAAAAAAATTAAAGTTCCATTTCTTTGATAGCAGCACACCGGTGCGATTGACAGGCGATTGCCACCAACTGTCCTGACTCTCCACACCGCACACAGCTACATGCTACAGTCTGAAAACACAACCAGTTTTGTGAAATAATCAACAACCGAGTTCGAGTTTATCCCCAGCTGTTCTACGATAATAGAAATGGATTCCTAGAATCAACAACATCAAAGTTGGTCCATTGATCGAGAGAGGGAGCCAGGGAAAAACGAGTAAATTTCCCGAAGTTGCCACTTTTATAAAATTCTCTGATGTAGAGAAAAAACAAATTTGATTAGATTCTATCGATGTCTTATTTGATCTTTAGTGCAACAATGCTCACAGTTAACTTTTATCTAGGAAACATTCTTGAGACAGTACCACTTATGGTTATAGCAATGAAAATCAAGAGATCCAAGTGTTGAATAGAGGATGTGAACATTTTTATAAACTTGTTCTAAGAGACAAAACTTTGGTTTGGAAGACAGATTCGCATTTGCACTACAAATTTAGGGTGTTATTCCAGGTACTCGAGAACTTTATTACTTGTTCTACTGATTTTGATGGAGTTTTTTTTTAATGTCTTGATATTGATACCTCGCAACTTTTTGAAAGGACGTCTTCCGCGAATTCCATTTCTTGGAAGATTTCGTGCCGAGCACGGCAACGTCGGAGTCCACGTGGAGTCGACGTCCGACTGCCAACGGTTTTTCGGGCGTGGTTGATCTAATGTGTTTTTAGGATTGGTGCAAGACCTCATGACGTATGCCGCAAACAACCACGTGGGTCCGACTCTCCCACTGCTCAACAGTCGCGGCAGATGAGTCCGAACTCGGAGTAAAGTTGTATGTGTATTGGTTGATTTGGCAAGTCGCTTCTTCGCGTGGTGAACAATGGATTGTGCGCGTTACAAGTGGGAAATTTTTCTGGAATTCAAATCAGAGTGGGCCTAACACGTGCGCTGGCATGAGTTAGAAGACGCGCCGCCCCCGATCTCTCCAATCAACCCTCGAGGTGTTCGCCCGTCCTCATCAACATCAACACAGTAATCTGGAAGAATAAGATCCGCCGGACGAAAAGGAGTGGAATAGAGGCCGTCGATGAGGCGCGACCCCTTCTTCGCGCGGACGGTGGTTGTTTATTGTTGTGAAGTAAATTTCGGTGGAATGTGATGA
Organism: Salpingus planirostris; assembly: GCA_949788335.1. Taxonomy (NCBI): domain Eukaryota; kingdom Metazoa; phylum Arthropoda; class Insecta; order Coleoptera; family Salpingidae; genus Salpingus; species Salpingus planirostris. Next base: position 4,362,073 of record OX460920.1, on the reverse strand, counting down.
GCAGTTAGTAGCCGGTGATAGAGGTGGAATCGCGGTCTGCAGCGTCGAGTCGAACCAGCGTCAGCGCAGCCATGTACCCCACCCCGGCTCGGCACCCATCTGCCGCGGTAAGTGGTTGTTTAGGTTTCCCCGGATACCCCGCGCATTCGCCTTAACCACCCCCGCCCCCGCCGCACTCTCTGCGTTAAGGCGCTAACCGAAAGCGCGCCCCCCACTCGCGCCCCCCACCCTCTGGTGTGGTTAAATACCAATTATGCCCGAACTTTTACAAATCCATAAACAACCCCCGAATTAAACCACCCCGCAAACACTCTTAATAACTCGTAACGAGCGATCAAACAAATATTTCTCGGGGGAGGCCTTGGAAACTTGACAGGTCTCTGTCACTTTTACAAGAATCCTCGATACAATAATCATTCTTCCTTATTCGTTATTTGCTAAATTGCTAAAATGTCAACAATCTCGCCAGTAATATTGCTGTATCATTTTAATATCCGATGAAAAAACCATCAACATCATTTCTCAACATACATACCTATCTGTGAAACATCATTTTTATACCTTTCAGGATTTTCAAATTTGTATGATGTATTCAAATGAGTTGGACAATTCAAGTCATCAATTTTTCAGGTTGATTTCCTGGCAAGAGCGGTATCGTTTCGTTTGCCAAGATTATAAAGATCAATGTTGAATATTGATTAATGTTGAGATTTCCAGAATAAGGCCAATCGTTTGATAGCAATTTACCTCGCAATTTACAGAATTGGCCTGATTATTTATAAATTTCACTTTGGGATGGAATGCCATCAAATGCGCGCGGTTGATGGTGGGAATAAGTCGTATACAAATTTGCTTAAACGCTTTTCTAATAGCCGATATGATCTGTTGACTGTTGTTAACTTGTATAAACATTAGCAACAATAAATAGCGCAAAGGCATCAAATACAAAACAAACAGTAGATATATTATAAACACGAAAAGTAGATAGTTAATTACATGCGCACACTTCTAAATATGCAGTCGCTTTAGATTAGATAGAGTTTTGACAACATACGTATTATACAGGAAACGAGAGAAAATCGTTAACGTGTCCTAGTTTTTAAAGCCCATTATGACAGCATCGAAAAAAGCTGCACTACAGTTTCGAATTATTCAAGTATTTTTGTCGAAATGGGTGAGCATTGTAGTAGATGGAACGAGAGATGGAGGTTATTTTGACGTGTCAGTGTAATTATTATAAAGCGCGGGAAAGTCCAGTTGGAATGTAATGAATGCGATGTGTAGTGTCTAGTCGCAATCAGAAAAGGATTAAATTCTGCATCTCGAACGAAGATTATTTTCGTTATTCTCCTTTTATCTTACAGTCGTATCTCGGGCTGTAAATACCAACATTTCGTTGGGTATTATAAGAATAAAACGCACTCGCCGTGTGCTCCACCACCGATGGAAATATAAAAATAAACATGTCTCACGAAATGTATAATGTACCCGAAGCTCGAGGAAATTCCTAAAGCATAATAACGGGTCGAACGATGGAAGGCGCATTCATTTCGGGTGTAGTGTAGGTACATCTCATCGGGAATTACATTATTTTTGCCTCCATTGTTTGCACGCTTTTTACCTCTCAGTATTTTTTTAATGGTTTTATTCCAAGTAGAATGTAACAGCTTATGAATTAAACCGTGAATGAGTCGGTGTGTAAATAAGGCAATAACAATCTTTTTCGACTAATTTGCTGTACGAGTATGAAATTTGTCGTGTCATTAACGAAACATAATTCTGTCACGGTTATTGTCGATGATTGGAAAGTGGGTCTTACATTTTTAATTTTTTAAACAATTTCCATTCTAGTTAAGCCAAATCTCAGGCGTCTTAAACTGTTAGAGGATTATTAGCAACTAATCTTTTTGAATTTAAATTTGTCTACAACTTCATAGTGAAAATTTCTATGCGCTTGTACTGAAATCGCCCATCAAATCACAAAACAAATTACCAATAACAATAATTACGTTTTGTTTGTACTGTTTGTAATTTGTTTTTGTTAATTGTTCTCTATCGGTCGAGATACCTATGCGCAGTTAGACGCTCGGCTCGTTGCTTTCATCCGAATTTTTATAGGTTTCGAGTGCCGGATTTTTGTCATGATGATGAATACGATTTTTATCTGTACCGCGCTATGGCGATTGGACTAATCCACGCATAATCCCCGAATCTATTAATCCCATCCGAACTTCAGGCTTTGGTGATTTCATTAAAACCGTAGCCCATATCGCGCAAAAATCCGGACGGAGAGAGGGCGCGTCAAAAATTGTGCATTTTCATTTTTACCGAGCGACCGGTTCGCCGTTCGTGTTACGGGTCGGGAATATTGCGACATCGGGATACAGATACAAAAGGCGCTTTATTAAAGTATATATTTATGCATATCAAGGGATAAAACGCCGTCGGTGGCAACATCTGCACCGTGCCCACCCCCATGGCGCGCTTGTTCCTCCAATTTACCACTATATGATGATATTGTGCGGTCCTCCGACAACAGCCCCGGCCCGTCTCTGTCTTGCGCACACACGCCGAAATCGTTTCCAAGATAACATCTAAATTTGACGAAACCGGGAGACCGGGCTCGCGTCGCACAAAAGTTCGGTTCAATGATTAAATACGAGATGCGACCGGGGTCGGAAGCTGTGGCGATATCAACCCCCGGTGATGGGATAGAGACGAGCCCCCGGAAAATAAAACGCACCGGGCGAAAGGTACAAATTTTTAATGAGCGACTCTGGACGGAAAATTCTAATTGTACTCCCTAATTTAATTACGCAAACTGCCGAACAGCACGCACATGTGTCGCATCGCATCCGGTGATTTTGCGCGGATTTCTACGAAAAACCTACACGATTTACGAATTTATAACGCCAAAACTCGTGACCTTTTAGAATAAAAGTGGTCGTCAAATATGCTAGTTACAGTATAGTTATCGCTTTAATACCGTGCATTTGCGCGGCTGATAGAGTGCTTGAGTAACTACCACACTGCGAATAATTTTAAATTGATCTTGCGTTTGAAATTAATTGATATTGGCTTACAACACGCAACGCACGTTCTTCTGTTATTAACCAGACCAAATAAAAGCTTTTTATCTGTGTTGCTTTATTAAGTTTTGATACCTAAATGGTAATGAAACACGCCACTGATAATAAGCGACCTGATTAAAAAACAACGTTCACACAAGTATCGGGTTCAGTCCACAAAAGAGAAAAGGAATTGAATTTTTAATAATTAATCCGTCCTTCCCAAATTGGATAGTTCTATCTCCCCCGTAAGATCTCGAAGATACACGCGTCTCATATTCTAATTCGGCGGTTTTTTTTACTTCGTTATTATACGGGGCATCCCAGGGTCAAATTTGCGATGCCTTTACTCTGATTAAATTTGCATGCGTCGGACAATTCCTCGGCTCGGCGAAGAAAAGGTCCGAAAATCCGCGAGTTTAGCAGGTGACGGTTCGATATGGCGGCCGTGTTCTTTGTGTCGGTATACAACGAGAGGTCGCAATAAACGTCTGGAAGTAATGATCATATTTTGCGCTGGTTTTTATTTTTCGCATTATTATGGGGGCATCGGAGTGAGTCGCGGTCGATGCCAACATCGGGAGAGTGAGTAATTGAGAACAACGTCGTCGGCGATGCGCAAGAATAAATTGTCGAGCCGGGACGATGGGTTCTCTCGGACGGACCATCACCGTCGGTGTACACGGTGTAGCCCATCGGGGGCGCCCCGCGGCGCCGGGAGCATTCATTAGTCGGTTTTATCATCGACGAAACCACGGATGTTATTGCGACCGAAATTAATTATGGTAATGTCCGAGGGAAAATAAAAAGGGCGAACCTCAACCTCATCACGTTCTCGCGCGCTCGTTTCTGCTCGACCGGAGCCGACGCAGAAGACTTTAATAAATTCGCCGCGGGATTAATATCAAGAGTCGGCTCGATGATCTTTATTCGTGTCCGAGGCGCGATTTGACCCTTTTTCCAGCAGAAGAAACCTTTCAATGCGAAAATCGGATAGAACTTCCAGAACCTGAACAAAAACTCTGATCTGTGCCGGAGTGAACAATTTTCCAAAAAATATGGGTGTTTTTTTTTATGTCGAACTTTGAGATTTGAGAACCATCAAGACCGGAATTAATGCCCAAAACCAAAAAGCCGTGATTTTTTTTTTAGTAATCCCAATCCCAACATCGGATAGAAAAGTTACATATTTGAGAACAAAATCACAAAATCTCTTTAATCTGTACAGTAGTGAACAATTTTATAAAAAGCTATGCATTTTTCCAGGTTCAATCTATGTACTTTTTCGGTTTTTCCTTCATTCTCCTTTTCTGCCTTTAGGGGCCGCGCGTGTTTCGGATTTAGGGTCCTCCGGCCTCGACTTTTGACACAATTTTAGTTTTTTTCATGGCCGAAGTTGACTCGTGGCGCAATTTTTCAAACTTCATAATTTTTTTCGAAATATCACGAAATAGTGTTGCTGGGGTATGATGAAAATACCCCGGAAAATACTCACGGCCTTTTTTGGGTGTCCTTACCAACTTTTAGTGCTTTTTTAGTCATTTTTGTGATTATTCAGTCTTTTTGTTATTTTTGTAATGGGTGTACAAGATTTTTGGGGATAGACACCCCAAAAATATTTACGTTATTTACAGTGACCCCAGTGAACGGAACAAAAATCGTTTATACGAACGGATTCGGATAAAGAGTCTCCACTGTAATTATAATCCCCGAATAAGCGCGGATGGATTTTATCTTCGGCCGATATCGAAATCGACTCGCCCCCTTTCTTCGGCCATAAAAAGTGTCTCGTTTTAAAATTTAAATTAAATTGTCTTCCTTGCTTGAATCAACACGTCTCGTTGGCTCCATAGCCAGAGCTACTTAATGAGAGATTTTCTCCCCATCTTTCTTCCACCCTTTCGTCCTGTTGTTATCCCAAATTCACGTCTCAACGGGCAGATAAAAGAGTTGCGTTACGTAATTTCCCCAAACTTTGTCGGTGGAGAAAAAAAACTAATTCCGAAAATAAGAGTATTCAACCTCGAGGCCCATTAAGTCGAGATCTCCTTACTAATTATGATGGTGCGATAACGGGGCGCAGGGTAGACAAAAATGGGACACGAACGAGTCGATCGGGTCAAGTGGAAACGAGAAATGGTGTTTTCTTGAAGAAGGGTTGAAACTGGGTTTCTGTCGGCGACTCTATCGGTCGGGTAATTTTTAATTTCCGTTCCGCCCTTTGCGGAATTCGCCTGGTCGTGTGGAATTTTAACCAAACCGTATACAAATCTGCACCCCGCGATCCGTGATAGAGTGTACATCTCGGATATTGCGAGAGCCGGGAGAGCGAGCGAGAGGGCGGGAAGAGGGAGCCCTTTTGCCGTATTATTATCGCGTTCAACACCGTCGACATCCCAGGAATTCGCCGTTCCTTCACCTCCCTCGCGCAATCAGTCGTTTGAACTTATTTGCTCCGGCGGTTCTTTTGTCTATCTCCATCGTCCGGGAGAACCCGGAGCCCGTCTCCCGTTTTTGCGCACCTTTTCGCCCGCGCGTCGATGGTGCCGTTTCGATCGCACGTGACGCCCGATACGTCCGAAATATCCGCCAGTTTACAATGGTAATTGCTCTCGGTGAAATCCGCGAGCAGCAGGTATTAAATTTATCGGGCCATTGTTTGGACTTGAGCTTGCGTTAATTCGATTATGATTTGAATAATTTAGGGGTCGCTTCAGACCGAAACCGATTCGTGTTTAGTTTAATTTTATCTTATCGATCGGCGCCAATTACACGAATTATAGGTGTGCATTCGTCGACGTTGATTTATACGGATATCGCACCCGATGGCGGGTAAATAGAGACGCAGCCGACCTCATTTGCATGTACGCGTCATTACAGTTACCTTCGCGTTTATGCTAATAGCGTCGGTCGTCAGATGTCGCATGAGCAATTCTGGAGTCCTCGCGGAGGAATCGATCGACTCGATCCCGGCTCATTGTGGAGGCGAGAAATTGATGATCGCGGGGATAATGGCGTAGAGATAATGGAAACGAGTGCCTCATTGATAATAACCTGTTTCGGCGTTTGCCAATTGCATCGCCCAGCGGGGTTTCGATTATGCATTACGTTCAATGGGTTCTGAAACGCATCGCGGGTCGCCAAGACGTATGGTGTTGGCTTGCACCGTATACGAAACAGAATGGAATAATAAATTATTGGGGTGTATGGCGATGGTCTCGGTCGTTATTTTTCTATGTGCGATGGCGCGGCCACGTTATGATACGTAATCTATTGATCTGCAGGCCGCGTTCCTCGCCCGGTATATCTGATTATTATAAACGAATATCACCTCCGCCACCGAAACGTATTGGCTTTTGTATTTTCAACGTTTTGACGCCCTTTTTATCGCGCGCCGCTTGTTAAACGTCCCATTTTATTGTCGGTTTTAATGTTTTACCGGCCTATCAATGCGTAATGGCCGTTGATGGTATGTTTACTTCAAAATCTAATGTGAAATTTTAATACTTCCGGTTCCTAAAACGACCCAGGTCTTTTTATCGCAATTAGGGGGAGGTGGAACCCGTTTTTGTAGAACTCACTCTAACTTGGGAGCGGATGATGAAATTGATCCGAAATTGAACCTTCAGGAACATATACTTGCGGCAGAATACGACATTGTCAATTCAAAACGAAATTCGCTTTGCAAACAGTTCAATTTGACAAACCAGGCTGATAGAATGGTACGTACATACCATCGGTATCCTGAATTGAACGATTGTAAATATTACTGGTATACGCGGTTTTGAAGCATGGAACATTTGATGTTCAATAAACACGTTTATAAAAGTACCTAGAATGGGCAACAAATATACTACGCACTTATGCAGGCTAACAATAAATGTCAATACGAAAATTGCACTACAGTACACATATTAGCAAGAATAGGTACGATGTCACTCCTTTTGTGTACCTTCGACAGTTTAATGACGAAGTCTATTTTGAAAATGCATGTGTTGATTTTGATCACTGAAAGCGTTGGTCAATTTGACTAACCAGTATTACTTAAATACCTTGGTAATTTCCGAAAGTTGCAACATGCAGGTTTTGCCAATTCAATTAGAAATGCAAAAACTGGCAGAGGTTCAATTTGGACACCCGTTCAATATGGTCTAACTTTACCGCGAATCGACGCGGCTCCATTAAAAATGTTTCGGTATGAATTTCGGTAAAATTGCGCATTTTCAGTGACAAATATGGGGTGCTTAACGTCCGGCAGCGCCGGCTACGGGGAGGTAATATGTGTTCGGATGATGAGTAGTAGTTTCGAAACTGGCCGGTGCGATTCAGTCCGAACCGAAATTCAAATTAAACTTCATAAATCCGGTGCGGACGGTGCATCATCACAAAAAGACGTTCCGCTTCGGCCTGCGACGATGGGGCAGCAAAAAGCGAGAAAGTCGTACGATGAATGGGTCCGGAGTTTTACAGAGGCGATCGCCGCGTCTGAAAACAAATATAACGCTGTTGACGGCGTGTTATCGCCAATTAAAACCAATATATCGGGTTAATTACATGTAGAGTCGCACGGCAGTTTGCGGCAATAAGCCGTAAAACCTTGCGTTTTAAAACGTACCGAGTCAACAATCCGAGCGGCCAACCTACGGGCTTGACCATTGCCAATTACACATCTTGTTGCTTTTGTTGAGCCGACGAGAACCGCTTTTGTGTAGGTACACGCCGTTGAGGAACGTGTGCCCACCACATGGGCGAAATGATTGCCCGAAAAGACCGAACCCATTACTCTATTCGTTTCGTCCCATGGTCGGGATTAGGTACGCGAACAAATGACCGACATGAATTTAATTGAACATTTTCTAAAACTCTCGAGAGGTTACTATCCGGTCGTTTAGGATTCGTCGACATGATTATGACGACGATTTTCTTTTTTGGCATCGGTTCAGATTCCAACGGAACGGCCAGCGCGGTTATTAAAGATACAACGGCGGAAAAGCTGGTGATTAATCATACTAATTACCGAATGACCCGGCCGTGGACTGCGTTTATCTAGGTACCTAAACATATCAATTTTAATAAGTGACTACATTCATGTAGACAAAATATCTTGGAGACAGTGCGCTCTTTGTGTAAGCGTCGTCTAAATCGAGAGGCAGGGAAACCATGTGGAATTATTATTAACAGCTTGGATTACCTCCTGCCGGGTCGGGCCCATCCGAGATCTTTTCGTCCCCCATATAGTCGCACATAATATGACGAGTCGTTGCGGTCGATGCATGTTCAAATTATAAAACCGCAGGTATGAAAACATCAATTACGAGTTTATATAATAGAATTCGGTTACGTAATACCGCGGTTGGATGTTGTGTAGGTTATAGAGATCGTATCTAATGAGAACGGGTAACAAAGACCGAATGCGGTACGCGGATGGAACAAGAATTGAGAGATACGCGGCGAGGAGACCTTTGCGCTATTGCCATACGGACGGAATTATCTTGGCCGAGAGCGGTACCCATGAGTTATGTTCAACACTTGCCTTCCACGGTACAATATGAGGTAATTACACTATACGTGATGATCAGAACTGCGTTGCCTAATTAGAAACCCATTGTTCGAGCCGGAGAATTGTTCACGCGGTTTTCTTACGGCGTTCGACTCTACTAAAACCTTCATCGTCGGTCTTCTTGTAGAAACCGTGACTTATTCTCTATATCTCCGGGTGGACTTCCTGTGGGGCCTTTGATTCGCCACCACTATAAAGGCATAAAGGCACTGGAGATTCACCACCGCATATTATCAACAGACAGGTCATTAGATTTTAGGTTGACAACGTTTTCGGAACTTTGCATTGGGCACATCGAGGATTCTAAAGCGACTATAAAGTATAAATTTTATTCTGTGTGTCCAATGAAATATTCAATAGTATTCATTCCAGGTTTACGTTGTTTGGCGGCCGTTGAACTGTCCAATCGTTCTGAGTATTTGTCTGATTTGTCGAATTTCAAATAGTGGAATTTTTATAGCCATTATTCAACTAATGATTGTGAATTCCGTGACTAGGAAGTTGCGTAACTTCAGTTCGATATTGAGAATCATCATTCGATACATTTGCTAGAAAAGATCAAAAATTACTAATTTCATTGTATTTCACGAAAATTTCCAAAATTTTACTGATTCGTAGTAGTGGCCAACTAAATAGGTGATACGTAATACCATGAAAAATTCAGAACATGAGATTCCAGAATTCAGTTGGAAACTAAGAAAACTAGAAATGTGCCAGTTTTAATGCTCTTTTCTATTTTAATTTACCAGGATTAAATTTGTTCAGAATTTACGAATTGGTGGACCCACTTGATCTGACTTGGCTTGATCTTTTTCGAGTTGTGCCTTTGAGCAAGACGGCAATTCCTGGTTTCGTCGACATTTTTTCCCCCCGCAATTTCGAGGAATTCAGCAGTGGCACTATAAACGCCAACCTAAAAGGTATTCGAGCGTCGGCAGACCACTTTTTACCCGAGAAACTAATTATTTGCAGAGTGTAATTGCCTTCCACGGGTGATTAATCTGACGGATCGCATCATGATCGGAGAGTCGAGTACTGTCATATGGGCGGGTTCTGGGTTCCATTATACATAAAGCGCCATCACCATCGTCGTCGGTCGTCGTCGCGCTCGTATACGCGAAGACAAAGAACCTTTAATGTACAAAAGCACGCCACCTTATTAAAAATAAACGGACTGAAAGAAAATGATGTATGTTCGAAACTGGATGTCTGCCCTTAATGCTTGTGCACGGTGATTAATTATGATTAATCTTTCTTGCAATTTACAGACGCCATTTACACCAACGTAATGAAGCACTGATACGTCATCATTACCGCGCAAAATAATTAATTCGGTTTTAAGCGTCTCCGAGACCCGTCACTCCCATCTCTATAAATAACCAGCTCTCTGATGGGTTTTCTTTTTTATCTGCCGGATGGTTGTTATTTATTTATGGTCATATTATAAATTAAATTTGCGATTGAAAAAGTAGGCACAGGCAACCTTCATAACCAGAAACAATTACGATTGTGTTCTTATTAACACGTACGGAAATGAATGAGTTCTATTATGCGGGGACTGTAAAATAATGCGGTGGTACTAGCACTATAATGCTTTGTGAATTTGTAATTATGGCTGGTTATTGTTACGTGTGTTATTGCCTATTTAAATTCGCCCACCGGTTGGTATTGTGGTTCATTATCGGACGATTCTTGCTTATTGGTCACACTTGGCCCACATTTTATCATCACATTTAATATTTTCAATAGATGATTGTTAGGACCAGATTTATTGGATGTCCGTAAATTTACACGCTTAATCTATTTCCTACAACCGCGTGGGCCATCGAGAATAATTCGCAATTAATCGGCAAATTTCAGTCGATTTTTGATAACTCGTAAAAACGTTTCCACATATGCCATATCTCAATCGATTAAGAAAATTTCCGGGTGTACTTTCCTCGATCTCAACTTGCATATGGCACGTGTTTTCTTCTAATTATCGTTGATTATTATTAATATAAACACAGATATAAATGATCGATTGACATTTACATAACTACTTACAGACAAGTAATTTACTTTTTGCGGTCGCACGGGTCATTTCTCGTCGATAAGTGGAGACTTAATGATATCGATGATGGCTTAACAATCGATAATATTCCGCGCACAAGAGCGGCAGACAGTTGAATAGATGAATAATTTGCGTTTGTCCGTATGGAGAGTCGTTGTCGTCGAATTCCTCTCGTCTTGTCGGTTTCCAGACGGAGGAAACGGTGAAAAGTGTAGGAGGCGCTACCGCTAATTAGTCATCGGTGTAACATTAGTGTGCGGCGAACTATGACCGCGATGTTCCTTCGCCTGGATAGTCTTGTTTAATTACCGTGAGGTTAACCGGATTGAACTTTTCAAATAATGTCGGTCATATCACACGGCGAACCCGACGACTTGACCGTGCGCGTGGGCGAAATAACTTCATAATTATATTAATAAAACTAGGTGGGATTTCCAACAATGTTCCTATTATAGTTTGTTGCGTTGTCGTATATTATTTGCATAAATTTCCTTCTTCCCTCCGCCCCGTGCGTCGTAATGAAACCGTGAACACCTCGTATTTGGTTTTAATGAAGCCGTCTGCGAGTTTCGCATCTCGCTCTTTACATATTATCCATAATAGATCCGCATTAATCTTCATTTTCCCCCCATATCCATATAAACGTCTATGGATGGGTATAATAATAACGCCTGATCGCGGTCGGGAAAATCCGATCTTGTTCTCAGGCGAACACTGCGAAAATTGTTTATTATAAGTAAGCTCGTTTCACTCTGCGATTAATTCTATTCACACCTGAGCCACGTGATGGATCATTAAAATTACTCGGGTTGAATTTATTGGACCTCTTAAGGCGGCTTTTAAGACGTTTCGCCCAACATCCCATAAATTCAGGCAATCTTTGTATCTCCGAGAAAAATTTACATGTAACTTATTTCAATTTCGTTCTTATTACAATGTAGGCGAGACGTAATTTTACATATCTTTGGGTTATCTTCGCTCATCTCATTGAACTTTTAACGTTTTATTATCTTTTGGCTAAGCATCGCCAGCTAAAGCGAGAGCTAAACTTGCCCACTACTGGTACTTTCTAACACGATAAAGAATGTTGGTCACGAACTAAATGAATTATGGATTTCATAGCGTGGGAAACCGTTAATTTAAGAAGAACTGCTACATTTCACAAATTATCCTCATACCATACAGGAGGAAATGATACTCATTTGCACTAATTGCCACGTTTATTTAATTAATATAGAGACAACCAATAATCTGTGTGTCGGTAATATGTGATGCGTATTGTATTTACTGTGTGGAAAAGTAATAACATTCTTTGATGATAGTGGCTAATGAAATGAGTTTCTGCAAATTTTCCATGAAATCGTGCTCTGTGAAATGCGAGATATCTAGAAAAGACGAGAAATGAGTCAAAGCGCAATTTAGCAAAACGCTAGCGAACTACGTGAACAATCTATTTTACGACATACGAGAGGAAACAATGATGAACCATTTGAATTTAATAACAGCCACGGGGTTGGTGAACAATACTTATTTATGGACACAATAGATACATATTATATTGCAAATTTTATGAGAACAAAAATAATTTCATATAAATATAATAATTGGAATAACTGTAAAGGCTTTATGATTAAAATAATTTCACATTTTAAGCCAAGTTGTATTCGATTATTATTTGGATCGGGGAGTTTGTATGTAGGGCTATTATGAATTGTAATTGGAGTTCGATATGTTATTACCGTAAAATAGCGGCAATCGCAGTTTTGTTTCTAGAATACTTTGAAGCGTTTAAACTGCGTTAAACACGTCAATCGATGTCGGGACGATATTGATGAAAAGTTCAATTGCATTCACTATTATTAAATCGATATTATCGGTACATAAAGGTGCCGAATGCACAACTTTTTCAAGTGCTTGCAGGCACTAACAACAGTAACAACCCATGGATATTCGTGTGTGCATTTTGTTAATTGAAAAATAATGACTATACCTGGAACCCTTAATGAGTTATCAACTAAGTAGACACCAGCAGACCACTAAAACCGAATTATAATTATGCATTTCGCGTATTCATATCCTTCGTAAAAGCACAACCGATATCGATTGAACATCAATGTGTCATAATTGTAATTTTAATATCGCGCGTAAATGAGCTACAATTCCATCACCTTTTGTTATTGCATTTACAAATTAATGTGAATTTATTATTTACGCAAACAGAATTACCGAAATGCTTCATTGCTGTTCATAAATTTCCTTCAAAGGCTTTGAGGAACATATTCCACCACCAATCTACCTACGTAAGTACTTTCAGTACGCCTTCAAGTGAAGAGAATGATTACTCAGGCAAATGGAAGACTCTACAAAATAAAAAAGTAAACCCATGTAATAACTTACCATAATTATTCCGTCGTTATAGCTGATAACAACACTATCATATAAAATAATTGAAATAAGACTTCGTCTGCCAAATTTAGGGGAAGCATGATAAATTTTTGCTGTATCACAGATTTAGTTTATACGAAATTTATAACACCCTTAGTAATAACCCTAGTCTCCCCTACATATCGTACATACATACCACCTAATAGTTGTTTAGTTTGCGTGTCAAATTGGCTGTCTACGTCTCGTCGTATTAGCATTCGTGGAAATTTCACGTTGTATGTGCGATAAATATCACAACACCATCAGAAATCCGATAACGAGAGCCGAAAACGCTGATGGCGATGTACGAATCGGCAACAAACATCATCAAATGATAAAATCCTTTCAATCATCCACTCAGATTAATTAACGGAAAAGGCATTCTGATTAATTTTTCCACGGGCTAAAAGGATCCGCTTGAGTGTATTAAAAAATCCGTTGACGTTTATGGGCTGCGACAATAAGAAACCGTGGTGTTTTCGGAGAATGGGGGAGACTCGTGCCCGTATTCATCCCCATCTACATCTGTCAACCGGGGGTTTCGTCGTCATGAGCATGAGGGATGTTCGGCAGCTGTGGTGCTAATCACCAGTATACACAAACATTCGTACATTGCCGAATTTCGAAACTAGTCGCTTTACGCATTACCCACTACATAGCACAATATTACGTAAACTGCCCACGATGATCGCTCAATGGTGCGGGGCAAACGAGGGTCGCATCGGCCCATTCGGGCCAGCAAAACACTTAAATCTGATGTATACGGGAGTACGGTCAACATGATCGGATGTTACGGCAAACACGTCACCGACCGATTTCTGAATATACGTAACTAATTAACGGGCGATTTACGGACGCACCGGATTATTCCAGTTTCATTCATCCGGGCGCTGGGAGCGGATCGATCGGAAAAGGAATCGAAAATTAATTATCTGGGGGATTTCGACCCGGGCGCTCCTCCGGTTTTCTGGGGGGATTCGGTACAGATAACTGTGGCACAATGTGTATAAATGAAAAATCGCCCGGTCGATCGTATCTCCGGGTATTAACATTAGAGATGCGTGCTGGAGCGGAAGAATGAAGCCATTAACTTGACCGCTTCGAGACCAAGCCGTGCATAACATTATTCTTACAGGCATTGTTGTGTACCAGCAATGAATTAGTGAAGAAGTATTCGGAAAAGTTTCAGCCAAGTTTCGATAATTATTATCGAATATCGATTGTGATGGGGTGAGTTGAATACGTTCGGGATTGGGAAATGTCGAATGAAAAATAAAAGAGTCGAGTTTTTGTGTTCGCGTTTAGTATGTATGTAGGTGGGGTCGTATATTTTAAATCCGGTGAATGACAGCGGGACCGGAGCGAAACTAGAAAAGCTTTTAGTTTGGTGTGTTCATAAAGTGAGGATTTACTTCTTCCTGGTATTAAATATTCAGTTGTTGGTCTGGACAAAACAACGCAAAACCGGCGCTAACATTTGCATGACGCATACCTATATCTGTAATGCCGAATTGGATATAAATCTCAATGCGCTAGATTTTTATATGGGAAAGCAAAGAGATGCAAATCAACATTTTTCCAACCTGCAGTCCATGACGTCAATAACGTTTTAAATTGGATTCCAGATTTATCTTCTGTATACACAATATGCATGCGGGCATTGTTAAATATGAGGGACCTCTCTCCTGATATGTCTGGCCTGAAAAACATGTAGAAATAAGATGGATGCGTTGTTCAATTTTTCAGCTGCTACTGAAAATGGCATAAAAGATTGATACCGCACCTCTGGCGTCAAATCTCGACGTTTGTTTGCTTTTCCATTTTGCGCAATTTTTGTATCCGTGTATAGAAAGTTTCGACCTAACTCCTTTTCGAGAAATACGATGATAAATTTAATAACACGTTTACCCACTTTCTTCCTTTTATTATAGCTCGTCGTCGTATAACGTTCCGGGTTCCGCTACTGTTACACAATGGAACATTGACAAAACTCAAATATTTACAGTTGAAATTTTACGGTGTAGTAATTCCGTGATGCACCACACGAGAGAGAACAACAATTCGATATGACCACCGCTTGAGAGGAGCATATTAAACGCTTTATACAGTACAAAACGAGTAATTCCTCCCTCGCGGCTCGAAATTAATTTATATGTCGTTTTCATTTCTCGGGTCCGCAGTGGTCGTAGTAGTGCGGTGGTGGTGCGAAAGTTGGGGCTTTTGTTCCTTCATCCTGGGTCTCATTAGCAAGTCTAACGGAGCAACTCGACGCGTCGATTTAACAGGAGAATTTTTGAACTGCTAGTCGACCCCCGGAATTCGGGACCAATTTTATATAACAGCTTCCGGGGCGGAATTGAGACCGCGGAGGCAAATAATTCATAATAGAAATATGGAAATCATTATTTGCGCTGAATACTCGGGCTCTTCCGTCTCCTTGAACCCCCTTTCATGTTCATTTTTCCAGCTCCTTTTCGTATCATTTCAAACAATAATGGACGCCGCGCGTATAAAGTTACAGTGAATTTTTTCCGAAAGGAAAATGTTGTGGTGACATACGCTCATCTCTTTATGCCTGCCTCGGCCTCAGTTCTCAGTCTAAGCATAGTGTAGGTAGTGTCTACTACATCACGTTCCGTATAAGTTTAGTAGGTAGTTCGCGTATACAAATTACCACAATACTTTGCTACCTGAAGCATATTGGATTAGAACGGAGTTAGTAGCTAACCGCAGTACAGAAAACTCTTCTCATGCATCACGAGTTTGATATTTTCAACTACGTTATTGATAGACGCATCATAGACGTAATTTATTGACAAAGGAAGGAGCATTATTGTTCATTTCCAAAACTCCCCTTATATTGATACGATGGAAATTAAAAGCGGATTAAAGTTAGTATGGGGAGTTAGTTTGGGAAATGTTATACGTCTCTGAAGCCGAGAGCACGAAAAGAAACAATTAGACTTAAAATCCCAATTAAAGTCTGATATTATCCGGAATGAGGTTTCGCGAATTCGCCGACTCCCTTAACCCAATTCACCGGGGCGTGAGGGAATGAGATCCAGACGCGTTTTAATATTGTGCATTATAGACTATACATATACAACGTGTACATAAAGTAATCGATTACCTTCTTCTATCGGTAAATTTGGATCACAAATGATTATGATCTCGAGTAAAACATTCGTAATTCAAGGTAGAAATTTGCGGTGTAGAAGAGTCTTGCAATTCCTTTATAGTCAGAAACATTGGTGAGAATTTAATTCATATTATTAAACAAGAAGTTTCATTCCAGATCTTGAAGAATTTTTCCAAGCTACAAACCAGAAATTTTTAAATTTGATCATGTCTGATTTTCCGATTTTGTAAATTTGTTTGTGAAGGTCACAACAAATTTACAAAATCGTAGCCTACGAAAAGGTCACAGAACCACATTTTTGTCTGATTTTCTGTGATGGAATTATTATTCACATTATGTTGATTCAGTTGAAGCATCCTTATGGGAAAAAGTCTCGGAAAAAGCTTATCTGCGTTTTGTGTACCCCACGCCCCTCTGCCAACAAATAAAGTGGTGACATTTAGCAATTGCAATGCGGAACTAAAAATTACATCCAAAAACATCCACATTGGATAAGCTTTTTCGGACGCGCATTATTCAACCATCTCTATCTATATTGCGGTTCATGTATACAAAATTCTTCGAAAATTTGTCGAAATTTATCAATAATTTCACAAACTTTTCAAAATTTGCGCTACTTCTTGTTTGCATATTTTACTAATCTAAGATTTATTAATAAGTTCATCAAATCACCGACATGCTTGGCAAAAGTAAGCAAAAATATGGTCTCTCAAGACCATTGTGAAATCGACACAATTGCTGAATACTTATCGCTTCAACTAATTGTAAAAAAAACGTTTCAAAATAATTGAAAATGGTCATCACAATAGCTGCAAGTTACCAAAACTCCCCAACCCAGTAATCTAAGTTGCCAACCCTCCAAGCCGCTAGTTCCTAATTTGAATCTAGCTCGAATCAGCAAAAATTTGATGAAAACCCTTCAAATCCCCACGACCTTTTTATGTTTTCACCTCGGTTTTCACAAAATTACTGTCGCCAAATTGCACGACGGCGAGCGGTGTAAACTTGTCGGTGAAAAGGTCGGTTATTTCGCAGACACGTTGTATAACCGGTGCGCCGGGGGATGATCGATAACTAAAAGGTATAATAATACGGCATGTCTCGCCCGGATTGAAGTTAATTTCACGATCGGCATAATAACCCCGCGTTTACGGCCCTCGCGACCGGATTCATACCCCGCGAAGCGTCGCGCAACGAAGAGAGAGGTACCGGAGTTATCCGACAGCGCGCCGCGCGGGTGGCGGCTTTTTTCCGTCCTCCGGTTTCCATTGTGGCCTTATGAATTCCAGTCGAAATGATGGCGTCCCCGTATACCGGGAACGCTCCGAGATTACCGCGCGGCGCCGCAGTCCCGCTAATACGGAGCGCGGGGAACGGCCCGCCGGGCAAAAAGACGACTCCGGGCTCTCGGCATTGTGTAAACGCGCTGAATGAGCTTGAAGAGCTCCGCGCAACCAATTATTGTACCAGATACAGGATAAACAGCGACAAAGAGCGGCCGCGAGGGGGGCGGCTCGCGCACGACACGCGAATCAATAAAAACTGACACTTTTTTCGCCCCACACACGGCGCGCCCCCGCCCCGCGGCCCTCCGGAATTTCGCGGCCCGGATTCGATTCCGCCGGTTTTCGCCCGAGATAATTTGCATTTAGATGCGCCAGGAATCGAATCGGCCCGCCGAAAAAGGGCGCGATTTGAATATTCGTGCGTCTGACGCGCGCGTCATAATAGCCCCCCGGTTCGCTCGCCATATTCGATGCGCAACCCCGAAAGGTGACGACGGAGACCGCAAAGCTCGAAACTATCGCCATCTGTGACGGGCTTTCGCTACTACGCACTTCTTCGGCTCGTAATTGGCGGCGGGGGCGGGATCCGCCACCCCCGGACTCGTCTCGGTTTAAGCGACCCCTTTATTGCGTGACGTCGCCCCGGAATGCCCCATTACGCAGGCACATCCGCGCTAAGGAGGACGCGGGATTAAGAAAAACCTTTTTAACGGCACGCAACGTAAGCGTAACGTTATTGATGAATTACGGTGAATATAATAGGCCTTACTTTATTATAATCAGTGCTTTATTTAATAAACATTGCCATTGTCTACTAATTGACATCGTTGCACAAATCGAAAATGAATATCGATGAACATTTTTGTGCGAAATTTAGTTCTGAATTTGAACAATGTATCACGAAATTCCAGAGATACGCGTAAGATCCCATCAACTTTTTACTCGATAACCTCAAGTGCTATCCCTGCAAAAAATTGTTTTCTTGTGGTTTACAAATGTTTATTCTACAAACCCCAAAATGTTAAAATTTTCTCCTGTGGTTTCGCAGGTCGTAGAAAAAATTGATCTTTTTATAATCAATAACTCCAAACGCTATAAGAGAACCTCGGGGACTCTTTGCTTTTGCAAATCTATCCTAATAACGTCCTAAAATATTCATGCGAATCTCGTCTCTAATTTATTTATGCAGGTAATGAGGCTTTCCTGTTTTCTGAAATGAACACGTAGGTATCATTATCGAACGGCGCTAAACGAGTTACCCTCGGTGACCTTTAACCAGGAATGAAATTACAGTCAGAAGATTTAATTAAATTTGTGACAAACTTCCACCTGAAAACTTACTATAAGAGGAAGGTGCATCTCCATAAAATTTAAATAAATTAAATTGCCGTCCGACTTGCATTATTGTTATCATCATCCCCCTTTGTTTTCTTTTTTTTTGCAGAAAGCTTTAGAGGGATATCTCGTATATGTAGCGTAGGTATTTCCAAATCAAATCGATTTATTTGCGGATTGCGGTTGAAAGAGAAAAAAAAAGGAAAAAGGGGGAGAGATAAACTTGGTTATTAGTGGTCGGAATAAGTTTGAAAGAAGAATCTCATAACGTTAACTTTCCTACGAAGACAACTCTTAAGAATATTTCACTTTAATCTCCAAATTAAATTTCAATCAAACTTAATATAAAACTTTGTCGTCTAAATTCCGAACAAAAATTATACCCTTGTTAAATGAAAAGAAATGTCAGCATAAAAAAAAACCAAAGAGAATTGGATAAAGAAGACTCGTCTAAAGATCGAGTCGAAAGCAGCACCTTCTAAAAGTTTATCCAACTCGAAGTTGTTTAGATCAAATTAGATGTAGGCTCTTTTCTACCATATTGACAAAAAAATTACAAAATCAAACGGGAAGAAATGCTGCTAGAGAGCATAAAGAAAGCCGTTGAAATTCATCGCAACGAGACTAAAATTAGATTCGCTCGGGGAGCTTAGTGTTGACGGAAAGCTTATGCATGCCAGAAATTACCGACACATCAAAACACCCATTGCACTTCTCGTGTGCAACATTATGCACAAATTCATTCTATCTATCCACCGAATAGACTAGCAGTAGATAAGTTTCAGACTGGTTTTCAAATAAAATTAAAGGTTACGCAAGTGTTATCGTGTTTGTTAATTAAATCGAGATGTTTTTTAATTTGCTTCTTCTGATTACAGCATTCGGATAAATCGGTTAATTATGTCTTTCTACGCGACTTCTCGTTATTGTTCTAATTTTAAAACGAATACGAAATAACGAGACCGCGTGAGATGCGCCACATTAGATATCTATAAATTTACTCTACCGAACATAACCATCAGCGTCTTGAATATGCTAATAGAAATGAAGTCGGGTTGGCAGTGCGCCAACAGGGCAGGATATTTGAAAACACGCTCTAATAGTTATCACCTTTCCTTTTCTGGATTAAACAGGTTACACAATTTCAACCCTGAAATCGTTACAGCGACCGTTTTTTCATCCCTCTCCACGCGTTATCGCATGTCGGTATTATTGATTTCTGTAGATTGAACGGCGTGTAGAGCAACGGTATCGGAAGAGGCCTTTCCGGTGTACCTTGACTAACAACTTGAACAATCGCAGTCGACAAATCTACGACATATTGTGAACTTCATGAGACCATAAAATAATACACGCTCGTATCAGGTCCGCGATGCTTTATGGCCGCTTTATGAGTAATAACGTTCATGAATAAATTTATTATATTTCATCTCCGCATGTGAACTACCTAAACGCCCGCGTATTTATCCGCATTTCGACCGGTCCGACTCTAATCTCGTTAATTGAATTTTTTCCGGCCCGAGTCGGATCGGGACGTAAGCCTAATTGGTGGCGATTTTGCCTTCTAATAGGTCCCGCTTCCCTCTCGGTAATTTGCATCAGTATTCAATTCGTGTTGTACCGCGAAATGTTTTAGCGAGGGGTCGCGATGATGCGACCCCTCGTTCAAACCTTGGGGTATTATCCAAATAGCACTTTTGTCACCTCGCGACCCTTATATACTCGCTGTTTGGAAAAGGGATAGTTTTACTCTCGTTCCGTTTTCTTTTTCCTCCTCTTCCGGCCACTTGGGGATACTTCCGCGCCGCCACCGAATATAAGGGTAGAATTTCAAATTCGAATGATTAATTAATTATGGCACGGGTCGTCCGCTCCGGCGACATTTTTTACGTAATTGTCTTTGTCACCCGAACACACCGAATTTATTTAGGGGGCGAAATAGCCGTTTCTCGATGTCGTGTAGGGGAAAAGTGCGACCCTTTTCGATATAACTAATGAGTGAAATTATTGTGCAAACGTTAGGTGCATCGGGAAGCGATTATTCGGATATCCCCATCAGATCACCCCTGCACTACAAGATCGCCGCTTTATGCTGTTTGGCTATTCATGTGTTTCGCAATTGAAATTACTGATTCAAATTGGGGTAACCCATGAAATACGGACGTAAAACCGGGGGGATGCATAACGTGCAATAACCGACGGACGACCGTTTATCGATCCGCAATCTAAACAAAACGGAAAGAAACACGAAGAAGTAGAAACGAACAGTCCGAAGTGACTGGAAATAAATCGTCGGTTAATCGATTCTCCTTTTAGTATTTCGACCGTACAATAATAATTTCGGTTGATTGAAGTAAAAGCGATTAGTGCGAGTCGGAATTAAACATCAAATCGCCACGCCATCCACATCATTAACTTATTCGGTATAATTTCTATACGGGAACGGTCAATAAAACAAACTTTTATGACACGCCATACATGTGTCACCTGCACAGCGCACACGCCCGCCGAACATCAAATAATTTCACACCTGGACCTCATCGAGACTCGAATCTCTAACGCAAATGAACACCCAGTAATAGAATCGGCAGATTTGTTCGATATTTTATGGAATCGCGAAGAGGGGGCGATTTTATAATCACGCCACCCCTATTATGTCTCCCGTTCTCACACTAGTAATCAAACAGACTGAAATGCAATCAGGGGACTCATGAAAGCGTATGAAAATTAATACCTCTACTTGAGGAGATTGCGCATTCATCTCTCCAGTTGAGAGGAAATGACGTCACCGCCAGAGCACACGTACGAATACGTCGATCGCAAATTAGATATATCGAGAGTGTACCCACAGAACTGTCACCATACGGTAATAAAGTGAATACGGCTAACCCGGTATGGACCGGTGATTAATAGTTTCCATCGACACGTCGAGAATATCACGTTTTTGATCATTATATTACGATTGTGTTCCGCATTTTGTGTACCCGTGTGCGTATACGAGCAATCGACAAAGTGCTCTTTTAAGGGCGAGCCGTCTGAATGGGCGAAAGCTCAGGAAAGTCAATAATATTATTCGGTATTATTATTGTAGGCATTATTACGACCCTCGGTTCGACATGTGTGTGCGCGGGGTGTAGTAGGGTTGAATCCGACTTGACACATGCGGCATTATTTGATATGCGCCCCCGGATCTCGCACCCTCCCGGCTGAATCACCCTCGAATCGAACGGATTTTCCGAAATTTTCGATCGATATAGCCTCGTTTTACGGTCGATTCTATCGGTGGTGCGTTTTAATGGGGTCGCGCTTCTCCCCCGCCGATTCAATGGGCCTCTTAACAAATCTGCGTAATGAGAGTTCCCTCCTCAGTGGCGGAATAATGCAGTGAAAATCTCGGAACGATACAGCCAGATTACGTGGTGGTTTTGTCAGGGGTGCCATCCCCCTCTTCAAACGAGCCCCCGACCCTTCCAACGATCGCCTGCGACTGTTGTTGGTTGTTTAGTTTAGTCTCTGCCGCCTGCCGACACGTTTGCGTCGACAGCTGACGGACCGACGCACATCCTCTGCTCTGCCGGGAGAAGTGCGCGCCAAGCCGATGCCCAAAGGGCACGGGAAACGTGATTTGTGGACGATAATGTGAGGCGTTCGTGATTGGATACAGAAACCCGTCCCGCTTTCGGATTTATGGATGAATCGCTCAGATATGTTCAAAACGGTTCGTACCCACCTTTTGTGCAAGAAACCGACCGGAGGAGAGCTTTATTTTAATTAAAGGAGGGTCGAGAATTCACGCGCTCTCCCAGAACCCGGAATTTTTTCTACCTGGCGTTTCGTTTTCTTTTTTGTGCGCCGAAAACAACCCTCGTCTTCTATCAGGCTTCGGTTCGGGGGGTGGGCGGGAACCCCCGTAATCCGTGTCTCTTATTTTAAACTGTATACCGAAATTAAGTTCTCGATCCGTCATATTTAACCCTTCTTATTATTAGGGTACCTGAAATTTTCAAGGGACGGCTCTTGAAAGGGCGCTAGGTAATCGGGCGGTCGTAAATTCCGCCTTACCATTAAAATATGTATAGTCTCGAACGACCCGATCCCGATGTCATTTCCATAAACTTTAAATGTTCTTTATATGGCGGAATTCATTAATTAAGATCTGAATAATTAATGAATTCCGCACATTACGTGGAATACTTGAGTGAAAAGTTAATAATTGATTTGGTAATCATCGTGATATACCTTTTAACTTTGGAGTTTTATTATTCCGTTGGAAAAGTTGCTAATGCGTTTTATTTTTTGTGCTTTCAGGGTCCTCCACCACAAGGTGGCCAATTAAAATTTACCATCGCTGACACCCTGGAGCGAATAAAGGAAGAGTTCAACTTCCTGCAGGCGCAATATCACACGTAAGTGGCCGAAACGTCCCATGAATAAAAGCCGACACCCCATCTGTCTCCATTCTTCGCCTGATGTGTAATAACAATTCCGTTCATTACCATGATACGCGGCGCAGAAAAATGTCCCGTTTTATTAGTCCGTTTTTACGCCATCCGACATTTTTACGTCGCCGCAGAGCGGTAAATTAACTCGGACATCGGCGGTTCGGAAAACGGAAAGGTTTTCCTTCGGATTTCGCTTTCAACTGGTCGCCATATATCATTTTTAATTTGAAGCGTACACGTCGCATTTATGCGATATTTATGTGTAGGCGACATGCGACGCGGGACTTTCCTTTTTCGCCGAAACCGAACTTTGCAGGAATCCGGCTCGAAATTTATCGGCCCTAATGCGACCGTTTTAACCCGGTCCGGGGGAAATTGATGGGGTTTTCGCGCCTCCGCCACTTTCTTTGATGTGTCCGGCGCGCGAAGAGGAAGGTGCACTCGACGTGGAGGGTAATTCGACGGCGATATCGGAGTGTTTCGGTAGCCGCCGCATCCTCGAGTTCGCCGTAATCGCAGTTTCCGCCTTTCGATGAGACTGGAAATCGCGCATTTGATCCCGAAGGCGAGCACGAACACGATACGCCCCCCAAGGCCCCCGGCCTGGCGGTCGAACACCCCGGGATTGATTGCTTACACATTCTTTCGAGTTTCTGCACTTAACTGACCGACTCTTCGTTTTCTCTTCCATTATGCTTTATGGCCGATGCATCCCCGCAAGACTTATGGGCGACGTCCCCGTTCCTCATATAACGCGGTTCTTTCCGGTTTTGATCGATTCCGAATACTTGAATGCCCCACCTATTACACCAGGTGTCCCAGGATGGATATACTATACCATCGATATCTGGCTTGAATACCGTTACAATCCTGCAGAAGTATCATGTCAATCGGAAGCGGATGAGAGAAGCTGATTCAAGATATCACAAAAACTAACACTGGTGACATTTCTCTTTCTTATCATAAATGCATAAATGCATTAAAATTGATGAGTGTCTTTTTAAAATCTGGAACTTTTTCTTGAACTACATTTGTGTGTCTCTCAATTTTCTTTATGTATGGTGAAATGAGGTAAACGTAACTTAGTTTTGTGCGCGAAATGCTCGCTAAATTTTTGCGAAATACGACGATTTAAAAATCGAAAAAAAAAATCATGTAAACCCATTTTAATTTTCGATGTATTATGTTTTAAAGATGCGGGGGCTGGTCTTTTCACCTCTAGTTAAGGCGGGGTTTTACCTCGGCAATTTTACCGTTTTCAGAGGGTTGCCATTTATGAAACCACGTCTTCATTTTCGGAAATTTTTCGATGAAAAAATTTGAGAATGTTAACAAATGATGTGTGATCACTGGCACATTTTCCGTTTTTCAAAAGCCTATAAAAAAAAACGAAAATGGCTAAAATTGACCATTTTCAGTTAGTCAGATCTAAAAAAGTAAGAACTTTATCGACATTCGGAAGATGTTCGAGGGATCATACATCCTTTCTGAAAAGATCCTGAAAAAATCATGCAAAAATCTTGATAAATGAAGCCGTAGTTTTTTAAATGGGAATGGCGCGTTTTTGAGTTTTATACGGCTTTCATATGGCCGATTCGGCGATCCGCGAAAAATAAAATAATATGCATTATTGTAAATACAAGCCGAAATAGGTATTATGAAAGCATCAGATGTGAATTTTTCCAAAAATGTTACTTCCCCAAAATTCTGATTAAAAACGGCATCTAGAGCGATTTTGGTCCCAGATTGTTGGACAAAGTTACATTTGCAATCGTCAGACACTGTTGGTCGTTGAATTTCGCAGTGCCTAAATCGAGGATTTTTAAAATTGCCAAAGATTATCATGTAAAATAACACTTGGATTTTGCCAAAAACCAACAAATGTACAGAAGATATGCGCAATGTCCCAAACTAAATCCAATAAGATTCAGCCGAACCTTGCCTGAAATTTTTTCAGGCTAAATTAATTAGCCAAGAATTAGCCATAAATTGTTTCTAATGCACCGGTAAAATGCTCCAATTTACAAGAATTTACGAAGAATTTGTCTATAGAAATTGTGATCATAAATATTACATCAACTTTGCCTCGAACTTTGTCAACTTGTTCCCGCACATTAATAAAAGTAGCGCGTCCCCATTACATTTCCGAAAAGTGTATACCCGACTTCCCGTGAGAGCAGATCCGATCTAACCTAATGATAATGTCTTCGCCTCTTTGTTCCAGGTTGAAATTAGAATGCGAGAAATTAGCTAGCGAAAAGACTGAAATGCAACGGCACTACGTTATGGTGAGTAACCGGAGATTTAATCGCATATAATGCGGATGATTATACACGAGTTAACGCCGTAAACATGGATTTCTTGCGTTTTACTGCCGCGGTAATGACGGCGTCGTGACTGACCTGCGTATATCGATTGGGCCCGATTACACATTGTAATCGCCTCGAATTCACAATTCGCCTGTTTACAAATCGGCCGAACGCAGTGAAAAAAAACGTTCTCGTTATTATTATTATCGTGCGTGTATGACGAGAGGGGGTGGAAAAGTCGGTTTTTCGGCTCGGCTATGACCGGAAAAGTCGTTCGTTTTTTCGCGACCATCCCCCAATGATCCACCTAGGCGGAATTTCGTTATACCGGATGAATATAGCGGCCGGGCTCGGCGATTTTTACCGGGTCGCGTGTTGCGGGGGGCCGCACACGGGGGTGGATTAGCGGGGGAGGAGTAAGTAATCCGTCGATATGTGGAGAGCGCGCGGGGCTGGAGGGGCGCGACCGGAGCCCCGCCGCCCCCCGGCCTCCCCGCCGCCGACCCGGAACCTCTAAGGGTTGACATCCGGACCGCGCCTGCCAGAGCAGCCACCATAAACAGCCATTTCACTTGTATCAGACGTGACAAGCACCTTGTCGAGCCCGGTAATCGATACACGCGGCCCCCCCGACCAGACGCGCCCCGCGCCCTTTCGGATGCGATCCGGAGCGTGTTCGTCCGCCGGAAAAATTGTAGCCGGTCGGGGGGATTTGGGGCCGCTCGCGCGCAGCCCCCGATAAATAGCCGCCGCTCGTTACGGCTTTCGTGCCGAGCGCCCCCGACGTGTTTCAGTCGATGGGATTTTTAGCGGCCAGTCACGAGTGAATTTTTTAAAAGCTTTTCGCATTTTTCACGGTAATTGAAAGGGCCGACGAAGCGATCGCGCCCCCGGACCCACCCGGCGCAGGCACCGCCGTATACCGGCACGGCACACCCCGAATGAAATCTTCTAAACTAAAATCCGTTCAAATTTATAATGACGAACTAGACTTATGGCGTTTCTGTGGGTTTTGCTATGTAACAACGGATTGAATTCTACCGCAAATTTTGTCATTATGTGGACTGGTATGCGGGCTTTTAAAATTCGCCTAGCCGTTTGTTCTATCAACTTTGAAAAAACGTTAAATTCCTATTATTTCTAAGGGTCAGTCCATTTCTTTAGTTAAATAAACTTTTCTTCATTATTACTTTCTTCATTGTCGCGATCTTTAACACGATTACTTACCTCAATTTTCGGCTGTAAATTAGTTTTAAAACTAAGTCCGTGAAACTAAGGAATTTTGGTTTTGTCAGGGTTTGTCAAGGTTTCGTTATTGAAGCCCAGTATTTCAATCGCGGATTTTTAGATTAAATTTTGTTGACTTTCATTGTTGTGACAATCGTTACTGTGGAAATTAATCATCCTGGTTTACAACACGCGATTGAAATACTGGGTCTTATGGTCGATTGCACCATCGTCACTTGATATTTGAATCAAATTTAATCTTTGACAACGATTTTTGACAATAATTGTAGTTTAATATAAAAAAAATAAAAAACATTGATAACCATTGACTAATGACAGGTATTTGTCAGGTACTTTGGGGTCACGTGATGTTCAGTTTATCCTGAATAGACTATATCGGTTTAAATTTTAAATGACGATGATGCAATCGACCCTTGATCAACCGAAGTAAGATAAGCAGTCAACATTTTTGAGTAAGAGGTTGCTTAGATGTTGGCACAACATCTTGGTAGTGATGAGAGCAGTGAAGAAAATTTCCAATTCGATTTTAATTGTGATTAATATTTTTCGAAAATGAACTTATTTCATAATTCGAAACATATTCGCAATAAGAAATGATACAGCAACAAAATCAAAGAAATGCTCGTTGATAAAGACTAATAAATTACTGCCACTGATGGTAAACGAGATTTTCCGGCAAATCTTGAGAGAAAGTTTCGGACCTTATCAAATTTACAACTGAAAAATTGTGTAATAGTGTTATGTAATATTGCAGAAAATTTAAACATGGAGTAATTCCTAATTCCTATGAATAAAAAACTGAGTACCGAATAAATGAAAATTTAGCGAACGAACTTGCAGTTCCATATTTTCAACTTAATAGAGGCCAAAAGTTTCAGATCAAATGGCTCAGTGGTGGCGGCGACTAATTTCATTCAGGAAATCACCAGTGCCTCAAAATTCGGACTACAGTTGATTATGTGAAAATGAATTGATAATATCACCAACATAAATACTTGCAGTGTGTCAATTAATGTTAGAGTACAGCCCTAAATTAGCTCAAAACTAGTCTGAATAACTTGTGAGACATTGTCTGCGACCTCCAAAATGTATACATGGGGAAAATCCCAGAAAACCACAGGAATCCAGGGTAAAACCATTCGGATATTGCCGAGGATAGTGAAGAAAAATTTGTAATGTGTGAATAAGAGGTTTAGGGCTAAAGTTATAAGACTGAGAAATCGGAAACCCTGCGTACAGCCCAACGCAAGTTTTTCAGCTCGGATGATATCATAACAGTTTAAAAGTGCATAATATCCAAAATTCATTCAATTTGATCATGTCTGCCGTTGAAGCTGTCTAAAATGGTCTAGATCTACCTAAAAATCTTATGGATTAATTTTGTTATCGCGTCATTTGACAATTTACCGGAAACTTATCACGTTTTCTGAAACGTTGAAATATCGTCAGATGCAAGCACCCAATGGTAAAGTTCTTCGAAAGGTGATGTTACAAAGCAAAAGTCATCGAAATGTAGTTCCGCACTACAAAGTTTGGAACGATTTTACTTATTTGTGGTCGCGGAGAATTTCCGTTCATTAGTCCTCACCGCCGCGGTCGTAATTGCGTCGAGTGATTAGAATTGTATGCGCTTATCCTGTATCTACCTGTTTTACCATTAAAACACTTGTATCGAGTGTGTCTAACTATGGCCGGGTCGTCGTGGTCGTCACGGAAAAGGCTCATTTAAGTCGATGTGCTAATTATTACAAGAACGCTTGCGCTTCTTAGCTTAAGCTCGCCCGAGCACTCTCCTGCTCAGTATGCAGACAATTACGTAATTAAGATCTCCACTGGTCGACAACGTGGAATTAACGTGAGCTTTAAACTGCACAACACTCGCGGTGATTTGTAGATTTTTCTGTGAACTTTACGTGAAGAAACGCGATCGCCTGTGGCCGCAATCATCACTCACCGCTGGGATAATTTTCGGTAACATCAAGATAGTTCCGTATTTGACTCGTTAATTTTTAATGGATTTGGATTGGATAATACCATGATAATACTAACCGGAACATTAGATTAGAGGATACGCTTATTCATGCAGCTAATTTAGCGAAATCGACCCATATTCAGGTTTTTAGTAAAATTCAGTGAAAATCGGTAACGATGTAATTTACAAGAAATTGCTTGAATTTAAAAAAAATTGTCAACTGTAATAACCTGTCTGGGAAAAATTTTCATCGTTTTAGAAATACCGTACAGTAGCCTTCAAAAATCAGAGTATTCATAGAAGTCTCGATCGAAATATTTGATTTGCGCATCTTTGCGGGAAACAACACAAAAATGAATATAAAATGTAACAATAAAGTAAGAATGTCACATCCGGCAAATTGCGCCCGACTACATTTATACTGATCATGATCTGTCAAATGGCCACAGTTGTTCAATTAATCACTACGTAATTTTCAAATTGCGATAAATGAAAACCGAAATTTCAGTGTAGAATCACAAATCCCAATTTTCTACTCGACGCTTCGAACTGTTGCAACGACTCGATGTTTCAGTTTTCCTAGATTGGAAAATAACCGTAATTAAAAGCGATCTTCCGTGGTATAAGTTTATTATAAATCCAATTTGACCAATTCGACGGAATAAGCTCTGAAATTTCCCACCCTCACCCTAAACCCTTCACCGCCACATATCGATTCCGGGTATAATCCGTAATGGCTGGAAATTCAACACAAGACCATCTCTAAGCATTAAGCCGATCATCGGCGCAAAATTCCAAAATCCACACAGTCGGTGGTCACGAAATCATCGAATCGTGAATCCCGAGAGCGAGTCAACGACCCACTCGATTTTTCCTCGCCCTTTCGAATCCGATGACGATAATTGCATCGTGTTGCGCCGGATTAGCGATCGCGTGCTAAAACTGTCGGACGTGAGTTATCGGGTCTTAAGCCGAATTTGCATCCGGGCATTGGGGCGAAGTGGACAACGATCATCGCAATATAAACCGGCCGAGAGGAGGGTTCATTGTAATGCAACGAATCCGCACACACTTGGTGCGACCGCAATCGATTCTGCGGTGCCGAGTAAGTAATATTATTGTCGGTAATGTAATCAGCGGATTGCCGGTAATCACGGTGCACGCCCGTAATTGTGATTGATAGTGCATGGACGGCCAATCATTTGCACAACGTTATTATCTATTAGTCGGATATATTTGTTTCCGTACGCCGTCGGAACCCAATCATCCGTTTGCCCCCGTCGACAGAACCGTATCAGAAAATCCGGTTAGATAATCGGCTCGCGTGTCCCAAAGCCTCTTTTTATTTTCGTAACAATTGAGGAGGTGCCAAAGCGTTATGCATCATTACGATTCCAAGTTGGCAACAATTTCAAAGTGGCTAAAATTAAAACTAAATGTTCACTCAATTAATTATCGCCTTTTTACTCGAAACCTTTCAAACTCTTCGGCTATTTAAAAATCGATCGAGTTTCTATATCATATAAAAAGGCTCGAATGTGGGATCGGCCGTATCGTAAAAGCCCACAAGTTTGACGCGAAATCAAACATGTCTCACGTCTTGTGTGTGCTGGTTCGGTTATGGATCGCCGTCAAATTGCAGGGATGATTTTCACAGGGCGAAGTGAGAAAGTATTATTAGGGGCGGTTTCGCAGGGAACGAGGGCAGAATCTGCAATTTGATAGTCAGTTACAATCTTCGCCTGATCCCTCAACCGCATTTATTTAATAACAAGAGGGCTGAAAATTGAGCTTTTCGGTTCAATAAAACGTCCGTCATCATGCATGTTTGAAATCCATCCGCTCATCCTTGCCAGACTTTAATCATAAACCGTAATACGCGAATCCATAATGTCTTATATAAATGGAATCGAGCTTTTGTCATTCCGTTATAACTTTGCGCTTTTGCTCGTGTGCACGGTGAAGGGTATTTCCATTATTTTTATTTTCAATTCGAACCCAGTATTGTTTGCCCCCGTACCTGGGAGCTACAACTTTTTTATTGATTGTCGGCACTTTTATTCTCGCTCCCTCCCCCGCGCCGCTTTATGAAGGTAATAACTCATCGGGTTTTGATTTCGGAGCGAGTCTTACCCCCCGAGCCCGGAGACGACTAACGAATAACGTTTATAATGGCGAATTATTACAATTCCATCGAAATAAATTTCGGCGCGAGAACGCGAGAAACCCGGCGACCGAATGAAGAAATAAAGAAAAAGGGAGGAAGAGGGTAATGGACGAACCCGGAGAGATAACCGCGGGGATCTGATAAGATTTGTGTCGAGTTATAATTCCGCAGAGAGGGTGGGGGCGAAACTCGGTTAAGTACGGTGAACGTTGGAGGACGGAACGTGACGCGATTTACTATCCCTTTAAATAACGTTATTACGGGAAAACAATATCACTTGGTAAACTCGAATTTTCACAGAGTGGCCGCACCCTCCGTATCGCCGTCATACACACGCTAGTTATTATAATAACCCCCGCCTATGATAATCATTCATAGGCACGACGGCCGTAATGAGACAGACGTTTTCGGCCTTTTTTTATTACGCAATTTGCATCGATACACCCCGGAGGGCTCGCAATTTCGCCCCCTCAAATTGGCTCATCATCGGCGGCGCCGACTGAAATATCCGATCGATTCGCCCCACTAATCTATTTTCTCGACTTTTCTTTTGCAGTATTATGAAATGTCTTATGGCCTTAACGTGGAAATGCATAAACAGGTAAGGATGTTGTCGGTTATTTCGAGTGGCGCGTATTCGCTAATAGAGTAATTCTGTTTTGGTTTTCAAGACTGAAATTGCAAAACGCTTAAACGCTATTATCGCCCAAGTGCTCCCATTTTTGGCCCAAGAACATCAACAGCAAGTCGCGACTGCGGTGGAGAGGGCGAAGCAGGTCACGATGACGGAACTAAACGCAATCATAGGGGTGAGTACTCTCGAAACAGTTCACCCTAGTTTGTTTTCGTCTTGTTTTGTTACGGTTTTTTACCATTATTCTAGTTACATAGGAGCAGTGCGACTACTTATATGTTTACGAATTTCCTAGCTATTCTAATAACGAGTGTATAATAGTTTCCCTAAATTGTAGCACATTATTTCTTGATTTTGACCAATTTGCATGCGCTCGTCTTTTCTCCTTTTAATCGAACGAAACTCTTGATCACAGCTTTGTAATCGAAGTAAAAGCTGGGATTTATTCTAAAAAAAAAAACGAAAACGATATAAGTAGTAAGTACTAAGCCATAATTTCTTTCACCCTATTAATTCGTTCATTTAATTGGGTTGTGTGCGTACACTCTGGTGTTGGTTTATATGGTTTTAATTTGTGCGTTGTTGTTTGCAGCAACAACAACAACAAGGTCTTCAACAATTGCTTGTAAGTAGTTCTTATTAGCGTATTATACCTACTTTTATTTGATTTAGAAACAACCAGATCCCTAATTTATAATAATAATAATAATAATAATAATAATGAGTGTAAAAGTGAGTGGGAGTATCTTTTGGCGTTATCCTTTATTAAAATCTTGCATGGGCATGTAAATTTCGCCGCCACTGGGGACGAAAATAAATAAGTGGCAGGTAAATTCGCAGCGGGAGAACGAACGAAATCTCGGCCGCAATCTCGCGGTTCGTTCGATATAATAAGACTTGTGTGTACCTGGTGTTTTTTTTTCGTTTGTCCCATTTCGGCTCTAAGTGTTTGTGGGTTTTGATACGATGGGGTTTTTTAGCAACAGATCCACGCGCAGCAGCTGCCCCACGGCGCCCACGGGCCCGGGCTGCCGATGGGCCCCCATCCGGGGCTGCCCGGGATGGGGCCGGCGGCCGGCCTGCTCGGCTTCGGCGCCGGCCTGGGGGCGGCGGTGCCCGGGGCGCCCGGGGGCCCCCACGCGTCCGTCGGCGGGGCCGGCACCCATCCGCTACTCAAGCCCGCCGATCTTCACTCCAGGGAACCGGTCGAGATCAAGGGGCCGGGGTCCGCAAACGCAGAGGAAAGACTGGTAAATATGCACGGATTTCGGATTTCGACTTTCGACTTTCGACCCACGGCTTGAATGAACGGAAGGAAATTGGGTGCGATTGTAGATTGAGAATGAGCTGCCACGAATCTGAATTTTCCGCTTTGACTTGACTCGGTTTCATGTTTGAAACTCCGGTTACGAACGAGTAATTGTCACGAAAGGGTACCTTTATTCCCGGGAAAACCGTTAAATTGTTCAACTATTAATGGTTGATTTCAAAAAGCTGATTCCTGCAAGTCAGCTCGGAAAAATATCTGATTTTCTAATAACCAACCAATGGTAAAGTGAACACTGTGATGAGGGAATGTTTTATTCAACCATACCTTTAATTGGTAACGGACAATCGATAGATTTGTTTGTCTCAAGACTTCGTTTCTTTGAAATGAAAATATTTGTGTGAAACAAAAATATGTATAAGAATGCTTAATTAGTTCAAATTGATATTTTCTTCTCAAAGAAGAGTGTAGTAAGACAAATTTGTCGATTCTCCATGTAGCCAAATAAACGTATGGTTCAATCAAACAGTCTGTTTTCCTGTGAAAGGTATTTCATAATTAAATGAGGAGTTGCTTTTTCGGAAATACTCATGCAATCTGGTTTAGAAAGATTAATTTTCCATTAAGTTTTTGCGGGAGACTATTACTTACGAAAAGAGACTTCATTCCCAAGAACCCATGAAATTTTGAATCTATAGGTTCCAAATTTCAAAACGGACTTATTTTGAGACTGATGGAATAGATAATTTCACCAAATGAATACTTGAATAAATACTTATACGAATTTTGTTTGCTAACCATGGTACAGTGAAAGATATTTTCAATTAATATGAAGATTTACTTTTTCTTTTGAGGAAATTTGATTTAAGCTGATAAATTTGATTTCTTATAAGTTTTTCTCATGACATTTTGATTCCCACAATAAGTGATGGCAAATTGCAAAATGAGACTTACATAAAACTCATACAGCTATTTGCTCCAAATCAATAAATACCTATGCGAATTCTGAATAAATATGATCATAAAGAAAGACATCACTTTCAAGTAATGACTTTTTCGAAAGTATTCCGTAGCTAATGAGCAACGTACGAAAAAAGTTGTCTAGAAGACTAGTTTGAATTTAAAAATCCAATTAGGACCAAATCGTTTACTGTTTCATTATCATAAATGGTGAAAATTTCGATAGAACTTACCAGAATCTCTGAGTTTTACAATTTTGAATTGTAAAGACAACCAGGAAAACCATTTTAGTTCAACAACTTGATTAAAATCTACCGTGACTTAGGTAAAACAAAAATTTGAAATCTTACACTTTTGGGTGAAAAACTTGTTAAATCAGTAAACATTGTGTTTCTGATGGGATGGGGTTTTCCATCACAATACTCCCTGATTTTCTATTGACATCAAACCTAAAATACATATCTCAGATGATGAACTTTATGTCAAGAAAATACGTTTAGTCAACGTTATGAATGATTAGAAAGTTTGCTATTTGGAAGTTCGCGGATGCAGATATTGATGTTCGAATGTGGAATCCGGCGATTGTTCCGAGACTAGGCGTCTCGACGAGTATTTTTTCGAATAAAATATTTAGCTGAGGTTGCTGTATCGATCGTTTTCGGCGAGAGTGTTGCCATTTAAAAGCCGACAGCTCTGCCGAGTTTTTGTGGAATTCGGGACGGTTTTGGTTGGAGAGGAGAGAGATTGGTATTCAATATGATCTCGGGAAGATTGCGACGGGAAATTTATTAATAACGTCTAGAGTGGAAAGAGCGAGAAAGAGAGAGAGCGCGCGAACTCCCGGAGAAAGAGCCGACCCGGAGAGTGTATACACTATACGCGCCATAGTGCTCCGGTGGCGTTATTATATCTTCTGCCCCCGGAATACATTTGTTTCTTTGTTTCAGAATTCTGTTTCTCCAGGCGACCGAGATAAATACAGATCGAGATCGCCGCCAGACGTGGAACAGGACGTCAAGAGACGGAAAGAAGATAAATTGGGTCATGTGAGTAACAGCAACATCGTTTTTCCCTTGATGCGGCGCTCTACTCGCCCGCAATATCAATCGGCCCAAAGTTCCCCGGTCGCTCAACTTTCGCCGCGGCCGAGCCGAAAGGAATCCGCAACGAATTGGGCCGATTCCCTGATCATTGTTCCCGACGACCACATTGTAAAGTGACACTTTCCCGAAGCCCACTTTGTAAAGTGTCACTTTCCATAACAATCGAGGTGGCTGAAAAGTCACTCATTTCAAAACTGTTACGTAATATATCTTGTGATTTCATTACCGCACAAGTCCATAAATTTTACTAAATCTAAGCATAAAACCGATTTCAAATCATTAGATATCATTTTTACTGTTGCTTCAAATCATTAAATAGTGTGTGATTTAGCATTTTTATCAATTTAGGGATTTTTATTTTCATGAAAATTAAGGTTGGCAATTCCAAACTTCCTAATTAATTATGACAGTTGAATTTTTTCTTCTTTTTGTGTATTAACGAATTTTTGCAATTGCTGTTAAAGTGATATGTGGTCGTCGAGAAAATAGTGTATACAACTTGCCATAAAGTTTTATTTTGCGCTCGTGCGAAATGTTACATTTCCCTGACACGTTGTATAATGTAGATGACAATCGAGTTGGTCAGAACGTTACGCATTTCTCAACTTTTACGTAATGTATCTGGTTATTATACATTACGGTACTTGATGGTTTCATTACGCAGGGGCCCATTTTTATTGTTATTCGTTTATGTTTATCTCTTGGTTGATTATTATCGTTTGATATTGTAATATTTTGCATTCTTTAACAAATTGAATTGAAAATGAATTACTGCCTTTGTCAATTTTTTTTCTATACTTTATCTATGTAAGTTTTCGCATGTAATTTTGGTGTTAAATCATCGTGGACGTCGAGGAAATAGTGGTACACAACTGCTCACAGAAAAACTTTCTTTCGCCGGTTCCTGAGTAATAATCCTTTCCGACCACCACATTGTAAAGTGACACTTTTCGTAACTATTAAAGTGACTGAAACATTCATATCCAAAGTGTTATGTAATGGATCTGGTAATTTCATTACGCACGGATCCATATTTTTATCGACTAATTTCAGCAAATCTAAGCATGAAAACAGATTTCAAATGTTACAATAATCATTTTTATTGTTCATGTTGATCTGTTAGGTATGACTTAAGTTGTAGAATTTCGGAGTTTTTCTACTATTTCTTATTTTTATTTTTTATAAATTTAGAGACTTCTCAAGTTAAAAATTAATTAGGTGAATTTTCAATTTCATTTCTACCTATTTTACTTTGCGATTTTTTCAAGTAAATTTTGATGTTGAATTGTTGTGGTTGTCGGGAAAATAGTGTACACAACTTGCAGGAAAGATTCTTGACCGTGTATAATAGTCACGATAATTCCACTCTCGCGAAAAAAGGCACTGTCCTGGTTGGTTCTGTCAGATTATTATAAGAGTGGCGTGCATGCGGATGAGTTTATCGTCCTGATTTATTAAGAGGTTCGGGGTTCGGTCGGGGGAGAACCGTGTCGATGACAAAGTGTCGGCCATGTTTTGTGCGCGGATCATCAACTGATAAAGCTTAGGGGTTATAAATAAATGACGATTCTCGCCCCGAGGTGTTCTCCTCCCTTCCGCACAACGGAGGCGTCTCTCGGTTTCGGTTCGGCGTCGCGGCGTTACGTTTTATGAAATTGCTTCGACGGAATTATATTATATGAGAGAGGAGAGAGAGAGAGCTTTTAATACCTCCGCCGGTATTATTTGTTCTTCTCTGTGTCTAATTTCTTTTGCTTCTCGTCGTCGTCTCATCTCATCATCCCATTTTCCGCCGCCTCTTATTATTTGGCGCGCCGCGTCCCGGACGAGATGAGAAAACGAAGAAAAGAGGACGGAAAAAGGATAATTAGCATAATCGATGCGCCGATTTCGCAAGCTCATCGCGAGCATAAGAAGACCCGGTCCGACCTTCTTTAAGCTCCGAGTAGTCTCTTTAAAAGTTTACGTTCGACCGGTTTAATGCCTGTACTTGAAAGACACCAGCTGAAACTCGTGTCCGCTCTCTGTGTATGTGTGGTAGGTTAGATTAGGGGTGTGTTGGGAATCCGCCGTGAAGCCGTGAAAAATTGATTCCATCAAAATTGACTGATTGATTAATGGTATATACGGTCTTTTTGTATAGACATATTTTTTCCAGTTTCGCTCCAGGCGGCTCTGAGCTGGATGTCTCCCATAAAGGGTACACTATTTCATCGTTAACACTGCACCATTTTCAAATAAGCAGTAAATAACTCTTGAAAGTTTGGCCGAATGATGAAATTGAAGAAAAATTGCTGAAAATTCGACACTCATCAGAAATCTGCCAGTGTTTTCTTAAATTTTATTAACAATTCATCATAGTCGGTAGTCATTTTCCAGAAATTTGCCAAATACTTAATGTCGTGATCAATGTTTTCCTAAAAGTTTCTGAAATTAATTGAAAACTTACCAAATTTGCTGTTCATTTGGAAAATCTACTCGTCAACTTCATGAATTTCATAAAAAAATTACCATCCATTGCTGGTAATTTTCAAGATATTATTTGTTGATAATGTTTTCTAAAATTTAAAAAAATTCAGCAAAAATTCACCAAATTTACCATTTTGAAATATCTTCTAATGTCTGTATATCGAATTATGCATCTTATTGTCATTCATTTTGCCAGGAATTTCCTGATTTTCGTGAAAAATTTCCAAATACCAAATTCACCCTACATCTACTTCTAATGTACGTATAGGTACCTATTTATCATTTATGTTGTGAAAGATGTCTTGAATTTCGTCCGAACTTGACTATAGGTAATCGCTAGTTATAGTTTCCGATAAATTCGCCAATTTGTTAAAGAACATTCCTAAAACGCATTGAAACTCATCTGGGTACTTAAATCTTACGAAATTTACCATAAATTTGGAAAGTTTACTGATACCTGTATGCATCTTGCCGATTTTGCCGAAAAAAAAATCATTGAATTTCGTTGAATAATTACAGAAATTGTTGAAAGTTAAAAGGCATTCTTTTCCTTGCAAGTCAGCTGTCAATAGTTTCTCCAGAGGGTACCCAAAAAAATGCCAAAAACTATCCCAAATGTCTGAACTTCACAAAAATTTATCGAGATTGCCAGATTAGATTCCAGAAATTTGCCAAATATGGATTTTCCTAAATTCCGTAAATTTAGTCAATTTGAATAGAAATTTACCGTACGCATTAGAAAGATTTTGTCAAATCCCCAAAAATTTACAAATCCACTGGCACAGCAAATTCGTCAAGCACTGTAACCCTTCCTTATACAAAAATTGTAATATTTATAGAAAGCCGGTGCGAAAGAGAATCCAATTTTCTGAAGGGTTTCCCATCATCAGAGCGCACAAAGAGAGCGAGAGAGCACCCGCAGTCGCGATCTCGATCCCTCCAGTATTTCGCCGTGTACCGAGTGTCGGATAGATAGTTCTGAAAGTCCAACAGATCGATCTTTAATTTACTGCGATGGTGCAGTTGTTGTAACGAGCTCTCGAAGCCATATAAGAACTCCCATCTCGGGAACTTCTCACACAGGTACCGGGAAAAAAGAGGTGATTGAAAATCGCATTTCTCACTTCCACGGTAGCCCGCGACACCCGCGAGAGGGCGCAAAGAGGATCTCTCACTCAAACGACTACACGTTCACCCCGTTTACCTAATAATCCCAAACCGAGAGCCTTATTGATCAGCGCCGATTGTTTACCGACGCCGGGCGTCTCCATTAAACGTCGTCGTCGCGTATTAGATCGAGGCGGGCGGTGGGTCGGTTTATAAGATGGTCGCCCGGTTTATACAATCGCAGTAATGGGGGATTATTTTTGCGGAACGGCAAACAAACGGGGAGCGCGAAGGGGGATAAATGATTGCGTCCGGAACGAGCGGGATTGATGACGGGGGCGGGGGCGGTCGGGGGTGTCGTAAAGGAGATATTACACACAAAAGCGCCATCAAATTTTATTCAGATTGTGATTTATGGGTAAACAGTGACATCCAGTTCTTTGTCTTCCGTATGCGTTTCGTTTCGAGTTCGCCCCCCGACCGGGACGCGCGTACGGAAAGACCGGCGCTAAATATATCGCCCGCTCGCATGACGAATCGCTATTAGAGGTATCCATCATTCACCATTACCGCGCTGTGTAGGAACGATTCGCGTTCGAAGGAAAATCCTCACTCGATATTTCAGGTCGGGAGAGTCCGAAAAGTGACGTGTACGAAACACGGGTTATCAGGCGATTTACATGCCGCTTTCGGTCTTTGACTTATGCGGTGCCCGTACATAACGAAATACACGGCGCTCGCGTATAAAGTAGGTGATGGAGTGCAGACAACAATGGCTCATTCGGAATTGAAGCCCTCCTCTCTCTCTCTCGGCTCTGCGAAAGTCGTCGCTTTTTACGAAACACGTGGGTTGGTTGAGGTGCACATCCGGAAGCCTCTCTCGCAAGAAGTGTGAGATAATCGTGCGAGTGCACAAGTTCCGTGGGCCGTGACGTGCACGGCCTTTTAATTATGGAAATGCCCGTCATCTCGTAGGTTCAACGGTACGACTTCGCCACGTGAAAAGTCGTTCCGGAATCGGCGGCCCGTGAACCGATCGGGTGCTCGCATTTCGATATTTTTGACGTTTGGAGGTGAGGAGTTTCCGGTCAACTGTCAAATGGTCCAGTGGCGGAGGAGCCTAATTTCATTAAAAATCGGTTTTATTCTGTATTGTCAAAGATTTTGTATGACCATTAAAACGGTCCAATATTGAACGCTGGTTGCTAATTTTAGAGCCGTTCATTTTGGTCTATTCCAAATAATTCTTTGAAAACCGCTGGCAACAGTGTCACATGTTCAATATTGAATTAGAAGTAGGCAAGTGCTTCCGTGACCTGCCAGGAAATTGAAAAATAAATTCAATCGATTGAACTAGAATTTTATATAAACAATTATAAAACAAAATATGTATAGTAAATATCAAGACGGATTCAACAGTTATTCTAAGAACACGATGATCCTTGATTCATTTGCACTGTTCAATATTGAACAGTTTCCATGGTCATATTGAGGGGCATACATAATGAGCCTGAAGATCACTTGTAATCCATCAATTCGTCTTGTTGTACAGACCTAAAACCGTTTGGGAATAGTAAGAAAAGAGTTGAAATGTGAGAAATTTAGGATGTGTGACTGAATTAGTAGATGTATGGTCCTGAGAAACATAAGTTTTTCACCTCGGAGGATATCATTATGCCAGTACATTGGGTCAAAACTAGTCAAAATATCTTGGGAAATATTCTTTATGACCTTGAAATGTGTACATGTGGAAAAACCGGGAAAACCGCAGGAATCCAGGCTGAAACCGTTCGGATATTGTCGAGTAATAGGACTGAGAAGAAGGATTCACTGTTTTTTACAGTTTACACAACAATTCACTGAATTTGACTAAATTGGCTCAAAACTAGTCAAAACAACTTTGGGAAATATTCTTCATAATCTCAAATTGTTGTACTAGTTGGGAAACCCAAAAAAAACACAGGAATCCATTTAAAACCGTTCGGGAATAGTAGAAAAAATTGAAATGTGGGAAATTTGGGATATGTGACGTGACTGAATTAGCGTATGGGGCGGAGAAAATGGATAGGTTGTAGGGATAAACACAAGTTTTTTTATATGAACAATTCGGTCAATTTGACTATTTCTGCCTGTGAACCTGTTCAAAATGATCCAAAATCTCATCGATCTCATCTATGAATTCTTTTATCGTCGCCGCCGCCACTGCACTATTTGACAGTTGGCCGGAAACTATACCTCCAGAAACGTCAAAATATCGGCAACTTTACTGCAAGTACCCAATGAAATACGCGCATATCCGTTCGGTTTGTTATGGTTTCGCAAATTCTCATAATAACTCACGATAACGATGGTGGCGATTTTGGAAAATTGTGTGAATTATTGTAGGTGCGTGATCGGGTCCTTTACGTCGGCGTGACGGTACCGGCGGTGTTTATTTGTCTAACCCGGCGAGATTTATTGATTTTTGTCGGCGTTAAGTTTTGATTTTCCTTTAATTCCATCTGGCACGGGCGGTAATTATTTGTACTGGTTCGAAATGCGCGGTGGCGGCCGCAGCATAGCACGGCCAGGACTCGGCTGTTTGTTTAATTCCATTTTCATTGATGTAACTCGCCGGTGTTTATTTTTCCATGTCGCGTTCGGTGGAGCGATCGTTCATTTCGACACCCCAAACTGAATGAATAAAGGTGAGCCTTTAATTTCGGCCAGGTGCGTATACAGTGCTAATTCCGTTCGGATTAAACGGCCGAGAAGTTCTCGCCATTATTCTTCGTGCGGGTCTTCATCCGTGAACGCCTCGAGATTTTACCGTATTATCGTCGTTGTTGTTGAATAAGCGCGAGAACAATGCCCACACACCGGTTTCTCGGCGAAATAATAAAATCGGCGCGCAATTTTCTAATGGGCGCGATGGAAATCGTGACTTTATCCCACTAATCTCCCGAGCATCGAGCGAAACTTTCGCATAATATTATAATAGTATTTTAATGGGATTTAAAAGTATCGGAACCTGTTTGATGGGTGCGCAGCAAATTGATATTTAGGCACGACATTTGCCCGTACACTTTGGCCCCGTATAGACGTTTTTTATTGGCCGTTAAACTCGTTAACTGTCGTGCTGGGAAGTTCGGTAAATAATAAAAAAGCCGATAAGGCGTCGTTCTCTGATCGATTTCTATTTCATAATTCCACACTCATTACTGGCGATATCGCATTTAGATTCCGATCGATTATTTACGACGACAATGAGAGCACCTATACGTGAATTATCAGAGTCGGAAAAGTGCCGTTTGAATAAATTACCACCGAACGATAGAAAAATCGATTATTAATACGTTTAATGGAACTGTTTCTGTATTAATGAATGTATTTCATAAATAAATTGTGTACGATATATGTAATTAATGCTTCCGCCCTATATTATTTCCATATGTATAGCTATAATGAGTGAAATAATCCCATTAGAAATTGCCAAAAATACTTGGAATGGAGCCTTTGAACTGACTTTTAAATTTTGATTGCAGGAGAGCGACGGGGAGAAAAGCGACCAAGATCTCGTAGTCGACGTAGCAAATGAAGTAATTATTCATCTCGAAATGTAAAATAATGATGAATTAAACTGGAAATGTTGCTTTCAGGAAGCCGCGTCACCTCACACAAACGGAGATCACGTGCCATTAAGCAATTCCGGTGAAATTAGAGAAAACGGTAGCACTAACGGTGATAAAATTAAAGTCGAGAGGCCGCCCAGCAGAAGCGGCTCGTCCTCGTCCAGGAGCACACCTTCCCTGAAAAGTAAAGATGTAAGACTAGTCACACTGTCATTCATTCCGAAATAGCTTGTTTTGAAAGTGCTCTCGAGATGGATCTTATTTGAATTCGAGTGAAACAAGATTACGAGTTTTGGTGGATGTTTTCAATAAAACCTCACGATAATGTCGAATAATTTTTACGGCAGCGTCTGCGTGATGCTGGCATAATTCAAATTCAATGGTAATTTTATGCCGTCACCTGAGTCTCACGACTGTGCATTGCCATCTACAATACTTGGAGTCTTTTATTATACGTTTATTATTTCACCCATGTGTATCTCTTTGTGGGTTGACTTGAAAATGCGAGCGAAAACAAGCCATTGTAAATTAGGTCTCACTTAATAAATCCACGACCATTATTAATTTCATTCGTTCCACCTATTTGTTACTTATTTATTTATCTTAAAGCACATTTTAAATTTTGCTCATATTTTTTCCGCGTGGAAAACTTATCGGAGTTGATGTATTGGGGATGTTGCAGGAAAAACCCCTGACGCCCGGCTCAAAGAACCGGTCTACTACCCCGAATCAGGGGGCGAATCCAGGTGTGAGCCCCAAAGTGGGTCTAGGGCAGTATCCCCCGTACGCCATGGGCGCAGCCCGAGCTGCTGAGCACCTCAGCCCTTATAATAACGTCAACCCTTCGCCCTACGGAAGACCGCCCATGATGGGCTACGATGGCCACCCCCATTCGAGAACCCCCGGCCTGACCACGAACGGCCTCAGTTCGATTCCTGGAGGAAAACCGTACGATTTCGTCTAAAAACGAGGGTTGAACACTCAAATTTATATTCACCACCTTACATTTACCGCATTTGTGGCATTTACCGACGTTCGCTAGACATTAACGAATATTTAC
Organism: Salpingus planirostris; assembly: GCA_949788335.1. NCBI lineage: Eukaryota > Metazoa > Arthropoda > Insecta > Coleoptera > Salpingidae > Salpingus > Salpingus planirostris. The sequence goes on along the minus strand of OX460920.1, from coordinate 4,318,859 downwards.
CACATTTTCCTTGACATTTACCACACGTTACTGGACGTATTACCAGCGGTAATAAACTTCTGCTCATTAACTGGAGATTTATCACACTAGGGCGGTGTTTTCACTTCTAGTTGAGTTTATATGGAATTTGAATAGCTTGGTTACGATTATTAAGTATGAAAATCAACAAATCTGCAGGCAAACTTTAACTGGAAGATGTGAAAAAGCGGCCCAATATTTCAGGCGCGGTTTAACGAAACATGTTTATTTGAAATTTGGTTGATTTTCATTGTTACAACAGTCGTTATTGTCGAAATTAACCTCCAGTTAGCTTGGTTTAAACCTCAATTGAAATACTGGTCCTTGAATCCAATCTTTAAATCCTTCAGTTAAAGCACAGTTTAAACTGAGGTTAAAGGTAGTAGAATTTATTGGTTTTCATTGTATCAATTGTAAGTTAGGTATTTACTATTAACCTGCCAGAACTTAAACTAGAAGTGAAAAGATCGGCCCTTATTAGTATACAGAGTGTCCCCGCATAGACGGATAGAGGATTTTTTCAATTTTGATTCCTTGGAAAAATTTGCTGATGATGAAGAAACGTGCCAGCAAACTCCTAGAATTGGTTTGGTTTTGACTATAATTGCAACGGTTGATCGGATTTCAATTTTCAGATAGAAATATGAGCTAATCACAAAATAGATGGAACAAGTCCACATTTTGCAATAAAACTAGTTGAACTAGAATAAAAAATTCCGTTTTAATTACAGTCAGTTGAAAGGGAAACCGTTCTAGGAGTTTGAAAGCAGTTTTTATCAAAAAAAAATGTACGATTCAGGCTTTGATAAAGCTGATTCGGAAACATACTGTAGCCCGTTATCAGATTTACTGGATTTTCTGTAATATTTTCATTCCATTTGAACATAAATTACTTTGCTGAAAGATTAGATTTTAGTGTTTATTTAAAGTGGTCAACCCTTCGTTTGAGTAATTTTTTTGTGAAAATTGGTAACTTTGTTTTTTTGTAGGGCCTATTCGTTTCACATGAACGGTGAAGGGCAGTTGCAGCCCGTGCCCTTTCCGTCGGACGCCCTGATCGGTCCCGGCATCCCCCGCCACGCGAGACAGATCAACACCCTGAACCACGGCGAAGTCGTCTGCGCAGTTACCATTTCCAATCCCACCAAATACGTGTACACCGGAGGAAAGGGCTGTGTGAAAGTCTGGGACATCAGCCAGCCCGGATCCAAAACGCCCGTCTCGCAACTCGACTGCTTGGTAATTAAATTTCCACTATGCGCGGCCCTCTCCTCTATTTTAAATTAACGTCGTAAAAATTCAATGCGCAAAATGTAGGGACGGATAATTAACCGTTCAACGGGCGAAATGCTGCGATGGTGATTATGATGATGATGACGCCGACGGTAACGTTTATCTGGAGGATGAAAACATGAAATTTTAACCGGGCGCTCTTTGGGGAACTAATGGAAAATGTAGCAGTTAAACGTAATAATATGCGCATGTGGAGACTTCTTTTGCAGTTGAAATAGTCTCGACTAGTTTTTGTACTGAACACAAAGGAGTGAATTGTGTGTAAATTATTAAAATACCTACAAGTTTTACAGTTATTGGAGAGACAATAATTTTTTTCAACTATTTTTGAAAGTAGTGAAAACAAAACTAATGACACCTTCTATACAAATCTGATGATGGTGTTCCAGTTTTACATTTCAATACATACTCGACAATGTATAAAGTTACGAGTATAAGAGGACAAATAGACAATATTATATAGGGTAACACCCTCATCAATAGTAGGCAAGTAGTAGTTGGCAAGTTTTCAGCGGTAAATTTGGAATTAGTTGGAGCTTGGAGCTGAAGTCATGAAATTAGGGCACATCAACTATATTACCTACATTTCATTGATTTTTAATCGGTAAAACCTACTAAACGGACATGTTTCTTGTATCAATAAGGCAGTAGAAAAATATTTAAGTATCCTTTTATTTTATTCAAATCGGCCAAATAATAATAGCACGTTCAATGAGGTCATTTTGAATAATACATAGATCCAATACAGTTTATTACTTACGAATACTTAGTGTTGTTAAATAACAAGTAATTTATGAATCAGTAATTTATTGTAATATTACCGGTTACTTTTGGTAGTTTTATGGTAATTTTAGTATACATATTTCTTGAACAATGGTCAATTTTTTATTTGTCAATATATCGGGATAATAGGCAATAATAACAGTTATAATCATTCAAAGATACAGTTGGCATCATTTAAATTCTTCATAAGTAAGGGAAGGCTATATGGACATCATTCTGTCTCAACTGAAAACATTTAATGATAGAGACAGAACGATTATCATAGCTCTTTATGAAGAATTTAAATAATGTCTTCGTATAATCACAATCGCGAAACCTCGCTATATCGAAAACACATAATCGTGAAGACCTACAAACACCGATTACTGCTAGTTACAGCATAGGGACTGATTAATAATGAACATAAGGAGTGCTCGGTTCTGCTCGATTATGTAATTATGTTCATTCTTAATCAGCCCTACATCAGCTTTATTATAGCTGCCAGTTTCGTGCCCTTCCGTAATTATACGTTTGCAGGTAATAGGTACTACAGTCAGGAACAAACGCAAAATACTGGCATAAATGACCCAAATTTCGATTTTTCTAGTTGACACGTCCAAGTTTTACATCATTTCAAACTACCTAGGTTCTGTTAGTTCTAACTAACAAACCATTCTGCAAACATCCATATCATCATTTCATCAGGTTTGTTCGTGCACACAAATACGCACCGGTTTGCAACCTGTCACTGAACTGTTTTCGGATAGTGCGCAGAATCGACCTAGGATAAGTTTGTGATCGGTCAGAAAGTGGACAAAGTTGCACTGACTACTTGAACAGTTTGCAAACAGTTAGAAGCTAATTTTCTGCAAGAACACCAGACCGTCAGTCAAAAAGTGGTCAGAAAACAGTTCCTGTCTTTGCTAGATCTGCTCCAATTTAAGCTTGAGCGCATACGTCGTACTTTGTGGGCCGGTCCAAACTGTTGCACGAACAAACCTAGTGGATCATGTCCTCCATAATTTTCGTGTAGGAAAAAATCCGCTTATTGACAGGCTTAAGGGGAAACACCTCGCATTCGAGATTTTTTTGTGATTATTTGAGGACCGTTTCTTCATAAATTCGCACTGTACCACGCTGTCCGATCTCTTAAGCTTCCAGAGCTCTAAAATATCATGAAAAGTTGTATAATGAAGACACAGTTCTGTTTCGCATGAAATTGGTGTTTCACAATGTTTTTGAATGAGGTTTTTCGAAAACCCATCTTCAGATAGGGGTTTTTCACTTTTAAGCAAAAACGGCTTAAATCCCTTGAAGCCGAATCAAAGAATCGATTTAATCATTTCGTGTCCTTTCCAGCAAAGGGACAACTACATCAGATCCGTGAAGCTGTTGCCGGACGGCCGGACGCTGATAGTGGGCGGCGAGGCCAGCAACCTGTCAATTTGGGACCTGGCCAGCCCGACGCCCCGCATCAAGGCCGAACTGACGTCCAGCGCGCCCGCGTGCTACGCCCTCGCCATCAGCCCCGACTCGAAAGTGTGCTTCAGTTGTTGTTCGGACGGTAACATCGCGGTGTGGGACCTGCACAACCAGACGCTAGTGCGACAGTTCCAGGGGCACACGGACGGCGCCTCGTGCATAGACATTTCCTCGGACGGCACCAAGCTGTGGACGGGCGGTCTGGACAACACCGTGCGCAGCTGGGACCTGCGCGAGGGCAAGCAGCTCCAGCAGCACGACTTCAGCTCCCAAATCTTCTCGCTGGGCTACTGCCCGACAGGGGAATGGCTCGCGGTCGGCATGGAGAACTCGCACGTCGAGGTGCTGCACGCCCTCAAGCCGGACAAGTACCAGCTGCATCTGCACGAGAGTTGTGTTCTTAGTTTAAGGTTCGCCACTTGCGGCAAGTGGTTCGTCTCGACCGGCAAAGACAACTTGCTGAACGCGTGGCGAACGCCCTATGGAGCCAGCATATTCCAGGTATTGTAGAATAATCTCATTGTGGAGGTAACCAATAAACATTGGCGGAGCATCGTTGAGTCTACTTTGGCGTCAAAATGATGATTGGGTACTTGCAGTTGCCGATATTATTTCCACGTTTCTGGAAGTGAATAGTTTCCGGTGAACTGTCAAGTGGCTCAGTGGTGGCGGCGTTAAAAAATTTATTCCTGAGTTTGTAGGTTTGTCTTCAACTTCAAAGGTAGAAGTAGTTGAATTGAGTGAATTACGTATTTCTAGACGTTCTCATAGCTGATTAAGAACACAAAGTTTCGAAAGTTCTCATATAACTTCTCAAAACTCTGATCATTTTTAAACAAAGATTGGAAAATGGAAATGGGAATTTGTCATTAAGAAGTCTGATAAATAGTACGCCTGGTGCAGCTGCTTAATCTCTTTGGATCTCTGATTGGTGATGAAATACACTTTTAATTTGTTATCATATCATCCGGTGTGACATCTTGCATTTGCCCGTACAGTGCATCCATTTTCTCAGTCATAACACTTAGCTCTAAACCTCTTTATTCAGTCACACATCCCGAATTTTCCACATTTCAACTGTATCTCCCAGGCATTTTGAGGTCACAAAGAATGTTTTACAATCTATTCAGATTAGCCAGTTTAGGCTCATACAACAACACGCTCCAATGGATAGTTTTACAAGCGTATTGGGGATACACAGGTAATTCTGGATTTTAAACTCCTTCTGATCTCATGAATTAAATGTATCGTCGTTTCTACTGGGCCATGTAATAATAGTTAACCGAAAACTCTTGGCTTCCATAAACGTCAAAAAGTACACAATAAACATAAGCAATCGATTGTGTTCGCTCGCGCATGATTAGTTTTCGAATCACCAGATGACGTCGCGTGATATCAACTCGTTAGTAGATGCGCAATAGCACGTCTGATTTTTATTTTTCTGAATGGAGTGCGAAAAGATCTCTAATTCGTGTATTTTGTCCGCAGTCTAAAGAATCTTCAAGTGTGCTGAGTTGCGACATCTCAACGGACGACAAGTACATAGTGACGGGGTCCGGAGACAAGAAAGCGACAGTGTACGAAGTGATTTATTAATCACCTGTGTAATTAATTATTGAGCCACGTCGACGCTATACGTGGCCACTTCATCAAGAGAAAGGAGCTGAAGGATTGTACCTACATCGATTAACTATTTAGTTTAAAAATAAATATTCAAATTGAACAAGACGGCAGCAGGTGAAGAGGGGCAGAGATCCCGCATGAAATATAATTATTACCGACGGAGAAAATTTTGAACTCATCATCCATCATGACAATTTTTATTGATTTCATTCGATTATTATTATAATTAATTCTACTGTAAATTATTATAAATACCTAATTGTAGGTACCACTTATTGTTAATAACGTGTTGAGTAAACAGACGTCGACATCTTCATCGTTAATTTATCTTTCAAACCATTCACAACACAAAAGATTGCTGATGCTATAAAGTTTTAATTTTTAAATGAATTATTTATTTTTGTGAAGTCTGTTTACTGAGAACGTTATTGCTACCTATGTGTGTGAATTAGATGTCTAAAAGCGGCACAAGTGATTCAATTACTACTTACAACCGATCTTTCGTTACTTTCTTGATGTTATTACAAAAAACAAAAAGATTTTACGTAGCCTATTTTTCGTAATTAAATAAAATTATATGACAACCATTCATTTTGATTTCATTGAATCTCTCGATACCTTTTAAAAAAACAAGCGGTGGATGCGAGATGCAGTTTCCGAATCTGTTTGGATGAGAATCACCACATAAGTGATCAAAGAGGTCATCATCTGGAATTAGTTTTTTTTTATTCACGAATATAATTTTGGATAGGTACTCACGTTAAAAAATGTGCTGAAATCCAAGTCGAAGAATTTACAGATGCTGATTTTGATTTCTTGATGGAGCAATTGTATGGCGAACACGTTAAGCTCTTTTTTTAAACTCATACTACTACTGCTTAGAATCAATTTAAATGAGGTGTTCTTGAATTCGTTAGCCTGAAAATGCCGCTATTTAAAAATTAATTTCGAATCTTAAATTATCTTTCACATACAGCTGCCATAAGTTCTGCCGCGTGGAAAGTTAATAAAAATGACTTGTAAGAAAAATACCAAAGGCAAGAAACAGTAAATATTTCAAATTCGATAATGTTATAACCACTTTTCACGTGTCCATAAATCTGAAGGGTTGATAATACAAACATTCCAACAATCCAATTTACAGTTTGAATTCCGTAAGTCTTGCTTCCCAACTCAGTGAGATCGAAAATGTTTCTGTAAATATTGGAAATAAAGTAGATATCTTTCGGTTTTAATTGTTCCTTTTTCATCAATAGATCTCGATTGAGGGATTGGATTATAGCGCTTGCACTACGATGAACGGTAAGATATTGGCAAGTAACCATAGTTTGTGTGAGCATTACATAAGTGCAATAAAGGCTGGCGAGAATATGTACGTAAATGCTGCGAGTTTTTTCATAATTTGCCGAAAAATATATTAAACATAAAAGACAAATGAAGAAGCATTCACTGCCCCAAAAAAAGTATCCTCTGCTTTGTAGATTTCCATAATTCAGTTTTACATTATAGCTCCGAATTGTTTGATCAAGTTGGTATAATTTCCGAAAAATTTGTAAAGTCTTCCGCTCGCACCCACTCCTCCAAATTAAATTGATTACAATCGTCGAGAGAATAGAAAGTCCCGTTACCGTAGCAATTAATGTGAGTAATAACAAATTATTCTCGAATTTTATCCCAAAATTTTGGATAAAATAGACCACCGATAACACGCCCATTATTAAATTGCTCACATTAAACAACATTATCATTAGTTTGTTTTCGTTGTATCGGCCGTTTAGCTTAATGTTATTCAACGAATATCTTGCATAACCCATGCCTTTTAAAAAATTAAAATTTATTTTTATTGTTTCTAAAATATTATTGCCAGTCATCGTGTCGGTAATAAGTGTACTTATAACGTATTTTATTTTGTGTGACTGTATATCTACCACTTTCTGCTGTGAAACTAAATGCTAATCTATTGGATCCCCGTAAATTTTTAATCAACCACTTTGTCTATTTTTTTAATCAGAGGATACTTATTACCACTTATTACCTTAATTGTCACTTATCGAATACCCACCCAGTAATGAAATTATACCGAATTACCTACTACGTTCGATTTCAGAAAGACAATTCATAAACATTTCTCTAAAATGGATATATAGCTTTCCTTCATACTTATAGCGTTAATAATTTTTTTCAGTCGAATTTGCTCAATTAATCATATTCCTATCATTTATTCACAAGAAAAAATAAAAAAAATATACGTAGGTAATTCTGATGAGTAATGAGAAACGATTCCGTGTGCCTGGATCTAATTTTTCAGGCAGATTTCTATAAGCACCTTGTCGTATATACTTTTAATGAACCCTGTATGTAATAGAAGCGTAGGTATATTTTCGATTCACTTATTTATTTCATCAACTCGGAGCGGTAGAATTATAATCAACTATCCATTTAATCGAGTCCATTTTTCCACTTACGAGTACATTAAAAATTTCTGACAAAGTACCAATCTAACCCGGTTAGCAAATTCTGAAAATGTGTCACATCCAATCTAAAAGAAGTTGCGTCTTTAGGGTTTTCCATTATTTCGAATTATGCAGCCTCTACTTAGGTTGCGTCTCTATCAAATTAAATCCACGTAATCATTCAGCAGGTTCTACCAAAATATGGAGTTTCCAGCGATTCTTACAGATTTGTTTGATTATTTTGTTTACATTTTACATGCATCGCTTACAAATCACCACTTCAAATCCAGACAGTTTACAAGCGAGGTTAATCAGATCTACATACTTGAGAAATAACAACGTGATTGTACTCTATCTTATAACATTTGTCTTTATGGAAAAACGTTTAATTAGAGTTTACAATCAACTACTTTCAATTGAGGATGATTTTAATCGATTAAGCTTGAGGTTGAATATCTCAATTTTTAAAATGGAAGTAATCTATATGGCATTTTTCCAATTTTGCTATGTAATGCAATGCCTTTATCGCATACTATATTACTGTTGGAAAAGTGACATGAACTATACTTTTTTCTATGTTGTCCACGCTCTTACTGAAATATTTGAGTTCATTTTAATCACTCGATATTGTCTGATTTTTGCGACAATGCGCAACATGTTCTGTTTAATTTTCACCAAGTTGAAAGGAATGGACGGGAAGAATGAAAAAAATGCGGAAACCATACAAAAATTCCGTAATATTTACGAGCGTTTGTCTTCGATTATCTATTTGAATAATGGGGTCCACAGCGGATTTCTGCTCTTTCTTCTGGGTGGGATGGAAGGAGCGATATCTTTGTATTTTTATTGCCTTATAATACACGAGGACCGAATTGCCAGGAGTGTGAGTTTGTTGTATGTGATCTCGACAATTATTCGAACTCTAAATCTGGCCATTTTTCCATCAATGTGCAAATATCAAGTAATATTTTCATGGAGAAAATAAGATTCTCAATACCTCAATTCAATTGCTAATGGCTTATTTAACAATTTCAGGGAACGCTTCGAAACAAGAAAATGTGTGCGATGTTGGGCACAAGATCTTGCACATTAATTCGAAATGAAGTAAGCAAATATATCCGGTTGTGAAAAACATAAATAGGTATAAAGACTATATAGTTTATTATTTATTAGATAAACACTTTGAATCTTCAACTTCTTCATGAGAATTTCAACGCTAGGGCAGGTTTTTTCGACTTGAATCTCGCCTCAATCGCCACATTTTTTGCATCATTATCAACTCATCTCGTTATGATGCTACAGATGAGAGATAAGCGAGGAGATAAGTAATTAAGAACTAAATCGCATAACTTATGGGTTTTTGTGTTAGTATATTCAAGTACAATAAGTAATCACCTAATTGAGTGTTATTTATAACAATTGTCTAATCTAGAAATTGGTTTTGTCTTCGTCGACCTCCGCCTTTTATTTATAGCGGTATAATAGAAATTATAATCAACTGAAGAGTGCACTTGGTGTGATAGATCATTACTTATTTCCTATTTGTGCCCCCTTATTATTACATATTGTATCCATCAACAAAAATGACGAACAAAAATTACAGTGCTATGAATTTAATATTATTTTTTGAAAATGGCTACAAATATTTCACTTCTTACTCTTTGAAAATTGATAAACAATAATGACTTGAGAGTGAACAAATTTTCTCGGTTATTTTGGTTTCGAATCTTTCTCATAATTTTGTCTTGGGGAATTCATATAGAAATGATTATTAATAAGATGAGAACATTGGAAAAAGACAACTCGAGCATCGTAATATCGTTGATTACTATGATAATTACGATAGAAATGAGTTTTCTAATTGCAACTTTTTTAAACGAAGTTTTTACTGTTGAGAATATAGAAAATATTTATAATTCCATTTCTTCGTTCGATAACAAAGAGATAAAATATTTCATTCATAACGAATCAAACTCGTATAAAACTAAAATTAGAATTTCCGTACATTACATTGGCACTGCAATAGTGACTGTTTCGTTGATTTATGACATGGTAGTTAATTAATATTCTTGCAGATGAGTATCTAAAAGCTCTGACGTATCTAACTGTAATTCATTCAGAATGGATCAGAACAATTATTGTTAGTAGATTCTGTACAATCTTTTACATAATAGAAAAATTGCTGGCTAAACCTCAAAAAAATGTTATTAATTGTATTACCAACGATCAAGGCACAGAAGAAAACATGTCACTTTTGAAAAAATTTGAAAAAATTCACATGGACTTATGTAGTTTAATTAACCTCCATACATCTGTTTACTCGATTCCTTTAATTATTCTAATCCCATTCAATTCTGGTATTGTGATTTATTCCACATTTTCTTTTTTCCGTAAACAGTACATTATAGGATTATCCTCATTATGGTTGACAATTTGTTGCGGCGAAAAATTATTCCAATTAATTTATTTTCCCAGTAGATGTAAATACCAGGTTTCACAATATATCTTTCCGAAATCAAGACTTATTTGATTAATACTTTTTTATTACAGGGTGTAAATGAAATGAAGAAAACTTTGTTCAAAATCGCAATCAAATGTAACGATATTCGGATAAAGAGAGAAGTAAGTATTTATTCATTTCCATTTGTCCGCATGAAATTATTAGTATGATATTTACAGCTGACGGCTCATGGTATCGAAATGATGAATAAAGAGTTGATAATTAAAGTCGCTTTTATAGAATTGCATTTTCCTTTATTGTTTGCTTGCATTTGTAGTGTAGGAACTTATAGTATGATATTGTTAATTATATTTCAGCCTCGTCTCGTAAATAATAACATGTAGTTCCCTCATTTCTCGCTGGACTCACAGTATCTTTAAAAACCAAAAATTCCTATTACATGCTCGTGCTGGTGTGGCGTAATCCCTCATAACACCGTTCGGGGCAAACCCCCCCCACCTAGCGTCATTCTTCGTTACTGTGCTGGACTACACGGACCTATTTGAGTGTTTATAAGTGAATATATCCATCATCCTTTCATCCAGTGAAATAGTGAAACATGCCAAAACATCGCAAACACCGAAAGCGTGATGCCAGTGATAGATCCAGTAGATCTTCTAGATCTTCGACTTCTTCGAGCGAAGAAATGAAGAACACGCTTAAGGCAATACAGAAGGAATTAGAGGACTTGAAGAGGACACATGGGCCACCAACAACGAAGGCGCAGATCCACCAGCAACCGTCGGAGGAGATATTAAGTGACGAATGTAAGTAAAATTTAATTAAGAAAGTGTCGATGAGACATTTCGGAGTACCCAATGAGCGTTACCACCCAGTCGACATTGAGTACGACTTCTTTAGATGCTAATGAGCGCATTCGTAAATTGTCGGTGAGACAATAATTTTAAGCGATGCTAATGAACGCATTAATCTACTCATGATAAAGGTAAATGAATACCGACCACGGAAAGTATTAAAATGACTAGTACGCTATATTTCGTGTAAAAAATGTACCTAAAACACGGCGTCTATACTCGTCCGATAGATAAATAAAACCTTTGGTTTTTACAGCCGGGAACGCGATAACGGAGCTGGAGTGCGAAGAAATCGCCGATAAATCCGAAACAGAAACCGCATTGAACGAGGATGTTCTAAATATTTTGGGGGATGATGGGATCCCCATCATCACCGCATCACCTCCACTTCAAAAGGACATTGTGACCCGGTGGACGTCAATCCTCCAAAGCGGCCTGAAGGACGAGGACCGCCAGAAGTTAGTGGGAAAATACCCCACTCCGAATAACTGCCCGTTAATCGAACCGCCAAAATTGAATAAGGAAATTGGGGTCGCACTCTCCGAATCAAACATGCGGCGTGATAAGCGCCTAATAGCGATTCAGGCGCAGGTAGGCGCCAGCTTGTCAGCTTTGGGAAAAGCTACTACCTCCTTGTTGGAAAGAGAGGAGGGGGGAGAGGACGAGATGATGATCCTGGAGTGTCTGAGCGACGCCAGCAGGCTCTTAGCGGATCTTCACCACACGGAATCGGTGGCTAGAAGGGAATTGATCTCCTTAAATATCAACAGTGAGTTGAAAACTACACTCTTGGGCACAACGGTCGATGGATGGCTGTTCGGGGACGACTTAGGCTCCCTTGTGAAGGCCACGAAAACCTTGGAGGCATCTGGGAAGGATTTGAAACAGAAGGCAATAGTCCGACCCAAAAAGACAACCAACTTAGGGCGGAGACCGGGAAACTTCCAGGGTCCATCCCGTCAAATACAGCAATCGAGCAGACAGGATGGACGAAGCCAACAGAGTCGGAACTTCAAGCAGCCCCAACGCAGCCTACAGTCATCACGACGACCACAAGAAAATCGACCAACAGGATCGGAAAACCGGTACCAGAGGAAAAACGACAAATATCGTCGGTAGACCAAGCTACATCCTCGGTGGGTAGATTATGTCATTTTATTGATAAATGGCGCGTTTTAACATCAGACAAACAGGTTTTGTCTTGGATTGTCGGGTACAAATTTCGGTTCACGCGAAAACCAATCCAAAGGGTTGCACCTAGAACGCCCAATTGGTCTTCTTCAGAACTTGGTCACATACGCGACTCAATCCAAAAGCTATTGGCAATGAAAGCCATCAAGGAAGTTCTACCCTGTAGGGGTCAATTTCTGTCAAACGTTTTTTTGTTGCCAAAAGCAGACGGATCTAGACGAATGATCCTTAACTTAAAATCATTGAATAAATATCTAGACCCTAAACACTTCAAACTCGAAGACTATAGGACAGTCGCAAAACTCGTTACACGGAACTGTTTTTTTGCCACCATAGATTTGAAAGATGCGTATTTTCTTATCCCAATAAGCAAAGACGATCGGAAGTATCTCAGATTCAGAGTGGCGGGTAGGTTATATCAATATAATTGCATGCCGTTTGGAGCGAGTTGTGCCCCATACGTTTTTACAAAATTGATGAAACCTATTGTAACCTATCTTAGGAGGAATGGTTTCCTATCTGTTCTGTATCTGGACGATTTTTTACTTATGGGCGACAGTTACGAAAAATGTCTCGAAAATGTGAACGCCACATTGAAATTGCTATCGGAAACCGGTTTTGTTATCAATTATGGAAAATCTGTCCTTAGCCCAAAACAACACTGTCGATACCTAGGTTTTGTGTACGATTCAGTTAAGATGACACTCTCACTCCCGAAAGAAAAACAAATCGGAATCCGTCGGGTTGTAGAGAAAATCTCTCAACGCAAGAAGTGTCTTTTGCGCGATTTTGCCAGACTGATAGGCACATTAATCGCGGCCTGCCCAGCTATTCTTTATGGTTGGTTGTACACAAAACTATTCGAACGAGAAAAATTTTTGGCATTAAAGACGGCAGAAGACGGTTATTATTCGAGTATGACCATCTCGAGATCGTTGTCCCTGGATTTTCAGTGGTGGCTGACAAATATCTCCTCACACAGTCCTATTGAAGCTCGCGATTTTCAATTGGAGATATTTACAGACGCCTCTACGACGGGCTGGGGGGCATGTTGTGCGGGAGAAAAAACACATGGTTTTTGGACGGCAAGGGAAAGACAGGACCACATAAATCATCTCGAATTACTAGCCGCTTTCTTCGGACTGAAATGTTTCGCATCTCATTTGGCTAATTGTAATATATTGTGTCGGATCGATAATACAACCGCCATCTCATACATTAATCGAATGGGAACCCTAGTAGCACACAAACGTTTGTTAAATATTTCGAATGTAACTTATCCATACGATGAAACGACATATCATATAGAGTGATACCATATACTGGCAACTTTATTTTACATTGTAAACGAACATTTCTTAAATATTGTCGTCATAACATTTTAAGAATATTATAGTATAATATCTTAATAGCATTTGAATTGAATTATTTCTGAACATATATTTATTCAATATGGATATAAAATATTAATATAAACGGTTAAAAGGTACCACCGGCTTAGGTCCACTTTTGCATAATGTCTCACACAACCAGTGCACAACGACCCAATAGTTTTGGGCCTTTGGTAGATGTTTCCAGAGTCATTATGGCCTATTGACCACCCGTTTCGGTGACATATTTTAATTTTCTTAAAAGCACGCCTTTAAAGCAATGAAAGCATACAACGTCAGCGACATATAACTATAGCGCCATCTACTGTTTGTTTTGTCTCTATATCAATTAAACACATTTTTCAAATATTCCATAAATCATTTACGTTTTCGAATTGATGGCACTTTGTCATGATTTAATAGTGATAATAATAATACTAATAATGATAATTTAAAATGAGCTAATTAAAATGTCAGAAGATGTATACAGTATGTCCACGGATGGGGTTTAAAAGAGGAAAAATATTTTTTATTTCTGATTTTACAGAAAAAATTATTCTTGATAAAATCGCCTGCTTGCTCTCAAACCTCTAAAACCCATTTCGTTTTCATTTCAACATGAACAGTTATTTTTTTATTCTATTAATTTTGGATGAAAATATTTCTAAGTCCAAAATTTTCAAATAAAATTCAATAAAAAAATAACTGTTCATGTTGAAATAAAAACGAAATGGGTTTTAGAGGTTTGAGAGCAAGCAGGCGATATTATCAAGAATAATTTTTTCTGTAAAATCAGAAATAAAAATTTTTTTCCTCTTTTAAACCCCATCCGTGGACATACTGTATTTGAAAAATATTTCAAATTCAATATATCTATTCCAGTTGTAACATATATTTTGCCATTTTAAATCAATATTAAATAAATCTTGGCGAAGTGATGTATACTCGACATTGTTTTTTATATGTTCTTTAGACATTTATCTCCACAATATGCAACTTTCAACATTTATGTTATATTTAGGCAATGTTTTGTTTCAAGATTTAGTGTCAACACAAGTTCAATATTTATGAGATGTTGACTTTAAGTTGATATTTATATATTTTAAACAGAATATTTTTGGAATATCGATCTTAGGTATTATTAGTTTTTCAACATATGAATCTAAGATCAATGTTAAATCAATATTTAAACAATATTTGGTGCTACTAGGGAAGCATTCAATTTCCAAAACTGAACCATTTAACGCGCGAGATTTGGCAATGGTGTGAAAAAAGAAATCTATTCATACTCGCTTCTTATATCAGTTCTAAAGACAATAAGGAAGCGGACGGTGAATCACGTCAATTGGAACCTGAGACCGAGTGGCAATTGAGTGACTCGGCCTTTCAAAAGATATTGTCAAGTTTTCCTCATCCGGAGATCGACCTTTTTGCGACGAGAAGCAATACAAAATGCAAAACCTTCGTATCATGGCTGAGAGACCCAGAAGCACACGCAGTTGACGCGTTTACCTTGGATTGGTCAAATCTGCATTTTTATGCATTTCCACCTTTTGCACTTATTTTGCGCATTCTCCAGAAAATAATTTCTGACAAGGCGAGCGGAATAGTCGTCGTGCCGCATTGGCCCTCTCAACCGTGGTACCCAGTGTTCACATCTTTGCTAGTCCAAGACCCTATCATTTTCGAACCAGACATTAATTTGATTTGTGGTCCCAATAGGTCACCACATCCACTGCACAAGAAGCTTACCCTGGTTGCCGGCATCTTATCGCCAACACGCTCAGCTCGAGGAATGTGCCGGAATGTTCGATAAAGATTTGCTTATCGTCAATAGCGGAATCCACCCTTAAACAATATGATAGTGGATTACGCCAGTGGTGGAATTTTTGCGCAGAAAGAAAAGAAGCAATCGCAACAAGAAACATCCCCTTACTTCTGGAATTTTTCACGGAACAATTCCAAAGAAATATTTCAGCCGGATCTTTGAACTCATATCGGGCCGCATTGGCTCAAATAATTGACCCAAGTATAATACAAGATGCACGCATAAAGAGGTTCTTCAAGGGCGTTTTCAACCTGAGACCTTCTCAACCAAAGTACAATGCCACATGGGACCCGTCTATAGTGTTGGACTTTATTCTAAAGATAGAAGACTCAAATATGGCATTGGACACGCTGTCATACAAATTAGTCACCTTATTAGCGTTGACCACCGCACAAAGAGTACAGACCCTGTCATTGATTGAGTTGAGTAATATCTCAGAAACGGCGGATCACATCCAAATCAACATCCCCAAGAGGGTAAAGACATCGGGAAAAAACAATTTTCAACCCTCACTTTATCTCCCGTTTTTTCGGAGCAACATTAGAATTTGTGTAGCTTCCACCGTATTGGAATACATAAGGAAGACACAACCGCTTCGCGAAGTCGCGACGTTACCTGCAGATAGGCTGGTCATCACTTTCAAGAAGCCGCATCATAACGCATCAACTCAGACGATAAGTCGGTGGATCAAAGTTATGTTAGAGAATTCGGGAGTTGACACTTCGGTGTTTTCAGCACATAGCACACGTCATGCGTCTACGTCAGCGGCGTCTCGTAAGGGAATTAGTATTGACACCATAAGACAAAGGGCCGGTTGGTCTCAGAGGTCAGCAACATTTGCAAATTTTTATAAAAGACCATTATCTTGTCCTGAGGAGTTTGCAGTCGCAATCCTAGATTATTGATTATTCGTTATTTAAGTATACAGTGATGTTAGTTATTTGTTCCTGTTCTATGATCTCTATTAGACAATCGAAATGTTTAGTGGAAAATAAAATTTATTGCATTATACGTTAAACATCTACATGTTATTATTTACGAGACGAGGCTGAAATATAATTTAAGGATCAAACGAACTTACCTGTTAAGTGAAGTTCGATCTTAATTATATGGAAGCCTCGTCGAAGGAAATAATCCCACCCTACCCTACGAAACCACTTGCCATGGTTAAGTACCCCTTATGCAAAAAATTAATTTTGGTGGGCTTTAAACAGAATGACGCTAGGTGGGGGGGGTTTGCCCCGAACGGTGTTATGAGGGATTACGCCACACCAGCACGAGCATGTAATAGGAATTTTTGGTTTTTAAAGATACTGTGAGTCCAGCGAGAAATGAGGGAACTACATGTTATTATTTCCTTCGACGAGGCTTCCATATAATTAAGATCGAACTTCACTTAACAGGTAAGTTCGTTTGATCCTTAAAGTTTTTATGTTAATGAATAATGATGGGTGAATTAATCATAATCAACACACTATAAACCAAAAATAGACATATGTATGTATTATATCGAATATTATAGATATAAATAAAATACAAGAGTAGGTAGTGTGGAGTGAATTGGCGGATGCGCCGGGATAGAGTTATCATTATTACATGCCTATTGTCAGTCTATTGTTATTATTACTATTATCTATAAGAGTTTCCTACAGAAACATGAAAATACGGAGGAAAATACATATGCAATGTGGATAAATATTCAGCACTGTCTGTTCTCACTGTTTTCAAGCAAAATACATTTTGAATTAACTCACGTGTGATTCCTACATTACAATATTATATGAAAATGAATTTATAGGTCAAAATGATTTGTGCGAAACGCAAAATAAATCTAGAAGTACTATTATGTATTTCCTTAATTTTTTCGAACCAACCGTTTCGCAAAATCTGGCAATAACTATACAAGAAATCGAGTTTGGGTTAAGGTTGTTGTCAAAACTTTATCACTATTGAAAATCATACAAATCCGTGGGTTTGTAAATCAACCTTGCCTGTTTTATTGGCAAATCACCTTTTATATGCAATAATCATAGAGGACAGATGAAAGAGTGATGGTCACTAATGAACCTACTCTGCATCTTTTCCGTTATTTTTCAGAATAAGTGGTAACATTATTCAAAGTAGAGACAGTAATTTCGAGTATTTTTCCGTAATTTCCCAAGCGTCAGGTGATGTTATAAAAGTGCATTGGCACCATAAAAATTCTCGTTATGTTTTTCTTTTATGTACAACATTACATTATACAACTTATTATATTGTATATAAATTTCGGCTGTTTTATGTATGAATTGACCCACAAATGTGTCCTGATATGGTTTCATTGAAAGCCTTCCCTATAGTCGTAAAATGGAAAATCCGTCTCGTAATTAATTAGGCTTCAACTTAGGGCCCACCCGGGGCCGCGGTGCATTATCAAAATTGTGGGCCATCATCAATATCCATGATTAGCCATCTTCGCCGCGGTGGGCACGTCTAGATAATAGCAAACGAAAACAATCCGGACTAAGTGCGACCGAGACTACGCGAAATAATTAATCAGGAGAACTACACACTGATCGTCCTCTGCCTGCTACTACGCTCCACGGTGAGAGAGGGGATCCGAAATGCGGTATAAACTTCGGGGCATAAATCGCTGTCTCTTCGTAGAGTGGACTGATTTCATCCCGACCAGTGCACAAATTATCTCCATGAGTCCGGCCGTCTGAAAAATCGGTACAAACAAGGTAAGAGCCATTGATTAATAATTTGTAAATAATAAATTAGATCCGAGCCAAGTTGAACCTCTCGCCGATCGAGAAACTGTATCGCATTGAATCAGGAAAAATATTCTCGTGACTTTAGCTTTGCCGAAAGAATAAATTCGCTTATCCTTGTTATTGCTCGGACAGGTAGAGGTACCTTGTACTTACCTATGTGTAGCATTTAACACTTTATTTATAACATTTTTCTTTAAATTAACACCACTAACTACTCAAGGAGACGCGTCGTCAATGTAATCCTCATGAACATTTTACTACGCTTATAGATTATTAATGAATTTCAATACACGACTCCGTATAACCAGCGTATAACCATTACATGTTAAAATGCAGGTGAAATTATTTCATTTTGTGGAATATTAACGAGAAGATTTTCTCTTTTGCTCATAATATTGCATCATAAAATATTCCTGAAGGAGTTTTTTCTATTATTGATACCGATTGTAGTTTTATCTCTGCGAATTAATGTGTGAGTAGAGAACGGGACGAAATTAATGAATAAATGAATAATAAATTCGCATATGGCTTCGGGGAGATAATTTTGATATAAATTACCATTAGAAATGCGAGGAATCATTGAAATAATGCAGGCAGGCAAATCGTATAGCCGTATGAATAATTCGATATCAATCAATAACAAAACAATTTTTTCTGTGTTTGTGCGTTTGGTAGATGTGATATAGTAGACGATACACACAAGGGGAACCCCGACTTAAGTACTGTACTAAGAAATTTAGTTTATCACGAAAATGGTTAACTCAGAAATAATAAAATATTGAGAATATTAAATTTTAAATTAATCAAAATTTCCTCAAATAAATATATCTGTCTGCAGGGAGTAATTTATTTCCTATCAGTACCTTCTCCTTTTACTTGTTTGAATTTGCATAAATTAATGATCTCCCGCAGGTTAATGACCCAACAAAGAAAAACAAGATTTCTTCTTGTTAATAACAGTAAAGTCACTAGTCGATAGGACAGAATTACGCTGTACTTTCCATTTATAGGTACCTATTGGTACCTATTATTTTATTGCACACCAAATCGATCCAATTTTATAACGGGTCCATTTTATAGTGGAAAAGCTATTGTTAACAGCTTAATAATGCTTTTCTGGCGATATATTTGTGGTACCGGAACAAATGGCCGGTATTAAAACTCAGTAAATAAAAGTGACTGTTTTACAAAGGTCTCATTTATTGGTAAATTTGATGATCTCTTTACCAGTTCATGATTTTGGTTTTTGTTTCAGAAAATGTGGCGCGTATCATTGTCAAAATTTTTGATTTTCACCCTTCACCTAGTGGCAGTCAGCAGTTACAGACTTCCAACTTCAGTGCTCCCGGAGCATTACAAAATCGAAATTTTGACTTATTTGGGAGAACCCAACAATTTCAACTACGATGGCAAAGTCTGGATTGATGTAAGTGAATTGAACCTTTTGCATTTTAATCGGTCAATAATTATTCTCGCGGTAATTCCAACAATATTGCAACACATTCACCACAAGAGAGGTGCTTATTCAAAATAGTACAAAGAATTATTTCCAGTTTGTGTCGGTCAGTCATATTTTTTATTCACGGCATATTAACTTCATCGGTTCGATTGTGCCTTTGTCATATAATAATTACCCGTAGAGTTTTTGACCTAGTTATGCACTGATATCGTTATAATTTCTGCAATTATTTTTTACAGACCTATTGCACCGAACCTACGCAAAACATCACTTTGCACTCGAGCAAATTGAACATAACCGAAGGCAAAGTTACAGTGAAAGATGTTTCAAGTACGGATAAGAGCGATGTAAAAGTGGTCAAAATCGAATTGACCAAAGAAAACGACTTCCTGATCATTCATCTCGATAGTCCTTTAACTAAAGATCATAAATATGAAGTTTTCATTCCATTTAAGGGGATTTTAGAAAATGGATTGGCCGGTTTCTACAAATCCAGTTACACTGATAAAAAAAGTAATGAAAAGAAGTGGCTTGGAGTTACGCAATTCGAAGCTATAAGTGCTAGAAAAGCGTTCCCTTGCTTCGATGAACCTGGAATGAAGAGCACGTTTGAAATAATATTAGGAAGGAACGAAAAATACGCATCCATTAGTAATATGCCCTTGGAAAAATCCATAGCCAAGTAAGTATACTATTTATGTTCAGAATATTGAGTAAGTAGGTACGCATTTTAATCGCTTAGCCAAATATACCTATTATATAAATTGATCGAAAAATATATTGTTGATTAAGTAGAGATAGTAAAAACAACAATATTAGTAGCTGCCTGATCATACCAAATACCAAGTCAAAATACTCAAAAATGTTAATAAAAATTACAGTTTCTAGTTTTCTGGAAAAATTTGAGTTGTGGTGCAAATACTTGCTTATGCCTTCTATTCAAATCAAAAATTCATTACCCAATGTCGAAAAGGTTTCTTGGAGAAGTAAACGCATGGTTATATGTCTAATTTGGATATTTTTAGTAGGTTGTGTACAAACAACCTATTTAGTTTTTTATTACGCTGAAAATTTTACTACTAAATTTTTGCTTTACTTGTCTCAAATACTAGATTTTGTTGTAATAGTTTCGTTATCCTGCAGTACACTTCGAAAAGAGTTCAAAGTGGTTCAAGTATATGAATCCCTGATGGAACTGGGAAAATCTTTGAAACACCGTATCAATTTTTTGAAAACTTTCATTCCCAGTCTCATAATTTTCGTGTTTTTGGTTTCTTTTGCACTAAATCAACTTCGAGCCACACGCACTTTTCAATTAAATTTCGAAGTACTCATGTTGTACTTGTCTCTTTTTACTTCAATATATTCACAAGGTCTGAGAACTATTTTTGTGATGAGATTTTGCAATGTCCTTCTAATTGTAAAAGAAATGTTGGATTCTGTTCATACTGAGATACTAAAGTGTGGAGATTCCAATGGGAAGTGGCACTGGAATACGGTTTACAAACTGTGTGATATAATTAAATGTCACAACGAAAATTTCTCAGCAGGAATTGCTACCATAATATTTTCTGATACGACTTCGCTCACTGCGTTTTGTTTCATGATGGTTACCCGAACATATAATATGGTACACTGGTCCATCATTTTCTGGTTTGCGAATTTCTTAATATACACATCGACATTGATTATAATTTCGGTACGATGCAAACGTCAGGTTGTATTATTTCTACGGTACGAAGCTATGAATTTTATTGGAAAAACATTTTGTAGGCTTCCGAAGTCAGTAAAAATATTTCTTTTAAAATTTCGCTAAAATCAAAAGATAAAATGAGAAGAGAAATGAAAGCATTCGCATTATCGAAACTCCATAACGATGTCGAAATAAGTGCAGCTTACATAAAAATTGACTATTCTTTCATATTTATTTGTGTATCAAACATATCGACTTACACCATATTAGCATTAAATTCGAACAATTCTATTTACTAATAAAATCCTGCTTCTTGAATTATCTTTCATTATTGAAATTTACAGCAAAAATAAAGAAGGATGGTATTGGGACATTTACGAAAGATCAGTACCGATGTCCACGTATCTGGTGGCTTTCCTCGTTTCAGATTTCGGTTACAAAATGTCGGAACCACGCAAAACCAACAACGTCACGTTCAAAATCTGGGCCAGAAAAGACGCCCTGGATCAGGTAAAACACCAAAAATCTTCACTCAAGTATTTGCAATAAAATCACATCGTGGTGTTTAAAAAAAAGGTGGAATTCGCTAAAGACGTCGGTCCGAAAGCTTTGGAATACTTCGAGCATTACTTCAACATCAAGTACCCGTTGCCGAAGCAAGACATGGTGGCGCTTCCGGATTTCAGCGCCGGCGCCATGGAAAACTGGGGCCTGATCACCTACAGGGAGGCCTATCTGCTCTTCGACCCGAAAGAGTCGTCCACCACCAGCCAGCACAGCGTCGCCAACGTCATAGCCCACGAACTGGCCCACCAATGGTTCGGCAACCTGGTGACCATGAAGTGGTGGACCGATCTATGGCTGAACGAGGGTTTCGCCACCTACATGGCGGGCCTGGCCACCCACAAACTGTTCCCCCAGTGGAACTCTTTGAAAGAGGAAGCCGTCAACAACATTTTGAGCGTCTTCTCGTTCGACGCCCTCAAAACGTCGCATCCTGTCTCGGTCCCGATCGGCCATCCCAGCGAAATCGACGAGATCTTCGACACCATTTCCTACAAGAAAGGCTCGTTTTTGATCAGGATGATGAGTCTCTTCCTGGGGGAGGAGACGCTAAGGAACGGAGTCAGCAACTATCTGAAGAAGCACAAGTACCAAAACGCCGAACAGGACGACTTGTGGGCGTCTTTGACGGAAGAAGCGCACAAAATCGGGTCGCTACCTAAAGATCTCTCCGTGAAATCCGTGATGGACACTTGGACTTTGCAGACCGGTTACCCCGTGATCAGCGTGAAGAGGGCGTACGATAAGAACTCGGCGGAAGTTACGCAGCAGAGGTTCTTCAAAGACGTTCAGAAGGAGCGCGGGAATTCGCAATGGTGGTGGGTGCCTCTTAGTTACACCGACCGGAAGGAGCTCGATTTCAACACGACCAAGCCGAAATCTTGGCTCTCCGGGGCGGACAGCAAGGCGTTGACCATCAAGAACTTGCCGGACGAGAAGACTTGGGTGATTTTCAACATCGACGTGGCCGGTCAGTAGCCTTTTTTCGTTTGCGTAATAAAAATCTAATCGACTCACGTCGCTAGGTCTGTACAAGGTGAATTACGACGAGAAGAACTGGAAATTGCTGTCGGACGCGTTGAACAGCGACCGGTTCAAGGACATCGGCACTCTCAACCGGGTTCAGCTGATCGACGACGCCGCCGACTTATCTTGGACCGGGGATCTCAGCTACGACGTGTTCTTCGACCTGTTGAAATACCTGAAATACGAAGACGAGTATCTGCCGTGGAAAGCGGCGTTGTCTAACGTCGGTGCAGTGAACCGGCAGCTCAAGAGGTCGCAGTACTACGGCCTATTCAAAGTGATTACTCAGGGAAATTCCTTGAATGTACTTTTATTCGATTGAAATTATTTTCGCAGACTTATCTCCAGCAAGTCCTTCGGCCGATTTACAAAAAACTCGGCGGTTTGGATTTGAAATCGGCCGATCCGGAAAAGCTCGACTCGATCAAGTACCAAGTCCTGATCGTGAGTTGGGCCTGCCGGTTCGAGGTCGACAATTGCGTGACCGAATCCAAAAACTTGCTCAAAAAGTGGCAAGCCAATCCGGAAGGCGAAAATCCGTGAGTCTCCTTTTTGGTATACAGTTCTATAAAGAGGCTTTTACTGGATTCTGTTTAGTCCAAAAAATTCCTCTTCATGGACAAAACGCCGTTTTCTTGGCTCCACTCTTTAAATTGTTATATAGACGGTTTTGATATCTTAGGAAGCAAATTTAGAACTATATTTTTTGCTTTTTCGGAAATTGATTCAGGAACTGCACTCAAAATTGGAATTTTTTTTGATAATTGATTTTCTGGGTGTTCAAACAACCAAATGTAGAGAATCAGCAGTCTTCATGATTATATTATGTGAGAACCAAACGGTCCAAAGTACTTGTCCTTCCTAGAAATATTTATGTCATTTGGAGAATACCTACCAAAGAACGTTGTATAATGTAACACGTCCGTAAACACAGTTTTATATGACTCATTTCAGTACAGATTTGTCCTATAAAACTGCATTTTACGGACTTTCTACATAATAGTACTATTAGGTATCAAGTAGATAATGAGGTGGTTTATCGATGAGCCCATGTTTAGGGAAGAGCGAGCTTGCAAGCGAGGCCCTAAATTTGGCAAGTCGATAATCCACCCATTATCTACGTGGTACCTACAACGTTTTATGTTCAAATGCACGATATAATGATTGTCAGCATGACTGGTTCTCTTGTGTTAACAATGGGTTGTTCTGGAGATTTAAAGTACTTTTTATACACTATAGTGTATAATGAGCCTGTTTATTAGGCAGTAACCTAGCAAAATAAGAGGGTCATTATGATTCAATTGAACATACACTACTATTACAATTCCAGTGCTTTTCTGATGTGTTTTTACTTTTTTTAATGACGAACAGAGTACCGAAAGATTTGCGCAGCGTGATCTATTGCACCGCCATCAAAAACGGAGGGCAATCCGAATGGGACTTTATCTGGAACCAATACAAGACGTCCAACGTGGCCACCGAGAAAAATACCATTTTGAACGCTTTGGGTTGCACTCGCGAGCTTTGGCTTTTGAACCGGTATTTGGAATGGTCGATCAATGAAGAGAGCGGAATCAGGCGGCAAGACAGTTCTTCGGTATTCGGTGCCGTTACCGGTAATGATGTTGGGTACTACGTCGCGAAGAATTTCTTCTACACTAACATCAAAAGGATTCACACGCAGTACGAAATTTTACGAAATTTATTGTTCAAAATTTATATTGTGGTTTCTTTTTTAGATTATCGGTGAATACGAAGAGAATCTCTAGATATCTGTCGGGGTTGGCCACTCAAATCACCGAGGGCAAAGATTTTGAAGAGTTCCAGAGCTTTATCAAGAACAATCATGAATATCTGAAAGACGTGAAGAAAGGGGTCGAGCAGAGTTTGGAAACTGTTAAATTGAACGTGCAGTGGCGTAGTAATCACTTGGAAAAAATCGAGAGCCTCTTGAAGGAATCTGTTGAACAGGGCCGTAAAGGGGCGTGAAATACAACTTAAAATTTTATTTATTTCAGGACTTAATAATTAACTGTACTTAAGATGTATGTATCGCACATCTATCCTGTGGATTTTAATAAAAATTCATTAGACATATGAAGAAGTTTATTTTAGTGCTTTGTGGTTCAATAAAACTCGTGCATCATAAAGTTTGAGAATAAGAATAATATGAAATTTGCTCGAGGAAATACTCCACGATTTTTTTTATATTTGGTTATTATATTCATTCCCTTAATTTTTGACCAATAAGACAGTCTCCCTTGCGTTCTTTGGGTCAAATCGTTGAAGGCAATCGTCAAGTTGGAAACATTTAAATCGAAAAAACTCGAGGGTAATTGTGTGATTTTATTAAAATCCAACTCTAAATGCCCGATTTCGCATCCATCAAACAAAAATTCCGGAAATACTGATATTTGATTTTGACGTAAATAAATGGCCGAATACAGTTTATGGCCTCTAAAAGCGTTTCTATGAATTTCGGTTATTTTGTTGAAAGAAAAATCGACATCAATTGGGATGTTTTTAGCCATATTGCTGAATAAATATGGCGATAGTTTATGAATTTGATTGCCCATGAGGGATAAAAGTTTCAAATTTGGTGTACCTACAAAACAATCACTTTCAAATGCACTCAATTTATTCTGTATCAGTTCAATAGACTCCAGTTTAGGTAGAGATTTAAAAGCCCATTTTTCCACATTTTTCAATCTATTTTTGTTAATTTTAATCTGTCTAACGTTTATTTCTGTAAAAGTGTTAGATTTTAGGGTCTCGATTCTATTGATGTCGAGGTTTATATGCATCGGCGAAAACGTTTGATTCATCAGAAAATTTTCTTCAATTTCCATGATATTTATTCCGCCCAAACTCAAAATATTTATTGGAACTGTCAAGTCGAAATAAGAAGAGCGCAATATGGTCATATTAGATTTTATATAAACGTTGCAATTTTCAATTATCGGTCTGATAATTTCACCTTCTTCGTCATTTTCAGTCAAATTGAAATAAGTTGAATACTTGAATATTCTTGCCTCTCTAGGAAAATCTTCGTAAGTTTCGTTGAATGTACTCGCAAACGAAATCAGTAAAAGTAGGAGAAATAAGAACGTTATCATCCTCATTTTGTATGAGAGGTTTGCGATGAATTGAACGAAATTGTGTGGGCCATCAACGACAATTTTCGGCAATTACACCGTTAACTTCAAAAGTCCATTATTAAAGCACTTAATACGTGTTTTTATCGCCATGCATCTACCATTTAGTCGGATGGAAAAATACACTAAGTAATCCTATTTTAGCCACTTTTTATTTTACTAAGTCTTCTTGAAATTAAGGTCATAAATAATCTGTTTATAGTTGAATGGTGATTGATCAGAAACAAATTCCAAAGTTGCAGGTTGCAGGCTAAACTGTGACTATTGTCGTAATTCCTTGAACAATGAGGGTTTCATAACTGAAAGTCATTAAAAACAAATTATTCACCTCTTTCCGCAATTTCGCATCATTAAATGCATAATTAATTTTTTACGGGCGATTTTGTAGCAAATGATCAAAGTTACTGGGAAGGTTTAAGGTAATAATTTGAGTAACTCCATAGTGCATGACTTCTCTGCTGTTGAAACAAAGTTTATACAGGGTGTCTCAAAATCACCGGATGTCTGGGTACCAAAAAACAGAAAAAACAAATGACGGCTGAAAACTTGTTAGAAATGCAGTTTGACTGCAAAAAAAACAACTTTGAACAGTTAAAGATTATTCTGCTTCTACGGCCCGAGTTTTAATTTATTAGCTGGTTGAAAACATTGGAAATTTTTGTACCAGTACCAGTAGTTAACTCTGAATAAAAAGCATGAAATAGTATGCAATGTACTTTTATTTATTTAGGAAGTGAAGAGTTGCAGAAGCAACCAGATCCAAAGTAAAATAATTACCAATATATTCAAATATTATATGTATACCACATTTAACAGCGTTTTCATTTTATACAAGTAGAATAATTTAAATCTTTGAAATATCAACACAACTTTCGCAATTATCACATTCAACTCTTATATTCAGTAAGTAACATGTTCTTATTATTTTTGTACTTCCCATCAACAGGAATTCAATATAATAATCAATTTAGGTATATATAATAATGATAATAGCAGCCTGTCAACGAAATATAATTCAAATTTAGTAGTATAGTAAGTATATTAATTTATCATTAACATTATTCATCGTTCCGGGTTCAATCTATCGTCAAGTCTTTAATTTTGGAATAGAAGAGCAAGTAAGGCGTCGAAGGCGAATTGGGCTTGTACGATAACTCCTCCTCCAACTCCAGACTCGTGATCGCCCTGACATTCTCATCATCGCACTCGAGCCACATCTCGTCCCCACCCTCAACCCCTAAACCGTTACTCTTATTTCGCGCGCACGAATTAATCGCGTTCTCCATCACGTTCCTGTTCACTTTGACCCCGCAACAATCCCCGCTCTTGCATCTTTTCACCCCGTTGTTCAAGACACTTTTGGAAGACGCCAGGATCGATTTCCCCTCCCCCTGCGGCTTCGACCTGAAGTACTTGAAGAAGTTGAGCGACTTCTCGCTGCTACTCCCCGACAACTCCCCCATCGGCACCCCTCGGGCGCACTCGGCCTCCACCCTGTCCACCCTGTCCGCCGCCTTGACGAACGCCTTGTAGTGCCCCGACGCCATTGTACCGCCCACGTGCATTATCACGCAGCGCAGGCGGTACCGGTGGGGCCGTTCTTCCCCCTCGTGCGCCCGGCACGTCTCGCAAAAGCACTCGAGCTCGAGCGGGGTGGGCATGAAAGTGGTCACTTTCTGCACGCCGGCCGCCGCCGAGGTGGTGAAGCGCTTCAGTTGCAGCACCATGATGTTGGGCAGCCGCTCGAAGAGCACGTCGCGGCTGGCCTCGTTGTAGCGGACGCACCGCTCGCACAGGTACTTGTTGGCGTCGCACAGCTTCTCCGAGGTGACGCACGCGCGCCGGTACAGCTCGCTGACCGTCTCGCCGGCCGGCGTCTCGCGGTCGCTCTCTTTCACCGGGATCGGCACCGGGATGTCGTAGAAGGGCTCCTTGCGTTCGGTGACGCTCTCGCATTCGAGGCAGCGGGTGCGACGCAGGGTCACGCCTGCGGACGGAAATGGCGGTTAGAGAGGTCACGTTGAGGGTGACTCGGTATGGGGAAGTTCGGTCTACTGAGTCATGTAGAGACCGAGAAATATCGGGTGGTGAAAACAGTGTTTTTTTTTTTCGATATGATATGAGAGTGTTGAAAGTGGCATTTTTTGCGAGGACTTTTAACCTCGCTCTTAACATGAATATCGAACACAAATTTTTCTACAGGTTTCATTAAAATGAGTGGAAATTTGCTATTTATTAGAATAATAACTGGCAACTTATTTTCTGCACTGGCATTCATGTTTTCATTGCCGTTAGTTGGACAACAATTTTTTAACTCGCAATCCAACGCAATCATTTATTTTAAGCACTAAAATGACAAAATATGACCATTCTACCAGCTGCCAGAAATCTTTAAAAACCCACTTTTAATAGTATCTGTATGGTAAAGATTAATAGGGTAAAGGCCCATTTTCAATGCACTTGCACGCTGGCGTTTAAGTTCCAGTGTGTTGCACATTCCAAAATTTGATTTTCAATAGTGTGTTGCGTGCGAGCGTGTGCACGTCATTTTGATCTGTAGTGTTACCAATTAACCGTGATGCCAACCGTTTATGAAAAGTTACCAAGCTGGCACAAGTTTGCTTGGGAAGAATCTTGTAGGTTATATGTGTTTCGACCACAATTTAGGTCTACCTAAACTATGGTTTCGACAGACCGACTGATTTGACATTGGAGTGTGGCACATGCATGCACGAAAGTTTGCAGCTTGCAAGCTTATGGCACGGGCATGCAAGTGTGCTGGATGTCAAAGTTGATTGAAAATGCTATCATTGAAAAGCTATATGTCTAACTTCGCACTCGCACTTGAAAGCCGGCTTGCAAGTGTATTGAAAATGGGCCTTAAGTGATAAAGAGAAAGTAACTTTGATCAGAGAGGAGGTATACTCTCTGCTTTGATATATTTTCAAAATCGCTTAAAGATTTTTCTATCGCTCAAGGAAACATCTACTGGAAATTGACAGAAATTACTACGGATTTTGAAAAGTGTCACCCTGGGTATCTTCCAAGTTCATTCGCTAAAATCATTAGAGAGAGAGAGAGAGAAGTATTGAAAAACAAAGGAGTGTAATACGGATCTCCTAGCAAGTTGCTAAGATTTACCTATTACGCTCATTTGTTTCTCTCTGGTAATGTTGGTCAAGTGACAAAAAATAAGCTTTTCTCATCACCCTGTATAACGTCCGAAATAAATAATACGCAAAAATGTTTAGAATGCATTGTGCAAGATATACTCTTTCCAACATCAACTGGCCATCAGGTGATCTAAGTAGCTAAGCAAAATTTAATTGAAAAACATTGCTAACCATTGACTAATGACAGGTATTTGTCAGGTACTTTGAGGGTAACGTGATGGCCAGTTTATGTTGGAAAGACTATATGCAATCAAAGATTACAATAGGTATTATGCAATTTGTTGAACAATTTGTACATTTTTCAGTGTCTTGATGCCTCATAAATTATCATAATTTATAATACAAGTGTAAGTGTAACTTATAGTTTATCACGAGGGGTCGCTCACTGGTTACAATACTTGTACAAATGTCTGTACAATACCTGACAATACGTGACGATACATGACAATACTTGAAAATATTGCATCAAAATATAGCTCACGATACATAACGGTACCTTACGATACCTTACAATACCTTACAATACCTTACAATACCATATACAATACTCACAATACTTGTACAAAATTTGGCCAGTGAGCGACCCCTCGGTTTATCATTTTGAGATATACAGACTCAAAGTACTATTTCGAATTTTCCGCGATTTTATATATTTTTCATTTCTAGTGCCCCCGATTCTATATTTGTATAGGGTGTTTGGTATTAAATTGAAGCTCTTGATCCGACGGATTGAAATATCGCAAAAAACAGTTTTCAAAATTTGAGAATTCAAAATTCCGGGAATATTTCCGAATCATTCCGGGAAGGAACGGAACAAATGAAACGTTCCGGGCCAAAACCCATCTCTAATATTTTTGTATAGTACTTATTGTATCTCACTGACTGGGTGAATGGGTACTGTTTACCTAGCCTTTAATGAGCGATCTGACTCATAACTATTTACCAACTGGAAAAACATAAATAAAGATGTTGACGGCAAGTGACTGGTCGTGGCACTTTTTAAGCCTTTCTTGAAAAACCAATTGGCATACATTAGAATCGTTCACGTGAACACATCCTGACCCGTCATGCATTTTCGCATTACGCAACACATAATTAACATCATGTCGCATTTCGCGCAACAATATTTGTTCCCAAGATAACTATTAGCACAACAATAAATAAACCACATTACACGCGATACAACAAAATTTAGGCAATAGAGGAAAATACAGGAAATATCAGGCAATAATAGGAAACACTGGACAATTTTGAGCAATACCTCGGCAAAGCGGGGCAACAACAGGCATTTTTGGCAGTAACTTGGGCAATAACCGGCAATAGTCGGTAAACTAGATTCCTGTTTCATCGTTAACTCTGAGGTTAACTCCATGACCTTAGGCAATAAATCGCCATTTTTCAGCGATAATAACGCAATACGAGTACAAATTTTCACGTAGTGGTTTATACCATGGGGATGGGGGGTGATCAACTCTGTGCAATACGAGTACAAAAGTTAGAGAGGGAAATACCTGGGTAATATTGGAAATATTTCCAATGCTACCCAGGTAGGCAATTTTGGGCCATACGATGCTAATAACAGGCATTTTCGGCAAAGGTCGGTAAACCAGATTCCCGTTTTATCCTTAATCAATAACCTTAGGCAATACTGTCAATTAGAGCTGTCAATAAACCGGCATTTTCCGCCATCGTACCTTCGAAATCCTCCGCCACGAAATTGTAAGCGACCTTCCTCCTGGCGCCCTCCGAGCCGCTATCGACCGACCCGGCGTCCTCGGTGTCGGTGGCGCTCGCCCCGTTCGCCTGCTCCTCGCTGATCGCCTCCCTGCCCGCGCCGCCCTTCGCCTTCTTCCGGTGCTTCTTCCACGAGCCGCGCACGTTGCCCCACATCCGCCCGTTGCGAGGCGCCGCCACCTCCGCCCCTATCAAAAGATCCGGCTCCAGCCGCACCCGCTGCGTCAGCACGTCGCACGTGTCCCGGATGTTGTCCAGCAAATAGACCAAAAGCTCGTGAGCGTCCTGCTGCTGATTGCCTTCGAAAATCGCGTTCGCCTCTCGGATCGCCTGGAGCAAGGCGTTCGGCTGGAACGGCTCACTAGAATCCCGCGATTCCAGGCTATGCATCGTCACGAAAAGCTCGTGGAGTCTCTCGGTGACGAGTTGCACCTTGGATTTCGGGATGACCGAGTCACCGGAGCCGAGTGACAGGAGGTCCTTGCTGCTGGTGCTCCGGGAGCTCGGGCCGGTGATGGCGGCGACGTTGCGCCCCAATGAGGAGGTCTTGGCCTTGGTCTGGGCGCCGGCCAGGCTCAGGTCGGCGATCAGGTGGTGCAGGTTGTGCAGGAAGGCGGGCGCGAATCGGAGGGTGTAGAGGACGCTGTTCAGGTAGCAGGTGTTGCCCATGTTGGAGAGGGTGGCGACCGGGGAGTCGTGGGGCTCCGCCCGGTGGCCGTTCAGCATGGCGTCGGCCGGCGCCGGCCGCTTGGCGCGCGACGCCTCAAAGGGGCACTTGCGCTTGGTCGGGGGCTCGGCGGCGCCGCTCGGACTCGGGCCGGGGGGGCGGCCGCATAAAGGTGGCGCGGTATTATGTTCCAGAATTGTCATCTTCCTCGGGGGACCTGGAACGGGTCGGGGGACCGGTGAGCGGCCGGTGGGGCTCGGTTCGGGGCGCCGCTACTTACATGTGTGACGTTAGGTGCGGTGGTTGGGCGTTGATTGGGGTGGTCGTTTGGTTCGGTCCGGTCGATTGCCGATTAGTGAGATTCGTTTAGGAGGTTTCGGTGCGATTGGGCATTAGAAAGTAATAATATTCGATTTTTTCCGCCCCGATCATTGACATGAACGGGAACGAGTTGACGTTTGACTTGACACTGGCGTTCTCGTTCGTTGCCAACATTACGTAATCCGAATGTAAACTCCCTAAAGCTCATTGCATTTTCTTAGCGTATAGTTGGTTGCATAATACTTGATTGAAAATCATTACTCTCTGTTATCTACAGGGTGTCTATGAAATACCGTGTATGCACAACGCGCTAACATACAGGCTGTTTGATAAAAAGTTCAGAACGCTACGGTTGTGATCCGTTTTCTAAAACCATTAACAAAAAAGTATTCATTTTTCATGCACTATACTTAGGCCTTGTTGCCAATATTTTTCCTCGACTTTATTTTTTTACCATTGGAAAATTTAATTTTTTTAATAAGATAGGTACACTAAGCGTCAATGAAATCGGGACACCTCGATTAGCTGCGCCGGATGCAGGCAACCAAACATACATCAAATTTTAGTGCCGGCGTGAACGGGCTCTGCCACAGGCGTCTGGATATTTGCTGATATCTCAAAAATATGTCACAATGTCAAACTATTCACTTGAGTGTTGTTACAAAAATCGAGTAAAAAGTGTTTCTTTGCAAATAATTCACGGAAAATCGAGTTAATTTTAGTGATCTTTGTGTTGATAAGTGCTGAACAATATGAAGGATTCAATCACAAGTCCATACTTATGGTGTGTATGTTTGCAAGATACTGGAAGTTTTTAAGCCTCTTTTGGTGCCTCTTCCTCTTCAAATTTCTGCGCAAGCGTGTGAGAAAAGTTAAGCAAGTAAACTCGTATCATTTACTTAGATAAAAATTTCTTTTGTACAGATTATTGAAATGAAACTAATGTATTGAAGATCGAAGGAAAATCTTTTCAATTCATAAGAAATGATAAGAGAATAATTACCAGTGCCGATGCTATTGGTCCCTGAATAGAGGCACTCTCACCTTTTCACCCTCATATGCCCTCATATTGTAAAAATAAAGAGCGGAGTTATTATTTCGATATTAAATTTGTTCGTAGTATTTATTTTATAATGGTAACATTTTGGTTGCTCTTATATGTGTTGCCGAAGCTGTTTTGGCTGCAGATTATTGGTGTCTTCAGATCTGGTTGCTGCCGGATCCTAATGATTTTTTGAATAACACTAATTTTTGCCATCAATCACAATACAATCACAGTTGAAGCACTCAAGCACTCATCGACACAAATATTACTAAAGCACGCTAATATATCCATGAATTAATTGGAAATAAACACTTTTTATTCGATTTTTTCCACAAAACTCAAGTGAAAAGGTTGATATTTTGACAAATTTTTGAGCTGTCAGAACATATCCAGTCGGCTTTGCCAAAGTCCGTTCACGCAAGCACACAAATTGGTGTATGATCGGTTGCCTACATATCGGCGCAGCTACTCGAGGTGTCCCGATTTCATTGACGCTTAGTGTACGACTACATATGTTTAGTTTAAAATTGAAGTATCTTTACTATGGTACACTCTTGGACAGAAAAATAGGGACACCTCGATTAGCTGCGCCGGATTTAGGCAACCAAACATACACCAAACTTTAGTGCCTGCGTGAACGGGCTTTGTTCGCAGGCGGCTGGATATTGGCCGACAACTCAAAAATATGTCAAATTGTCAAGCTATCCACTTGAGTTTTGTGATAAAAATCGACAAAACAAGGTTTTTTTACAAATCTTTCAGTGATAATAGAGTTTTTTGGTGATCTTTGTGTTAATGAGTGCTGTAAAATATGAAGGACAATAACAAATCCATACCTAACATGTGTGAATGTCTTCGAAATACGGGGATTTTTCAGGACTCTCTTGGCGCCTCTTCCCCTTCAAATTTCTTCGCAAGCGTGTGAGAAAAGTTGAGCGAGTAAATTCGTATCATGTCTTCACATAGAAAACTCTTTTTAACAGCTTATTGAAGTTAAACTAATGTTTTGAAAAATGGAGGAAAATCTTTTCAATTTCATAAGAAATGATAAGAGAACAAGTACCAGGGCGAATGCTATTTCTGAACAAGGCCCTTAACTTGTTACCCTCACCACAGTTCAAGTAGATTTTAATATAAACAATGCCCTTACATTGTATAAATAAAGAACAGTTATTATTTCAATATTAAATTTGTTTGTAGTATATATTTCATAACGGTAACATTGTGGTGGCCCTTAACTTGCTGGAGCTATTTTGGCTGCAGTTATTGGTCTCTTTAGATATGGGTGCTGCCGGATTATTCTAATGCTATTTTGAATAACACCAAATCACCCACCACAATAGAATCACAGTTCAATCACTCATAATCAAAATTATTACTTAAACACGTTTATCCATGAATAAATTGTAAGTGAACACTTTTTAATCGGCTTTTTTTCCACAAAACTCAAGTGAAAAGGTGGATATTTTGACATATTTTTGAGATGTCAGAACATATCGAGTCAGCTTTGGCAAAGTCCGTTCACGCCAGCACACAAATTGATGTATGCTCGGTTGCCTAAATATCGGCGCAGCTACTCGAGGTGTCCCTATTTTTCTGTCCACGAGTGTACGTATGTGAAAAGCTGACATTATTTTGATGTTTACTAAATAAAAACGCATAAAAATAAGCTTCGTCAGAATTGAAATTAATTTTTAAAAATTCCAGTCAACAAGATCTATTAAGGTCAGTTGGGGTAAGTGTGACCCCGTTTTAGCTTAATGCACCTTCGAAGATAAAAATTTCAGAGAAAATGATATCGAAAAACTTCCGCAATTTTTTTACAGGTTCTCTAGAATATCTACAGTATGTCCACGGATGGGGTTTAAAGAAGGAAAAAAAAATTATTTCTGATTTTACAGAAAAAATTATTCTTGATAAAATCGCCTGCTTGCTCTGAAACCTCTAAACCCCATTTCGTTTTCTTTTCGTCATGGACAGTTATTTTTTTATTAAATTTTATTTGAAATTTTTGGACTTACTTACTGGTAGTTCTATTAATTTTGGATGAAAATATTTCATAGATTGCTAATCATGATGTCTTGATTAAAATACTGCTTGGAAAGTACCTTTTTTCGTAAAACAACTCATTATTTCATAATATGTAGTTTAAACTCGAAAAAAGCATCATACAAAAAAGTTAGGAAGATTTTTCACCACGGCCCTCCCTAGATGACCCGCCCCTGGTGGAAATTTTGAATTCTTTCCTAGTCCATTTTGTTGAGCATAAAAAGGTTAATAATTAATAATAATTAACATAAACCATCATAGGGGGCCTACCTTTCAGGGGGTATATCTCCCTTAGGAAGCGATTCTCGACATACGTTCATTAGAACTTTTTTCCATCATTTTTATAGAGGAATCATCGGGCAAATTATTGCTGGCTAATTTCTGGACACCGTGTATTTTAAACTGATGGAGTGTTGATATAAGTACGGAGCGATCGAATAAATTTTACATAAAAGAAAGCCATGACCATCGTTCTGTCTCTATCCTTTTAGTAGTTTTCAGATGAGATAGAATGATAGTCAAAGCCTCCCCTTATGTTAAATGCATTCGATCGCTCCGTACCTTTTTACATAATAGGGTTTAAGTAGGCGACTGGACCAAGCGCCGTGCAGGTGAATGTTTAAGGGCCAACTGCACCGCTTTCACTTAAAATTTAAGTGGAACTTAAACCTTAGCTACAATTGTTGTTAGCAATCGTAGTCAAGGCTTAAGCTCCGCTTT
This sequence comes from Salpingus planirostris, assembly GCA_949788335.1. Classification (NCBI taxonomy): domain Eukaryota; kingdom Metazoa; phylum Arthropoda; class Insecta; order Coleoptera; family Salpingidae; genus Salpingus; species Salpingus planirostris. Next base: position 4,283,162 of record OX460920.1, on the reverse strand, counting down.
AACTTTCAAGTGAAAGCGGTGCAGTTGGCCCTTAGTGGTACATAATAAGGTAAATTATGGAATAGGAATAAGTTTCAAAATATTTATTAAAGTCCACAACCATAGATTCCACAACAATTAATTGTGTATATGTACAAAATTTAAGTAAATAGCCTATATTCTGAATTTCCATTTCATCTATGAAATTTGGATCCATGAGAATAAGCCTAAATTCTTGGGAATGAGACTAGAATAGTGGCGTACTTATTTAAGAAATTTCCAAGGGCTAGCTAACTTCTAGATTTACTTTCCACCATATTGGAGGCACATTTCTCATCGCACTTATTGACTTGTTTTGCATGATTTTTTGGTCCGAGAAATAATAATTATCACTATTGCAATTATGGAAATTACAAAAAATACATTCATAACAATCAGAAAGATAAATCTATTTGGTACATTTTCATTGATGGTACTTGCGGTATTCTTTGCACCTGAAAGCAAATTTCCTTTATATTATCTTGATTAATTAGGAGCACTAATCGATCATACCTCTTATTGAATAAACGTCCAAATGTGTACAGTATTTTTCCTGAGTGAACCAAGCGCAATCTATACCGAACAAAGTACTATTATTTCTACCATCAAATAAAGGCACACTATTATTTGCATGCGGTCTAAGTTGTAATGTTTTATTCGGCTTGAGTACTTCACATTCTAAATCGGTCATATTGGCATCCTTGAAAGCCGGACTGAACACATCGGTTAAAATACGGAACTCTAAAAAAATCAAAATCGAATACTGAATACCTTCTCAGCATATACATGTTACAAAAATACGAACCTACGGTCTGGCATATTCTAGTATCACCGATCGCCCAGAACAAATCTGCTATATCATGATTGTCACTTATTGTGCTTATTGACAAAGAGTGTTCTACGGTATCCAAATCCTTAAATTCAAACTTGAATTCCTCCCATATTTTATTTTCCTATTAAATAAGTATGGAATAATAAATTATTTCAGCTTATTATGTAGAATTTTTATTTTTACCTTGGGAGTAAATGATGTAGATTGTTGTAGTATAGTATCCCTCCTAAGAAGATTAAATTTAAATGAACAATGCAAACATCCGGCTAAAAATATTGATACACATATGGATCCATTCATTGGTTGGATAGGAGGGGTTGTCAACGAGTTTCTAACGGTACTTTTGAGATAGATATCTAGAATGACATTTTTTAAGTCATTTATAGAATACATATGTTATGGTTTTATGATAATACAATTATGTATTTTCCAAACGTTATTTCCTCGATTCACAATGGAAATTTCCAAACCATCGGGAAGTTGACTGAAATGTTTGAAAATTTGATCGCCAGATCCAGTAGTAAAAATTGAATAATTTCCATCTCTGATGAATTTGAAATGGGCGAATGTGAAATCATCAAAAGAAAACGTTTGATTGAGCTAAAAAGGTAAATAAGCAGTTTAATAACGAGGTTCATAAAGTTAGCCTCGTACATCAACGGGACGCGAATTTTTATTTTGTGGATAATATCTCATTGCATGGTCAACTAATATTATAATTCGTTATTTATATTCAAATAGCAGGTACATACCTACCAACAAAATAAAAAACTGCTTACCGCTGCTACTGCAGCTTTATGCCTATGAAATAATTATTGTACCGACCGGTTCAGAATGATTATCAGGATGTACAACACGGGAATCTGTCGCATTACATGCGCTGAGAAATATTTCATATGAACTTATTTTGTTAAAAGTTATCTTCAAAAACGCTAAACAGGTGGCTTTCACTGATAACGGTATGATAAATTTAGTTTTTGACGGCAGCAGGTAATCCTGAAAGGGAAAAGATTTTCCCTTATTATCCAAGTAATAAAAATCTGAAATCATGAAACATATTAGCAGGTGACTGATATAAAAGTCTATATAAAAATCGAAATTTCCGGATAAATAAGGAATGGTAAAAAATCGTTAATATTTATGCAAAAAGACAAGTGCAAATCTGTCAAATTTTGAATGAAAATCAACCTAGTCAAAGCGGTTCTATTAACAATCTTAAGTTTAGATATCAGTTTAAATGTTCAAAATATACTTACCATCCCATCTCCGATCCAAAACGATTTGTTCAAAATCTTCAGATTCAATCGATTTGGTGGGTTTCCAGTAACCGTTGTTCATCCTCCATTGGGCATTACAGCGTATTAAAAATTTCATGGAACAATCGTAAGCATTTTCTATTGGGTTTGGAATATACCTCGAAGCTACAGTCAAACAACAAGAAAGACAAATCCAATCCAATTAGGTAAAAGAGTTAGATAATCATACCTGCTGTAGAATATTGCATGAGCATAGGCTTGTGAAGAGTTAAAGCTCCCGTACTGTTTGTTATGCAAGATAACCTGAGGGGTGTCTTTTGATTTTCACTGACTAACAATAACAGGTCGTCTTCGTTTTCATTGAAATTGCACCGACTTTCTATCACACCTAGTACAAAAACTATCAAAAACCGAAGAATATAATAATTCATGATTGATGAAAATATTTTAAATGGGAGTTTTCTTCTAAATTTGAATTTATGTATTCGGACTGAGACATTATCTCATTGCCTGATGACCTCATATGGCGATTACCCAGTATTTACAGATAATGCCGAATTTGAAGGGAAAAATCTGCAAACCTGACGTAATATCCTCGGCAATTAATTATAGGGTCCAGACAGTGTAGGCACAATCTAACGAATATACTTATTGTATTCGATTTTACTGAAAATGTGGGGAGTACTTCATTTCATAATAAAATAGGATTCATTAATTGCTTAATTGTAATATAGTAGTTCCAACATAAACTGGCCATCACGTGACCCCCAAAGTACCTGACAAATACCTGTCATTATAGTCAATGGTTATCAATGTTTTTCAATTAAATTTTGCATAGCAACTTAGGTCACGTGACGGCCATTTTATGTTGGAAAGACTGTACCACTAAAATTGACGACGTCGGTTCCTTCTTTAGAAAATTAGACTGTATGTATGTACATATATCTCAGAGACATGCCATGTATGTTGAAATCGTTTGTGTGACGTTCTGACGCTCTGAGTTGATGGGTAGTAGTACCTATAATATGTTATAGTATTCCAGGATGATTCTGATTAGGGAAGAGGTGGCATTCAGATGCGCAATATTTAAAGATAACAAAAATATGTAAATAAATTCAGACATGTTATATGTATATTAAATCAAAATTAATACTTGCTAAGTATAGTTAATTATGAAGAAAAACATAATTAACTGAGACCAATCTGCAGAGAACAAAATACGCCTGTCTTACATTTAAATACATAATAAATAGTACCTAATTATGATTTAGACACTTTCTTATCACAAAAACACTCTATAAAATTTTAAATGGCAAAAGCCTATAACGATCTTAAAATATTGCAGTCTAACAAATATTATATGAATAATAAACTATACATTTAGATGTTTAATAATATTCAAAAAGTCATATCTTAAAATTACAAGCACTTAAGTGGCGATGATATTATAGTGTTTTATTAAAAATAAATTATTATTCTCTAACGATGGCCTTTATTATAAAAGGATTTCTATAAGCCATCGGGGTGGTGAATAAGCGTGATAATACGGGATGTTTATAAAAGTGGGTAATTATTCTTGTTCTCATTGAACCATTTTTCAATCGAATCGTAATTCTTTCTCATCCACTCTACATTAGCACGGACTTTTTCTATCGCAATATCGAAAGCTTGACTGGCCGTTCCAATATTGTGTTTGACATCTTGTTTAAATCTGATCAGTTCAGTTAACTGGAACTCTGTAGTCATGTATTTTGGGAGACTCTTTACCATTTTAGTGATGATGTTGAAAGCCTCTCCATAACTGGTAAAAAATTCAATCGTTATATTTTAATTTTACTAAACTGATTATCTGCAGAACCACTTACTGCTCGATTATTTGGTCCCAATTGGTCCGGAGGAATTCAAAAGCCAAGGCGCTTCCGACGTTGTTATCAGCAATCGATTCAAAAACTTTCGCTGCATCTTGGATCCTTATACTGGAATCGTTCGAGTTCAGATACGATAAATACCTAAAAGTTAGAAACAAATTAACTTTAAAGGATACAATTTCGAACAGCAAAAGATAAAACAACAAGTTGGGATTAAGAGAGTGAGTCGTTAAAGGCTTGAATGAGAAAGTTAGAATTTTAATTTTGCAAATGGCAAAGCTATAAAATTTATTGATAAAAGGGTCGAAAGAGTTAAATCAAATCAATAAAGCTCACTTTCTTGTGAATTTACGTAATTCTAAAAATAATTCTGCAGGTACCTGGATAAAAGCCACTTCTTCGTGGTGCACCCTAGGGCTTTTAAAAGATCATTTTTCTCGGACACAGAATAGGTGTTCAAATATTTGTGGTAGGCGAAGTTCCATTCCGCCTCGGTACCTTCCCGAATCGCCGTACAATAGACAACTTTACGCATATTTGGGGGCACCCTATAAAACACACTATCAATATTTTCCGAAAAAATCGTCAAGAGTTAAAATTACGGTATGTCTTTTTCCATCCAATTTCTGAAAATGTGATGGGCTTTTATCGAGCCTTCGGCCGCGGGTTTCTTGCATGCCCATTTCAAAACGGTTTGCCGGATTCTCTCTTTGAGGTAGATATTGGAGTCGTACTCGCGGTCGTTCAGAACCAACTTGTAGGCGTATCTGAAGACGGTGTCGTGGAAGTCTTCGAACAATCCGAAAATCGGCGTGTTCGACAAGATGTCGCTCAGATATTGGAGTTTATCGAGGGCGAGGTAAGTCGGCACGAACATGACTTGCTGGTCCCTTATGCCCATGTGGGCTATCATCTTGAGCGGTATGTCGTAATCCAGCAAATTGGCTCTGGCCAGATCCATCGAATCGCTTATTAATTGCGCCCGAATCAACGGGGGCATGAGCAATATATTGCTGGCGAGCAATCGCCAATTTTCCTCGTCGTAATTCACGATGTAATAGCCTGAAAACGCACCAGATAGAAAATAATCGGGATCCGAATTCATATAAATATTAATTTCTCATCTCTAAAAATAGCCGGTTTCTAACTAGAGTGTCTCGTTTTAAACGTGACAAACTCAAGTACCCACAGCAAATAAATTACTCACCTGTTGCGTTCAAGTTCAAAAGGTACCATTGAGGTGCGTCCAGATCCACGGTTACCATCTGTTCGTTTTTCATCCAGACGGTCGGCTTGGTCTTATCGAAATCTGGATGGTTGGCAGTTATGATCGAAATCGGTATCCACCAAGTCGAGTTTTTCGCAGCAGGATTTTCGGTAAACGAGAATCGTTTCTAAAAATACAACCGAGAAATAACAAACAAAAAATACTTAAATTTTTTAACGTACTTGCGATAAGATCAATTTCTTGTTGGCCGTGTCGTAGATGGCGGTCACCACGGGGAACCCGGGTTGGTTCGTCCACGAATCCATGATTTCGCCCACGTTCAGAGATTGCTCCAAAGTCGCCGTTCTGTGCGCCTCTTCCGTTAAAGTGCTGAAGAGGTCCTCGCTGTCCGCATTAGCGTACTTAAATTTCTGCAAAAATCGGATCAACCCGGTCTTGAAGGTCTCCTCTCCCAGGAAATGGTTCATCATCCTGATTATGCAGGCCCCTTTGCCGTACGATAGTTCGTCGAACGTTTGCCTGATCTGTTTATTGTTGGTAACTTTGAAGGAAATCGGCCGGGACGAGGGTAACGCGTCCAGAGCGAAAGCTCGATTGGTTTCGCTCATAATGAACTCCTGAGTGATCGACCAGCTGGGTTCGGCCTAAATCTCGATAAAATTACACAATTTCCAGTCGCCGGTGATTGAACTTACGTGCTCTACGCCCAAGTACTGGAGGTAGGTCGCGAAACCCTCTTTGAGCCAAAGGTCCTTCCACCATTTAGGGGTCACCAAATTCCCGAACCATTGGTGGGCCAATTCGTGGGACAGAATCGTCGCCACGTCTCTTTTGCTCTCAATGTCGGAGTTTTGGCCATCGAAAAGCAGCGAGCTTTCTCTGCAATAATATTATTTTGAATGCCATTTGAAAATATCCGAGTTATTTGAACATAAATAAACAGACGTTCGGTTATTACGTATTAACGTCTTCGCATGTAATAAATCGAACATAAATTTTTGATATCTGAATAAAGCTCCTCTGTGATATTTAGGTCAATTGGCGCATCAGCACGCCCTTATTAGGGAATATCCAGATTACGATAAAAAACGAAGGGACTCACCTAAAAGTAATGAGGCCCCAATTTTCCATGGCGTTGAACCCGAAATCTGGGACTCCGACGATGTCAATTTTCTCTAGAGGGAATTTGATGGTGAAATAGTCCTCGAAAAAGTGCAAAATTTTCGGGGCCAATTCCGCGGCGTAAATCGTCTGATGGATGAAATTTTTCCTCGTCCACACTTTAATAAGTCTATCCGAGGAGCCGTAAGGTTGCAGATCGCTGACGACGAAAGCGACGAGATACGTGGACATTTTAGGGGTCGTCTTGTATTCATCCCATTCCCATCCACTTTGAGATTCACTAAAGCGAGAGAAATTAGGCCGCTTTAGAAATATTCATATCGAGACGGTCTATTTACGTACTCTGGGTAGTTTTTCTCCAGAGGCATATTAGAAATCGACGTCATGTTAGTGGTCCTTGCGATGGATACGGTGAAATTGGCTTTGAACGACGGCTCGTCAAAACACGGAAAAGCTCGTCGAGCGTCTGTCGGCGAGAATTGAGTACTCGCTAGATATCTACAAAGGAAATCTCAAATTTCTCCCGAAATAAAATCGAAAACGCATCCCGATATCGTACCTATCTTGACGCGAAACGGCGTCTTGGTACTCGCTCCTGTAAAATCCCTGGAGGTGATTATCCAAATGTCCCGTGAACAGAAGCTCGACCGTGTAGACGTTGTTCTTTTTCAGATAATCTCCCGTGAGTATTTTATACTTTTCCCCGTCAGTGTAATCCTGCTCCTTGATGGGCAAAGGAGTGTCACCGCCGCTAGACCTGACCTTCACGGATGGCTTATCGATTTCGATATTTTTCACATGGAAGATGATCTGATTGGTGTCTTCTTTGGCTATTAGGGTCATCGTGACAGCCCCGTGCGTCGTTTGATTGAAGAGGAACGGCATTATCTGAATCCTGCAGGAAATAGAATTGCGCTCTGTACGACTCTTTCGTCACAACGTCATGTATCGACTAATTTTAAAATCTGGATCTTTTATTAGAAAAATTGTAAACAATGGCGTCACTCGTTGAAAATTGAAACTGCTGGTTAGAAGGCACCGAAGCCTCTCGCTCCAATTAAAAGTTATTTCCGACATACTGACCTGTAATGGGACGGTTCCAATGTTTTTGGTAACCTTTCGTCGGGGTAATTCGTACTCATGAACGAATTACTGACGGCTTTAGAATTTGGCGAGCCTCCCTCGGGGTCATCTGGATAAACACTTTCATCAGATATTAAAGTTTGAGGGGCGGTTTCGCCGCTATTACATCTAGGAATTACGAAGAAGACTATAAGGCCTACGAGGACCGCTAAAAGGAGCGCGCCTACGGCCATGAGGGCGCAAAGGGCTTTAGAGATCACCAAGCCGCCGGATTTTCGATTATTTATCGTGTACTTCTTCTGGTTGTTGCTGTTTTCCAAGTCGGCCACGGTGGGCACACCTGCAACAATAACATTTTTGATTTAGTATTTTTCTGTGGTATTTTTTAAAGAATGACGGAAAAATATTTAGGTCAAACCCCAAACAGGTGTGAGTTGAGTTCAACCTTTGTTTCGACATTTATCTGATATTTGCAGAGATGTTTCTAATAGTCGCTACTTTTTATTTTGGCATTTACGACTTGTGGTTTAGACATTTAGTAATTATTGTGATCAGAAGCGGTGATATTTTAAAAGCTCTGAAAATACGCCACACTAAATTATCGATGAGTGAGTCTAGATTCGAGTTGCGTAATTTTATTTACGTTCATTAAGCCCCCACAGTTTGTAGAAAGCAAGATATATAATCATTGTAATAATCCATCCAGATTGGAAAGCTCACTCAGTTTTAAATTTTGCATAAATTCGATATTGCAAGAAACAGGAAAGTGCGAGTAAAACGTAAAATTTTGTATCAAAAACTTCACTCCTTTTTTATCGAACTCCAATTTTTGTATTTCCGGTCTTTTAGAGTGTCATCAACCAGTACTTACAACTCGTACTGATGGTTACGTCATTATTATACACAATACATGAAGAATAATAAACTTTATCGTGGCTGATGGAACGGAATTCGCCATAAACTTCAATAAGACTTCAATTCAGCGCCTAAAATGGCAATGAACTCGTACTTGTTAAATTTCCTCAAATTAAATTGATTCCTCGATTAATAATAATTAAAACTGAACGTCCTTATTTTTACATGAGAGTTATTTCATTATTATTAGGTATGTAAATGAATGATTTCATCAGATCTAATTTTAGAACAGAAAAGACACAAGTTTTCAGTATGTATGTCCCCCTTTTCGATTTTGCAAAATATGGTTGAAACGCTTTTTCAGATATCGCATATGCATTCATTGAGGTAATTGGCCAAAGTTTCAAGGATCCTGAAATATCTTAATAGGCCACGGGAGTTTACACGATCTTATATTCATCTACACCAGATTGGAAACATAATTTTCTAATCAAATGCTAAAAACTTTAGAGTGTTTATTCATGAATTTATTTTAAATGGGACAGATTTGAAGAGCACATGGCATTTACGAAAACACTATTTCTATCTCGTTATTTTCCGAATTTGTCAAGTCGTCTCCCAATTACCGGGGGCACATGTGTAAAATGTCTTTTGTGATATGCGGCGGATGAAAATAAAAATCAAGACGGAATTTACCCTGGTTGTAGTATCCGACCATTTTTTCAGTCAAAATAACCTGTGACACTAATTAGCACATATCACCGGTTATTTTTTCAGCTATACTGAAACTTTTAACACAGTGCACACTGGCGGCGTCGGCGTCGGCGTCTGCAGCGTCGCCCGGAAGCGGGGCCTTCGACTCGATCAAACAATCACCCACCTTTTCCAAGCGAAAGAACGAAACGCGACCGTTCGATATCAATCTAACGCATTACATCTGGCTGTAATGAAAATAAGACGAAAACTGGCCGGGGAGTTCGCGTTTTTATTATTTTATTTGTCACTCGCTTTATTTTTATCCCGGGTGTTTATGTTTTGCATGAGGTAAGAGGTAAAAGAGGAGCACTATTTATGAAATAGGTAGGTGCAATCCCGAATGCGCCGGCCTATTTCAGAACGGGGGCGGCGAAGACTGCATGATGCACGAGATGGATCGACTTTTACGCAAATGAACTTCTGCCTGGCCCATCATGATGGACGAGAGAATAAAGAAGCGGGTGTAGTTTATTTTCTCAGTTTTATTTTAGATCTTCTAATGCTAACGACATGGCACTTAAGTGATTTGTTTACAAACTAAAAGGAGGAAGTAGAAACGCGGGTCATATGCAAGACTACCGGCATCAACCACTGGAATCTCAAATGCCTCATTATTTGTCAGATCTGAAATACCGCCTTAATATCGTTGTCGGTGGTTACATTTTTAAATTTCGAGTTTTGTCTATGTAACTATCATGAATTTATTAAGCTCGAGCCAAAAGCCAGCCAAGACCTTGATCCAGCCTTGATCTATAAATTTAAAGTTAAATAGGTCCCTCTTCAAAATTTCTGTACGAGTATAATGGAATTCGTTTCGGTTTTGAATCAAAGCGACAGTAATTACATAATAGCGCATTCCGCTTCCACTGTTAGTTATCTTCGATTAGGATAAATTATTACTCCAATTTACCAATTCATCGAGTTCATCCGTTTGGGGTCAAGTTCCCCATTAGGAAAATGTGGGAGTTATTTTATGTAAGAAAAAGTAATGATATATCAAATACTCAACCACCCACTAAATCGGTATACTTTTGATTGGAATTTCGAAAAAGTCGAAGGACAACTTCTTCACAAACTCAGGGTCTTCCAGTTTGATATATCGTTAGACTAATCCAATTTACTGCTGTCACAGTCGTATATAATCCACTAAATCTCGGTTCAGACACAACCTCAGGTTGATTATACCTTAGATGGGACTTAATCGAATTGAAGTGTTTCAGAAGACTGAACTCATCCAATTAACGTCTCCATCGTATACCTTAAGGCAAATTGAAGGATCTTAGATTTTGTGACACATTCGATGACGATGGGTCACGATGAACATGCGAACGACCCACTCTCGTATTTAGATAAGGTGACGCATTAATTAGGTAAATAAAATGTATTACGAATTCCATTCTTTTAGGATTATGGCGTTTTAAAAATAGCATTCTCAAATTAAATATTCCGATTTTCACTCTCGACATTGCGCGCAAATGTGTGAAGATGTTCTTCAGTTTGGCACGCTCTAAAAGTGAAATATTTATCTTTAGTTAAATCCGACGAGAGCTCATCATCATTATTATTATTATTATTGAGCAATATTCGCAATAACCACCCAAGAAGACTGAAAAATGATGAAAACTATACACTTAACTTAATACATGCGTAATATTTACATAACATGATTGTTATTGTTAATGATGGTGTCGATTCGGTACGAATTAAATTTTAAATAAGGACAATTAACGATCATTGGGATGGATTATGTCATTCGAGGGACAAACATTACATTACACACCCTCTCTTTCTCAAGTGGGCGAATGATTTATTATGAGCCGTAAATAAATAATAACGTATGAAAGAATATCAGGTAAAAGAGAGCCTATAGGACCTCACCTTAAAAATAGTCCGGCATGACCGAGTGGTGAAGGTCTTAAGGTCATTATTTGCATTATACACCAGTTTCAGTTTGTCTTGGTCAGCATAAAGCTATCTTAAAACGACTTAAGTTTTGTGTATCTTTGTGAGAATAAATATATCTATTTAACTTCAGGTCGTTTGTTGCGAATAAATTAGTGATTAGCGAGCGCCTACATAATTAATGAAATTAAGTTAAAAGTTATGAATGAAGTTGAAATTTACCAAGTGGGAGTTGTAAAAGTGTTAAATGTGTTAGGTCGCCGAATGCAAATAAATTGCACAAGACGCCTGCTGCATGTTTCCCAAGCGGACCGAACAATTTACCGGCGTTTTTGATATCAAAAACTGTGTGAAATTACTTACTGGAATAATCGAGCGTTCTGCCGACCATTTCGACGATAAAAAAACGACTTTGAATTGTTCACTTGTACAGAGTTCTTTATGGCACTAAAGGTCGAAACGAGTAACGCACGATTCGTAACAACAAACTGAAAATGTTCAATTCTTTGAAGTCAGTGATGGTCACCGAAACGAACACGAAATGTCGTCACCGCACTTTGTCTATTCATTGTTTGGCTGAATTATTAGCGTCTTTTTAAGGCACGTTCGGAGTCACACAGATATAATAAAGATGAGCGATAATCTCCACTCCGCTTGTGATTGTTCAAATAAAGATTTTCGTGGTGAAACTGAAAGGATCTTCGAGTTCGACCAGCATTTTCGAATAAGCGGCCGGTTTGCCCACACGACACTCATTCACCTTCACGTCCACTGGCGTTGTGTTTTATATCGGAATTGTTCTCGTGATCAAATGCAAAATGAACTGATTAAGTATGTGTAGGGAAACGAAAAGTGGACTCGATTACGCATTTTCCAAGATTTATATCTGAAAGACGAAACCAAACGATTATGTTATCTTTGACGAAACTAACATTTTCGGATGTGGGTTCTCGTTGCGTAGACAAAATTTATCTTTCATCTAATTCGCGGCTTTTGTTACCTACTGCATGAGCTGCATATTTGGTTTAAAGTGATGTCATTTTACGAGGGATATCAAAATTTTATTGACTGCTTGCTCACCCGCATTGTTAATCAAATTTAAAACACCGTACAATAAATCGAGTCACGCAAAGAGAATTTCAAAAATTTCCGATCCTCCAAGCCATCACAGAAATTGTTTAAAAAACATCAATAGCCTATACAAAGAATTTTGGAACGCATTTTCGAATTTTCGGGGTCTCTGCAGTCATAGTATAGGAGTAAAACGTCAGCTTTCTAAAATAATCGACTTCCAGTAAATTGCAATTTATTTATAATCCGAACGACTGGTCATTCATTTTATGTCATTGGTTGACCGCATTCGCATCCACTCATGACACCGAAAACGAATCAGACTATTTTAATAACTATTGTCGATTTTATGGGTTTTAGGAAGAAATCGTGCTTCATTTCTTTGAAATAAAAATGGCTGACTAAATCCGGTAAGTAATTGAGGGTAAAAGGGTGTAAACTCGATGTTGTGTTAGTTTGGTCTAGTCTGGCGTCTGCTACTAAAACTGAAGGGAGCAGAGGGCGCGCCCTAAATAAAAAGAGCCGCAAATCCGCAGGTAAAATTACATTATTGATAGCTTCCTGCAAGGAAGTAGTCCAGTTAGCTCATAAATAATTTTACACGCTTCGACTGGCTAGGCCCGTAAAAGCTTCTTTGATGATGTCCAACAATACCCAGTAACGATTCTAAAAATAAAATTTACGTGCGGGTGTGCAACTATCTTTTTTTCTAATTGTTGAACTGCACCAGAGCATTTTATTGATAGAATTATCACTCGACATAATGCATCGCTTTCAAGGTTTTCCTGCAATTTATATTTGTCGGACAATTTACGATTTTCAGTTCTGCAACGTGGGCACATGACTGAATGTTCATGTCTCAATGATATCTCTGTAATTATGATTGTTCCATCCACATAAGGATGTTTCATAATTGTAAATAACAAAATCTACAATAAATCAATTTTTTTCCAACGTTTTACGATACCTTAAGCCATATTTGTTATTCCAACGCATTAAAATATCTAAGATTATTGTCGTATTTCAGCATCCACAAAATATTAATCTCCAAAAGGCAGTTTGTCCTGGATTCATGAAAAACTATATTTACATTCTTATAAGTAATGAGTGCCACTAATTTGAATAAATCTGGGCCGCAGTGGTTTCAAAACGACTCCCACCTTTTTTACGCGCAATTCTTGATGACTTTTACAGATGAACGTATTAATTTTGAAAAAAAGCTCATGAGAAATGGTTATTATTCCTCTCTGAATGTAATTAAATTTTTACTGGCTAAAAGAGTTTCTTTTTAAACTAACAAACGACACCGACTGTTCCAATAAGTATTTTGAAAATATTGGAAACAACGATAGGAATAGATCTCGATAAAAGACAAGTTTAACTTTTGTATTGCGAAAGACAATACGTAATAGGAGCACTTCCGGGAGAGCTAGACTGCCTGTCGCTTCATCTTCGCCCATGTTTTCTTTACGAAATTTGATATTTTTGAAAATCAATAGGTACCGATGGTAACCGTAATTCACCTTTCCTAATATTGATCACATCATGCACATAACTTTCTTAAATTCTTCAATAATACACAATTTAGTAAATCTTAATTTTACATGCGTGAGTAATGATTTACAAATTGGGGTAGTTTTCTCCCTCGCCGCCTTTCGATAATTCAAAGGGCGCCACTGCCACTCGTGACATCTGCACACATAACTCAACCCTAGCGGTGATCTTCAAAGATTTTTTACAAATTATCCCAAAAAGGTGTAACGGATATTGGGATATACACAAAAATTAATTTCAGATATGTACTTAGTGGAAAATCCTACACGCTGTCTTGAAATGGATATTTAACTCAATATTCTTCACTTTTTTCATTTTCTAGTTATCAAGATTTTAACACTTATCTCCAGTAAATCAATTCATGGCACAACTTGTGTTCTACCACCAAGGAAATGGTAATTTATCACTTACGCTACAATTTCACGTTTTAAATCTGTCAACTTCTTCCGCAACTTTGTTTGTTCAGTTCGGGGAACTCAAAACTGAAAACCGGAGGGAAACTTTGACTCGACGGTGTTGGTAGCACATCCAAGTGTTTAATGATATCAGATAATGGATTTTGCACAAAAATTTAACTCCAGGTATGTAAATGCAACGAGTCAACGACCTAATAAGCCAAAGCGGGTTTTTGATTTGCATATTGCGAATTCGTAAAATTCTTCAAATAATTTTTATTAAAATTCCTTTTCTGATTACGATTTTTCTTAATAAGAGAGGGTTCTTTTGAGGGTTTCCTCTAGTGTCTCACACGTTTCAGCCCAATGATATTTTGAGACCGATCCGCTCCTCCTACAACCACCCAGGATTTGTGTACTATTGGCTGGGCCGGATAGAAATATGTCTCATGTTTGTCCCAGCATCTTCCCACGACAGGAGATTCACTGGATTACTTTCAGTCTCATTAGCATTCGTAAATTTGTTTGTGGTCAATTAAGTGCGTGCTAAATCCGCGCGATATGCAATTCAACAACGTTATCAAAAGAGAACCGGAATGTTTCGTTTTCCACCCTAGTCAGAACCAAATTCAAAACGGTTACCATTTCTACGCCAAATATCCGAACGTCCAAGAAAATGATAACATCGCCAATAAGTTGTCAGTGCCTTGCTTGGAGAGTGCCGACAATTCCGGAGACGGATCATATCCTGCTCAATCAGAAATTGGATTTCATATGCACAGAGGCGCTGCGGAAATTTCGAATTCGATCCAACAAACAATCCAAGACCATTATTGGTACGAATACCAAAGAAATTACAATCAATTGATTTCATCACCGGAAGAAAGAAAAAGTTTTGGTGGAAATTCCGAAGATTATGCAAATTTTTCCATCCTCAACAATAATAATGGTTACCAAGATTGGAACTTTCTGGATAATTCAGACTTTTGTACAAAGGAGGATGAAAATGTGGAAGTACATAATTCACTTCAATCTGACGATTCCGTTTCTGCTGCATCGGGTAAGGAGGAAATTTTGCAAATAAATAGAAATCACGATGCGTTAATACCTAACTATAATAATCGGCGGCGCTTTTGAAGTAAATTATAAACATTTTAATTACCACAAATGCGAAATTTAATTACGAGTACTTGACTCATCCACTTCCGTTTACCTAGTCTCGCTTTAATGAGAGTAAACATGAATTTAGGCCACTAGTTCCTTCAAATTTGTTATCAAAAGTAAATTTATTCATGGAATAAAAAAAATGTACAGAAAAATCCCACACATGGTGATTTTATTTATTGTAAGAGCTTAAAGGTCTTACATTTCCTAAATCTTCAGTCACGGACGATTGACAAATTGTCTTGCAGCTTCCTATGAGTCAACCCACAACAGATGGGTCAACATCTTTTGACATTAGGTATCAGTGTTTTTATAAGGGTGTGATTTATGCCAAATGGATGTTTATACTAAACTGGAACAGTTTGAAACTTATCACACCTACCTACTTTACTTTAACTTTTATTAAATGATTATTTTCATCTATTGATTCATTGTATTTATTTGTATAATATTTAATATTTACCTTTATAATGAATTAATCATACATATAGATACTAAGGCGGTATAAAGAGCAGTACAGTCTGTTTCATCATTTTCTTTGCCTCTCACTATACATATTATGATTACCCCTTTATCTTACCTCTGAGTTGGAAAAGACCTTTGTCACGCTATGACAATTATTTTTGTCCTTCGTTTGTAAAAATTTGCTTTCACGTCAATTAAAATGATTAAGGATAAATGTTGATTTAATTATTAGTCACCTATGATCCAGATTTTTCAAATTTTTCCCTTTCAAAAATTTCACATGCATTTTCAGATAAGAAAAAATCAGACTATGTGACGAAGGCAAGGAAAGAGAGGACGGCTTTCACCAAAGCTCAAATTAAAGAGTTGGAAAATGAATTTGCTCATTCTAACTATTTGACTAGATTGCGACGGTATGAGATCGCCGTTGGTTTGGATCTTACAGAAAGACAGGTATACATAATTTCTAAGTTACAGTTTAATTCATATTTGTAAACTCTTTTTGTTAACAAATTACAGGTAAAGGTGTGGTTTCAAAATAGAAGGATGAAGTGGAAAAGAACTAAGGGTAGTGAAAGATCACGCCCTATCAACAAAAAGAAGCACCAAAAATCGTTATAATTACATATTATTCAGGGTAAAAAGCTCTCTAATATTTTCTTACTATAGAATACAATTATTAAAGAATTATGTTCAAGAATATAATATTTACTTTTATATCCAACATGGGGTATGTCCAAGAGTTGACTTTGGAAAATCTCGTTATTCTACAACAGTGGAAGTTGAAGTCGTATAAATGCTTTGAAAACTTTAAATACTCATAATAAATATTTGATTGTAATATATATTTAATCGTTTGCGAGAACAATAATTCCTACCACCTGTGCTTTCACTAATTTTATATTTTTCCGACGCTGTCACTCTTAGCAATTTAGGAATTTTTATTCTTATAAACTACAAACTTCTCTCGAAACTTCTAAATTAATTATGACTGGTTGACAATTTTCTTTCCTTTGTATTTATGAGTTTTGGCAAGTAATATTACTGTTCAAATGAATGGACATCGAAAAAATAGTAAACGCAACTGGTCAGGAAAGTTTTATTTGATTATTATATGATTATTTATTTGATACACATTGAAATTTAAGTGCGACAACTAAAGGCTCAAAGAACAGTCTACGTCCTAGCTGATGGTCGCAGAAACAGGGTATTTGCGATAGTGTAGGATATTTTTAATACCTAAAAAAATAATTCAGGTTGAAATCTTCATTTGACCAATATTAAAAATTCTTACATTAAGCAATTGATTTCTATTAATCGGGAATAAATTAGCTGCTGATGTTTCAACAGGCATCTGTGCTCCCATTAGCAGAAAATTAAGCCTTTTACGAATTTGCACGTTCCTTGCCATGTACCAATTCGTTTGATATATCAAATGTTCGAAATCCTCGGCAGCATTGGTCAAAAAGCTGGCAGATAAAAATGCGAGCGAAACTTGACTTATTAAGGCAGAGCAAAAAAATATATGGCGTGTTAATGAGGCCTGAACAGTCAAACCCCTATAAAACACGATTAACATTATTGTATTATAATTTGAAAAACATATAATTTTTACTTTGTTCCCATGATGTATAATTCTACACTTAAACACAAAATTGAAACGATATAAACGCCAAGAAAGTATTCGCTAAAAATGCTTCTAAATTTTCTGTAAATCCTGGTAAATAATTTTCATTACGATCATTCACAAAGCATTAACTAGAAGTTATTCATCCTTACGTTAAGAAGTGGGTATGTGCTTTAATAACATTAGTCAGCTTATCGAAACATAGCTCATCACGCATATTTTCAAAATCGATATCGGTGAGTGAATATCCAAGGACTTTATATCTCACAATAAAAATTGCCAGAACAATAAGATACGTTCCCTCAAATAACAAGGACGTTACGTATGTGTCGATTAAAATGGTGGTCTGCATGAATTTCACGATGTTTCTTCCTCCAGGAATTTTTGGAATGTAACAAACGAATGGCATGAAATGGTTTCCTGCAAGTGAGGCGATCAAGAAATCGTAGAATATTACACTACACGCTAAAAAGGACAGCATTTGAAAGAAACGCAACACATTTCTCAAAATCGTTTCACATTCCTGTTTTAGATTTTCGGTCACCTCATCATCATTCCAAAATATTTCTTTACAATCTTCTATGAACTCCTTATACTGCTGTCCTTTTGCCATAATGATGGTTTTTCTAATGGTCAACTAAAACATTATTATTGTAACATGTAACGAAACCGCTACCAAAACAGGTACAGACATAGAGGGTAGCGGTAACGCATTTATTAATTGGGTAAATTCTATAACTTTTCTTAATTACCATGCTCAGAAAAATACAGAGTCTATGTTCCCAAGGCGGAAAAGCCCCTAATTGCTGTATAGTGGAAAAGTTATGGAATAGTATATGTACATTACGGAACGTGTCGGAAGAGTGCAGTATTTCGCGCGAGTGGGATTATTATACCCACGAGTCGCGAAAAAAACTTTTCCGACAAGTTTCGTACACGATTTTTCCGACGTCCACATCAATTTAACACCAATATTACTTGTGAAAATCATGTAGAAACTCATAAATCTAAAAGAAAGGAAATTAACGAATCGTCACCCCATACGGGATACGGGTCGGATAAACAATAGTATCTTGTGTACCTATAGATTCGAAAGCGAGGCTTTGCCGCTCGCGCATGGATATTGCATGCAAGAGATGCAAAGAAGCTTTCGAATCCAGGTGCACACAGTACTTTCCCTACGACCACTGTTGAAAATAGTCAAAAATACAATAAAAATCCCAGGAATCATATTTCGGTCCTCAAAATATGGTAAGACGGCCGTGCTGGATTTATAGTAGTTAGTCATGGTTACCACTTGATTCCGTGCGGAAAATCTATACTTTCCGCACATAAGCGGCAAAACTGAGACTTTGACTCAAGTCCAGCAAATGCCAACTTTCAACAATCAAATGACACCTTGAAAAGTCAATTTTCAACATGGTCGTAGGAAACTGAATTTACAACCAACATTATTTTTGCAACCAATCTTGATTTTATGTATAGATTTGCGAAAGTAGTTGATAAAAATCACCAGATTCATATGGCAACATTTTTCATGATCATAGACTGAAGACATTTCAGCCACCTCAATGGTTATAACAATATGGACGTCGGGAAGAAAATAGTAATATCGTAATATCAACAATAATCATAACCTGAAACAGCAGTGCTCCAAAATAAAAAGTTTCGAACAATAAGTCATCATTATCCTGGAGTTTACATTCCACGAAAATCAAAATCCAGCATAATACTTGAAGAATGGTGAAAAAATAACGGTAGAAAATGATGTAACCAAAACTAGATGTAAGATTGCCATGCAAACCATAACATTTTAGAGCTATTATTGGTATAGATAAATATTTCGACTTGTTCATTTTGAAAAAAATATGAAGTAACACTGGGGAACTTTGTAGGAATACTGTGAGTTTAAAATGTTGATAAGTACCTATATTTCTATATACGGAAGTGTATAATGTATTCATGAAATTCTTAATATACAGTCTACTGCACGGGGGTGGCGCCAGCAAGAAAATTCGACAATTAGAGCCTACTATTACATTTACCCCCATTTTACATTTACCCCACTTCACCTTGTTCAAGTTTTCTTTAGAAAGTTGAAGAATGAATTACTTAAAACTTTAATCGTACTTGAAAGATACATTACATTACAGCAGGTAGAAACTTAGATTAAGTATTTTGTTTTCAATTTTAATAGGGTTATAAAATCATGAATCTTCCATTAGATTCTTATAACACGTACGCAGATAGAACATATAAGACATGATGTTACTATTTCATACTTGCAGTTTTGCTCCGGATTTTGCTAATGAACATTCTACTCGTTATATTTTCGCAGAATGAACAGGTCACAATTTTTGAATATACCTATGATAACACTGAAATGTTATGGACTGCATAACGATTCTAGTCGTTGGTACAAGCTTTTCTATCGTTACTTTATGACCGTCCTTCAATTAATTTGCTGGGCTTCGGTTTTAACGGAAGCCAAACTTCATATCAATGATACCACCAGATTGTGCGAAACTTTCTATTTTGCAGTTCTGCTATTTCAGGTTCTATTTCTTATACAATTCCTGTCGATATTGTTTTACCAGTAGAACTCGATCTAATCATAATTTTTCTAGGTCACCTTTCGGAAAGCCATAATCATGACAAAAGGAGACCAGTACAAAGGTTTCATAAAAGATTGTAAAAAAATATTTTTGACTGATGGAGATTTTACCGAACAACAAGAATACGAGTATGTAACGGTATTAAAAACGGTGTTGCGTTTGTATTACATGATGGTTTATTTTGCGGCTGGTGCAATGTTTTTGGATTTCTATCTTGCAACAATCGCAGGAAATTATTTTTTGCCATTCGTTTGCTACATGCCAGACTTTTATGGTGCAAGAATTATGATGCAAGTTGCGCAGATGATCATTTTATTAGATATTGCAAATTGCTTGTTATTTGAGGGATCATTTCTCATTGTTTTAACAATTTTGATTGTGAAATATAAAGACCTCACATATTCACTTCAAAAGATAGATTTTGAAAAGATGAGTGATAAGCTATCTTTGGAAAAGCTAAATAACCTTATAAAGGACCATTTATTTCTTTTATCGTAAGGATAAACATCGTTCAATTTATACTTTACATAATTTACTGTCTAATCTCACTTATTAATTAGGGTTTACAGAAAATTCAGAGATATTTATAGTATATTATTCCTTGCTGTTTATGCGATTTCAATTTTGTGTTTATCTGTACAATTGTACAGTATAGCGTTAAAGTAAACGATTTCTTTTTTGCATGACAATGGCCTATACTTGTTTTAATTTTTAGAGGTGTCAGTGATCGTGCCTCATTTCTGCGCCATATTTTTTGGGTTTGTAGCGTATTATCTGATGTTACTCTCGTATTTTTATCTGCAAGCCTTTTGACTGTTGCTGCCGAGGATTTTGAACAATCCATATACCTAACAAATTGGTATATGGCCACTAATATGGAAATTCGTAAAAAATGTATGTTCCTGCTGATGGGGGCACAGATGCCTATTGAAATAACTACAGCAAATTTTTTCCCAGTTAACAGAAATCAATTACTTAGCGTAAGAAATGATTATTTTGTTGTCTCGAGTGCTTTATATCAGCTTTTTTCAGATATTCAAAGTAACGTACACGATTGCAAACACCCTATTTCTACAACCAGCCAGGCAGTAGATGTTTCACTCAATTTGCACCCAAATTTAAATGCAGCAATAAAATAAATAGTAGGTTACCAAATCCAAAGCAAAAGAAAAGCTTCATTTGCTAAGTGACACCACATAGGGACGATTTTCGAACCGTTTAAATTAAAATACCTACATATAAACTCACAATTTCTTTAGATTCAGTTTGGTCAAAGGCGTTGACCATTGACAAATATCAGAAATCCTGTACATCGAATTTGGGATGCTCATTCAAGAATTCGTAATATATTTCAGCTTGTCTCTTCGTAGATTGAAAACTCTAATCAAACTCTTATATTGAGGGATTCAAACGTAAAAAGTTTGTACCGCTTTATGAAAAAACAACATTTACAGGCGTAATAAGCATTCTAGTTTTTTGGGTCAGAATTTTTTATTTATTCTTTCTGAAATACACCCACTCCAACTTTGAAACTGCGGTTTGATTCGTGAATACATATACACCTTTTTCACTGCAAAAAAAACTAGTTTTATTAAACCTCTATACAATAATGTATTTGTGATATGAATCTTATTGTTATGACGTACTTAATTAGGGACAAGCCCGTCTCGAAGCCCGTGGCCTCCTCGTCTGCTTTCGAATCTGGGGTATAGTCTATCCAAGATAAACTGAACATCACGTGACCCCAAAGTACCTGACAAATACCTGTCATTAGTCAATGGTTATCAATGTTTTTCATTTAAATTTTGCTAAGCAACTTAGGTCACGTGATGTTCAGTTTATCTTGAATAGACTATACTTAACATAAATCGAAGTCTCCAAACAAAGTCAGCGACTTAGAATGAGGTGCGCCATCCATTAACACTTTCAGCTGCTTGATTACATTTCTCCTTTCAGAATTTAAGGGGAAATTGCACATTTGAAGCAAAATTTCCGCTTTTGCCCAGAACAAATGTGACTCCAAATTTCCAATCATCACAACATATAGAAAATCAAAAGTTGAAGAACGAGTTATGTCCATTACCAATGTAGGAAAATCCAACAAGAAGTCCTTCTTTATTGTCTACGCCTCGTCTAACAAATTTTCCTCGGTTCTCTAAAGACTTATTTCGCAGCCTAGATATACAAAATAACTATTTCACCGAGGAAAATTTCGAGGACGCTAAAGACATTTCGCAGACGAGGTATAAATAAAACTTTTTTTGGTGAAGCGAAGCGTTTTTGAATAAAAAATCTGATCGAAAATATGAAAACATTCTGAAGTTTGTGACGTCCGCAGTGACGTCTACAAATTAAATTAATCAAAATGTGGCATTTCGCGACCGCTTCGTCAAAAAATCAATTCTTTTGTCTTGAAAATCACTTCGCGGCCGTTGCTTAGTAAACGGCCGCAAAATCGTACTTTGCGGCCGCTCTGTCCCTTATCAACGGCCGCTTCATCAAAAATAACATTTACAAACGTAAGTATTCTATTGTTTTATTTGTGTCAGAATTTTTTATTTATTCTTACTCCACTCCAATTTTGAAACTGCGCTTTGATTCGTAAACATACACCTTTTTCACTGCAAAAAACACTAATAATTCCCTATACAATAATGTTTTTGTAATATAAATCTTATTGTTAATTAGGAATATATAGAAAATACAAAGTTGAAGGACGATTACATATGTCCATTACCAATGTAGGAGACTCCAACCAGAAGTCCGTCTTTATTGAGTAAAAACAATATTCTACCGAACACGAAATTCGGATTACTGATTTGAAAGAAAATGAATAAGCTTAGGAGTAGTACAGAGACATCAAAAAAATCCTTCATAAAGGGAGGCTATGATAATCGTTCTGTCTCATCTGAAAACTACTAAAAGGATAGAGAGAGAATGAGAGTCAGTAGTAGTAAATTTCTAATTTAAATTATATTTTATTTTCGTGTCTAAATATTGAACATTTGAGTGATATGGAATCAAGCAATATACTATTAATGCTACAGCAACATGTGTTATAACTTATTAGGACAACATCATATTTTCGTCAAGATCTACCATCAATTTTTTTTATACATTATAAGAACCGATCCTAAAACGAAAGCTCTTTGGCATTCTACGATATTAAAACTCGTATCGTTGTGAACTCTATTTCGATACAAGTTGGATAGTGAAATTTTACACAAAAAACAATTATTTGCATTTCATTTTGTAAGTGGACACATACTTGAAAAATTTGTGATTTGCCTCATTTGATAATTTTTGATGTCGTTTCGTAATAATGAAGCTTTATGATATTACAGTCATATGACAGTATCGTAAATAACTGTGACAATTGGAGGAAACTCTCTTATTCAAGAAAATCCTACTTCCTTGATGAGCGTAGAAAAAGCGTATTAGCAATTGTGTACGATACTTTGAATACCTGAAAAAAATGCCAGATATTAGAATACCTTAAAAATTATACAATGAAATTTCTCACGTTTAATAGTTGACTTCTATTAATCGAGAAAAGGTTTGCCGCAGATAATTCAATCGGCATCTGTGCTCCCATCAGCATGTATAGAAAACTTTTACGAATTTTAATATTTCTGGCCATATACCAATTTGTCTGATATATGGACTGCTCGAAATCCTCTGCAGCGTTCGTCAAAAAGCTTGCAGATAAAAACGATAGTGAAACTTGGCATAGTATAACACAATAAAATAGGATATGGCGTAATAACGCAAGACGATGAGCTGTACCCCTAAAAATAAAATCATAATAATTTACAATTATTCAAATATATAATTATGTTTCACTCTGTCATAATGAAGTACACCTCTACACATAAACTTCCGATTGAAACCATATAGACACCGATAAAAAATTCACTAAAAATTGTTCTGAATTCTTTGTACACCCTAATAACATAATTTCGGATAGCTGACAATTATTTATATGAATCAGATCGTCACACTTACGTTAAAAGATTCATATGTGCCTTTATGATATCAAACAGCTTTCCGTAACACATTTCGTCGCTCATGATTTCAAAATTTATTTCATCAAGCAAATATTTCAGAACTTTATATCTCACGATAAAAATTGCCAAAATAATCAGATATGTACCCTCAAATAACAAGCATGTTACATATACGTCGACTAAGGCAATCATCTGCATAATTTTAACCATATTTCTTCCTCCAGAAAAGTTCGGAATGTAGCAAGCAAATGGCATAAAATGATTTCCTGCAAGTGATGCGACAACCAAATCGCAAAGTATTACACCACACGCAAAAAAACACATCACATAATAGAAACGCATCACATGTTTGAATACCGTTTCACATTCTTGTTCTTGATTTTTAGTCAAGTTTTCAGCAGTCAAAAATAATTTTTCGCAATTTTTTATTAAATCTTTAAACTGCCGCCCTTTTAGCATAAGTAAAGATTTTCGAAGAGTTAACTAAAACAATATCATTGATGTAGGTATACATTGAATCAGAAATTTTGCATCATCCTTGATATCGGTTATTATTGTCTTAAAAAGCTTGAATAAATTTAGTATTCGCAGGTATAGGTATATCAAGTTTTCAGCATCTACGTGAAGAAACCATTTAAAAAGCTCACATTGGTCGGAAAGGTAACTAATTAACATAGCTAAACTTCCGGTGATGCAAAACTTTTGAATTTAAGGATAACTGTAAAATCAAATTAATAATAAGAACCTGAAAAAGTAGCACGGCGAAATAAAACGTTTCGCATAATAAGTTGACATCATGAATATTGAATTTACATTCAATCAAAATCAGAGTCCAGAAGAATATTTGATGGGTTGATAAAAAATAGCGATAGAAAATACTGTACCAAAAACTAGAATCTTTATGCAACCCATAACATTTCATACTTATTATTGGTACATTGAAGTATTCCGATCGAACCATTTTGTAAAAATATTACCACGAGTACCAGGACGCGATTCCACAGCAGTACTGATTTTTACGATTACAAAATATATCAGTGACACAGATTCATACAAGAATCTACTGAAAAATTTATGTTTTTGTAACAGGTGTTAGTGATTTTTCTCGGTGATGATAATTAAATATTTCAATCAGTTATTATTCCACTTTTCACAGCATATTCTAAAACTCATATTTTCTAAATAGTGCCTATAATTATGTAGTGACGATTTTATATTTCAGAATAATAGATGCATCATTATATACCTTGTACAATGTAGTAAGTGGTAGGTATCCTCTTATATTCCTAATAAATACATACATACGTATCGGAATATGCGGTGATTTTTTAATGGCACATGATAAGCTCTTTTAATAGGTTGAAAAAATTAATGAAAAATGATGAAAATATTCTCACACGGCATTCCACCGAGATACGAACTGGTACAGTTCAATTTGTCTTCACCATTTTTGAATTTTTTTTGCCTGCGTCCGCTATTCAAAAAAAATTCATAATGCCCATTTTTGAAGCGAAATTTTTTAAAATCAATGTTTTACATCAAGATATAGTTTTTAAAGGACAAAGAGGGTGATTTGAAGGTTTGGACCAGTTTGGACTTTTGATCGTTTATTTACCAATAACGTCATGAAATAATGTTACAAGAATAAAAAGATTACAATTTCAAGAAGTGATTTTAAAAGAGATAACTTTTTTGTAGCTATTTTGCATTTGAGCAAGCTATAAATTCGAAAATATAGTATACCGAAAATGATGAATATCAGCAAAATAAACATTTTCTGTACGTGATGCTCTAATTTTGAATAAATAGTTATTCGATATGCACAATGCCAATTCTAATGCCGAAGAAATCGCCCAATTTTCTACCATCAGACTTAATATCTAGTATCTTATAGTATCTATTTTTCGTCTTTACTAATTTGGATGATGTGCTGTAGAGAATTTAATCGTCTTTGTTTGGAAACCGCAAAGGTCAAATTTTATAGAAACTTTTATATTTTCACTTTTTAAATCAAAATTATTTCGATTTTTCTTAAGAACTATGAAGTTTTCAAAAATCGACGATTTTAATGAAAAATAAGGAATTATGTTCATTTCCGGGTTGGATGAAGAAAGAGAGTATTCGCAATAGTATAGGTCACTTTAAATACCTAAAAAAAATGGAAAACAATAAATATCAAATGTTTATGACGTAAAAAAATCTTACATTAAGTATTTGTTTTCTATTAATCGGGAAAAAATTTGCAGCAGATATTTCAACCGGCATCTGTGCTCTCATTAGCAGATATAGAAAATTTCAACGAATGTTCACACTGCTGTTCATATACCAATTAGTTTGATATATTGACTTCTCGAAATCCTCAGCGGCGTTAGTTAAAAAATTAGCAGATAGAAATGAGAGTGAAACTTGAAATAGGACGCAACAGCAGAAAATTACATGGTGAACAAATGCGAGACGATCGACGACACCCCTGAAAATCAAAATCACATATGTATAGATATTTATTTTTGAAAGAATACCATTTTACTTTGTTACTAGGATGTACAACTCTACGCATAAACATAGAATTGATACTGCATAGACGCCAAGGAAATATTCACTGATAATATCTCTAAATTTATGATAAATCCTGATAAATAAGTAGTTTCGATTAGTCAGAAAATATATACATTATTTAAATGTACACATTCTTACGTTAGCAGATCGAGGTGCGCCCTTATAACATCATTTAACTTTTCAAAACATGGCTTATTATTCATATTTTCGAAATTTATCTTGTTAAGGGAATATTTCAGGACTTTATATTTCATCATCAATATTGCTAAAATAATTAAAAATGTCCCCTCAAATAACACGCACGTTACATATATGTCGATTAAAATCATGATCTGCACAGTTTTAACCATATTTCTTGCACCAAAGAAGTTTGGAATGTAGCAAACGAATGGCATTAAATGATTTCCTGAAAGTGATGCGAGGAAGAAATCACAAAATATTAAACCACAAACAAATGACACCATCAAGTAATAGAAACGTAAAACATTTCGAAAAATCGTTTCACATTCTTGTGTTTGTTTTTCGGACATTTCTTCCTTGGTGGAAAATATTTTCGTACAATCTCCAATCAAATCTTTATACTCTTGTCCTTTTAGAATAACTATTGTTTTCCGAAGAGTAAGCTGAAACATCATTAGATTTAATAATGTAGGTATGTACTACATTTTCATGTAAACTGTCAACTTAAGGTCCAGCGTTCATGCTGGAAAGTGTCTTTACAGCACTTGTGTGATTTCTATAGTAAATATTCACAGTCGTTGCACAGATATCACATTCCCAGCTTGATACGTAATAAAGTATCATCTGCTACTGGCCATTGATTTTTAATCAAAAAGTGAGCCCAAATCTAATTAATTAGAAAAAAAACAAAGAAGTGCAGAGTTTTTCATGAGTGATTCCTTTTGATAAAAAAAGCTCCTATATGGAATTTTGGACAAAATTTTCTCTTTTAGTTTTTGATAATATTCAAATTCCTAAGTAAGTATACTAGGAGCGGATAAATGAAATTAATAAGAATTAGAACCTGAAAAAGCAGCGCTGCGAAATGGAAAGTTTCGCATAATAAGTTGATGTCATGAATTTTCAATTTACATTCAATCAAAATCAAAATCCAACAAAGTATTTGAAGAGTGCACAAAAAATGACGATAGAAAAATCTGTAGCGAAAACTAGAATTAGAATCACCATGCAGTGCGTAACATTTTAGTGTTATCATTGGTATAAATAAATATTTTGATCGGTTCATTTTAGAAGACCAACACCGGGATAATTCAAAGCAATACTGTCAGTACAAAATATTAACACTCTTTTTATTAATAGTTGTACTAATGAAAGATTCATGCTTTCATTGCACTATTAAAATGAAGAGAAAATAGCTATGTATGTAGTAAGATTTCCACGTGCCAATAGACATATATTTTTCATTCAAATTGTGATAGAGGTATCGATAGTATGAGTATGTAGATACTCGATTATTGATTTCAATCATTTATCAGCTTCTTCAGTGAATATATTGTTGAGACCTAAAATCACCGAGTTGCACGAGGAAAGATGGGTAGTGCATGATTGAACCGCTCTATTGTGTGATTTTACTGATTTTTAGACCGATGGAGCTCACCACCCCCACACCCTTTTTTAACCTGTCTATACTAACCCCCAATTTCATAATCGCACTTTGAAGTCTCCTTTAAAAAATGAAATGAGAATGTGACAAATCAACTCTTCTATTTGTCACATTCTAAACATCACTTTTACTAAAGTGACTTTGAAATTCGATTATGAAAACGGGGGTTAGTTATAAGATGATGGTTATAAGTTACTCTTTAGAAGAGTCGGAAACGAAACGTTAACGAATAAACACGTCCACGACATATAAAGTTACGAAAAGGAACAAATAATTATTATTGATATAATGAATCTGGACCGGTAGGTATGGTTTTCCATCAAAATTAATAAATAGTTCATCATAATATATTTCATACACATTAAAATATAAATGCGACTACAAAAGGTTCAAAGAGTAACGTCTACGTCCTATCAGCAGATGAAGGTCGCAGAATTAGGGTGTTCGCTGGTATAGGATATTTTTAATACCTAAAAAAATCATTCAGATTGATAACCTGCTCATATGATTAATATTAATTTAAACTCATACATTAAGCAATTGATTTCTATTAATCGGGAATAAATTAGCGGCAGATGTCTCAACGGGCATCTGTGCTCCCATTAGCAGAAAATTAAGCCTTTTACGAATTTGCACGTTCTTTGCCATGTACCAATTTGTTTGGTATATAAAATGTTCGAAATCCTCGGCAGCATTGGTCAAAACGCTGGCAGATAAGAAAACGAGCGAAACTTGACTTATTAAGGCAGAGCAAAAAAATATATGGCGTGTTAATGAGGCCTGAACAGTCAAACCCCTATAAAAACACAATTAACATTATAATTTGAAAAAGATATTATTTTTACTTTGTTCCCATGATGTATAATTCTACACTTAAACACAAAATCGAAACGATATAAACGCCAAGAAAGTATTCGCTGAAAATGCTTCTAAATTTTCTGTAAATCCTTAGTAAGTAGTTTTGATTAGGATAATTCACAACGCATAAACTGGAAGTTATTCATCCTTACGTTAAGAAGTGGGTATGTGCTTTAATAACATTAGTCAGCTTATCAAAACATAGCTCATCACTCATATTTTCAAAATCAATATCGTTTAGTAAATATCCAAGGATTTTATATCTCACAATAAAAATTGCCAGAACAATGAGATACGTTCCTTCAAATAACAAGCACGTTACGTATGTGTCGATTAAAATGGTGGTCTGCATGAATTTCACGATGTTTCTTCCTCCAGAAATTTTTGGAATGTAACAAACGAATGGCATGAAATGGTTTCCTGCAAGCGAGGCGATCAAGAAATCGTAGAATATTACACTACACGCTAAAAAGGACAGCATTTGAAAGAAACGCAACACATTTCTCAAAATCGTTTCACATTCCTGTTTTTGATTTTCGGTCACCTCCTCATCATTCCAAAATATTTCTTTACAATCTTCTATGAACTCCTTATTCTGCTGTCCTTTTGCCATAATGATGGTTTTTCGAATGGTCAACTAAAACATTATTATTGTAACATATTGAAACGAATCCGCCGCCAAATAATAATTGGGTAAGTTCTATAACTTTTTTTAAATTACTGTGCTCAGAAATATACAGAATCTATGTTTCCAAGGCGGAAAAGCCCTTGAATGCTGTACAGTAGAAAAGTTATGGTAAACACACTTATGTGTTCAATTTTGGTTTTTACTAGTGTTTGGGAATAGTAACTTATACATAGAATGAGTCAGGAAACAGTCTTTCGCTCAAGTCATATTTTTGTAGTGATTTAACCCACGAGTCGCCAAAAAAAAATACTATTCTACCGATGACCACCACAATTTAGCACCAAGCCTTTTCTTGGGAAAATTCACATAAATACACTGAGAAAATTGACGTATAGTCACCCTCTATAAACATGAATGAATTTACAATTAAAATTATTATTTTGTAATAATATTTAAATCTCGATTTGAATGTATACATAGATTGGGGGAAATTAGCTGATAAAGATCAACAGATCTACATTTTGTCTGAGTGACTTTTCAGCCCCTCAATCGATAACATCAATGTGAGTGTGGGGAAGGAATTAGTAATATCAACAATAATCAAAACCTGAAACAGCAGTGCTCCAAAGTAAAAAGTTTCAAACAATAATTCATCATCATCCTGGAGTTTACATTCCACGAAAATCAAAATCCAGCATAATACTTGAAGAATGGTGAAAAAGTAACGGTAGAAAATAATGTAACCAAAACTAGAGGTAAGATCGCCATGCAATCCATAACATTTTAGAGCTATCATTGGTATAGTTAAATATTTCGACCTGTTCATTTTGAAAAATATGAACCAACCCTCGGAGATTACGGAAGAATACTGCGAATTCAAAATGTTGATACCTTATATTATCCCGCTACGAGAAGAATCTAATGAAGTATTCAATGTATGCATAAAATTATTATTAAAATAAAAATAAAATATTTGCGTTATTTCCGTGGTGCAATATATTCCATATACAGGCTGTTTGATAAAAACTCCAGAACGCCACAGTTTCTTTGGTTATGATCTGATTTCAAAAACCCATTAACAAAAAATGATTTATCTTTCATGCTCTACGAATAGAGCTTGTTACCAAATTTTTTCCCTCCACTTCTTTTTTTAACATTGGTAAATTTAAATTTTCAAGAATAAAGTACGATTACTTCTAATTTAAAATTGAAGTATGTATTTTTCTCTTTGCTATGGTATGTAGAAAGTGGTCATTTTTTCAATGTTTACCCAAGAAATCGCATAAAAAGTTTCGCCCGATTTGAATTAAATTAAAAAAAAATGTCAGTTTCAGGAGTGCTTTGGATTCCACAGCAAACGTGAAAATGACGTTTTTTGTTTAATCCGACCAAATCTGACGAATCATTTTTTACGTTTTTCTGATGATTATTAAGGAAAATCAACTTTTTTATTGACCGATGGTATAGAAAAAAATATCTACTTCAACTTTGAATTGGAAATAATCGCGTTTTATTATTAAAAAAGTTAATTTACCAATGTTGAAAAATGAAGTTGAGGGAAAAAAATTGGTGGCAAAGCCTATTCGTAGAGCATGAAAAAGAATTAAATCATTTTTTGTTAATGGGCTTTTGAAATCGGATGACAACCAAAGAAACTGTGGCGTTCTGGAGTTTTTATCAAACAGCCTGTATGCCATCATCAATTTGTCAACGTAAAATACATTAAAACTGGCATTTTATAAATCGATACCTAATAATCATGTATACCTATATCATTTAGGACTTTATATTTCAGGGTAATAAATACGTAAGGCATGGCGAATAACGTACGAAGTGGTTTCCCTAATAAATAATAAGATAAGCCATCATCGTAATAATACTTCACATCGATATTCGATATAACAACTAAGTAAATCTCTGTATGCTTTATACGTAGTTTAATCCGAAAAGAAAAAATATATTGGATACAAGATAATAAAGATCCGCGCAATTATTTTGCAGGAAATCATAAATAAGACAATGAAAATACATATATGAATAATTATGACTTATGACCAAAATCGTGCGTCATTTTTCAAAAACCGACATCTGAAGGCGCTATAAAATCCAGAATATACGCGATAATACGACAAATTATTCAATTTTCAGTTCAAATCCTCAAATTATTTATGGCATAGAATTAAAAAAGACACGGTAGTATTATCAAAAAGTAAAAGTGTGCAAAAACGAAGCTACCATACAACTTTAGATCGGCGCCTGGGTTTCACAGGGGAATCGAACTGACATTTACGAAAAATGGTGGAATTTACATACTTCCATCATAGTTCTATCTTCTGTGGTTCCATGGTAAGAGACATTCTAGATAGTTTCTATTTCTATGGAATTGAATAAATTGACAGTTTGAGAGTAACGACGTGTACCTAAATTGAGGTTATGTTGCAATCATTTAGGAAACTTCCTTTTCGTCTTATTAATTTGATAAACTTCACAAGGGCCCCGGAAAAAATGAGTGAAGTGAAAATAGTTCGAAAGCCCCGGTACGATGGCCGCGTGAAGAAACGTCAATGGGAAGATCGGCGGACCGATAAAGGCGAAAATCTAGACACAACGAAATCTAAAATAATCAAGAAAGAAAGCGAAATAACTACAGACCTAATCGAGAAAATCAAGAGGAGAAAATTCGCTATACTCCTGGGATATTCAGGCACCGATTACTACGGAATGCAACGTAATCCGAACATGAGGACCATCGAAGAGGAACTATTTCAGGCGCTACTCAAAAATGAATACATCACACAGGAGAACTTCGCCCAAGTTCAAACTATGCAGTATCAGAGAGCAGCTAGGACCGATAAGGGTGTATCTGCGGCTAGACAGTTGGTCTCGTTGAAATTGCCCGAAAGTATGGAAGTCTCAAAAATTAACGAACACCTACCTCCAACAATCCGAGTGTTCGGAATTAAAAGGGTCACGAAGGGATTCAACAGCAAGTCGAATTGTGATAGTAGAACCTACTTCTACATGTTACCGACAGTCTCGTTCGCACCTGCTTCCATTGAAATGAATCAAATAGGATTTCGGTTAGACGAAACGATTTTTAATAAGGTCAACGAAACCCTGAAGAAATTTCTGGGGACCAAGAATTACCACAACTTCACTTCGAAGAAGAAACCAACCGACCCCAGCGCTAAAAGGTATATGAAGTCTTTTATATGTGATAAACCTTTCGTAAGACAAGATGTGGAATTTGCCGTCCTGAAAGTGCAAGGACAGAGCTTTATGTTGCATCAAATCAGGAAAATGGTGGGACTTTTGATAGCAACCATGAAAGGCTACACTGGTGAAAAAACCTTAGATGTTGCTTTTGAAATGGAGAAAGTGAACATTCCTAGAGCTCCAGGTCTAGGACTGGTCTTGGATTGTGTACATTATGATAGATATAATGTCAGATATGGTGCAGATGGAATGCACGAAACTCTCGAATGGAATGAAGAGGAGAAAGCTGTTGAAGATTTCAAAGAAAATCATATTTACCCAATCATAATCGAAACGGAACTCAAAGAACAACAGATGGTGAACTGGATTGCTGCAAAATTATCCGGTCATACTTATGATGCAAATGAAAGAATTGATGAAGAAGATGAAGACGATAAAAGCGATGATGAAAGAATACAAGAGAAAATTGCCACATGACGACCTCACATGAATTAACAATAATGTTTTTTTAAATAAACTTTTTTGTTTTAGTACTAAACCGAATTTATTTAACTGCCTTTGCTGCCTTCTTCAAACATTTAGGAACATCAACAGGTTTTAAATTACATTCCACACCCAATTCTTTCAATTTCTGTAATTTCGCCTGTAGCCTAGTTAGTCTCGATTGGCTCTTTTCCAAATGTTCATCTTCACTAATTTTCTTATTCTTTACTTCAAAATATCTGAGGCGTTTCTTTTGTGTCGGGAAAGATGTTGGTGTTATTGGTTTACCTCCAAATATGTTTTTTGGTCGCTTCTCTTCTGGAACATATTCAGCTAAAAATGCAAGACGTTAATATAAAGATTCAATAATTTGAGGAGTCAACGCAATCAACCTGTGATCCTTCTCTTGAACATTAAATAATTATTCATGGTCTCGGCAGCAATTTTAGCAACATCAGCTAGAGCGAATTCGACATATCCATATCCTTTACTATTGCCAGTCTTGTTTGACCTGCACACTTTCACGTTCTTGACAGCCCCAAATTGTTTAAAGTACTTTTGCAATTCTTCCTCATAGAAACCGTGAGGGAGATGCCCCACATAAATCAATCCTCGTTCTGAACGGGCTTTCGCTCTCTTTTCTTTCTTTTTTTCCTTGATGGAAATTCTTCCAGACTGAAATATTGAAATGTTGGAAATTTTTCATTAAATATTTAGAGGTTCATACCTTGATTTTCTTTTTCAATTGTTGGGTTTTTTTCGTGTATTTCACTTGGTCTTCTTTCTTCAACGCTATCGTTTGTTGCACCTTCATTTTGTGTAAGAATTTTTCAGTTTTTCTGTCGGATTTTCTAAAAAAATGATTACACACGTGTTTGAAAACCAGACACTGACATTTACATAACCTCAAAAGAAAGTTAAAACGTCAATACGAAGCACTGCCAACATAACTCAAAGAAAATAATTATAAGATTTGAATAATCATTAAATATTACTAATGGTGGATTCATGCAACAAAATTTAATTTAAGAATTAAGAATTAAAAACTTAATTCTTAGTTGAAAGTTAACCTACTGGTAAATTAACGCATTAATTTCTTAATTTCTTAAATCCTTAAATTGAGTGTTTGAATGGTTTAACAAAATTACATGACATCTATTTTATTAGTTCTTAATTCTTAAATTAATTCCTAATTCTTAAATTAAATTTTGTTGCATGAATCCACCATAAATAATAAATGATCAAGATATTCCACTTTGTGAATGATGAAAATAAACTTCCGTAACATGTTATCACCGATGTTATCACGTTTCTGGTAGGTAAATAATAATAAATAAGTAATTTTTGTTGATTAGGGACTTGACAGTCTTCTGGTTGGTAAAACGACTTGCGTGAACTTACCGTCACAACTTGGCGATACAAAAATTTCAACACCCCCCATCACCAAGACCGTTCTACACTCACATAAATTGAATACCCCTTAACTAAAACTTATCTCTTATCCTAAATAGTGCCCCTCGCACCCTCGGCCCTCGGCGCGCTCTCGCTCTCAGGCACAGAAACCACTAAACAGGTTGTACAGAGACATCATACAAATTCTTCATAAGGGGAGGCTGTGGATCATTTTGTTCTGTCTCATTTGAAAAGTACTAAAAGGATAGAGACAGAACTATTTTTAGCATGCATGATTCTCCCGTATTCCAGCACAGAAACTCTATCCAAACTGTGGTTGTAAGAAAACTTCTGAGACTTTTAAAAAGACTTTTTAAGAGCTTTATGTGCAAATTAAACAAATTATTGAATTTACCGTACCTACTGTGTTGCTAATAAAGCTGTTCAAACAAAATAGCTGCAATCTGTTTTCCCCACCCTCAATCATGCTTGTGCCATTTTTCAATTAAGCGATTCCAATGCGCTGAAGCTGGAGCGGCCATTTAGGGCCTTGTTGGCAAGTGTTCTGCTACTTTTGCTAAGGTCTCGGGTAACGGTTGCTAAGGGCATTTTTCTGTATCCGAATCCGAATTACGCGAGTGCAGAACGGTCTTCGTAGTGGGGCATGCGGCAGCAATATTTGTTGCGACGCCAAGTTCACACAAGTGGTGAAATGTCAGTCGATCTTGACATTCGTGCTGAAGTGCCGAAGTTCCTTGGGGAAAAATCCTGAATTGATTTTTTTCGGTTTTTCTTCTGGATTTCCGCATAAATAATAGCTCGTATCATACAAAATGTGCGGTGGATTCACCTGCTCAAAGAATGCGCTCATCACCCTCAACATACTGTACATCGTAAGTCGTAATTACGAACTTTACTCTTCCAGAAACTCTAGCTAGCCATTACTTTAGCCCTCGTACAAATCTATCTGTGAACGTGTATGCAATTGCAGGTCGTCGCTTTCATCTTGATCGGAGTGGCCGTTTACGGCCGAGCTGCCTCTTTGGTCACCAATCTTCCGATAATCGGCGGCATTCTAGCATGCGGCATAATATTGATACTGATATCGGTCCTGGGACTCCTCGGCGCGGTAAAGCACCACCAGGTCATGCTGTTTTTCGTATCCTTTTCGCCCGCCGTATCGCTCAAGTGGCAAATTATCAAATTAGATTTCCTGCGCCTTAATTAAACCTGCTTGTAGGCGGTTTGTGTGATGTTAACCACTTGATAACGGCCTGTATGGTGATAAATGCTTTTATTGAGGTCCTTAACTCTCGTCACAGTACATGGTCATATTATTCCTGCTGTTTCTTATCCAATTTTCGGTCGCCTGCGCTTGTTTGGGGGTCAACACTGCCCAGCAGGAACTACTAGCTGAGCAAGGTTGGAACAAGGTCGACAACAGCACAAAGGCGAAGGTGCAGAACGTCTTTAACTGCTGCGGATTCGACTCGAAAGTCGACCTAGAAATTCCCCATCCAGTTTGCGAACTAAAGAAGGTTGTTCAAGCCAATCGTATATCGAATTCGGCTAATTTGATGGATTTTCAGCAACAGCAGTGCTGCCCCAACAATGACAAAGATTGCAAATGCCCGCCTTGCATGGAGAAACTTCAGAGTACAATAAATTACGCCTTCAAACTGTGCGGATGGATCGGCCTTTTCTTCAGCCTTACCGAGGTGAGTTCTGGTTATGGGATGTAACTAACTTCTCGAGTGATAATAACGGTGTTTGATATGGTAATGGGCATGTTTCAGTTTATGGGAGTATTACTAACCGTGCGATACCGTAATCAGAAAGATCCCCGGGCTAACCCAAGTGCTTTCCTCTAGTCACTTAACACCCTAAATCATGGTGGGTTGGTTTACTTTAACATGGAAATTATATTCTAATTTATTTACTAAAATTATACTCTATCCTTGTGCGATTTAATTGAAATACGTCTGTTTTGCGTTGTCGCGGGTGCAATTTTAGCTAGTGGGATTGGTGCTGACCAGGAGGTTTCGTAATCTGCAAGACCCGAGTGAAAAGTTATTACCCACTGCGATTTTCCCACACCGCCATAATTTTACGTACTGATCTAGTCATTTAGTTCAAATATTGTATACATTTTTAGTTTACTTTCTGCCATCATACCAAAGATTGATTGAAGCATAGAAATGCTAGCACTTGTAGGTTGTGTGTGATTTTATTTATTTTTAAATATTAGTAAAATTATGACTATGGACTTTATCCCATTCCATTTCACTTTTTTTTAGTAGAGGTGCGCTTTATAACTGACACATAATATAAACAGAGATCTCTAATAAAATAATTATAATCGTCTATTTAGACCATCGGTTTCAATGTGATATTGTATTTCCTACTTTCTTTACCCCTACTACTGAAAATAATAATTGTACCTCGAATCCAAAAACACCTCTCCTTTTTTCGATCATGCTTGAAATAGTCATTAATCAATTACTTGAATTGGTTGATGGGTGTTTTGTGCGTTTTCACTTGAGTTATTATTATCGTAACTGCGGATCCAGTTTTCAAGGCTGTTATTAGTATGAGCAAACATAATATTTTATTAAAAATGGAGTGCCTGACACGAATAATGCACAAGTACATGGGCGGGGCTTGAATACCCCTCTCCTCGTGTATTTGTTGTGTGGCGATGAGATTAGTGAATCTCACTGGGCGGAGCTAGAGTGTGTATTAGTCGTGTCGGTTTCTCTGCCTATTTTCCTGTGTGTTTGTAGTGTAGCGTAGTGAGCGATTAAATTATAATGTAGACGCTGTATAAATTTCAGTTTATAGCTAGTGATTAGCGGGCATGCTTTGCGCTAAACACAAATGCTCCATGAAGTACTAAATAAAAATGTATCTAATTGCGATAACATCACAAATGCGTACATAAAAATTATTGCCTCTGCTGTTATTACTGATCAAATATTATAATAATGTGTATTTAGTATTGTCGAACAAAGTAAATAAGAGACTTGACGTAGATGAAAAATCTAATTTCAAACAAAATTACGTAAAAAATACGTGTATCATTTCTGGTTTCCTCACGTGTTTTCCTCATGAATTGAGGACTAGTGAATAAGTCGCCGTATTACTTGCGTTTGGAGGAAATTCTCCACTCATTCGTCCATATGGCGGTGATTTAATGTCAGGTAGAGGTATATCCTATGTAGTTTGTGTTTGTTACTTGAATATTTGCTCATTTTGCATGTTCTAAAAAACCTGTGTTTCCCATTCTTGGTAAGATTGAATAAAGATGTATAGCTTATAATTGTAGCGTTGCTAAATTTGAGTAAAATATGTGAATAATAATTTATCGAGTTTTTCTGTAAATTATTCCACCGGGACTTTATACAGGGTGACCTATACCCTTATACCCGAGGTATAAGAGCCAACTCCTGTCGTAGGAAGCCTACCTTATAAGCTTTCAGGAAAGATTTTGTTGATTCTTGCATTGGATCTTTATTGAATTCCAACCTTTAAATTTGAATATTTGGTCCTTTGATAAACTTCAATAAAATCCCAAAATCTCTGGAATTTGAAGACACAAAAAACGTCAAAAGCTTCTCTAAAAAAGTCTATTGTATGGTAGGTTTTCTTTTCCATTTAAAATATTTTCCCGCGTGCGGTAGTCATGCCGCTGAAAAATGTACTGGAAATATTAAATGCGACATCCTGTATCTATTGAGCGTTTGTGTCCAAGAGTCTAGACTTTATAGGAACTTTCTCTTATTTTGATATGAGAAATCGGCCCTTATACGGGGTTTCAATTTTTAAGCCCGGGCACCACGTGATTTTACCGAAAGTAGGTATAGTCTATTCAAGATAAACTGAACATCACGGGACCTAAGTTACTTAGCAAAATTTAAATTAAAAACATTGATAACCATTGACTAATGACAGGTATTTGTCAGGTACTTTGGGGTCACGTGATGTTCAGTTTATCTTGAATAGACTATATGCAACCCAACTTACGCAGCATCATTGGCGTAACATGCAGATTCCGTGGACCATATTGCCTGTGATATTGCTTTGACAAATGAGATCGGAGACAACCGAATAAAACCATTAAAATTGAAGAACACTGGTGATTTTTGAGCAGTTCTTCAATGGTGTGAGGTGTGTGAGGTGTAAAGAATTCAAAATTTTCCGTCAATAATGACTGACATAAATGACCGAAATATTCCAAAACTTACGCCACTGGTGACTTATTTGACATAAATATTAATAAAACTGTGATAACATCAACCCAAAAACTATACCCATATCCCTGAATATGTATAACAAGTTGCCTAACTAATCGTCACGTGGTGCGCGGGCATTAATGAAACCTCCGAGGTGCGCGATTTTTAGGTCAGCCTGTATACGAACGAGTCGTGTCTGCGTCGACCCAGATTTCGCACAATGTGCCGGCACCTCCGATATTTGCTTTACGGCACCGAATATAATGAAAGCTCGCATTTTCCGAAATCGGTTTTTATTGACGGAACGCTTATACAGAAAATCGGATAACGCGAAATATGCAGATCCATTCAAATACTGACTGGCGAAATCTGCCTGGAAATCGAGCAGGATTTGCAGCACAGTCGCCGGAATCCGCCCAATTGGCAGTACTTGGACAGGACGCCCAGCGAGCAGTATTCCGATTGATCCTGCGTGCACGGCTTCCGCTTGCGGCCCTTGCACGAGGGGCTCGTGTGCCTCGTGGCGCCGTAGCAGACCCGCTGACTGTCCAAGGGCGCCTCGCCGCAAGTATAAAAGAGTTCGCCCTCCGGAGGAGGACAATGCGTGGGCCGGGTCGAGACGCCTTTGCCGCAGCTGACGGAGCACTAGGCACAGAAATGAAAAAATGCGTGAGGGAAAAATTGGGGGAATTTGAAGGATGAGTGATTGAGGGTCGATCGGGAAAATCGTTTTCTTACTTGCGACCAATTTCCGTACGTCCAGTGCGAGGAGCAGGGCGATTTATTGCAGGACCGGGTAGAAGCGGGGGTCGATCCGGGGCATTTAGTGGGGTCGACCATGTGTCTCCAAGGCTCTTTCATTGCGGTGCCGTTGTTCGGGATAGGGATTTTAACGAGGACGGTCTGCGGAACACAGTAAAGCTCTCTGTGCTGCGTCCCGTGCAGCCCGCAAGTCGCACTGCAAGGCTCCCACTTTCCGGCTATCCACTGGAAATTGCACCTAGATTTTTCAATTTCAAAAGAATAAGTTTCCTATAGTTGTTAGTTGTGGAACAGAGACTGGAGAATATGCTTAATAATTATTGTAAATTTAAAAAAATGCGTATAATATGGATTTCGTGCATATTTCACGCATATTTTTTT
Source organism: Salpingus planirostris (assembly GCA_949788335.1). Lineage (NCBI taxonomy): Eukaryota > Metazoa > Arthropoda > Insecta > Coleoptera > Salpingidae > Salpingus > Salpingus planirostris. The sequence goes on along the minus strand of OX460920.1, from coordinate 4,243,212 downwards.
TGTAAAAAATCAATAAAGTACGGCTAAACAACTGTTTGCAATGTGTGTGTCTCTCAGTAATCTGGTAGTTCATTTTCAGGTAAATGATAATAAGTATGACTTACATTTTTGATGTAAGTATGTACTTACATAATAGGAATTTCATCAATCTCATGCCTTTGTGATGACAACAACTTTTCTGCTTCGACATTCTGTTCACCACAACGACCTCAGTCATGCCTCAGTCCAAAAATTTAATGATAAAAAGTTACAGGGTGTTGAAATGAAAATTTTCATTTAAATTTTCTTAAATAATTTGTTAAGTTTGGAGAATATTGATTAAATATTCGTACACGAGGGATTTCCGGTATGGGGATAATTTATCCGGACTCAGTTTTGCTGGATTTCCTAAGAGGAATTTTCAAATGACAGCCTCAACTTTTTCTTCCTTCAAATTACCGAGGTTCCAATAAATGCAATCGACCGTGTGATGATTTTATTAAAAAAAAAAGATTACTTGTTTAATGTCTATATGATGCACCGTTTAGGAAGTAGGTATATTCCCTTGAATGATCGATTTCACCCAAAAATCGCACGATTTTTTGGCGAATTTTTGTATGAAAAACAAATCGGCCAAGCAAAGAGTTCTATCTTCCCATCATCCAGTCACACTTTATGCAGCAGATGAATTTGTAACAAGTGAAACCGAAATCTGTAATTTCCAAATGAAGTTAAGTAAAGGGTTAAAAAAGACCGGCTCTATGATTATATTCGAAATAGAATTTTTGACTTGCTTCAAAAATTATAGGGTCACTGCCCACGAGTGGTTATCTGTTATTTAAAAAACTAGACCATCAAAGCGCGCTTCGCGCAAGTTAAATCAAAGTTATTGTTGCTGTTTGAATTAAAAAAATACGGCGTCCGCAGCATCATAGAAATCAGTCAAAACTGCAGGCCGACATATGCAACCAAATATTCATTCACCACGGGGCCGGTGCTCGATTTCCCCAATCGATAATGAGGCGGGGCTTGAGAACCCGTTCATGCACAGTTACAAAAGTTGACATTATTTTGACATGGACATGACTTTTTTGAATAAGGATGTTTAGGACAATGTTGATCGGCCTATTGGTACTGAATAGCTGTTTGGTCATTTGTATCATTTGATCAAAATCTACACAGGCGTGTGGCTATCACACACACATCCGATATTTTTACCTTTCTATGGGCTTTTGACTCTTGATCACATCAAGAAAACTATTTTTGCTGCCCCCATTTTTGAAGCTTATAAAATTCGTTACCCAATGTTGGTGTTAAGTTTTCGATTCGGTACACTTCTACCAGTGTTTGAAGTGGTCAAACACTATTTTCCCCTTGGGTGTCCATTACGGGACAGTCACCAATGTAAAATAAGTAAGTTAATTTTTTTTGGATCTGCAACTATTGTCTCTGAGAAAGATGAATGCATTCTCATGTTTCATAATCCTCCAGTCTCTGCCAGATGATGATTGATAATGCAGTTGCGACTCACTCGAATTCGTTGCACTTTTCGGTTTGAAGTCCGGGCTTGGTCATCAAAGAGCACTGCTTCCGTCTGACCAAATTCTGCTGCTGATTGTCCCAGCAGGCGACCGTCTGCTGCCGGCGCCCGCCCCCGCAACTCGCGGAGCACGGACCCCAACCCCCCAAAATCCACTTGTATCTGTCGGGCGCGTTCTGGGCGTCCCTGTTCATGACGTACTCGGACACGAGCGAAACGCTCAACCCTTCCTCGACCTCGCCGATCGGCGCGTAAACCTGCAACAACTCACCCCCTGAGTAAACGCACCTTTTCCCCGGCCGATCGACGCCATCAATTACCAGCACCACCATTTCGGCCAGGACCGGACCCTTCGCCCAAATCTCGTGTTTGCTCCCCGTCTTCTCGTAATAGAATTTCGTGCCCTCGATGATTTCCGTCCTCAATCCGGTGTTCGGCACCGTGATGCTGTACCGTTTCCTCCTGCGGTTCTTCAGGATGAAGGCGACATCGGCAGATTTTCTCTCCATTGTCACATTCGCTTGGATCTTGATTTTCGTCGCCATCCTTGGAAGAACCGCCACTCTGGTGACTTCTGCGAGTTCGCCGAGGGATGTAATAATAATCGATGTTATCGTTTTATTACCCACCTCTCTTGAGTTTTCGCAGGAAAGTGGTTTTGAGGGTGGAGCAGTTGGAATTGTTTCCGCCGCACACGCCGCACAAATCGGTTCGCATATTGGAGAATAATTGACCGTCACAGCCGAGCGGTTGGCAGACACCCTGCGAACCAGAAACAGGTGCGCGGAACGGCACTTTAATCGGGTCGTACGGGAATTCGCGCGACTCACTTGGATGCAGATGTTGTCGGAGTTCTCGTACGAGCAAGGGGTGCCATCAATCAAGTTCTCGCCGGATTCGAACAGCTCCTTGCCGCCCTGGCTGACGCAAATTAATTTACATTTTTTGCCACCTGGAAATTTATTCATCCGGTATTTTTCCTAATAAACGTCGAACGATTAATGAGTGGCGGGCCTGAAGCCATCATCTACAGGGCGTCCCAGAAAAACGCGTCTGGGCATGTCTGGGGCGATATCTCGTGAAAATCGCGCAGAAATACATAAATGACTGAAACAGCAGGCGAAATCGGGAAAATGTTTCAAGCGAAGCTTTGGCCGATTCTCGTATTTCATCTAAATACTTTCCAACAGAGTAAGTAATTACAATTTTATAGAGTGGAGATACTTGGAGAGTACATAAGATAGGAATTTGAAAAATTGCAACAAAATCCCTCGATGAAAAAATGACCAGAATTGATAGTGCTTTTCGTTTTATTAAATCTAACATCCCGCAGTTTCAAAGACCACGAACCAAGGAGAATAAATATAGGACCCTAGATTATATATTGATACTCCTTGCCTGGAACTGAAATGGCAGCCTTAGGTATATGTATTTACGAAACCATCAGAGATCTCTTGAAGTTGTTAGAAGCCTACATTGATGCTGTCGTTTTCAACAAAATTATTTTGATGAAAAGTTTTTAATTGTATTTTATTTTTATATTACAAGTCCGGAAAGCGCGCATTGAAAAGAAGACTAAGTTTTGTCGGCGACGATTGAAAGCTTGTAACCTGTCCTGTAAGAGCGTTTCGGTGTTTTTTAGTATATGTTTTGGGAATTCGTCCTGGAAAACCAAATATGTCTGAGAAGAGTTGTATACCTTTTGAATCTGGATTTTTTCTTTAACACAAAAATTTTAATAAAAATGAAATGCCCACTCTCCAGTTATGAAATTTTACAGTAACGTCTGATTTTTCAGATAATTAAATGAAAAAATTTATTTACTGCGTTGCGGACAAGAAAACTTACGAGAAAAATCACAATATTTCGTTTTTTCGTAAAGCTGATATGCTATTGGAAGGTTTTCCTAATTTTTTTGTCATTGCGCTAGAAAATCTAGCTGAAATAATTAAAGCGACACCCTCAACCAAGGAACTGTTTGCGAAACTACCTCCTAGAAGGAAATTAATTTTTATTTATCCAGGGACTAGAGTGTAACGACATTTTTCTTTTAAAAAAGAAAAGTACAATAAAAATTTGACAATTTTTGTTTTAAATACATATGAAAATTTGAGTTTTCTGTTGAGACGGTTATTTGCAAAGCTTTATAAAATATTTGGATTTCTCTTCTAAAAATTCCCTAGGAAAAATTACCACTTTAGTCCCTAAAAATTAGAAACGTAATACATTATATAATACTATATTGTTTTTACTAGAAAAAGCAGCTGAAAAGCTATATTATCCATACAATATATTGAATCAATAAATAAAAGAATCCATCAATCCATAAAAAAATAATCGCCAAGAACGCGAGTCAGTGATGGCAACTAGAAAATCAAGCATTTGTTAAAAATAGCGAGAGTAAATTTTGGTGTGCAATAAAGTCCAGAAATTAGTTGAAGAATTATGGTGGAAAATAGTAGGGAGTTAGTGTACAATATTTTTCAGCAAAATACCCTTCGAAAAATAGAATTGTATCAAAAATGCTTGCCTTTATTTGAAAATTTTCGACAATGAATGAGTTTTTGTAGAAACTCAAAAACTCAATTCTCCAATGACTCGACTCCAAAATTTCCCAATTTCGAGTCCATCCGTATTAATATCACTCAGGAGAATAATAAGCGAGATATTGTGCCTGCGATATCCTGTATATTATTTACTCGTAATTTACCTTCGTCACTTTCGTAAGGTAGCCAGGTCATATTTCCCTGTCTTGACCCGGCCAAACTCAGCAATTTCGGCAGTCGTCTGCACTGTTGCGCCCTCATGTCGCCCAGCGGCTCGGGACACGGATGCTTGTTGCAAATCTGCCACTTTTCCGAGACGCCGCTACACTCCCTCCCTCCGTGCAGGGGCCTGAAATTCATCACACCACCCCTGAAGTAACACGAGTACCTCGCATCATCCACATATTTCCTCACGTGGGATTATCGCATCTCCTCGTCCGGAACTGTACGCCGGTACCGCACGATCTCGAGCACGGCCCCCAGGGACTCCAGCCGCCCCATCCCCCGTCTTGGGGATTCAGTATCACCGGAACCCGTCCGCCGAGCTTCCGTTCGACCTCCTGGCAATATCCGTTCACGCACCACTGAAACGCGCAGTACATTACGTTATTAATTTCAATCCGTCCGGTTTAATTTTTATTGAAATCGGCGATTACTTTTGTGGCGCCGCACTGGGTGCCCTCGAGCGGCGATCCTTTTTTCGTCTTGCAAACCAGGGGCGATTTTACGTGACCGCACCACAGATGCGAGCACGGCTCGATGATGTCGAAAGCTCTGCACAGCGCGTATCTGTACAAGGGAGAAGACGGATAAACGGATTGCTGGAAACTACAAAAGATTGCTTTCGGGGTCGTCATCCTCTCGCGGGAGGCCATTTTCCGCGTTATTTCCGCCGATAAGCAATATTATTGTACGTATTTATGAATATAAAACGGATATTACTGTGCTGGTCGTGAAAGGCCCGTAGCAATCTTTTGGAGGGAAGGTGTGTATAATGTGCGTATTTACCCCTCGCCGAACTCCATCCGGCATTGCTCGTCCATGCTGAAAGCGTTCTGGAGGGTGGCATTTAACACAATTTCACCCGAACCGGCCGGGGGATTTGATAAACACGACCATTTCCTGAAAATGCGCGCCGTTCATGATTCCAGAATTTATGTACTAAAACCCGTAAACAACAATAAGACGTAACGTTCCCTACGTCGATAACCGTAAACGCTCCCCTCCCTTCGAAATTTACAGAACTCGAAATATTTTCCCGTTTTTAATATAATTTTATGAAGAGGCTTTAGGTGATGCGTAATGCATAAGTGTATAAAGTTTGAATTGACTGCATGTATAAACGAACAGAAATCGTAAAGTTTTGAAATTGCTGTATCCTTTTGAATATGCGACCTCGCAGGAAACCTAAAACCCCTCGGAAATTTTATCTGTTTTCCAGTTGTATACGTATAAACATTTTCTGTTCAAAATTTAGATTTAAAAGCTTAATACCCTATGTATATTCTATGCAAATATTGTACTTTCGATCGAATTTTATTCCTGATCAATGTTATCCAACGATTGAAATCGAGCCCTATGAGACAAACCAGGAAGTGTTGTTAAAAACCAGAATAATTTTATTTGAGATATTGAAAATTAAGAAAATTCTCCTAGACATGCGGTAAATAGAGGAAAAATGTACTTTTTTAAGATCTTCTAGAATCTTAGTAGCACACCATACAATTTCTATAACATTATAATCTAATACCTAATACAGTAAGGGCCAACTGCACCGCTTTCACTTAAAATTTAAGTGAAACTTAAACCTTAGCTACAATTGTTGTTAACAATCGTAGTCAAGGCTTAAGCTCCGCTTTAACTTTCGAGTGAAAGCGGTGCAGTTGGCCCTAAAAAAATAGTTTAGCAAAGTTACATAAACCAAATCCTCGAGAAGCTAGTAGTAACGATTCAATTTCATGGCGCAATAATCTTGTAATAAAGTTTTCGGCTCGTATTTCGTACAGTTAAAGTTTGTTACAAACATAAAAAGCGACGAGAAACTTGTAATTATTCCTTCTTCACGGAGGCATCGCCCTCGGCGTGAGAAATCGATAGTCCAGAAAAGACTTGTAAAAGGAAAGATTCTCTTTTTTATTCATAAAACTCTATTTCTCACACAATTTAGGGTCGATAAAATTGGACTTTAACGCCCTAGGACGATAAAGAAAATACCTCGGTCGAAATATTATTGATTAAAAAGGCCAATTTACATATGGTTGAAAATTCTGGTTAAATACAAATAGGGGGTAGAATGGTATACATATGTGATTCTTTCTCAACTACGAAACAAACGGTTACTCGCATAGGATATAAAAGTATACAATTTTTCGTCCTTTGGAATAAAATACTATTATGATGATCCCGGCTCCTCCACCTATTCCGCCCTTATGAGCCCTTCGTGGCAGCGATCGTCAGTGTCGGCGTTCATTTCATCCTGCTGAAAAGTTGCAAATTCTCCACTCCGCCAGAACCCACTTACTTTACGACCTCCTTGAACTCTTTCCGCGAACATTCCGACCAGAAAAATTTGTTGAAAGTGGCCGCGACCAGGGGCGCCATGACGCTGCTCCTGCTCGCCTCCTTCTCGCAATAGTTACGGTGTTTCTTATCGCCGTCGTGGCTCAACCCCAATCTGCAAAAAGTTCCATTCAGGGGGAGGCAATTTCTGAGCGAACAACCTATTATATGCATTTAAAAAAGTCTATCACTGGTTTTGAGCAGCTTACTCCGTGTTCAATTCAATTGTTTCGGCATCCTTTGGTCATAGTCAGTCGAGCTTTCTTGAGATTGAATTTGCAAATGTTTTCATATGCGTTTTTTCATCCTTAAATTTTGATTTACTGTTATCAAGAAACAATAAGGAGAAATACTTGATGTATTTTAAATCAAAATCTGATACCTATAACTATTCTCCCTGCAAGTTTTCTCCATTGCTCTTGTATGACGGAATTATTCGCATCATGAGCACCTATGTAAACTTGCTGTTTTCTCACGATGCCTATGCTTGAACCTCGGCTTGAACTTATATTCAGAAAGTTCACAAATTTTCAAAAATAATTTTTGAAAATTTGAATACTTAATACAGAATACTTAATTCCAAAATTTTCTCAAAGTTAATGAAAGGAAAATGTTAACACAGGTGATAAATTCATATTTTATAGTCCCCATGTCCCCATTAATTATTATCCATCATAAGGTATCCCTTTTTTCATGGATTTGATAAAAAAAAGTAGCGAGCGGCAAATACAGTACTTTCCATAGACGTTCTCAGTATCAGAAAAAGTACTTCTCACTGCCGCTCGAAAGACGTCAGAAAAGTAAAACTTTAGCAATCTTGAGGAAAGAAAAGTCATCTGCTACTGATGTTTGAGGAAAAAAATAGTATTGCGAGTGAATGTAAAATTACAAGTAATGTAAGGGAAAGTGTAAAGCACAGAAGATTCTTTGGGTAAAGTAAGGTAATTAACATATACATCAGTAATTCATGAAAGTTTTCAGATTTCATGCAAAATTTGTTATTTTCCATAAATTACCGGAAATCTCCGGTGATATATTACCGGTAATTTACCGCTTCATTAACCGGAAACCGGAAAATTACAACACTACTAGGAAAACCCCGTTATTGGAGAAAATTCGAAAATGAAATCCCAAACAATCTCGACTGAAACTGTCTGACCAAAACATCCCCAACTGAAAGCACAATGCACACAGCTCAAAACCAAAAACCAAAACTCTTGTTTAGAAGGCATAGTATACATGTGGGCCATTTCGTGGGCTATAATGAAGGCGCTGCTGAGCCCCTCGTCCCTATTGAGGGCGCAGCTCCGCTTCGGGTCGCAGGCGCCCGCGACGGGGGCGTAGCCCGAGGGCCCCCCGATGTCGGACCTCGTCACCCACACCGCGACATCGTGCCGCGGCTCCCCGGGGGCCAGCGAGCGGTGCAGCCGCTGGTTCCACGCGTTGACGTTCTCCAGCGACTTCTTGGCGTGGCCGGGCCGCACCACCGACTGCCTCCTGGACTCGTACAGCAGCAGCCGGGTGACCGCCAACTTCACGTTCGCTTCCAGGGACACGTCCTGATATATGGCGTTCACCTGGGAGATTCATATTTCACGGTTAGTCAGTTACCGAGTTTTCTTCCGGGTTCCGGGCTGAAGTTCGGGGGGCGGCCGTACTCACTATGTTCATCAGGGCCAGGACGTATTGCTCCACTTTGTCCGCCCCGTGGAAGGCTATGACGGTGTGATCCACCGCCAGGGCGATTTCTAGCCACCGTTCCGGTTGATCGGTGAGGGGCTTATGGCGGTGGGCGGAAGCTGGAAGACGGTTTTTGACCCGGATGAATACTGGATCACGGTTTCGGGGGAAATTTTCGCGTGTTCGGTTGAGTAAATACCAAATACGAACGACGGAAAAAGCGGAATTATATGAAAGGCGAATCAATATTGTGCAGACATCGCTTGAATTTAAGACTGATCCATATCGTCGAAATAAGAATAAATGCCCCGCAGGGCGTTACACGGAAATACCTATTGTTAAATTTTTATGAATCCCGGATTCTTCTCATTTTTTTCGAATTCTAATTCACAACCACAGTTCACAACTGATTTCTCTAGCTACTTTTTAGTACTTTCCCAAGACTACTAATTTCCTTCAACTTATTACTAATTTCTAAAAGTCAAGGGAGTAACCCCGACGGAAATGTGGTGTGGGAATGCCAGTGTTAGAAATGTGCGGGAATGTCTTAGATCATGGACAATGAAACGACCCCCTTCTCCATGGTCTAAGGGAAATGTATGCGAATGTTTAGGAATTACTGAGTATTTCTGCATTGGGATTGTCTGGGATTGTCGGAATTTTCGGAAATGTTTGGGAATGGCTGAGAATTTGCGGGAATGGGAATGTGATGGTGTACAAAATTTTCGGCCGCGGTTTTCCTCTCTTTTTCTCCTTGGTTAAAGTACAGAAAGTTTTCAATTCTTTATTTCAATATGATAGCTTGAGGGCTGCAAAACGATAAGAGAAAAGGATGAATCTCACCTGAAGAGTGTATACATATTATTTTTCAACAATCAAGAGTAGAAACTTCAACATTTCCATAAAAGATTTACAATCCAATCCAGCGGACTTGACTCGATGAATGTAAGAATTTGGTTCAGAATTTAGTAGTTGGCCACCCCACTTTATTTCATTGCTAAAAGCTCCCTAAAGAAATATCATTGATGTACTGCATTAATTTTGATACAAAGAGAAACTGATGGTGAAAAGACCTACTTTGATCCCTCGGGTGAAGTCTCGGAATAAAAATGGAACATTAATTGGACTTACTTATGACTTAAGTGAAGTTCGATTATGAAAACGGTGGAAGAGTAAGAGGAAAGTGCCGAAATAGCAAGAAATTCAAATTTTCATTTCTCTCTCAAAGGATTTTGATAGAATAAAAATGTCATCTACAGCCTCAATAATATCTACGATTTCCCAAATTCTATTTTAATTTTTAATAATTTTGCAACGGGGTTCTCCTTGGTATTAATGGCCCATATGCATACCTCCATTTTAGTGGTGCCTTTAGCTAAAAGCGCCTTAGGATGTGATAGTTCGTGGACGTTTCCCAATACGTATGTCACATTCTAAAGCGTTTTTAGTTAAAAGCGCCTCTAAGGGCCGGTTTACCAATGCTCAGTTAACATTTAACTATAAGTTAAATTCTCGGGTTACCTTTGTTACAACAATCAAAATCAATAAAATTAGCTTTCAGATAAAAGATAACTGAGCATTGATAAACCGGCCCTAAAATGAGGTATGAATATGGGCCATAGTGTCTCATTATCTAACTAGCTTTTCTACTACATTTTCTCAAGTTTCCAGAAAGAAAACCTGCTTCGAAATATTCTCGGGAATGTTGCGATTTTAATGACGATGTTGAAATCGCGATAAATTAATAATTTTAGCTCAAATGAAAGAGGTATCGAGATCATAAAAGTTTATATGGTTTTATACTCATGCACTCTACTTTCAGGAATATCGCCATTTTAGTTGAACAACGTAAAGCACTTGACCCAGATTATAGGTTTCCAACTATGACTTATTTTGTGTACTTACCTACCGATTACCTACATTAATTAGCAAAAGCTTTCCTAAAAGCTGAGTTCTTTTTTCACTCATAACTAAAATTGACCAACTATCTGACAAAAATCGTCATCATGTCATCGAAAAATATAATGAAGCTGTTAAATTAAATATGAGACATCCAGTATAATAGGTTCCTGTAGAATCACCCTTTTTCATAATAAGGGGAATTAGCGTTCAAGCTTTGTCGGTATAATATTGAATCATGAAGATCAGAAGATATAATAATGAAACGCATGCAGTATAAAACCGGAGGTGATCAATAATTCAACCAAATCCTCGACTGAAATCATTTCATCGCCGGCTCATTTGTTTCACTCAATTCCCGCATATAATGGAGCTGTCGAATAAATGACTTCACTAATAATACGGTAATATTATTGCGGCGATATGATGCAGTGATAAATTTTAATCGATTCTATTATTTATGTATACAATTCCATTCGTCCGTTATCATCATCATCATCATCATCATCATCATCAACGCAAGTAAATTGAGATGAATTTCAATCAACCCCCCTCTTAATTTATTCTGTAGCGACCTTTTGGCCCGCTCCTCGTGCAAAAGGGAATGAAACGCTTTTAAATGAGGGCACTCTATTCCGAGGATAAGCACTGGAAGGCATGCGAGGAATTTTAGGGACCGAATGGCAGAATCTTCTAATAATAATTAGTAAGTCGATTTCGAGATTTCGCGCTAGACGATGAAGCTCGCTAGCGAAATGCGGACGTATACGAATTTCCGTTCGTATGCAAATTACGACATTTATCAAAAGTTTCAGAACGGAATGTTTGTTGTTTAGCGCACACATGCAAAAAATTGCATTAATTTAGAACCCCATTCAAAATAATCCCATTGTGCACCACAACATTATCGTTCTCGACTAGCGAGACTGCTGCACTGATGGCAGACGAATAATTATGCGACTTCCCGATTAATTATACATTCCGACTGAACTTTACAGATTAACGTCGTCATAAAATCGAGTAAAAACAAAGGTCTTTAGAAATATTTCTGCTGCTCGAGTGCGATTAATTACTCGAGTTTGTTAACTAACTGGGAAATAATTGGTCCATCAAGATCTCGAACTAACTTATCGGGGAATCGACCGTCCAAGCCGTGTCGTAAAAGTAACCCAGTTCTTCGTCGTCTAATTGTTCTCGACGCCATCCCCTGTGGAGATGAGGGGTCCCGGTTAAGTTTCGCGGAAAGTCCGAATTTGATCCATCCTCGTTATCGATATCGATCGACTCGATTTCTCCGCCACCGATGTCGATGGTGTCCTCCGTCAGATTGAAAAGCCACTGTTCTGCTCCGGAGCTTTGCTTCGGAAAGTCGGGGTCGGGCAGAAAGCGTTTCGGCCGGACGAGCCTGCAATCACACGATTGAGTCGTAAATAAATCAATAACCGACGGATGAATGCAATCGAGCTTTCCGCTTTTATCCAATCTGGCGAAAGAAAGTGAAATCGTAATAAAAACTTGTTTACGCCAGACAATCCGCGTTCCATTATTATACGGGAACAGGTGCATTCTACGAGAGATTACACCGACTCGGATTACCTACGCAAAGCGCGAGCTTTAATTCATTTTCTGAATAAATAGTTGGGTTTACATGGAGTAAGTATTATTGTAGATTATCCCGCGTGTATTGTTTATTTAGAGCGACATTCCTCTTTGTTTGCGCTCGGAATAAAGATTTGTTTTTCCTCTAATAATTGAACGCGCCCGTAAACTTTTTTGGAATATGGCGAGTGTTATTCTGAAGGGGAATTTCGGTGTATGAACAAGCTCCTGCAATTAGTTGGGAATTAGGGTAATTAGTAGAAATTATGAGGATTTAGTGGGAAATTAATATTTGTAAGAATTTCTGAGAAATGAGCAGGAATGAGTGAGGAGTTAGTGAAGAATCAATAGAAATTTTTTAGGGCGAAGTAAGTAGAAATTTATATCCCTCGAAATAACGACAATCGCAGAGTTATTGGGGTGGGCTAGTCGAATCCTTATGCTGTGAGGAATATCTCTCAGTAGAATTTTTGTGGAAAAGCTCCAGGAATTAGTTGCTAATTAGAAATTAGGGGGAAAGTAGAAATTAGTGAGGTATTAGTAGGAACTAGTGATGAATTAGTAAGAATTAGTGAAAATTGCTAGGGATTCGAGAGGAATCAGTGAAGGATGAGAAGAATTGATAGAAATTATTAGGGGAATTTGTGGAAATTATTGGGGAATTAGTATAAATTAGTATGATATTTCACAAATACTGGAATTAGTGTACAAGACATTTTTCAGCGAATTACCTCTCGCTATGCTATAAAGGTAGACGGGGAGTTTTTTTAAATTTCCGAGGATATTCGAACGATTTATCATAAAGTCTGCGGCTACTTTTCTTATCTCCCACCCAAACGTCAACCGTAAATAAAAAGCTCCGCCGAGCTTTTTTTCCAATTGGAGTTGTCGCAGAAACACCTGTATCAACGAGCCCGACACAGAACTAAACAATTATGCTTTGTATCAGTGCAAAAATTGTGCCCCGTTCTCGTCGGAGCAACCCTAATGTTCCTAATTAACTAAACGAATTCCGGAAGCTTCCTGATTAGAGACACCGAAAAGCGGATGTTCGGGGGTTGTTCTGACACACACACCCCGCCTAAATTGGCGCGGTTTAATCCGACAGTAAAGGAAAGGGCGATTATTTTCGGTGCGAATATTTAATAAGGGATGTAATATCGTCCTACACGGAGGTACAAAACATTATATGAAATTGAAATTCCCCGCTTTACGCCACACACTATCCGAACTTCCACCACATGCCCGACAAAGGGTAGTTTTAGTTACGAAACTCGTTTTATTATTAATGGCACAATTTTCTGAGTCGGGTTTTGACAGAGCCGAAGCGCGGGGGTGTATCCGAAGGGGGTTTTCTATGTACAAAGTAACTGGATTTCGTTTTCGCGGGGTGGTGGATTCATCTACAGGGTGTCCCACGGCATCCGGAACATAGAAAATTAACGTGAGAAATTGCTTTTGGTAAATATCATACGTCTGTTCGTGCACCTCAAATGCAGAAAACAGTCCGTGCTTCTATTAGAACTGCTCCAAACTTGTGCGCATGCCTCGTATATTGTGGACCGAACCAAAACTTTTGGACGAACAAATCTTATATCTACAAAAAAAAAGGTAAAGAGAAACTTTTAGATTTCGCCGGCATCCCGAAATTTCACTTTATTGCTTTATGCTCACTATTGGTACAATTATTATTGTTATACACTGCATTTTTAATATCGAGAAAATCATTATCCTCTACTTCCTTTAAAACCTTTTTTTCGGAAAAAAGTAAAAAAAACTAGAAAATGGTTCTAGAAGAAGTAAGTAGGATAGTAATTTCAACAATATTAAAATTGCAGTGCATACATATAGTAATAATTGTACAGAATGTGAACATCTACTCCAGATGAAAATAATGATTGATTTTCATGTTTTCCAATTAAGATAAATGTCTGGTCTCTGATGTAATCTAACGATTCTTCCTCTAAAAAATCATTGTAAACGTTTTTGGGAAAATAAAAAGATCATCACTCATTACTAAATTTAGTCACAACGGAAAGTACTGATTTTCCAAATATTTTCTTCATCTTCACATTTAATTTTTTTGAATGAAATAAATTAAAACACTTATAACAATATACATATATGTAAAATACAACTATTATTGTATTAGTATTATGGTTGCCAAAGTACACCCAAAGAAAATTGACTCATAATTCACAAAATTCGCGACAAAAATGTGAATAAAAATAATTTCGAGATTCGAACTTCTGGTTGTGAGTCGGCCCCTCTTTCCAATAGGCCATCACCGTATCACTGGCCGCAATCCTGATATTCAACTAAAAATACTAGCTGATATTGATTTCGAAATGAAAAATTCACCACCTACCCCATTTTATTCGTCTTTATCTTCACCACAATACAGGTGTATTATTTCCAGTATTAAAGTCTTGGGGAGATAATATGGAACGAAATCAAATTTCCCGTATTAATTTCTCATGTTCCACATGGTTCCAGTTGCCGTGGGACACCCCGTATTAGTTCGGTCACTTACCCGTAGAGTTTGTGGGCTGCGGCGGTCCGGTTGATGGGCTCGATGAAGAACTCCCTCCCGTCGACGTTCAAGTACCCCGTAACATATTCGCCGCACACGCTGAGGGCGGCTTTGGAAGCGGCCTCGAGACCACGAACCACCCCTAATTTGTAATCGCATTGCCGAATGCCCTTCAGCGTCACATCCCCATTACCGGAGACCCATTCGGCCGCCAGGCCCGGCGCTACAACCAAATTACTTTCGGGATTAAGTTCCACGGCCCAATCTCCGACCTCAATCATTTTCAATTTACTCGACTCCGATGAGTAAACATTACTATTTATATTCCGACGTCTGCGACCGGCTGTCTGGAAGATTTTCGGGTGAACAATTCGGATATCGTCAAAGGGTGACGAACGACACGGCGAAAACGATGCGAGCGCCCCAAAATAACACAGAATTAACCAGTCCATCGCGACGCTCCATCAAAGACTGCCTTTTTCAATTTCCATCGCGGCTTTAATCATTTCAAGTACCCGGTCGTGATTAAACGGCAGACACATGGCCTCGGTCGGATACTCACGCGTTTCAATGACATCTCTTCCGTCTCTGGAATACGTAATAAATTCCTCTTTGTAGTAGCCAGACATGTCGCGAAAGAGACGTCGGCTTTAATCGCATTCGAGCGGCTTAAGAAACTGCTGAAAGCTGAAAATTCGAAATCGATAATATCGGGGGATAGAAATCGAGATGCGTCCTCGTTTTTTAGCTCTCAAGGAATTTGCGTATTTTAGGAAAATTCTGTTATTCTATGCTTGTACCTGGGGAACCGCCAGCCGCCTAAATAAATTCCGCCCTGGCACATTTCGTCCTCAAAGAGGGGAGGTTAAATAACTAAATTGTCATGTTTCGCCTCTCGCTTAAAAACATCGTCTCTAATTACGTCTTAATTGACGATAGCGGCGATGAGCAATAATTGCTGTTTACTAATTGTGAAGGGAAATTAATTCAGCTCTCAGAGACCATCATCAGCGAACGCACCAAAGTCTTTATTAGTTTTCACGGCGATACTTAAAATTATCAGCTTCTCTCTTTTATATTGCGATGCTAAAGCGCCATCGATTAAATTCGAAATTCAATTAAACGTCTCCTTGCTTTTTCCCTCCCATCATTTTACCTCGAAAAACATTTTTATTTCATTCTCCGTTAGCGATCCTCGATCTCTAACAGGGGCACGGCGAACTAACAAAGAAGGATCATCGTCAACTCAATTAGGATTTTTTTTATTAACTCAATCCATAAACATAATTAACAATAAAATTAAATATCGATAAATACCTACATACCTATGCTTTATATTATTATCTGTTTATATTAGAACGTACTTGATTGATGAAATATGAGCAATATTTAACATGCGTGAATTGGTTCCTAGTGATGAGGAGATTTTATCAATGCGATTCGAAAATTCACGAAGTAGAAAAGTGTTGATAGCAAAATCGTTGGAAAAAAGTTTCTGATAAGACTTTTTGATCCGCTTCCCGCGTTGCAGAAATTGTGTTCGTCGCAACAGGTGATGCAAGAGTGCAACTTTGTCCTTTCCCCTATCACTATACAGCCAGGCTCGCAGGTTTCTGTACAATTTCGCTGCAGGAGCCACATTTTCGGTTTCCCCGTTATCTCGTCCGTGCTCGTCGACATCGAAATCCTTCGTACCTGCGGAGCAAATCCCAAAGAAAATGAGTTAGCGTCGTTCCCGTGTAAGAACATAAACAAGGCGAAAAAACATGACCTCAAGTTTCGAAATTGTTTCGAGTTGGCAAGATTCACAAAAGAGGATTTTCGCAAAGTTTAATCATCTTGAAATCGTTTAGGTACTCAAGATAATCCGATTTTCATCGTCCCGGCAGTTGACTATAGGTAATATTGCAGAAAGACCCATCAGGAAAACTAGAGGCATTTCCAATGTAAATACAAATCGAGACATTATTACAAAACAATAAAACTAGGTATCATTAAACATGAAATGTTTTTGATGAAAATTTAATGCAATCAAAAGTTGTATGGGTAACGCATAGTTCAATTTATTATAGCTTTGTGCTTTGTAGCGAGTAATTTAAAAGAGAGCTAGCTCCGTGTGCATGACAGAATTGACGCAGGTAAAATGAGCAAGTAGAAGTTTACCTCATGTCCACTCGTTAACGCCGGAACTTTGTTATACGTTATTAACTCATAAAGTGATGCTATCTAATGAAAATGGAGTGATGCAATTTTATATTTCCTCTTATACGTTACATCTCCTTCGCCTTTCCTTTTGAAATACGAGAGGGGCCACCTGTTGTGTCCACCCCGTTTCCTGCTCGATGAATTCAGTCTAGCAGAACCCGCATCATATACATCGACCGAAAATGATCCGGAGAGGATTTCTCTCAGTCGCCGTTATGAGGCGGTATAACGATTTCATGGTTCCATAAGAAACCAATGTTAAACTAATTCAATCGTACCGCCCTTTATTAGCAGTATCAACCTGAGATTTGCACACAACATTCATTATTTTTGATTATCTTAATTTGGATTGACTGAGATACTGATTTGTTCCCACGAAAAGACAAATAACTCCTTATGTTTGATTTTGGTCATTTTTTCGCAAAAATTGCAATGACAAATTAACTAAACCAAAAACAAAGATTTTTGACTCGGCGAATCCAAAGACAATGGGCTTGTTCAGGACATTTTTTATTGTATATTTTGTTTGTTCTTGCTAAATGGTTGAACTCTTTAGACCTCGAATCCTATTCTGAGCCCATTCAGTCCTCCATGTAGATTTCGCAGCCCATCATGAGAGACCACTGTTCTTGTTTACCATCAGTAATACCACGTAATACCACAGGTAATACCTCAAGTGTCAAACAGGGGCGCCTCGTTACGTTACGACACGCGAGTAATTTTTCAGAATTGTCGGTAAATCGAACCTATCGGTTTTCTTATTTAATGATGCTAATCAATACTTGCAGTGGAATTATCTTCACATCATTAAAGAGCTGATTTTACATATTTATCGCAGCTAACCATATTTTGAGTAAAATTTTTCGATTTTGGGACAGGAATAAATATTTTCGCAATTAAGAGACTAATCTGGCCCACATTTTTCCCAAAGGGAATAAAAGTGGATTAGGCGTTACTGTTTTCCCCAAAGGAAGAAAACTTGCTACTTTTTACCCCTGAGAAGAAGAGCACAATACAAATTTTAATGAAAAAAATATAAAAACATATACTTGAAACTGTTTGTTTTTGTTTCCATTCTAAGCTCAAGAGGAAAATAAAAATGAAAATGATCAAATATCAAATTTCTTTTTAGAATTGCGAAAAATAGCGTACATACTAGGACTAAAAGTTACCTTTTAACCTGGGGTGATTGTTAGTTTCGTCTACATTTCGACACAATATTCACCCACGGAAAAAGTATCACTTGAATCCCTAGATTCGAGGAACTCAAATTCCCCACTATTCATTTATGATGAAATTGCTACTTAGCAAGTATTGTTGTCTATTGCTAACAACAATGTAGTAGGTATTCACTGATTCCATTGATTCGGTTTTCAAGGTCCAGTATTTTCACCTCCAGTTAGCTTAGACTGTAACAATTCTAGTTAAAATGGATAGTAAAGGCTCACATTCAAAGTTACAGTTAGTAGCTAATCTGGGAGTTAACCAGAGCTGGAAATACCGGGCGTAAGAGTTTTGGGACCTGAGTCTGTCACGTTACATACTGCTGTTGCCTTAATCCGTCTTGTTGCAAACAAGACGATTAACGTAACAATAATGTAGTCTCCAAATCCCAAGTTGATACCTACTCCTGATAATAAGGGCGGTACTACTTTATTCAACATTGGTTTCTCATATGAAACATGAAATCGTTGCAATTCCCATTATACCTGACACTTTTTTTGCTCCTTGGTGCATTTGACGTAGAGGGACGAGTAGTTGGCGGAAAGGTCAAGACACCTCTCGCCATCGGCCATGCTATCGCACCTGTAACACCAGAGGTCGTGCTGCTTCTCGCTGGCGGCTTTGGTCCGGTGCTGCGTTTCGCTCGCGTCTGCAATCGATAATTTCCGGTTACCAGGACGACTGACGCAGTTTCATCCGCCATTTGACTAACATGCATCCGACGTCAATGAGGCCCAGAAGCGGAAAAATCATCGACGCCTAAACGCCGTCATCGTCATCATCGAGGAAGAGATCGAGCGAAATGTCACGACTGCAAACAGAGACCCCGGATCCGAAGGCACATGCACCCTCTCGGATGACGATGATTCGCGCGATATCGGGTGACGACGTGATAATGGGAAAATTGGCGTCGCACGTAACGGCCTGATTAGGGGCGCAATTCGAGCCTTTCGGGGATGCCGGGGCGTACTTACATGACGTGAGGGAGAGCAGGCCTCCAATTATCACGAACACGTTAGGGCAGTGGGCGCACTTTAGCCAGACCATCGTTCGCGGACGCAGATGCACACCATATTCACCTCGTTATTTGGCGCCGGTTCGATGACGGTAATTGCAATAAACGGAAGGTCATCGGGAATTATGTTATCGCAATGGTCGGGATGCGTGTGGCGGCGCCATTTTCGACGCAGGGCGCAAGTCCCGACTGTCCCGCAGGAGCTCCCGTCTCCTGCATCCGACAGGATCGAACGAATTTCGAAAATCCGAACCGATTCCGTAATCTCGGCCGAAAATCTCTTTGGCTCCTTATTATTGAATATAACGAGTTTCGGGTTGTTTTGGAATCAATTAAGAAATTCGACGCTCTGATTGCAATTATCTCTGCTCCCATTTTCTTGAAAGTTTTAATGACGGTAATGGAATTACGCGATAATTTAATTTTCTGCACATTACATGTCACTTTTCTGGTAAAAAATTGATAACGTATTCCGTTTTACCACATGTGTACAATGCGAAATTGCCTAATGGAACGAGGACGTTGGGTGGAATAGCAACGCGTTATGATAATCGCAGGTCAAAGCCGTACTCTCTCATGATTTATTCCCTCTGTGGGATCCGCTAGAAGTAACCAAAGCTTTTTCATACTTGCGCTTCTTTCACACCAGTCTTGTGTTAGTACACAGTTTGCATTGACTGGGGACATGTTTGAGCTTAACGGATGCCACATATTTGCATAATTACTGCTTCACAAACCATTACCCTAAGCGATAAAAAATATTGATCGTAACTGTACGTTTCAGAACGAATAAATAGTTTAATTGTCGAAATGCGTTTCAACCGCTATTCTGAACATAATATGTTGCTTTCTCGATCGACTTCCTGGCAGTCTGGAACATTTCGATTCTCTTGTGTAATGATTGGAAAATGTGTAGTTCAATAAAAATTTGCTCGAATAAAATCACCCACGGATGTGCACGAGGAAAAAGAATATTCCTACTTGGCTTTCCCCAGTTCCATCACATCTGAAGATGTAATCTAATTTGAAGAGACGAGTGCTTTTTCAGTAAAAAAAAAACTGTTGAATAAATTCCAGCACAAGTTATCTCCGCACTTAGGTTATGATGGATAGAATGCGTGTGAGAGTATGCTGAGGTCAAATTTTCACCAAGAAAATAATAAATTGATCCAATAACTTGGCTTAGTTCTTCCAACTATCGACCACTCGAATGAATTAACCAGGAATAGGTCGTGTAATTACAGTGTCACAATCTACAGGTGGGTGATTTACTGAAGTTTAATCGGAAATTAAATGAAGGGAAGGTGGTGGATGAAGGTCTTATTCAAACGTAAGAATAACTCACCACGTCGTTTTCGTGTGCTTTTTGCGTACGCCGCCGACTCTATTGTCTCTGAATTATTTGGTTCGGCAATTGATAGTTTGCACATAAGACACAAAAAGGGTTGAACTCTCGCCGTCTACGAACTACATTGAAGTCTGAGACGAAACTGTAAAAGGGTGGTAACCCAGCAATCGTCCCGGATTGCATAATTTAACAGAAATACGCTCCCTGTTGCAGTCTTTGCCAGGAGCTTCTATTTTATTACACGGCATGTGTGTTTAGGTTTCAACGTTTAGGTATCGCGTTAATAAAAAACGGTTTACAATGTGTCGGCGAATTCCTTGCCAAAAACAAAGAGAAATTTTATAGGAAGGCCAAGTCTGAGATCGAATTTCTATAAAAATTTATGAGCGAATTTATGAGTGAATTTATGAGTGATCATAAAGGATCGAGGGTGTATAAGTTGGGCGCCCACGTAAAAAAAACCGACAGTTTTGCCACCGTAGAATTTTAGATTGTAACATTTGTGACCGTCGAGGGACGACATTTTCGGAGCCTTGACGAAAATTAACAGCGTGTATAAAAGTTGATTACAAATTTTGTCATAAATACTCAATTAGCATTCGGTATTTTAGATTTTTACTGCAAAAGGTTACTGTAATCTTTGATTTTTTCAAATTGAAAATGCGAGATCCGAATATAAAGTTGAAATTCGATCATTCGAAGAAAAACTCTGAATAGTAGTGTGCAACTTTAGAAAAACTGAATGATTTTTGGACTTTTCAGAAAGTCGGAACGGCGCGGATAATTTTTTCGTTCTCATTCGTATTTTCTGGTGTTATTTTACTACACGAACATCAGAGAAAGAAGAAAGTCTTTTTGTATTTGTTAGAATCATGTCACTTCTTTTCGGTCTTCCTCAATAAACGTAGAAAAGTTATTTACACTGACTCCAATAATCCGAGCAAAGCGCTCATTCGAACACCTACTTATGATGTCAGTTAGCTATTCGGATTAAAGGGTCTGTACTGTAAATCCACAAAGAAGCCATTTCTACACATAATTTTTACTTAATCATTCAGTATTTCAGCTTATTACTGCAGAAGGATTAATTACTGTAGTTTCTGATTTTCAAAAATTCAAAATACGATAACAATAAAAACTGCGGAATAAACGAGTTTCTATAAAAGTTTGACGAAAATTTCTTGTAAGCCACCATATGCCACACACTCATCCAGTTTTAGTAGTCGGCACACCACCGAGATCAGTAAAGTGGTATAGTGGAAACCAGCAAATTAAATTTTCTCATCCCCACGCATTCATTACGAAAACCGGGGAGACTTTAGACGAGTTTTCGAACAATAATAATCTCAACATTATCAGACTAATCATATTTGTATTCCGATTAGGAGAGCTACCGCAAAAACCTGCGTAGCAAACAATTTCAATGATTCAATTTCAATTCGAACTTTCCTAGTCGCCACTACTATTCTGCAGACGAAAGCTCCACTAAAGCTTTTGGTTTTTTCCGCCGTTTCGCCCTTAAAAGGGATGCAAAATCGTACGCGTACACAGAGGGCGGCAAACAGAGAGTCGGCCCTTATCGCTGGTTATGCAGTCGGTGTGGGTCCAGAAAATCGCAGGCGGAGGCTGCCGTCTGGGGGGAGGCTTCCTGCATGATCCTGGGCAGTATCACTCCGGCGCCGTTCGTGCAGGCACCGAACTCGCGCTTTCTTCGCTCCTCTCGATCGCGTTCGCATCCCGCAAAAAAACCGCGTCCAACATGAAGCCAGTGCCGGTGCAGAACGACCCTCCGACGTCGACCCTGTGAATTATCACCGGTAAGCCGAGAAACGCGCGAAAAAACGCACTAGGTAACCACTTTTTCCCTATGCGATACGCAAATTACTCTCGGTCTCATGTGAAGTCGGGGAAATCGCCGTGAATTATTAATCCCGCGGAGTTTGCGTTAACAATTTATGGCCCATCGACGGTGGAAAAATCGATGGGTTCGGTATGGCATCGTGCGTTATTATCGGATAGTGAACCCCGAACCAAGCGCAGTGATTTTTTCTCCGGTTTAATAATGAATCAGTATGGAGGAATGGGGTGGTGGCACGCATCGAATGTGGATTGTTTATGGGCACGGAAACTGGGTATTGTAATTTGAAAAGTTTTAAAAATTAATCGCGAGTTGGACTAATTCTCGGCCGAATCGACGTCACGGGACTCGAAAAATAAAAACAGACAGCGCCCGTCTCCCGTTTCTCGTTTCGGAGGATTTCATCAGAGCAAATAACGCAGATAAGAGGCAATTAAGCCGGGAAATTATTCCGCGCCAAAGTCGGAAAGCAACAAGATTCACTCAGATTTTTCCCCCGATTCCGTTTATTATTACCGTCACCTGCGACCGACCGCACATTTTCCGCGCTTCCTTCCCTGGCGATAATCGGATTCGTTAGATTCGAACCTCGGTCCCGCGAGTTATGAATAATTTTCATAAATTTCAATAATTGTTCTATCCTTATCGCGGGATTAAATTAAACGAATGAAAAGGAAATTCGATTTGTTAGGTAAACTTTCGGGCCTCCGCCCCGGAGATAAAGGCGAAATTCCGATATGTAAGCAATAATAATAAATATACCGGGTGGAATAATAATGCGCGCGTATGAGCAAACACGAGTCCCTACTTCTTTGTGTGAAATAATGGGCGGTGGTGGATATGGCAGCGAGGGTTCGAAAGCGAATTTAATATGACTAAATATACGGGGGTATTATTCATACGAAGCCGGCCTTCCACGTACCGGGTCGCAAGATATTTGCAGCCAATTTAGGCCCTTTGATGTATTTATTCACTGGCGCCCCGCGAAACGCAGACCGAGACGACAGTTTCTCAACTCGCAGGATAAGTTTTATATCTGCCGATATCCGAAAGCGGTATATCACTCGGCTTGAAATATTTCGGGAACGATCCCCGCATTCCCGGCCGATATCCGCGCGAAATGTGTTGTATCTCGTTATCTTTGGAACGGAGAGCTTAGATCGGTTTGGGATTTTGAATTCCGACGCAAAAGCGGAGAGAAAGCTCGATCTAAATTACGTTACGGATTCAAACTACATACAGACTGGACGTTTTCCAGGGAAAAGCACAATCTCATTTTTGTTTTTACGAATCCCCCCGTCTGCCTTTGTGGAAATTCTTGCGGTATTTGCTTCATGTGAAAAAGTAGAGATATGTAAGCACCGTTTTTTGCGCATTTTCGAGTCCTCCAACTAGGAGATGATAATCTTTCATCTTTTGGTATTCAGAAAGTACGCGAGATTAAAACTGCCCACAAAGCGATTTACTAATTTCGTCAGACTCTATCAAAGTTTGTCATTTCTAGAAATTCCACAGACTTACACAATCTCAAACCAAGATCGATACCTAACTAATTAAATAAAACATAATTTAATGCGCACATGACTGGATTTCCCATCAGCCCATCGCTAAAACTATCAGTATCAAGCGAACGGATATTTTTAGAAACGGAAATTTATTGTAATGCTGAAATCCTTAGTAAAACAACCATTAATTATTTTCACGAGAAAAAATATCGTTGTTTAGTACGCACTTTTTGTTTGAATATCGAGAGTTACCTATCTGTCTTCCACACTCACGCCGAAAGTGTTTAGGCAAATTTACTGAGTCTAAGACAAACATTACGCCAAAGAAGTTGTAACTTTAATGAAGTTGCGTAGATTTACTTGTCTCGATGCACTGTACATCACATCAGTGTCGTAGATGAACAAGGGGATGGTGGAAGTTGAATGAAAAATCTAAGCGGCTCATAAAACCACTCTAAAACCCACCCCCGTCATTCCGAAATGAATTGTTTTACGGTGCACCTAACATATCCCGGAAAACCCATGATATCATCCGAAGTATCAGTTGGGGCTCTGTTGATGGCCCCATTACTGCATCATATCGATCCCGGATCGGTGGACATTTCGGGCTTTAACCCCCGGTATGTGTGAGGGTGGAACGGGTCGGCCATTTTGAATCTCACGTCAGGTATTACATTAGCCTAACCCCATCTGAATGTGTCACTTGTCATTTTAATGCAATTTGCCACTCCACAATCCAATATCCAATATCGAATCCAATATAGATTTGAGTGCAAAGCTTGGAAACAGAAACGCGAGAGACGACTACATTCAGCGGCATTTCAATAGACCGAATTCTTGATTAAAATTAAATCCAAATAGCTGGCGTATCTACGCGTTGATGGCCCTGCAAAGTCTGAACAATTCCGCAAAATAAAAAGTGCAGGAATATTTATTTGCTAGGCTGCCGTATAATTAATTACGCTCTCTCAAATAAAATGCAAACAATATTCCGATTCAATTAGTTTTTTCGCTATTGTTTGTGAATGATGATTACATTTTGATGTCGAGGCTGCGATTGTGGATTGTATAGCGTGGCGTATTCGGGCCCTCGAGGGCCGTCCGGTTTCCAAAGAATCCAAATTGTTTCCTACCACGGGAGTGCCGTATTATTATTATTTAAAAGCGGCGTAATTAAAGTTGCCCGAAAATGTACAAACGATATTACGCCTCTCGCCATCATCCTCGAGCCGAGAAGATGAAAATTGAATTCGAGAATTTTCCTTCGTCGCGTTTGTTGCATCATTTATTTCCTCTCAACTATGAAACTGAATTATGCCAGATTGAGGTCACCGCGGTCTCCCTTCGACTCTCTATTAATTGTTTGATGTCGGCGGAGAAATTGGATTTTTCCGCCAAATTAAAAATCGCAACTATCTAGAGCGTAAAATTCGCGGAAGTCGTTATGGAATTCAGAGAGCTTCCGTGGGATACTGAAATGCGAATTACGTCGAACCGGGTACACGGAAAAAAATTAATAATCCAATAGATGATATTCTAATTGATACGATTATACGTTATGTCGCAAATACCCGCAACGTTACAGTAACCTCTATCTGAAATAATCATATATTCAAATTCCGAATATACGAAATAATCTCTTCGAAAATATTAGATTCAAATGGAACATATCGCATATTCACTTTGAATAAGCGCTTATAATCAAAAACATACTATTCTAGAATCAGAGCGAGTATTCTATATCATCAAAGGTCTATTATCGTATCGTCTACTCGATTAGAAACAATAATCCCAAATAATATAGTTTGTAATCAAAAAGAATAGTTAATGTACTTGTTTTAACGAATTCTTGTTATTGACTGAATTAGAAGGAATAATAAGAACAAGTAATTGTTTAATTTGCGTTTAATTGTTGACTGTTACAATTTTGCACTTATAATAAAAGATAATATTTTATTCTGAACGATGTCTCCTAGATCAGTTGCGTACTCGAAGAGGTCGTTATTGCTAGTGCTGGGATTTCGAAAATGTAGAAATCACACCTCCATCACTTATGAGTCACATGATTTTCAGGTGTCTCCTGCGCACTTCACTAATTTTTAGAGAATAAAGTTCTACACAGAATTTACAGGAATAATCTACTTCCCCAGTTTCAAGAAATTGACTGAATTAGAAATACTAATAATAAAGAACTATTACTTTTATAAACACACTCGCGCCGACATGCCGAGATGGCATACAATTTCACACTGGTTACCGGTTGTAAGTAGGTATAGAATCTGCCCGATTACAATTTGAATATGAATGGTTCAGATGAAATATATGTTTAAATGGATATGATCAAACTGAATATAAAGATCAAATCATAATCAAAATGAAAACATAGCAATTATTAATATGATATTACGTTATGTTCCCGACCAATCTTTTCATAATCTTCGTTTTGAATAAACGTATAAATGATATAATCATTTTAATCATTTTCAAAATCAATCGGATTATATTATTGTACCTGTATGAATTAATGAATTATTTGGAATCAATCATTCGACGTAATCAACTCAATATCACTTTTATCATTATGATTATAACATTTGAGCCTAAATTAAATTCAATTTAAAAATATGGTTATAATTAATTTGAACCCCTTTACTCAAAATAAATAAATTATTGTGTCCAATTGACAATAAAGTTTGATTATATGTCTTTCATCGAATTGAGCATTGCTTTTTTTGCGTGTAGGGGGCGCGGTTTCGGGTGGAATTAAAAATTCCGAGGCTCGCGTTGAATTTGCGAAACTTTTTGACAAATTGCAGGACGAAAACTTAACTTTCGACCCAGACAACCGCACCACGTATCATACGAGGGACGTGTCTGGCATGGGGTTAAGTTTCGTGACTAATGCCGCAGACTGCGTCTCCGGTGCGAGCTTTAAAGGTCTCTCCATTCTCTGGAAAGAATCTTTTGCGAGAGATAACGTAGTTTTAGTTGAAAAGTGGAAGGACATTTAAATAAATGGACGAGCGTAACTCGACTTGAACGGGAAGAAATCCCCAATTCGTGACAATCCCGATTCCATCACCGGGCAATACGATTTGTGAGCTCACGTCTCCCGTATAACTGAATTGTAAACATCATACTACTTCTCCCCTGCGATAAATCAGAAAATCCTAGCTATTTCTTAAGTTTTAATGCTCAAACTTTACTTATGTGTTTAGTTGCAAAAGTGGGTAAGTCCGATAAATTTCAAAAATCAAAAGTTTATGTCTCGCCATTAGTCTGCCAGGCACCCTCTGTTCTATTAGGAAAAAGTTCACCGCGTTATTATCCCAGAGATGCTCCGTGTTTGCTCGCTGGCGCATTTATACCTTCGCATTTTGAAATTATGTAGTAGGTACGCATCCGGCATCGCGTTAAATTTAATTAAAGGGGTGTACTATACTACAGCCTCCCAAATTACGTTTCAGATTATAAACGTTATATTCGAGGAAGTTATTAAAACTTGAAGGGTTATAATGTCTCTATGTCTCTACCTAATGCAAATGAGAATTTATGCATCAATCAATTCCATCATTCCCCCTAAACTGTCATCATGGGGTTGTATTTTGTACGACCTATCATTAATACGTGAGTATAGGTAGGTACTGCTAATTCACCATTGATCCGAGCTCCGAACTCGGCAATTATCGAATGTGGTTTTAAATTATTTCACTCTTGAAGCTCACGCCCGCCCTTGGGAAATCGCTCATATGGGTTGCATTATTGTTTTGAAATTTTAATTCCAAATTGCTGATGGGAAATGCGTTATTCCCGCAGTGTTCGCTAATTGACCGAGATAACGATTCGGATATATCATCAACAGTCGATTTGTTTGATGTGTTTCGGCTCTGTTACGAATGTGTTCGTTATTATTGTCAACGCCCTAGGCCAATATGGGAGGGAAACTGTTCGCAATAATACTCAAAAGGGATGGAAACTTCTAATTCCGGATTCTCCATCAGGTGTGGGGGATCAATATACAGGGTGTCACAGGGACTCGCGCCGAAGGCAATGTACTCATGCTGGTGCTTCAATATTTTATAATTTTGAAAATAGCGAAAAATTTTGGGAATAGATCTGTTTGGTTTTTGAGTTTTCTCGATTTTTGGTTGTTCAAGATTTTTTGTTGTTCCATTAGACGTGAATGAGCGGAAAACTAAACACAGTCGGGATTGGGTACATTTTTAATAAGATTACCACTTTTCTTGAAAACCATGAATACCTGGAATGGTCAGAGAATTTGAAAATTTTCTAAAATACTTACTACATGGAAAAGTCACGAGATTTTCATGAATTATGAGAAAAGTCAGAAATTCAATTCATTTTATGGAATCTGAAGCGAATCTGATGGAAAAACAAAAAATTCATCCCTCACTAAGTACCCCTTTAACCCTAGCTTAGTCCATACCCTAGCTTTAACCAGACAAAAAATCGTGCACTTTTTTTCAAACATCGGGAAATTCGAACAAAAACTTTTCAACTCGCTTTTCAATCCGAACAGCAATGTACTATCGAGTGCAATCGTTTTCCTAATACTTTTGCACTCGATAGTACCATTATTTTTCAAAAACTAAGTACATTTTTGGAAGGGCGTGAATCTTTTTCCATCCGCTTTTTTTGGAGTTTTAAATTTTTACTGCACAACTAGGGACAGGAGAAATGCCGTAATTTTTTCCAAATACTATTATGATTATGAAATATCCGAATGCTTCAAAGAAGCAGTGGGGTTTTAGCCCTCATCAGGCCCTATGGTCTTCCACTTTACCCAAAATTTCTAAACCAATCACATTAACCTGAAAATACTTCTGGCAACATCGCGGTTTTTACCCACATTAGGTAACTCAAAAACTTGCACACCCTGAATACTTTCTTTTCTCTTCAAAATTACTCTTCATTTTTCCTGGGACGTCCTGTATAACGTTCCAGGGAGGTGCCGGAGCGTATCGCGATGAGTCGCTTCATTTTCGCATTGATGAGGGCCATAATAGTGTTGGGTAAATTTTTAATTACGGGAATTCTGCCGGCGAATCCTCATTGTGTCGCTAAATTGTGTACTTTGTCCTGTGAAAAATAATTACTTGGCCGGGCGTTCCATCTCTCGAGTCGGCCGGGGGTTTCATTACGTAAAGGGGATTTGCCGCTTTTATGGTAATCGCCCAACGGCAAACTTTGCCCTCGAACATTGTAAATTCAAACTGTCGGTTCGGTATAAAGCGAGGGCTTACCGGGGAGTTGCAGTACATCGGTTTTTAATGATCCCGACCTGATGTAGGTACAATCTACATCGGGATGGAACGGGGCCATCCTCCCTATAAAAAAAACACACCTCGACGCTATCGATCCGGTCCGAAAATTGTCCAAATCGGGAGGAAAAGCGTCCCTTACCGAATCCGGACAGGTCACTTTCCACCTCTCTGCCCACTTAGGCGCTAAAAGGACGTCATTAAAACGACAGATTTCGGTGAAACTTTAATAATGGTCGGCGAATCCGAGAGTCGAAGCTCCATAAACTCATTACGACAGAAACCTGTTGCCCGTCTCAATGTGCATGATAAGAGCGAGCCAGACGTTTCCTCAGACTTGATCAAAGTATAGAATTTCTCTAGTCAATGTGAACTAGAAGCGAAAACCGTCTTACATTCTAAGTTGGTGCATATTTTTATTATCCTTCGGCTTTGCTATCTCGAGTCTGATTAAGGATTAAGCGAGGATTGGCATGATTTCGGGGCGGTCGGAGTGTATAAAGTATAATTAAAGCTCGGAAAATGTGCCGTACAAAAAGCGCCGAAGCTGAAAGTCCTATCTCAAAAGCCGGGCCTATTGTCTCCGCGTTTCTCGGCATTGGCATTATCTTTATCGCAGTTTCCGGCGTACTCGAGAGTGTACTTTTCTCCTAATGGAAAGCGGTGTCAAGACTAGAAAAGCAAAGTATAACAATGCCGGAGTGATAGTGCGTCGCGGTACAGGGGCGAAAACGGAGAGGACCCATCTGGTATTGCGCAAAGCTCTCGTTAAAAACGTATTTCGTTATTATTAATTTTCCGAAGAGTCTCCGTTTTTATCAGGTGCTACACTCTGCACCTCCTGTTGCGTATGTGCCGAGATATTTCATAGGAAGAGGGTCTTCAAATATTAATTCTGGATTACGTACCAAGTTTCGAAGCTACATAAAATAAGCCGAGAAACAAGACTTTCGCATTAGATGCTCAAAATTAATGGTCGGATGAGCGAAATCGTCGCCTTTCTATTTGAAAAAGTGGCCGGTTTCGGTCGGAAAATCCAATCCCGGTCGACTTATTGAAAAATTACGATCTAGGTTTCCCATCCACTGCCGGCGATTTCTATTTAATTGCCGATTTATTTGGAAAGTTCGACCTTGTGACGCACTTCCGGTCGGGCGGAAGTCTCGGGCGCCAGCTTCGTTTAAAGAGGAAGCACTCTTACCGGGGTAGCAAACTTAAGCCGGAGAAACGGAAACACCAGGGGTCTGTGAACTAACTTTATTTCGCAATAGGCGGCAGTATCGGACGGCACAGACGGAAACGGACAGAAACTTAAACTACCCTAGCCGGCTTAAACTAGACTTAAGAACTAAAGACGTAACGAAACAGAAATGCGGAACGGAGCTCGCCGGGGGCGAGTTAAGACACCAGGCGGGAACGCCGGAACGGTGTCACGGGAGGCTTGTTACGGCCGTTCGGGATACACCCGAAGGTGGCGGACTGTTCGGTGTGGGATGCGCCGGGCTATTTCCGACGACGCGGAACGCAGGATGGGGTTAGTCGAGAAGGCTGTGACCCGGTTAGTTGACCTGGGTCTGTTAGTAAAGTACGGAAACCGGACTGGAGAAACAGGACTTGCTTAGCCCCTAAAAAACGGGGGTTCACACTGGACTGCCGCGGTTAATTTACCTGCAGCGGAAAACGGGGTAGGTTAAACTCAAGCGTCTATGACCGTGCTATTCCACCGGCATAACATAGACTAGCGAAACCGGAACGGGGGCGGCCTTTTATAGCCTCGGAGGCGGGAGAGGGAATCGAACATTCTAGAACAAACAGTGACGACAGAGGTGATAAGGAATTGGCGGGAAAACAAGACGGGAGCGGACTTTAAGTGACGGCGCTCGGGGAGCGTCGTTACACACCCCTCCTTCGTTACAAAAATTTTGTTTACAAAATTTCCTGAAAGAGAGCGGGTTATCACATGGACATCACAGCGTCAGAACGTTTACCCTCGACTGAACATTTAGTTTCCGGACAAGCCGGAATAAAACTACAACCCGAAGCTAAATTAAGAAAAATTGAAAATAATTAAATTTGGAAATTAAAAACAAAATTACAAGGTAGAACCCCAAGGTTCAAGGAAAAAAAAACAAACAGTTTAAACAATTTCGGAAAATCAAAATTAAGTTCGCCGGACGGAGCGCGACAACGAATCTCACGGTCGAGACCGGAGCGGGGCCGGTAGTCGGACAGGACTGGACTGCAAAAACTACAACGTAAACAAAACAGACGGAAGATCTGCAGTATCGGCTTCGACGAACGCTGTGGTCGCAGAACGCAACGGGGAACAGTCTATGCGTCGAACAAAGATGACCGGCGCGTTGAACAAGGATGGCCGGCGCCTCGACGAAGACGGCACAATCACTTCAGTTTTAACGCGGATCACAACACGGCAGATTTTACGGACAACAACCGGACTGAACTTTCCGGACGGCACTTCTCACGTTTCCGGTGGTCGGGGGTACTTCCGGGCAGTCGGGGCACGTAGTGGCACGGGCAGTCCCGCGAGAGAACGTGGAGTACTCCACACCGGGAACAGAACAGGACCCGGGGTCGCTTGCAGGTGGTCCGGTCGTGCCCCTGCTTCGCACACCGCCAGCACGCCGTCCTCACGGGCCCGGCGATGCGACTCTGGCCGGTGGCTGTCGTTTCCGGTGACGGAGCTGACGGGGTTCGGTGCCGAAGGGCCGGATGGGGTGGTTCTCCCGGTACGCCAACGAGAGGATTCTTCGGGGGCGCAATTCCGGGCGGTAACACAAATCCACGCGCGCGTGGCTGGCGGCGATCTCGGAGAGATAGCGCCTTCGCTGCATCCCATGACGTCATCGGTGGTGACGTAAACGGGCTCCCGGATCCAGGCTGGACTGGCTCCGGTGGCGCGGCCAATTTCGGACGTGCGGCATTTTTCCGGTGCCGGCGGCGGCGCTTCGGCGTCCGGCGACCGCGAGAGGAATTCCTCGTGTCCCGTGCCGACGTCACTGGTCGCCGTGGCGGCGTCGTGTAGCGTCGAATACCATCCTTGCCGGAAACTTCGGCCGAGTATTTCCGTTCGGTGTCGGTGAGGTCGGGACCAAACAAGAGCGGCCTGTTCTCACTAACCGGGGTGGCGATACTGGCGATTTCCGGGATAGGCACTGGGGACGGGACGGTCGTTCCGGCCGGTACTCGGAGGTGACGGATCTTTTCCTGTGCGAAGTCGATCACACACCCCGTGTGCTTTAGGTAATCGCTCCCCAACAGAAAATCGTGCGGTAATCCGGGCAGGTGGTGAAATTGGAAATCGACGGAGCCTTCGGCGACTACACACACTAGGCGGATACCGGAATGAATTTCCCGGCACCGGCCGTCGGCGAGTGTAACGGTCGTCTCATCAGGGGTGAAAACGGTTCCAACCCCGTGCTCTTTGCACCATAACATCACCTCTGCACTGACATAAGAGCGTGTAGCTCCGGTGTCTAGCAGGGCCGTAAATTGACGGTCGCTCACCCGGATTTTCAACTCGGGGCGGATGTCCTCGACGGATTTGGAGACCAAAGCGGTGTTGGAGGAGAGTCCGGCGGGTCTCCTGGGGACCGGACTCATCTTCAGTTTTCCGACCGGGGGCAGGGGCAATCCCGCGAGAAAACCCCTTTTCTCCCACACCGGGAACAAAACAGGACCGGACTGGATTGGCAGTCGGCCCGGCGGTGTGCAGTACTACCACATCGCCAACATGCCTCGCGCAGGTTCCCGACGCGCGAGTCGGTGCCGGTGGGAGGTGACAAGGACGGTGGCGGGACCGCGTCGGCCGGCGTCTGGACGCGCGTTGGAGTGAAGGTCACCGGTCGGAGGCTCGCGTTATCCGCGCTTATCGGCGGCCGAGTTTTTGTTGTCCCGCTATCTCCGATAACGGCCTCATACTCCTTGATACGACTGACCAAATCGCGTATGCTAACAATCTCGGACCGGCGAATATACAGGCGATATTCCTGTCGGAGATTGCGGTGTAGCCAGAATAGCTCCTGGTCAAGCGGAACATCCCCTAGTCGGCGGACTAGGGTGCGGAGGGCGGTTACGTATTCGGTGCCGGATTCATGCGGTTGCTGGAGCCGTTTCGTGATCTGCTCCTGAAGATGAATGCGGTAATCTGGCGGCAGGTAAAACGCGGAAAAGTCCTCCCGAAACTCGGACCACGTCTCCCATTCGGACACATTGTTCCGGTACCACAAAAGAGCGGATTCGGTCAACAAATCGGGCAGGACGAGGAGTAAACGGTCGTCGGTGATCCGGTAACGGGTTTGAACGTCGGACAAACGTTCCAGGAACGCAACGGGGTCGGTTTTCCCGTTGAAGCGGACGTTCCATCGAGCGGTGTCCAGGGGCTCGACGGCGCGGGGAGTCGGAAGCGGTTCGACACAACGCGGAATGGCGGCCGGTTGAGCGTCGGCCGCGAACGTGGCAATCCCGGGGTTCTCCCGGGGAACGGTGCCGACCGAGGTGGTTCCCTCCCTGAGGAAACGGACGATGCGGCGCCGGAGGTCGTCGACGGTGCCGACGGTGGGCAGGCCGAATTTCCCGGCTTCCTGCACTAGGTCCTCCTTGCGGAGGGTGTAGACCCAGCCGACGCGGATATCGGCGGCCTCCAGGCCAACGGGCGAGACGGGGGCGGCTTTCCGGACCTCGGAAACGGGTGGCACGGGACCGGAGGCCTCGAGCTCAAAGTCGAGCGGCGACGGATCCATCTTCGTGGGCTTTGACATCCCTGTCCGTCAAAGTCCACAATAGTCCCTCTCGGTGATGAACGGATCGGACGGGGCGGGCTTCCTTCACGGTCCCTGCTCGGGCGCCAATTTGTGACGCACTTCCGGTCGGGCGGAAGTCTCGGGCGCCAGCTTCGTTTAAAGAGGAAGCACTCTTACCGGGGTAGCAAACTTAAGCCGGAGAAACGGAAACACCAGGGGTCTGTGAACTAACTTTATTTCGCAATAGGCGGCAGTATCGGACGGCACAGACGGAAACGGACAGAAACTTAAACTACCCTAGCCGGCTTAAACTAGACTTAAGAACTAAAGACGTAACGAAACAGAAATGCGGAACGGAGCTCGCCGGGGGCGAGTTAAGACACCAGGCGGGAACGCCGGAACGGTGTCACGGGAGGCTTGTTACGGCCGTTCGGGATACACCCGAAGGTGGCGGACTGTTCGGTGTGGGATGCGCCGGGCTATTTCCGACGACGCGGAACGCAGGATGGGGTTAGTCGAGAAGGCTGTGACCCGGTTAATTGACCTGGGTCTGTTAGTAAAGTACGGAAACCGGACTGGAGAAACAGGACTTGCTTAGCCCCTAAAAAACGGGGGTTCACACTGGACTGCCGCGGTTAATTTACCTGCAGCGGAAAACGGGGTAGGTTAAACTCAAGCGTCTATGACCGTGCTATTCCACCGGCATAACATAGACTAGCGAAACCGGAACGGGGGCGGCCTTTTATAGCCTCGGAGGCGGGAGAGGGAATCGAACATTCTAGAACAAACAGTGACGACAGAGGTGATAAGGAATTGGCGGGAAAACAAGACGGGAGCGGACTTTAAGTGACGGCGCTCGGGGAGCGTCGTTACAACCTTAGAAAGGTTGGAGTCGAGGTTGAAGTCTTTCATCCTGGGTCAAAGATGAAAGATTCATTCGATCAATAGGCTTCCGCCTATTTTTAATTGATAGGTATTCCATCACACAAATTACACAACTTGTGTGTAATACCGAAAACTCGGATATCAGAAATTTTGCATAACGAATGAATTGTAATCATGTTTCATAATCCCTTTTAAATAACCCTATTTTGATCCATTGAAAACCATTTGCATTTATATTAAAATTTGCGAAGGACGCTGAATTCCTCATTTAATTGGGCAATAATTCAATGCGTTTTATTTTACGGTTAGTTTTTATGTTTTAATATGTCATTTATATTTGTTAATTAGAACTCGTCGGTTCCACGTGGGGAATCCCATCAGAAAACTTTAATTACATTTTTTCAGCTCCCTTTGTAAACTGTCTGAATATTACATCAGGGAGCAGAAAATAAACTCGCCTCTTTTTCCGGGATAATAAAGGAAGGTGCGACGTAACAGTCGGTATAGTGTGCAATATAATTATTACGTTCCAGGTGTCGATAATGGGGCGGTTTCTCCCCACGAGCGTTTCGTGTACAATTCCAAACTTCCAAAGCTCGTCGGCTTATGGGCGAAGTTTCGTGCCAAAATCCGCGCAGAAACCGCGGCCTTTATTACGATGACACTTGAAATTTAATTTTGGGTCGCTCAATAGGGAAAATATTCCAGAAAGTGTCCTGCGATTTATCACGATCGACATGTTGTGTCTGTATTCAACTTCCGCCGCATTTAGTGAGGGTGTCTCTTCTCACTTCGGACCGTTTCAGCTTCCCGAGCTATGTTTAGCGCGAATCAATAACAACCACTTCTACCCCCGATGTGCATATTTGACTAAACTTACGAGCGGATAATAATGATCCGTCTTCAATTCCCTATAATACTGCGCACATTTCTCTTTGATTACAATTTTTCTTCTTCATCAGTATGGCCACAAAGGGTAATTGTTATTGAGTAAAAGTTCAAAACACCACAATGTTTAATTTATTTTTTCTTCATCGCCGCGAAGGATATCCGTGATGATTTCCTGTAATTTACTCCCAGCAGGTAGTTATGGTAATTCCCAAAAGAGTTTCTCTTCGGATTCTAATTCCCGCCTTTGTATTTCCACCCTCGCAACACCGGGGAAAGTGCCTCCAGTCCCGCTCTCATCCGCAGGATCTCCGAGTTCGCCCTTTATGAATATGGACGTGTTTTACGCGAGATCTTTGATCTGTTCTCGCAATCCTGAGCACTTACCTTTTTCCAAAGAAAACCCATTTTTATGGATATGTGGTCCGGGAAAGCAGTTCCATTGAGTATATTACCGTTCATTTTCAATGGGACTCGATTTACGCATCGATGGAGTAGGTACCCAAATGTACTAAATCGATGGATTCAACATTCCATCGTCTTTATTTCTTGAGTGTTTGCGGTGAGTAAACCGAGTAGTAGATCTCGGATTGTTACACTCGAATTAATGGGAGCTCGGGTAGAAAGCAACATATGTTATGTATTTACCTCACTTGCTGCCAACTATACAAAGTACAAACGGCATTACCTACCAGAGGCTTGCTGATGAAGGGGTAATGATGCAATTTGTGTTGAATTCAACGACAATATATAGCCGAAATTGCGCCCTTAACTGCATAAATTGCAATTTCACAGACGGCGACGAATGCATTCAAATTATATTAGCGTGCATAAATTGCTCGAATCTGATAGATTTCTCTCGAAAATTGTAAACACGATGGAATAATTTTGTCCCATAATTCACGATTTAGAACATATTATATTTAATAAATTATCTTTTAAACTAATATGATAATTTATAAATAGTTTGTATCGTAATTTGTGCATGGGATAGTTTATTAAATTTGCTCATAACAGTTTGGTTTGAACATATTCTAAAATGTGTATAAAGTGTATACACGATATGTTTATCGCAATTATAATCAATATCTTTCTGCCATGTCGAATTAATATGTATAAATTCGAAAAATCACACAAATGATCTGTTCTTAATTGAAAATAAACGTCAAACCTCTATTTACATTTTGATATGCCACTGATATAAATTTTCAAATGAAATACAAATGTTATCTTTTTAAAGTAAATATTTTCTGAAATTATTTCCGCGTTTCGTGCATGAGATTTGAATATACATACATTTGTAGTATGGGTGTTTTCACTGTTTTCCAAGAAATACAGGGCGTCCCGAGAAAACCGTACTTGCCATGAAATCTTGCTTATTTACTTTTTCCCATTATAAGGGATAATTTATTATGTCGACCTAAATTGAATTAGCGCATAGAAAAAAGCTCTTCTTCAAAATTTGAAAACCCACATTTTTCTCACCTTTAAAAAAAATTTCAACCTATACTCTCCAAGTATTTTTCTGGAGTAATATCGCGAGTATGCGAGATATCTTATCTGGCAAGCTTTCTCAGTTTGCTGAGCATTACATCTACAAGGTGTTCCGTAATGACGTGAACAACGCTCTTCCATAAATTCCTGAGGGAGAAATAGAACGATTTTTACTCAAATGAACATTACTTAATAAAGTAACAATAGTTTGATGTTGCTGGGATGGATGGATCGTTTTGGAAACTATTATTATTACTTTTGAAAGATCGCGATTTTACCAAAAAATCGCATCAATTTCTGGCGTAAGTATTTTCTCATGAAAAATAAATGAAGGTAATAAAAGAAGGTAAATTAACTGAGTAGGGCGTAGGGCATTTGTTTTTAGAAAAACAGTATAATAAGATCAACTTTTTGCCGGGTTCATTTAGTTTTAATAAAAATTACGCCAAAAATGTATAAGATTTCTAGGTGTAAGTAATCGATCTTTCGGAAGTAAATAAGTAATTGCAACAATCTGCATGTAACTTTTTTAGGAGCTTTTTTATCATAATTTTTAGATTAAGGTTGAATCATCCTATTTTGCCCTCGAGAATTTTAATTAAGTACTTACAGCGTTGTACACGTTATTAGGGACACCCTGTACAAAATCGTAATAAGAGTTGAATTAGATCAAAAACTGTCCCTATTATCTTTCTTCGTTACACCCAATAAAATAAAAGCCCCCATTCTGCAAAATAGACTTAAAACCCAGATTTTTTTCTTGTGTTTTCAGAAAAATCCAGGATGAGGCGCTCCTCGTACCAGCTGCACACCCAGACCTCGGAGCCGGTGATCGTCGTCGAGGATGACTCCAACTATGAGGAGCAGGAGGAGGAAAACGCCGGCGACGAGGGCGAACCCCAGTTCAGCCCCGAGGACGAGTCGCCCACCATGAACCCCTACCTGCTGTCGCCGTACGCGCGCGAGATCCGCAAGCACTCGCTGCCGACGCCGCAGTGCGCCGGCATCACCGCCAGCCAGGTGCGCCGCCTGTCGGAGCGCGGCGAGGCCGCCGGCCCGGGGCCGCGCCAGGCCGAGTTCCTGGCCACGCTGTCGACGGCGGCGGCGCCGGCGTCGGGCGGCCGCCGCCACTCGGTGGTCACCATCTCCAAGGTGCCGACGACGCTGTTCGGCCGCAACCGGCGCGAGTCGGTCGCCTGCTTCTCGGCCGGCGGCGGCTTCCCGGCGCGCGTGCTGCCCGGCCGCAGGGAGTCGATCGCCTGTCCGCCGTCGACGGAGCCGCGCGGCTCCGTGCACAACCTGCAGCTCGACATCATGGACGACATCGTGCAGGCGCGCAAGGTGCGCATGAAGGTGTGGGGCGCGGGCGGCGAGCGCGTCTGCGAGCTGCAGGACGACGCCGGCGGGGCGCACACGGTAAAACGTCTTTTCTTCTTCTAGACCAATTTCGGTTCAATCGAAGGAACTATTCTTTTCCGACGACCACATTGTCACTTTTCTTTTCATGATGATCGAGGTGGCTGAGAAGTCGCTCATTTCGAAACTGCGGATCTGGGGATTTCATTACGTAACTTGGTGATTTCATTACCGCACAGGTGCATAATTTCAGATATCTGAATAAAAACTGACTGAAGCTATAAGCATGGAAACCGATTTTAAAATGGTTGAAGTTGGTTTATTTCTCATTCTTATCGTTAGTTCATCGATATGTTAATCGTTTAGTTGGTTTTAAAGCGTTAAATATTAGGTTTGTTCGGGCACCTCACATGTGGACCGGTTTGCAACCTGCCACTAAGTGTTTTCGGATATTTTAGTGTGCAGACTCGATCTGGGATAAGTTTGGGATCGGTTTTCAAAGTGGTCAGAGTTGCAAAAACGCGTTTTGATCACTTTGATGGTTTGCAAACAGTCAGAAACTAATCCGAAGGTTCCTGCAAGAACACCGGACTGTCAGTTAGAAACTGTTTAGAAAACAGTGCGTGGATCTGCCAGAACTTTGTGGATCGGTATACAACTGGTTGCCCGATCAAAACAATTATGTATGTGATATAGCATATTTAACAATTTAGGGATTTTTCTTTTTATGAAAGTTTAGATCGGCAATTCCAAACTTCAAAATTATGCCAGTTGTCAATTTTCTTTCTTTTGTATTTGTGAATTTTTGCGAGTAAATATTGGTGTTAAAGTGACGTGGTCGTCGGAAAAATAGTGCACACAACTTGTCGGAAAGTTTTATTTTCCGGCTCATGGGTCATTTATAGCACTCGACTAGCGCCTCGCGCTACAATAATCCCACTTTCGCGAAATATTGCACTTTCGCGGCAAGTTGTATAATGTACTATTTCTATGTGTATGCTCAAATAGAGACAGACAAAAAGTCTACATCGACTTCATTGAGAACATTTTTACGTATATTCCATCAGTTAAAATAAAGAATTAAAGTATCAATTTAAAAAATTGAAACTGGTGCCTTTTTGTAATGTTTAGAAAACTATTCCAATACTCTCTTTTGAATGTTTTTCGAATGGATAAAACAAAGAAGTCATGGCGTAAAAAACTTGTTGCCAAATAGCCAAACATGACAATCATTCTGAACCCCCTTAATCGCTGAATGTCCCGGTAATGATGGATTCCTGACAACAAAAATGTTAGTAAAGTATTGTGCATGGAGGCTCCAATGGTTCTCAATCTGGAGGCAGTTGAAGTTGTGCAAAAACTTGCAGGCTAGCGTTTTTATCAATTTTATAAGTAGGCACGAATTACAATGACGACTTGGTAGGTGAAGGCAAAGACGTCTTTGGTGACTAATAACTAGAAACGGAAAAATATGAATTTTGTATATTCGTGCATATTTTACCTACAGGGTGTCCCACAATTCCACCGACAAACTTTAACCGTATACAGAAAAGATGACGATTTGACCTATTTTACTTGGATGAAAATGTTGTCGGTTCTGAGGAGCTAGACAGCTTCAATGTCGAGGTGGTAAAAAACTTGAAATCGTCTAGTTCCTCACATCGACAACATTTACCTAGGTAAAATAGGTCAAATCGTCATATTTTCGGACGATCTACGGCTAAAGTTTGGCCGTGGAATTGTGAAACACCCTGTATTTCGGGTATTTTTTTCAAATGTTTTGGGATTTATCGAGCCATTTATGCATTGTGCATATTTTGGAGAAAACGGCATATTTAGTTTCGTTCATATTTCATCCAATTTTCTGTTTTTTTTTTCTTGAAACTCAAGACACAACACAGAATACCTAGATGGGAATATCGGTTCTCGGTGGAGGGTCTCCATAGGTATTTATGAATAGTTAGTTGACAGTTGACTAGTCGATATTTTTACCAGTGTCGTCAGGAATCCGAATATATCATTACCGTGCCATCCGGTCCACTCTGGGACACCCTCTATATGTATACCGGTTGACCAAAAAATAAGTGTACCTAATTCGGAAAAATGTCTTTTGCCGTGCAGCGCTACACGGACGCGGCGGCCGGCGGCCGTCGCTACTCGGACTTCGTCGGCACGACGCTGGCGCCGATCCCGAGCGCGGGCGGGCGGCGCGCCTCCGAGCTGCCCGCCGCCTCCACAAGTAAGCCCCCCGCCGCGATCGCCGGCATAGTCTGCTCTAATACCGATCTTGTCTCTATTCTCTCCCTGTCGACCTCGTCGGCCGAAATCGACCACCAGTCGTCCTGTCCCCCGGCCCGCCCGGACCCGGACCGGAAGCGGCCGCCCCGCCTCCGGAGCACCAGGTCGAACAGCTTCGACGTGTCGGTGCTCCACCAGCAGCGCCCGCCGCCCGAGCAGACGCCCTCTAGCTGGTTTGCGCGGCGCCACCGGCCGGCCGACGGCGCCGACGCCGCCCCCGACGCCGTCGTCGAGACGGAGCCGGCCAAGGTCGTCTGGGACGGCCGCAGCGGCTCGCTGGTGGACGCGCACGCGCTCGGCAGCGCCATCGAGGTCTTCCTGCGGCAGACGACGCCGGCCGACGCCGCTCCCGAGTCCTCGCCGAAGCAGTCGCCGAACAAGACCGAACCGAAGGCAGTGGCGGCGGCGGGGGCGGCCGGCACCAAGGGCGGCGCCGGCCGGCCCAAAGCCGGCTGGTTCTCCGGCAAGGGCGACGGCGACTCGACGGAAACCTGCGACTCGTCGCTCTGCTCAACGTTGAAAGACTTGTTCGTGAAATAGTCGCCCCTTCTTATATACGACTTGCTCTCTCATTTCATTGATCATTAATTGATAGTAATAATATCTAATGATAACTGATTAATTATTATAGGTTAATTCGAATTTCGATCGAGTGCTGGCGGATGATTTTATGCCAAATGAATATGCACCACATCGCGCACGGCAATATGTTTATTAGACATCTATATTATCAAATAATCGATGTTACAATATAAATGTGTCTTAAATAATCACTTTGATGGAGTACAATCAGAACTACCTGCATAAACGAACCGACCCTTACGACGTACGGCGTGTTTCATGAAATGTCTGCAGTTTTTTTAAGGGTTGATTCGTCTCGTCGGAATAAGAAAAAAGTTGCTGTGAGCTGTGAAGGTAGGTCCGCAAACATTGGATAAATACTGGGTGTCAACAAATTCAACATTTCCACTTCAGCCCCATGACAACCAACATCGAGAAACAATGTGGAAATGTTTTTGTTGATTTTGTATCGGAGCACCGGAAATACTTCAGAGGAAAAAGATTGCTCGAATGAAGAAATTTTCATTGTTCTATTGAACTTTGAGACACATTTTATTATAGTTTCAGAAGTCCCACGCATCAGAAATGGCAAAATGTTTCAAACTAAAATGGGAAATTTCCGAAAGTACACAGTAAGAGCATCTATAACTCTATATGAGTAAGAACTAAAATGGTTTGGAACATAGGGACCCAATTTTTTTTCGTTTGAGGTATTTTGTAGTAATGTTTTTTATCAGTCACAATATCCCAAGAATTAATAATAAGATACGAGAATCGGCCAATTTTTTTCATTTCTGATATTTTGGTAACCACGCTGCTGAAAAATCTATCGGAAATGTTATTGAATGGGACGCCCTGTATCTATTAAGCGTTTGCGGACTTACCTTTTTACAGGAACTGTAATATTATAGGTCTTTTATACCAACTTGTGTTACATGGGGTATTTCGTATTGTGACAACAGCAAACAATTAACCCTGAAATAAAGTGAAAATATAATTCTGGAACACGTCGTAGGTATATTATTAAAATAATCGGCCTGATTACATTGGGCCCGTAACGTTCCATATTGGATATTGATGGCGCTAGAAGTCATAATTATATTGATAAAACCGCTATTTTCCGATTAAAGTATTTGCTCTTTTTTGTAGCGGTGAAAATAATTGGAAGTAAAAAAAGCAAAACATAAGCAGAAACAATAGCAAGTTGTAGCTTTCACGAATTGTTCGATTTTT
This sequence comes from Salpingus planirostris, assembly GCA_949788335.1. Lineage (NCBI taxonomy): Eukaryota > Metazoa > Arthropoda > Insecta > Coleoptera > Salpingidae > Salpingus > Salpingus planirostris. Next base: position 4,200,965 of record OX460920.1, on the reverse strand, counting down.
CACCACTAGCAGTAAAGTATCCAAGATCCAAGCAGACGACGGGCCCAATAACTTTTTACTGCTTTCGCGATTTAATTCACCGTGGTTAAATGATTATAATTGATCAAAAAGCTGCAGCCAATCACCTCAACAACAATCAAGTCGAAATTATAACTGTTTTTAAATTTTGAATCACCAAGATTAGAAATATCTACCTTGCTGCTAAGGGAAAGACACTTTAACGGCTGCAGCTTGCCCATGACCCTTAACTCTGGTGATTTGAAACAAGGATAAGTTATAGAATCAGGTCAATTGACTGTTCATTTTTAATCACGATGATTCGATGATTAGAAGTAAAAAAAGTAATAGAGTCGACCCAAATTGATACCTAAGTGACCGGTCCGCGTTTATGAAAAAACGGTTTTTGCGCTACCAACCCCTTAGATTGTCTCTTAATTTGGCCTGAAATGGCTCACATCTGGGCTAGATGAACACCAGGGTAAAAGACTTGTCTAGCAGATAAATCGAACTAAAAAGTATTACTGATGGCAAACTGGTTAAGCAATACCTACGTCAATATTATCTGTAATATTTTATTCCCAATAACGATTTCGTCTACAAATTTTGCTACCCTAACGATGCCCATTATGAGTTTAGGTGCAATTAGGAGGTAAACTGGAGGGTTGGCGACGCAAAAGTCAGTATCTCATAAATTGTAGATTTACACGGGCACTATAATGAACCTTATTAGAAAAAAAAGGAAACTTAACGATTCGATCAGTTAGCCACCACCACCATCGAGTTCCGGTACAAGTGTCCTTGTGGAATTGGAATGGATTAAATTTCAATTGATGCATCACGTGCAACGCATTCATTATTCACCTGGATAAGCTCAACATAATGTTACGAGGGCGTGCTCTATAACAGAAAGGCTGTAATTTATCGAACAAACCCCGTTTCCATTAACACCCCGTATTTCCATCACACTACCATTTTACGCGCTTTGGAACTGGAATAATGGCGAAAAAACCACCGCGAAATACATACAATTTTCATTTTTCATCATCATCATCACCAGAGACCGTGTCGTACAGAATCCCATTCCCGTCTCCTCCGCGTTTATCCTCGTTTCTCCACTCCACTCTATTCACCCTGTGCGCATTACACACGATGATAATACACTCACGCAGTGACATCATTAGGGATGCGGGTGAATTATGCATTAATTTACCAGATGCAATGACGAGACGTTAAACTGCCGGATATGGCGCAAAAGGTGGGTTGTCGGGGATAACAATCGGGCCGCATGATGAGCTATCGATTTTATCTCTTGTAAACAAACAAATTCACGGTTAAATGAGTAAACGTTGTAATTTATGCCGCTGGAAAGGACCCCTTCCGTCATTACGAAACGATCCGAAAGCGATGAACCGACTAATGGGGTATTTATTTCTGAAATCAAAATATTTATGGAACATTGGGCGACCCGAATAACTTCATGACTCGTAAGCATTTTATTTTCTTTTTCCAAGCGGAACGGGGTAGACGTATCTCTATGGTGAATAGATTTTGTTAACTTTGTCCGAAAATTGCACAAAATTACACTTAATACAGCCGAGAACATTAGAAAATTATTCGCTATTTAAAAAAAATATATTTCATTATTTTACGCCTCTAAAAATGTTGCGTCCGGGGCAAATGTCTCCCTTCGACACGTCTTTTACACTGCATATTATAATCGATTTTTATACCTGGTACAGACGATTTTAAAGAATATCTTTTTTACTTAAAAATAAAGTAACCATCAGGGAAATGAAAAAGCACAAAGTGGAAATTACAACGGTGATCAGAATGCAAAATTGAAATGAACGCGTTTTCATAATAGCATCAATGAATATTCTCTTCTATTTCAGAATTTTATCGGGTGGATAATGAGTTTTACGGGATGTTTTATTAAAAAATTAAATCCCACAATTTTACTTGAATAGTACAACACATAAAAATACCTACACAACCAGAGCCCATCTCTTAAAAATATACATTCACGTGCCTTTTTAACAGCAATGATTCAACCCTTTCTTATTCTGTTTTTGTTTTCGAGATATTTATTAATTCTTTCTCCACCACACCATCATCAATATTATATACGTTCGAAAAGAAATGAAAACGTTATATACCAGAGTGGAACTTTGAAAGAATCGTTAAAAAATCTCATCATTTACATTACCTAATAAAATTAAGGCAACTTTCGCGGGTCGAATTGTCACCATTTTAGCTAATTGTAAATATTATATTAATCGATACTTTGGACCATCATCATTAATTATTATTGTTATTATAAATGTTGTGTATAATGATATAGACAATCCTCTTAGGTTTATACATATTATCACCATTGATGATTATTACATGTATCTTATATTATTGTTTCAAATAGTTACCTTTTGAAGCTGCATTCTAAAAAGTGTATATTTTAATAATAATAAATAAAAATGAATGTTATTACAATTACTGAATAATTATCTTATCGATAAATTCAAAGAGGATGTTATTGATGTTTTGGATTCTCAAATAAATTCGTTTGTATATAGTTGATGTACAGTAAGAGTTGTTATAAATGTTAATAAAGAATGTTTCTCTAATTATTTAAGCGAAATGACTACAAATATTTTATGATGCCCTCTGAAACACCTACATGAATACTGCAAAATGTAAGTACATACAGCATATTTTATAACTAGACTATACAGTCCAGTACATTTGGGAATCGCGAGTTGTGTATGAATGCGTTTACATGAATCTTATTATTGCGAATTATTATCAGGTAGACTCTAAACTCTTCCCTACATTTATATTCCATTTTGCTTGGTTTGTCTCAATCAACCTTGTGTGATAGAATAAATATGATGTAATCCCACCAAAAAACACTCGGTCAATGTGTTAATCACGCTAAACCATACTGAGGCGAGAGTGGACAACAGTAAAAGGCTTTTTCTCTATTATCATCAGTATTCATCCGCTACCTACCTGTTGATGTCTGTTAGTGAAGGGCAAAACTGATGATACTGGAAGACAACAAGAAAAGATAACTCGCAAGATAAAATATTTCCCAATAGGATCACATTTCAACACCGGCAAAAGAAAATTTTCCATGTTTTTAATGATAATGAAATGATATTGTATCAAATAACGATTACCATTCAATTAATCGTGACGTCGGACGTAAAGCCAGATTTATACGTTCAGTAACGGTACACCTAGTATAAGACAGATTTCGGTAGCAAACTTTTACGTTGCTGTCGATCAATTGCAGACAGTTTTTCGATTTAACGATTAGACAACACTCGAGGATTTGAATTTATTATCGATTCTTGATACACTGAAATGGTTAGTATCTGCGAGAAACTCGCGATTTACAAAATTGAATAAACCGGAACGCTTTCCAATTCAATCCGCCAAATCGACAACTTCTGATCAGATAGGTGGGCATGTGTATCGGGAAATGGCAGATATGTGACCCGGGTAAATGAAGTAACGCACGGTGGTATCGATCGGGTCGGTTGGCGCAAGCACGGCAAAAAAACGAAATTAGAGCATTTATCCGGAAAATTATGGTTTGTCAAGGTAACAGAGCTAAAACGTCGATTTCAGAGGTTTTACGTAATCAGGACAACGGGAAACCGACGAACTATTGAACTTGCACTCGCTTCTACGACACAAAAATATTGCGCAAAAAAAAGCTCCCGGTTTTACGTAACCAATGTCGCTGAAAGGTAACTGGATCGCGTTCCGCTACTAATGAGACTCGTCAGTTGATGTTTAATATGGTTTATTTCAATGCAGATCTGAAGTAGAAATATTATATGTATAAATGCAGACACACACTAAACCTAGTTAGTGGCAAACAACTTGACATAAAATTGATCACAAGTCCTACCGGAAATATTCATATATTTTTGTTTTCGATAACAGAGTACACCAATCTAGATGGAATGATAAGGACGTTAGCGAATTTAATGAACGGTTAAAGTATTGTTATCATTTTATTATTAGGTAAAATTAAAAAGAACTCCAAGGTGTAACTGTAAAACTCAAATCGACTGAATGCAATATTCCAAAGAAAAGAAAAATACGGTTGATGGATTTACAACTGGCCAGAGTCGGCGACGACGACTTTCTTTAGGGTTTTGCCGGATTGGGAGCCTAGCGCTTCGATTTTCTTAACTACTTCACTGCCCTCGATGATGTTGCCGAACACCACGTGCCGGTTGTCCAGCCACGTGGTCTTCACGGTGGTGATGAAGAACTGCGATCCGTTGGTGTCCGGCCCCGCGTTCGCCATGGACAACACACCAAAACCGGTGTGCTTCAGGGTGAAGTTCTCGTCGGCGAACTTCGTGCCGTAGATGGACTTGCCGCCGGTGCCGTTGTGGTTGGTGAAGTCGCCCCCTTGGCACATGAAGTTTGGAATGACGCGATGGAATGTGGAGCCCTTGTACCCGAAACCGTGCTCGCCGGTGCACAGGGCGCGGAAGTTCTCGGCGGTCTTCGGCACCACGTCGCTCCGGAGCTGCAAAAACCAAAGCGAAATGTCAGAATCGACCGAAACGAGCATGGGCTGAACCTTTCCCGGTTCCGGCTCGATCAACCCCGTTTTTGATTCCCCGGATCCTCATCTCGACGCGCATTCATCGCCCCCATTCCGAATGTAAATCGTCCCACGGCATCCGAGCGCTCCGCATATTCTACGCTATTATCGTGCCGTGTCGGTGAAATTCTCACCGCGGCGTGTTCATGTGTATAGTCAAACATTCATTAAGGCGGCGTTTCCAATAACAACACCCGCTAAGAAATCAATTCCAGACTTTTTCGTTCAAGGGTGACATAAATTTTAATTAGCACAAAAATGTCGACGTCGAGAAAACGTAGAAAGTTGCGTTCAAGGTGCGGGTGGTTGAAATGTGGATACCTATTTTTGAATGTTTAGAATAACACTGCCAACTCTGTGTTAATAACCTATACAAAGGATTTGATGCTCTCTCATACAGGACTCATTTTATTGAGCAGTTTTTAATTTCACTTTCAATCCCATTGTATGTACCCATTTGAGTACAGCAAAAACATCCACCAATTTGGTGTTTCTAGGGACATTCATGTTGATGCAGTAATTAATTGTAAGCTTTCGCAAATAAAGTCGTAGGCGTTAATGGATTAATTATGGAAGTAACATGTAATTATGCAGATCGTCGTGTTTTGAGAATAGATATAGGTACTTTAAGGTTTACAAACCCAACAATAAACAGACAACCCGATTAAATGTAAATCAATTTTTTCAGTTGAACTTTGTGTGCCGACACCAAGGTTCGCGAGGCCATTCGATTAAAAAGTAGGTGCACAAACATGAGGAAATGATACAACTTTTGCTTATTGAACTACACTCATGCATGCATGAATGTGTAAGTACATACATGATTTACCTCACGCTATGCGACAATGGTTTACCAAAATTTTCATTCAACTGTTCAAATTCATAAGAATGATTAAATTGGAAGCAAAAGCAATATCATTTATAATTAAAGTTGAAGACAGGTAATTAGGCAGCAATTAAAAAATATGAAAACGGATTCATATTCCATTCGCTGATGCTGGAATTATTGGAATAAATGGTTCGATACAGACCCATGTTTCATATGAAATTTGCATTTCCAAACCTTCCTTACGGTCTGTGGTAACGTCACGGAACGAATTGACGGACGTTACGTGAATCAACTTTACACAGGTGAGTAACGACGTGGATTACTCATCATTATCAAGAAATTGAGCCATTCAGGTGAACGAATTAATGAATAATAGTAACGGTTCAACAACTTAATTGATCAACTTCTTTCGCACCTTGAGATACAGTCAGACCATCCCTTCATCACCTTAAACGGAGAACGAACAAAAAAGGGACAGGCCGACAATCAGCGACGCCTAATAAAGAGTGTATAAAAGAGTGGTTAGCGGCATTCACGGTGCTCGTTTTTATGTACGGTTTGAAGTTCAATGTTGAATACCAGATTTCTCATAATGCAGGAATGCAGTAATAAAGTATAAACGTGTTATCATCACCTATCACAGACTGCTACTGATATCTATTATATCACGTCATAAATTCCAAGTGATCTCACCTCCTCCCGTCCCGTCCACCTATTCCAATCTCGAATCAATCTGCGACTCCCAGCCCAATGGAAAAGTACCGGATTATTCTCGTAAGAAGTCCCTCAATTCTCTAATCCGGTCAAGAAACAACAATTTCCGGCCATTAGTAATCAGATTTCATAGACACGGAGCGTGGGATAAAACGAGACAATGGCCTACGAATCCGTCTAGTAGAGAAATAGGCGTGAATGGTGCCAAAAGCTAAAACCGGTGATAATTCCGGTCAGATGAGGAACGCGAAGCGACGCCACATGCCGGGCAGTCTCGTGGAAAACCCCGGAAATTGGCGCAACTCCAGCCGGTTTCGCGTGCAACGTCAAGGGTTCTTCGATGCACAAAATGCCGAAGGGCGTGCCCCCTCGCGGGGCTCTTTGCCGGAACGGGGAGGAAAAGCCGGTCGCCGGCAGCCGGTGACTTGCAACAAGCATGGTGGGTCATGGTGTCAGCCGTCGGACTCTACGCGGAGCGATTGCCGGGGAACACGTGGCTTCTGCCGTGCTTACCTCGATTATGATCCGGCCCAGGGGCTGGTTGTCGGCGGCCATGTCGAAATACACCTTTGGGAGACCCATTTTCTTGCTGAAATTCCTCAGGAAAGGAGAAGACGATAACTGCGAACTTGACGTGCACCAAACGGCGAATGCGCTCTTGCACGGGGAGGAGAGAGACGCGGCGCGCCGAGAAAGAACGAAGAAGGCCATGTTACCGGATGTGACTGCCCGAGTCAAAACCGCAACTCATGGCGATTATCCATCGACTTCTTCGAAATGACGCAATTTTATTTATGGATAACTAAATTTAACTTTTCCTATTTGATATGCAAACCGCAAGACTCACTTTCCCACCATCGTTCTCTTTTATAATTAAAGAATCCAATTCGCATTATATTTTTAAACCAGTCAAGTTCGCAAGATTAATCAATGAAAATTGAATAATGATGATTATGAAATTAATTTCACTTTTTAACCGCATCTTCTTATATTAAGAAGTAACAGGAAACATACAAAAACATAATTTCCTTTAAATAATATTATTCTATAGTTTCCGGTGTTATTCCGAGTGGTTTTCGTCAATTTAGCTCTAAAGATTTAAATTTGGCGCTCTTTATAAATCCCTACGTCAAAGAGCATTTCCGTTATGGCACACTTATGGCGGACATGTTCTAATTTTATTATGTAATTTTTCACGAGTGTATTTCCATCTTTGTTCCACTCGTACGAAACAGGTGCTCAAATGAAATAAATACTAGGTGTCGGAGAGAACGAATCTCACCATATGATTAGCATCACACAGCCAATGGGGAAGGGGATGAGGTGTTGTGTTGAGGCCTGGATTCTTGTTATCAGTAAATAATTATTGTTAAAAATAAGTAATAAGCCAGGAAATGTAGTGAAAAATGTTACAAAATTCAACCACAAACGTTTCATGATAACCTCGGATTCATCAATCAAGATCATCAGCATCCAGCATCAAAAAATCACCAGAAACTCTTAGATTTATTATTAGAAACCGGCAGGTGGACTAATCTGAAAGGTACATAATTCCTGCACTACTGTTTACCCAGATTTTCGAACGCTCAATTTATTGTAGGTGCCCGATAATACCGGTAGAATGAGCAACATAGGCCAGTTCAACAACAAGAACCCGCCATGGAACCGAGGGAACAACTCTCCGAACATCGTGAACCAACCGAACCCCCTGCAGCAACAGATAATGAACCAGAACGCCCTGAACAACATAAACACGACCGGGATGGTGCAGTTCCAGCAACAGCACCAACAAGTGTTCCAAAACGCCATGGGGCTCCAGCAGCAGAATCTCGGCTTAGGCCTGCAGCAGATGGCCAATAACGCGATGGGCGCCGCAGGGTTGGGCTCCCAGTTGGCCGGCAACCAGATATTCCAGCAAGTCGGCGCCGTCTCCTACCCGAATCCGAGGGGGCTGAACCCGACCGCCTTCCAAACTCAGAACATCTCGGCGGTGCCCCCGGTGCAGAACAGCTCCCCGGTCGGGGGGACCAAGCAGCGGGTGTTCACCGGAACTGTCACCAAAGTCCACGACAGTTTCGGTTTCGTCGACGAAGACGTCTTCTTCCAGACGAACGCCTGCGTCAAGGGCTCGAATCCGATGGTCGGGGACAGGGTTCTGGTAGAAGCGTCGTACAATCCTAGCATGCCTTTCAAGTGGAACGCCACCCGCATCCAGGTGCTTCCGATGTCGAATCAGCCGCCGACCAGGCACTCGAATAACTCGAATAAGGGGTACAACACCAACAATAACTCGAGCGGCTATAATGCCGTGCCGCCGCCTTCGGACAACTCGAACGGGAATTTCGGGAGGAACAACAATCAGAGGGCTAATAATAATAATAATAAGGGCGCGATCGGGGGTAGGGGTCGTGAGAGGTCTAGAGATCGAGAAAGGGATGACGATGAAGTGGAGAGAAAACGGAGGCGCGAAGAGAGGATGAGGGAGAGGGAGAAGGAGGAGAAGAAGTCGCCGGTCAGGAGGCGGTCGAGGTCGCCCAAGTCCAGGAGGAGGTCCAGGATCGTGCCCAGATATATGGTCCAGATCCCGAAAATCGCACTTGACTTGTAAGAAAGAAACCACTCAGTACTTGTGAAGTAGCCATTTTGAGATGATTTGACAAGTTACTCTGAATGTCACTTCTGGTTGTCAATTCTTGCTGATTATAGGGAGACATCATTTAAATTCTTCATAAAGGGAGGATATGATAATCGTTCTGTTTCTATCCTTCTAGTACTTTTCAAATGAATGATGCCCATAGCATCCATGAAAAATTTAACTGATGTCTCTGTACAGAGCGAGGTAATGAATTTCTCATAAGGGGCGGCTATGATGATTATCCTGTTTCAATTGACAACCTAATGAAGAAATGGCGATTTCAAACATCAGTGAGACCTCTGGCGGTCAAAAGTTAACGAACAATATTTTGAGATTTTGACGTTTTGAAAAATATCCAGTGCTCCTGTAACGATTTTTTTTAAAGATCATCAAAACTTCACATAAAAACTTGAAACGAATGTATTATCTCACATAATTTTTTTCCCGGTAAAATGCTGGCAAGCTTATTCAAAATTTTAAATTATTCATTATCCTCCATTTTTATTGAAAAACAGCGTCCTCAACGGTAGTTAAGGTTGCCATTTCGGATAGAGACGGTCAATTTAGGTTTTGCATGAGAGTGACAAGGATGGAGATAGATCAATGTTTCCAATCCTTCTCAAAAACTAGCAAAAATTTTTCGGCGGGATTTTCGCCAATTTGACGAGAATCCTCTTTTATTGGCTCTGAGTATAAATTTAAGTTTGAAAAAATGATTTTTGTTTGAGATTTTTGGATTATAAGAACAAGCAAAATTCACACACTTTTAAAAGCTTAATTTAGTCCTCAAATTCAATCGAATCATACTTAATTTTTACTCAGAGCCAATAAAAGAGGATTCTCTTCAGATTGGAGAAAAACCCCGTCCAAAAATATTTGCTAGGTTTTGAGGTGGATTGGAAAAATTGATCTATATCCATCCGTGTCACTCTCATGTAAAACCTCAATTGACCGTCTCTATGCGAAATGGCAACCTTAAGACAGAACTGTACTCCTTATGTAAAATTTATTTGCTTTTTCCGAGGTAAAAGTGGGTTCCATACTTCACACACTCACTTGACTTGAGAAATTATCAATAGCGTTTTCTTTGAGAAAAATCGAGAATAATTAATGTAGATTTACTGATTCAGTATCATTTCTAAAAGCGTTATTGGCTAAAATGGTTTTTCATTTTCACTGTGACCAATGGCAATAATAGCCAGGAATTGGGAAAAAACCGTCGGAAAAACAGGTTTCATTTTGTGTCAAAAGTACATTTTATCAGCAAGTTAGGCCCGGTATTTTTACCACTGGTTATCCTCTTGTTAGCTAACCATGGAACCTTACGCTGTAACAATTCTGATTGAAATGAATAATAAAGAGTCACATGTTACAGTTTGAAAACCGGAGGTGAAAATACCGGGCATGTTTATCAATGCTCAATTAACGTTTAACTAGAAGTTAAATTCCAAGTTAAATTCATAGGTTACCATTGTTGCAACAAAAACATTCAGCTAAAAAATGACTGAGCATTTTTCTACCAGTCCAAAACGCTATACTTAAGTGGAAAACACCATAAAGTTTTAATTTGTGGGGTAACTTCTGTACGTCAAATGACGGCATGCCAATAGTCCTAGGTTATTATGTCTCTGTTTTCTCCTTTGATGAACTTGGAATGGTTTTTCCAGATCTGAAGCTGACGTTTTAGAAGTGAGACGTCGCTACACCAACTTGTACATCCCTTCTGACTTCTTCTTCAGCCATTTCCGATGGGTCGACGCTTTCCCTCCAGATAAGCCGTTCTCGATGAACAAACCTTGCTCCTTCCACATCATGAACAAGGAAGTCGAGCCGATCGTCGAAAACGACGCCATCTTGGAGCCACCGGATGCGGACTACATCTTCTCGGCCAAAGTATGCTGTACACAAAATATCTCATACATGTTTGTAACAAAAATTGAAAATTTAGGTGATGCTGATGAGCATGTCAGGCTTGGACGATCTGTACCAGAAATGCTGCGCGATGGCCGAGGATAAGGACAAGAGAGAGCGCGAGAGCGAGGAGCGGGATTACGTGCATCCGGCGCGCATGATCAATTTCCTGGTCGGGCTGCGCGGCAAAAACGAGACGATGGCCATCGGCGGACCGTGGAGCGCCTCGATGGACGGTGACAGTCCGGACACGGATCCGTCAGTTTTGATCAAAACCGCTATTCGCACCTGCAAGGCTCTCACTGGCATCGATCTGTCTTGCTGCACCCAATGGTTAGTTTCGTTTGGGAAAACAAAGCGTTTTATTTGATTATTATTTTGAAAGCCTCAGTTATACAGCTTCTTTTATTACTTTCAATTCAACATTTACAGTGGAGTCGCGACAACGTGAGCCAATTAACATAGGGTTTCACATAGTATCACTTGATCTTCGTAATGAGAAACTGACGCGAATTTATGAAAAGATTTGAATTTTGAAACTTGAGCTTGAATATGGTGATACAGAACTAAACCATAGGTTTGTTGGTTTGTTTGAGACTCTCCAATGTGGACCGGTTTGCAACCGGCCACTGACTGATTTCAGATATTTTAGTGCGCAGAATCGACCTTGGATAACTTCGAGATCGGTCAGGAAGTGGTCAGAGTTACAAAAACGCGTTTTTGGAAGCTAATCAGGCTATTATAACTACGCATGTCACTAACTAGTAATCCACGCCAAAAGGTCCCGACTTCTTTGACAGTTTGCAAACAGTTATGTCAGAAAGTGGTCAAAAAACAGTCCGTGTCTCTGCCAAAACGGCTCCAAACTTGTGCGCATGAGTCGTACTTTGTGGACCGGTCTAGAACCGTTGCACAAACTAATCTCATATTGTTTATATTTTGACATTAGTTCATTTTGAGCCGTAATAACGGTTTTTTGACTTTTTGCTTCATCTCTATACTCGTATACTCTATACCGTTTTTAGGGTTGTGCTTTTGACCGGTCGAAATCTTTTTTGGTCAATTGACAGCAATTGACCAGGTGTTCGGTCAAATTTTATTCTCATTTTGTTTGTCTAAAATTGGGATATTCAAAACAGCTAAAGAAACGTCTTGAATACTCATTTGTTCAACAAAAACGAACAAAACGTAAAAAAAATGAAATGTGTAACATTATTGATGATAATAATAAGCTAATAACTAATAAACATTAAACACAACATAAACTCTTTTAAAACTAATGAATAATTCTTGAAATTAGCAACAAAAAGGAAAATTGTAAATAAAATATTTAAATCAGTGATTGGCTAGAAAGCCCGCGCGCTCTCGGTATTGGCCGTCGATAAGCGCGAATTTCAAAGATTTTGACCGAAAATAAATGGTCAAAATCTTTTCGGTCAATTGCTGTCAATTGACCCGGTCAAATGTCCCGGTCAATTGACCAGGCACAACCCTAACCGTTTTCATTTGAATTTGAAACCTTGGAGAGTTTGAACAAGAAAAATGCCCTCTGTAGAACTTATTCTTCCTTAATTACAGAGTTCTATACTATACCTAGAGATAAACCTAGCCGTGTTTTGGCAGGACCGATGCGATAACTGTCAGAAATGCATTCATTTCATTCAGGGAAAATAAAAATTATGACGTCTAAGGTATCAGCAATGTCTCATTTTTAACGAAGTTTTATGTCTACTCTATGTGTCTACTATACCATATTAACATGTCTCTGTTCTCAATCAACTGTCAATTGTATAAAATTGTTGAAAATATAGAAATATGTGAAATTCATTCACACTACTACCGAGTGCATTAGTATTCCCTAGTCTGCCGCTCTAGCACACGGGTTCACCCATTCTTTTATATTTCACAGAGAATAGCAAAAGTAATTGAAAGTATAAGGTCCACCTGCGCGTATTTTAAAGTGGATAGCGTAAATTTCTTCATTACAGACTATCCACATAAATTTAGGGGAAAAAATTGTCATCTTTCACATCTCGTGCGCCAATCTAAGACACCATTTGGTGTAAATTTTCTTGGTAAAATACTGTAATACTGTGAAAGTGATTGGGGTTTTTGCTTCGTTATGGAGTATATGAATTATACACCTCAAAAGCAGGCACATAAATATATATATTCTCATTGTTGAAGCGATTTTTCATAAGTGTTGATAATACAGATTTCTACATTATTCGAATTTTAGTTACTCAGTACACGTTATCGAGACTCCACTGTAAGTGTTAGGGGTGCAGAACGGATTGACCTCTGGTATGCTCATTCTGAGTTAACTAGAGGGCTCCCTGTCTTATAGTAGAAACGAACCATCACATATTTTTCCGTGACCTATTCTTATACGCCACCGAATGCTATTTTCGCTTCCATCCCATCCGTTATTATCATTATTGCATGTGTACGGTAAATTAGACCGATAGAGCGATGAGCGAGAATCGCGGGGGCGCAACCTGCGGGCCCCTAAAAAGGGCCGCGCCACCCCCGCTCGACGAGTTCCCAGGACGACGCCCGACCAGAGAGAGAGGTTAAATAAAGCGCGTAAGGGTGTGCTTAGATTGTGTTTTGTCTAAGGCTGTTCAGAGCACCGATGTTCACATGGTTTATATATTCCGTCTAGGTACCGTTTCGTGGAGCTGTATTACCGGCGCAGCGAATCGACCCACAAGGGCAAGGCGGTACCGGCCCGCGTCGAAACTGTGGTGCTCTTTCTGCCAGATGTTTGGAGTTGCGTGCCGACCCGGCTGGAGTGGGACGGCCTCCACCAGAGCTACAGGAGGCAGCTGCAGAGCCGGCTCAAGGCCGACCCGACCGAGCCCGCGGCCGACGACGTCCCGTCCCCGACCGACGAAAAGGCATCTCTCTTCTTTGTTAAACCGATTAAAAACATAAGGCGACCAATGTGTACTAGGCTAGCGGATGACAGTCGCGTCGGCATGACGACGACGACGACGGCCTGACCCGGCGGCGGTGACGTGACCTGACCTGACCTTCTTCCCCCCCGGAGTGCTTGGATGGTTGGGCCGAATGTGCGAGAGCGGATGAATGATCGATGCGAATGGTGCTTTATGACGTCGCAGATTTTATTAACGCCGGTTTTCTCTTTGTTTTTCCCAACGGGATCGGCAGGAGGAGGAGGCCGTGCCGGATAAGGTCGAGCCGACGCACTACTCGCAATTGGATCCGAAGTCGATGGTCGTCTGCTCGTTGAGGAGCGAACTCAAGGCGAGGAACGTCAGCTGTAAAGGGCTCAAGTCGCAGTTGGTCGCCAGGTTGGCCAAGGCGCTCAAAGCGGAAGCGGAGAAGAGTGATGATCCTACGAAGGAGGTGGCCATGGATACGTCGGAGCTCGATGCTGCCGCAGATGAGAAGAAAGTCGAGGTAAGAATTCCTCATGAATTTACTTCTTATTTTAAGACGATTTTGACGTAAGGAGTAGTTAGATAGGTTTACATAGGTTCAAGTTTAGGTTACCCCTCCCCTGCTAACCAAAAAGGAATCCAAACAACAAATCACTTTGAATTATTGGAGTAGAAATAATATGGTCAGGATTGTTAGGAATAAGACGGGCCGTTCTTATGGTTTAGTATTTTCACTATTCTCTAAAAGCTGAGGAAGAAAAATTTTTGAAGTTTTAACAATAAGATTAAGAACCAGATAAAAGTTTCCTAAACGTCCTCAACTAGGAAATCACTTTAAAATGTCAAAAATTGGCAGCCTGAAGTTCGGTTTGGTTGGCTTACTCATAATCGTCAAAACACCGGGAGACTTCGGCTAAACTTCGGGCGACTACGGAGCCTTCGGTAAAACTCTGGGTTACTCTGGGAAACTTCGACCGGCTCCGGGGAAAATCTGAGAGTCTCCGAAAAAAAACCGATCGACTCAGGGAAATTCTTGCCGTCCGCGAAACTCCGGGTGACTTCGGTAAGACTCTGAGCGACTCTGAAAAAAACCGGTTCGGCTCCGGGCGACTCCAGGTAAAGCCGGGTGATTCTGGGGGAACTCCGAGAAAACTCTGAGTGATTCCGGGAAAAACCCGATTGAGTCCGGGAAATTTCGGGAAACTCCGTGACACTCTGGGCGACCCCGGGAAAACTCTGAGGAGACTCCGGGTCACGAGAAATTTTGAAAAACTCAGAGTGGCTCCGGGGAAACTCTAGGCGGCTTCGGGAGACTCTTGAGAAGCTCAGGGCGGCTACGGGAAAACTCCGGAAACCTTTTAACTTATGAAAACCATCGAAATACTTACAAAAAAAATATTAAAATTTGATTTTCCAATTGAAACACTTGCAACCACCGAATTCACAATACAAAATAGCCCATCACCGTGAAAACATCGTTCAACGAGAAGTAGTACAAAACGTCTCGGACGTCTTTTATCATAGATTTCAGTTAGGCCTAACATAATTTAAACAGTTTTCAAATTTCAATTCCTCAATATTCTCGTGGTAGACGACTACACGAGAGTATTGAGTCTTTATTTTACCACTAGCAAGAAAACCAATTACATTTTTAGAATTTTTACGATTAAGGGCCAACTGCACCGCTTTCACTTAAAAGTTAAAGCGAAGCTTAAGCCTTGACTACGATTGTTAACAACAATTGTTGCTAAGGTTTAAGTTCCACTTGAATTTTAAGTGAAAGCGGTGCAGTTGGCCCTAAGTGCGATTAATAAATAAATATTAATTGGTTACATTCGACAGCCGGAAGAGAAGAAGTTGGACGAGAAGGAGAAGGCGATGCTGGAGAAGCGCTACACGTTGCCGGAGCAACAGCAGATAATCGTGCACCCTTCGCGCACAGCCAAATCCGGCAAATTCGATTGCACCACAATGTCGTTGTCTTTACTACTCGATTACCGTCCAGAAGACACCAAAGAGCACTCCTTCGAAGTGTCCCTCTTCGCCGAGCTGTTCAACGAGATGTTGATGCGCGATTTCGGCTTCAACATCTACCGCGCACTGTACGAACTTCCCGATAAAGTCAAGGACGAGAAAAATAAAAATAAGCGGGACGATGCCGATAAAGACAACAAGGGCAAAAGCGACGACAAGGCCAGGAAGGACGAGGACAAGAAGAAGGAGGGATCCGTCGAAAAGAGAAAAGATGAAGACTCCAACAAAAAGGATGAAGCTGCACAAGATAATAAAGAATCCCCCGACAAGAAATCTGAAGAACCGGAAAAGAAGAAAGACGACGATAATAATAAGAAAAAAGATGTGGCAGGGCAGGCGTTCTCCAAGAAAGACGAGAAGAAATCTGATGACAGTGAAGACGATGACGAGTACGATGACGATGACGTCAAAGAGAAGAAGAAGGATAAAGAGAAGAAAAAGAAAGAACGCGTTAAAATGTACACCAAGGATCGCCATCTTTTGTTGTCTTTTATTTATTTCGACCAAACCCACTGTGGTTACATTTTCGATAAAGACATCGAGGATCTTCTCTACACTCTCGGTTTGAATCTGTCCAGGGCTCAGGTCAGGAAACTGGTCGGTAAAGTAGTGACCAGAGATTCGCTGCATTATCGAAAACTGACAGATAAACCCAAAGATGGCGACTTGATCGTGATAGACGATGCGGACAAGGACACGAATTTACAGGAACTTGCCGTCGGTAATAAACGTTTGTTACCGATCTTCTTAGAAGATTGTGCTTCCAAAAGGGCGAAAACCAGAGATGAACGCAGAGATGGCACACCGAGCTCCATTGATGGTAAGTAATTCTACACCAATCTTGACTTCAAATTAGAAGTAAGTAAATATTTTTTTTTAGGTTTGGTAATGTTCAGGGGAGCCTTGGTCGATGTGAGCAAATTGATGTCGCAACTTGAACGCAGCGAAAAGGCCCGGTTAGAGACCGAAACCCGAATGGTCTCTTTGAAGAATGAGAATAATAAATTACTGGAGAAGCACAACAAATCCAACACCAATATCAAACACCTGAACTCCGATTTGAGAGACTACAAAGAGAGGCTCAGGAACTCTGAAGACTCACTCTCAAAAATCACCGTAAGAATTTTGAAAATTGTGTCGGATTTCTTATAAGAATCTTATTATTTTAATTCAGGCGTGTTCGAAACTCTACCAATCGGTTTTGGTAGAGGTCCGAGACAGAATCGAGCCAGTGCTGAAGAACGCAAATCAAAAAGAGGATGTCCCATCGAAGAAAGAAAGCGACAAAGACAAACGTCACGAGGAGTCGAAATCCAGATGGGAGAAGGAAGTGAAAACTGAAGACGTGGTGGAAGTGGAGCCTCTCGAAGTTAAAACCGAGTCAAATTCATCGTAATTTGTTCTGAACATGTTTTAAGACAGTTCTAATTATTTATACTAAGCACTATTAGAGTAAGCGTGGACTTGCAAAGTCGCCATATTGACATGGGCGTGTCAATAACTTGGAGGCATTGTTTATGAAGTCCCGAAGTTATTAATAATATTAAATTAATTAATTATTATATTCATATAACACATCGTATTAAATGTTTGACAGTTTGGAATGAAAATGATTCTTTTCGCTTTATGGTAACAATAATATTTATTGAGTGACTGCAAAATATTCGCAAGTTTTCTACACGTCATAGTATAGGTACAAAATTTATAAACACTAGAGAAATAATCAATGACTAATGACTGGATTACTAGAAAATATACAACATACAGTCTCATATAATGACTAAAGCGATTGCACTGAAATTGGCACCAATTCATCAGCTGAAATAGTAGTTTGGATGCAGATACCTCCAAAAGCTGTTACTTTTAATGTGTGGTGCAACAGGGGGTGGCGAACTTTCACCAGAACTTGGTGCACCAGTGCTATTTTCCTCATTCACATCATTTTCTGGTGGAGTTTTGGTCGGTTTCTTACTGGACTTTGTCGGTTCCCACGCAAGGGCCAATACGGGCTGCGCTTCAAAAATCGTGTTATCCGTGATAATGTCTTCATAATACAAATCCCAGTCGGATTCGGGCTCGTCCTCGCAATTCGGCGGTTCGTCCGGAACGTCGGCCATGTCACATACGCACTTCACACCCTCTTCTTTGCAGTAAAACTTGTACTTCTTGGTGGCCTCGCGGAGTCGTTCCAGAAAATCGGGCATCGCTCTCATCGCCACCCAGGCGGTGACAGAGGCCGGGATGTTGACGCCCGGATTATCGAAATACGTTAGGCTGAATTCTATGCCCGGTTTGTTCAGTTCCGAGTACGGTTTTATGACCATGTAGGACCAGTAGTCTTTCACTCGGTGTTTGCTCTCCATTTTTGGGCACATCGGGTGCTCCGTGCCTTTGCTGATCAGGAGGACGGTTTTGCTCTTGTGGTCGACGAAGTAGCGGCGGTTGAAGACGTAGTCTCTGTTGGTGAATAGGCGCTGAAGAAATAAAAATTAACGAATCAAAATCATGAGTTACTAATTAAAGGCGAATCAACTTTGTAGTGAGAACTGACTAGGAATTTAAGGCCCAGTATTTCCACCTATGGTTAACCTCCAGTTAGCTAACCGGAACCTTAGACTGTGACAATTCCGGTTAAAATGAATGAAAAAGGCACACATTCAAAGTTACAGTTAGCTAATCTGGGGGTTAACCATAGGTGGAAATACTGGGCCAGGATTGTCAGCGACCTGGGAAACCGGGAAAACCTGGAGTAGCCAAAGAATCAGAAAATGAGAGAAATGAAAAAGTCAAGAAATGGTCAGGGAATTCATGTAAATTTTGTAAAAGTCAGGGAATTTCTGTAAATTATTTGGAATTTTCCAATTTTTATAGTATTGTATTCGATTTTGGTGGCATTGGCAAAAAAAGGATAGGCATATGATCCGAAATTCAGAAAGCGGCAATCCGACTCTTTTACAAATTACTAAATTACTGTTAGTTGTTTTCCTGTTAGCTGTGAACTTTTTAGTTCGTATTCGTTCAAATTTTTATTTGGGTCATGGAAAAGTCAGGAAATTTGAAATTTTTTAGTCGCTGAGAAGTGAAAACTACTGAAAACCCTGTTATCCTTGCCAAAACAAATTAATTTCTAATAATTTCCAAAAATCCTTAATAAAACAACACAATGCAAGAAAAAGCACATCACTAGGGATACACGCACTCTCAGCAATACGAATACAAAAGTTAGGCAATAGAGGAAAATAATTGGACAATAATAAGAAATCTTAGTCAATTTTGGCCAATAAGAGGCATTTTTCATATTGGCAATAGGTAGGGCAATAACCAGCGATAGTCGGTAAGCTAGATTCCTGTTTTATCTTTAAGTTTAGGCAATACTGGCAATAAATTCGAGAATAAATCGGCATAATGAAAAAAACTAAATTACAGGCACTGGTGCCAGAGTTTCTCCAGAAAATCTTGAGAAAAAGTTTAAGAGAAAATTTTCAACGGAATTTGAATTTTAATAAAGCGGAAAATATAGAGTTATTTCATTGAACAAAGGAATGGATACTTTCGAGTATGTGAAAATTCAAAGTTATTGAAAAATCATAAAATCATAAAAATGCTAGAAAAAATTGCTGGCCGGACTTTTAAAAGCCCAACTCACAGCCAACTTCAGATTAAAAGACCACTGTTACAAAGCAAAAGTTACTAAAACGTCAAAATCTAGTTCCTCACGACAAAGTTATGACTACTCTAGATTTCTGTATTACCGGCCATAACATTTCCCAGTAGACTATGTCGCTGTTTGTGGATGTATCCGGATCTGATTCCACAACGTCTAGGACCACAGCAGTCGCATCCCACTTCCGTCTATATCCAGTATCGACTTGAACATTGAGAAAATCCTCAGCCGAGACGTCATTATAAGACCCGTAAACTTTATACTCGTATTGACCCGAAACGTGAAGTCTCCTCCAAACGACCAAATCTTTTTTCTCGATGAAAACCTTCCAATCATCATAGGTGATGATTCTAATTTTCTGATTATCGGAGGGGCACCCGTACGGTCCATTAGGGTCGCAATCTTCGATCGTTTCCTCAATATTGTCCAAAGTTTTGTCTTTTAATACTTTAACATAGTCAAGTTCGTTCAGGTGGCCCTTGATTTCGTCGTCCGAGATCCGATTGTTCTGCCAATCGTAGGCGGTGATTCCTATCGCTCCGAGGACCAAATCTTTGCCCCGCAAAGCCACCCGGTTCCGCATCTGTCTTATGAATTCGCGAAGGGCCCGCTCGTCCCACAATTTCGAGTACAGGCAGAACATCTGCTGCCCCCTTCGCAGTCTTTGCGCCACGACGCACTCGCATTGGTGCGCCCACGCCCGTAAAATTCCACTGGATTGGTCTTTCAGGGACCGAGGCACCGATTGGAGTGCCCGGAAAATTTGGCTCGTTCTTATGATGTATTCCACCCGGGCTTTGACGTGCTGCAGGCTTCTGTTCAGGATCAAATCGGGGACTTTATATCGAAACATCAGACCCAATTTCTGTAGGTGTTCGGTAACAATACCTCTGTTTTCTAAAAGTAGAATTTTGAGGTTAGGATTTGTGTAAGATCGGTGTATTTTTCCACGATACATGTCGGGTGTTGGTTCATTAAAAGTGGGGGCCTTTTGTGGAAATACGAGTTTTCTGTGGCTCGGGGGTGTTTTGAGGAGGAAAGGAGCACTAGAATTTTGACATTTTCAAGACGTGGTGAGAACTCGGTCGTGTCGGCGAACTTTTCCGCGATCCGCGAGGTGTTGTGTTGAAAAGTGACTGATAATTTAATAATGAGGTGAGGATTATTTACACGATTTTGAGTATCACTGCACAAATGATTTTGGCTTTTGAGTGTCCATTTATTTTTACGCAATAATTCCCCACGGGAGCAGAAATACCACGATCGATTTTATTTTGATCTGGCACCGGAATATGCGGCGCGCCTGCGACAAGCAGACTGTCGACCACGTTTTGAGTATTCTTTATTTTTCCTTGATTTTCGATTTACATAAACGCAAAAAGTAAAGATAACAACTTGGTAGGTACTGGATTTAGGATAAAAGACCAAACAGACAAAAAAAAATCCAATTTTGAAAATTTGACAGGCAATTTCTGGTTTGTAACCAGACTTACCGCTTCGCTTACCAGTGGTGGTTGGTTTGTAACCATGCTGGTGTGTCGCTGAAAATTCCACAGGAAAATTCTAAATTTCAAGAGGTCACTACTAGTTATAAGTCGCTACCATAGGTCGCTACTGTAACTGAAGGCCTAACTTCAAATCACGAGATGGCGCTCCTGGTTATAAGTTGTAAACCCTATGTAGCGAGACTTTGGAATCATGCGCCTAGAATAAAAAGGGAGCTGAGTCCTAAATGGGAAGTTAGTCTCCAATCACTAATACAATTCCATTTTATTTCGCTAAAAAATTAAATAACATACAATTTATTAGTCAAAAAAAGTATTTTCTCCTGCGATTTTTCTTGAAGGTATTTACAATTTTCATCTTATACTGATGTTCAAACGTTCATAATATTGTTATTGTAGATAATAATAGGTATTTTCAAATTATAGCACTTTAGGTAAAATTTTGCTGAGAAAAATGGCGTGTGCAAATACTTTTTTGATCCAACAAATTTAATTCAAGGGCAGAAAAAGGGCGAAAAATCAAATAAAGTTTTTATTTTCAAATAGCAATGTTGAGATTCTAATGCTCAATATTATTTAAGTACACTAAGCGTCAATGAAATCGGGACACCTCGAGTAGCTGCGCCGATATGAAGGCAACCAATCATACACCAATTTGTGTGCTGGCGTGAACGGACTTTGGCAAAGCCGACTGGATATGTTCTGACAGCTCAAAAATTTGTCAAAATATCAAACTTTTCACTTGAGTTTTGTGGAAAAAAATCGATTAAAAAGTGTTTATTCCCAATTAATTCATGGATATATTAGCGTGCTTTAGTAATATCTGTGTCGATGAGTGCTTGAGTGCTTCAACTGTGATTGTATTGTGATTGATGGCAAAAATTAGTGTTATTCAAAGAAGCATTAGAATCCGGCAGGAACCAGATCTGAAGACACCAATATCTGCAGCCAAAACAGCTTCGGCAACACATATAAGAGCAACCAAAATGTTACCATTATAAAATAAATACTACGAACAAATTTAATATTGAAATAATAACTGCTCTTTATTTTTACAATATGAGGGTGAAAAGGTGAGAGTGCCTCTATTCAGGGACCAATAGCATCGGCACTAGTAATTATTCTCTTATCATTTCTTATGAATTGAAAAGATTTTCCTTCAATCTTCAATACATTAGTTTCATTTCAATAATCTGTGAAGAAGAAATTTTTATGTAAGTAAATGATACGAGTTTACTTGCTTAACTTTTCTTAGTGAATAGTTTGACATTGTGACATATTTTTGAGATATCAGCAAATATCCAGGCGCCTGTGGCAGAGCCCGTTCACGCCGGTACTAAAATTTGATGTATGTTTGGTTGCCTGCATCCGGCGCAGCTAATCGAGGTGTCCCGATTTCATTGACGCTTAGTGTACTTCGGTGCGATTTAGCGCTACATATTTTCATCGCCGTTTCGAGAGCAGCATGGCTCCAAATGAGGTGTGCAAATACTTTGCACACTGTAGGTATAATTACAAAATCCTACAATTAATTGATAAATTTTTGGCCCAAATGGAAAATATTTTTGAAATTACTTAACTTAACAACAGCTCTCGAGTGTGCCTGATGATGATAAACTCATAATTTAAACCATGATATGAAACAAAAAATCCAATCACTGGAATTATCAGCACAACGAGAGGGGAGCTTTACGCTCACGTTCACAAAAGTTTTCAGTTTTTATAAATAGGTCTCCTGCCTTTTACATAATGAAAAGCAGTGGAGAAGTACTAAAACTCAAGTGCGCTCACCGTTATCCTTTTTTCTTTTATGATATAAGTAGATAGTCACCTAGTCAAACGTAATCAAGAAGAAAAAAACGCATTTATAATAAAGGATTTCATCTCGAACCTAATCAGGTTTTTACGTCTACTCAGTATACTTGGTTGAATTATTATTGCAAAATCTTTATCTACGCGTCTATTATTTAGGAATGATAACCCCCAATCTCCTATAAACTATAAATCTTGCAGTTGAATGCGGTACCCGTACAGTAAGTCACGCGTCTTCCTATAGCAAGAAATATCCAAAGAGAAATCATAATCATGCCGAAAAGCCCTTCGGTTATCATTGTGGGAGCGGGTGCCGCGGGAGTGGCGGCCGCCACGCGACTCTTCGAAAACGGCGTCAACGACATCACAATTTTGGAAGCCGAAAACCGAATCGGAGGAAGAGTAAATTCGGTCGAATTTTGTGGGAAAATCGTGGATTTGGGAGGTCAGTGGTGTCACGGAGAAAAGGGCAACATCGTTTACGAACTGGTCAAGGATTTGGACCTTTTGGCACCGTCGCACAACACGTACCAGGATAACACCTATTATTTATCGGACGGCACTGTTTTGGATAGGGAACTGACCGACAGGATCTTCGTCTTGGCCGGCAGCGTGCTTGAAGATGAAGAATGTGCAAGGAAATGTCCGGGGACTTTCGGAGATTATTTTTTGAAAGAGTACGTAAGTTGGGGATATTTCTCAAACAAGAACATATATTCCTCTGGGAAATCTTGAAGTTTTTTAATAGGAAAATCTAAAATAAACAAAACGACCATCAAGTATCATACCTATTTAACTGTATGATAAAGCGGCAACTTTTCAAATACTCTCCCGGCAGCGCCAATTTGTTAACAGAAGGGAATTCCTATTCGTCGCTAAAAGAATCTCTCTTTCACGTTACTTTACCTACACTTTATTCATTGACAAATTTATATCACTTTTCTCAGTTACGCACATCAACTGTTGAAATTCCAAAGAGACTTTAATTAATAGATATGAAAAATTCATAACCAAATGTCAAGTAGGAAATAGTTGAAATATTATTCCGCCTCCATTTGATTTCTCCTAATTATATCTATTAATTAATCCACATATTTGTCTTCGCAAATATGGAATTTACCCGAATGTTACCATTAATTGGCTAATATCCTTTCAATTGATGCCACTAAATTCTAAATTAGACCACATGAGCTAACAAGCAGAGCGTGGAAATTGAACATCAAACTAGACACACAAAACGATTATCCAATATCTAGCTCTGCATCATGGAAATGTTTACACAGAATAATGAAATCTACTTCTCATCAAAAATTCTCATTATTTTTCCTTAATTATTGTTTTCCGCGTATTTGTTCTCAGTTATTCCCTGACAATGATGAATATTTGTTTTGTGGGTTTATCCATTATCATTATTTTGGTAATTTCTACTGTCAGAGACGCAATCATGAGGAATCCCCCATTTCCTGCCATTAAATATTGCGTTTCCCATTGAAAAGCTCGCTTTATTCATACGACCTATAGATTGTGGCTTATCTCAATATTGTGCTCTCCTACCTTATTCAAACTTTCACCACATCTGTTAAGGTACACGAAGCGTGTAAAAGGCGAGTTCGAGAACGACGAAAAGGCCCAAAAGGTCGCCTCGAGACTGGTGGATTGGTTCCATAAATTTTTCAACTGCCTGGAAAGCACGAAGAGTTGGTTCGACGTATCGAACACCCAACCTTTCAGGTACAGGCAATGCGAGGGCGATTTACAGTGGAACTGGAAGGACGCAGGATACAAAACGATCCTGGACGTGCTGACGGTACGTTTGCGATAATCAAATCCCGAGGGTAAACCACCCTCGGCAATACGAGTGCAAAAGTTTAGGCAATATAGGGAAATACTTGGACAATACTGAAAATATTGGGCAATAATAGGAAATATTAGTCAATTTTGGGCAATATACTTCGGCAATACGAGGCAATAATAGGCATTTTCGGCAATAAGTTGGGCAATAGTCGGTAAACTAAATTCCTGTTTTATCCTTGACCTTAGGCGTACCGGCAAGAAATCGGCATTTTTCGGCAATAACGTAATACAAGTACAAATTTTCACGGACTACTTTACCCCTCGCTTATACCGAGGGGTAAGTGGCTTTCGGCAATACAAGTACAAAAGTTCGGCAATAGAGGAAAATACTTGGACAATACTGAAAATATTGGGCAATAATAGGAAATATTTAGTCAATTTTAGGCAATACTTCGGGAATACGAGGCAACATTTTCGGCAATAATTTGGGCAATAACCGGCAATAGTCGGTCAACTAGATTACTGTTCTATCCTTAACCTTGTAACGACGCTCCCCGAGCGCCGTCACTTAAAGTCCGCTCCCGTCTTGTTTTCCCGCCAATATCTTATCACCTCTGTCGTCACTGTTTGTTCTAGAATGTTCGATTCCCTCTCCCGCCTCCGAGGCTATAAAAGGCCGCCCCCGTTCCGGTTTCGCTAGTCTAGGTTAGACGCTTGAGTCAGATTTCCCACCTGTTCTCCGCTGTCGGGAAATAGCCCAGCAATCCTAAGTTCCAGTCAGTCCAGTCCGGTCTTTTAATTACTAACCGATCGTCGGTAACAGCCCGGTCAAAAGCCTTCTCGACTAACCCCATCCTGCGTTCCGCGTCGTCGGAAACAGCCCGGCGCATCCCACACCGAACAGTCCGCCATACCTTCGGGTGTTTCCCGAACGGCCGTAACAAGCCTCCCGTGACACCGTTCCGGCGTTCCCGCCTGGTGTCTTAACTCGCCCCCGGCGAGCTCCGTTCCGCATTTCTGTTTCGTTACGTCTTTAGTTCTTAAGTCTAGTTTAAGCCGGCTAGGGTAGTTTAAGTTTCTGTCCGTTTCCGTCTGTGCCGTCCGATACTGCCGCCTATTGCGAAATAAAGTTAGTTCACAGACCCCTGGTGTTTCCGTTTCTCCGGCTTAAGTTTGCTACCCCGGTAAGAGTGCCGCCCGAGACTTCCGCCCGACCGGAAGTGCGTCACAACCTTAGGCAATATACTGGCAACAAATCGGCATTTTTCGGCAATAACCTATAATACGAGTACGAATTTTCACGAAGTGGTTTACCCCTCTCTTGTATCGAGGGCTAAATTACTGTCGGCAATACGAGTATACCAAGTTAGGCAATAGAGGGAAATACTTGAAGAATAGTGTAGACATTGGGAAATAATACGAAAAATTTGCCAATTTCGAGCAATTCGAGGCAATAACAGACATTTTCGGCAATAATTTGGGCACTAATTTGGACGATAACCGGCAATAAGTCGTCAAACTAGATTTCTGTTTTATCCTTATACAGGGTGAGTCAAAAAATCGTGTCACTACTTCAGGGACGAATTCTCCTCTATAAAAAAAAAAAATAATGTAAAAGTTGTAGGTAGAAAATTTATAATAGATACAGGGTGTCCCATTGAACATTTTCACTGCATTTTTCACCTGAGGTATTTTGTTGTAATTTTGAATTTGTGTCCTCCGATCCACTGCACCAAAATCGCAACATCTCAGGAATTACTGAAGATACAGGAATCGACAAAAGCTTTTCTGAAAGCTAAGATCATAGGCTTAATTTTTTATTTAAAACTTATTTTCGATTTGAAACATCATCTTGGTGAAAAATGCAGTGAAAATGTTTGATGGAACACCCTGTATCTATCATACATTTTCGACCTACAACTTTTAGGTTATTTCTTCTTTATTTAGATAGGAGAATTCGTGCCTGAAGTATAGTGACATGATTTTTTGACTCACCCCGTATATTATAACTTCTCAGGCATTATACTGGCAATAAATCGGCATTTTTCGGCCATAATAAAGCAATACGCGTACAAATTGTCAGGGAGTGGTTTGCCTCTCGTCAAATCCTCCCGCTCGGTATCTAATCGACTTCTTAAAAATCTAGAAAAAAATCCCGGATAGTAGTAAACGGCTGCCGATCGAAGACTGGGTATTTTTCAACAAAGAAGTGACGAAAATAATCTGGGATTCGGCCGAGATAAGCGGAGTTACGCTCGAGTGTGCCGACGGTTCCTCGTACAACGCCGACCACGTAATCGTGACCGTTTCCCTGGGAGTTCTGAAGAAGTTGCAGAGGAACTTCGTGCCGGAACTTCCGCCGCTCAAGCGGAAGGCCATAGACGCGATGGAGATCGGCACAGTCAATAAGATTTTATTGAAATTTCCGACCAAGTGGTGGGGCGACGACTTGAAAGGCTTCAGCTTAGTCTGGACCGAAGGTGATAGGAAAAAGCTTCTGGAGGAATTCCCGCACGGCCCTTCCGAAAACGGAAAGTCCTGGCTGGAGGACGTTTACGGGTTTTACGTCATCGACAGCCACCCCCAGGTGCTCTTGGGGTGGGTCGTGGGCTCAATGGCGGATAGGGTCGAACTGTTGGGCGACGAGATCGTGATCGAGGGTTGCATGCACCTGTTAAATAAATTCGCGGGGAATAAGTTCACGATCGAACAGCCCGAAGCGGTACTGAGGTCTCTAATAATAACCGCAGCTTTTTTCTGGAGTTTTTTTAATAATGGAGTCGTTTCAGGACGAAATGGAGGAGCGACCCTCACTTTTTGGGCTCTTATTCGTATGTGAGTGCGAAGGCTGAAAAAGAGAATATTTCCGGGGACGATTTGGCTCAACCGCTGGTTTCCAGCTCTAGTAAACAAAGTGTTTTGTTCGCCGGGGAGGCCACGCACCCTTACTATTACTCGACGGTACACGGTGCCATTGAAACCGGACACAGGGAGGCCGACAGGCTTTTAAAAATTTACAAGTGAGTCTATTCCGCTTTAAAGCAGCTCGTGTAAAAAAGCGCTCGCGGTGCTTTTAAAACGCATCAACGCTGCATGCTGATACGCTCCATGGATTCGTTTTATGAAATTTTTAACAATATTTACTGCTGTTGATGCATTATTTATTAACTACTCTGTTTTATTAACTGTACCCTAAGACTTTCTAAGCCCCTTATAATAATAATAATAATAATAATAATAATATAATATGTATGACTATTGCTGCTTCTTTATTAATGTTTGACGAGAGAAAATCATAATAAAAGATATATGCGTTGTTGTGTCGATATTTTGTAGTTTTTTCGCAACATTTTTTACCTGTCGTTACACCACCTATTGATTTCTATTATGGCGTGTTATTTTACGACTAGACTGACTTTTTGTTTTCACCTCTATTCTATGCTCTATTCCTTTTATTTGGCTTTTAGAAAATGCATGCGATTCCATTTACACGGTGGCGGTCGTCGCAGTTTATCAATCTCTAATGTAAATTGTAAACCGCTTGCTATCCCGGCGCCTCCACCGATTTCCGCTACCACTGCAATATTCAGTTATTCCATGTATCCGATACATTTGACTATCTAGTACACCTAAACCCACGATTCGCTCATAATGAATGGTTACATAGGTGGGTATTAGGTATTAACGAAGTATTTCGAATGGATAAATTTTTCGGAAAATACGTTTCGGTTACGTGTAATGAGGGATTTTGTCTGGAAATCCACGCTCGCAAGCACATCAGAGTAATTAAAGTTGCCGTCGATGCGCGTCGAACTTTTGTAACTGAAGCTTCTTGTTACGATGTCGGAAAACAAATTTAAAATGGTCAAGTCCAGTTAGTTTGCTCTTTGGACGCTCCGAACGAACATAATATTGTTGTTATCTAAGGGGATATCGTCTATTTCGCAAACTAAAGCTGCACGCGAAATCGCCTTTGCATAAAGATTAAAGTTGTAAAATATTGTGCCGTTGCTTGGAACTGATCTGATATGACTCCTTGTGCACCCTCCGCTGTACTGCTGTTTCGTTTCATTATGCAACAAATACAACGCTACCGATTTCGATCCCAACTATCATTCTGCACGATGGCACCTTTCACCCCTCTCACACCTGCGATCTCTGGAAAACCGAATTAGAATGAAATCACTACAGGTTTTCCAGGTGTAATTTAGAGTGGGTCGTTGAATAGAAATATTTCAGAAAATGCCTTGTAATTTAGAAGTGGGAAATTTAATGTCAGATTAGTAGAAGTTGTAATTCAGAGGTGGTCATTCGTATTTAAAAAATGGGCATTTAGAACACTAAATTCTACTAATTTTCCAATAATTTCTATAAATTCCCCTAATCATTTCTACTAATTTCCCTAATAATTTCTAATAGTTCCCCTCTTATTCCTAATTCCCCACTAATTCCTACTAATTCCGCACTAATTTGTACTCATTACCCTAATTTCTAATTCCTAAATATCTACCATATGTCGAGGGGTATTTCGCTGAAAAGTATTTTGTATTTGTGAAATTTCATATCAATTTCTACTAATTCTCAAATAATTCCTACAAATCCCTCACTTGTTCGTCACAAATTCCTACTAATTTCCCACTAATTCATACTGATTCCTCACTAAATTCCACTGATTTTCCACTGATTCCTATAATAATCCCCCACTAAATCCTACTAATTCCTCAGTAAATCCCACAAATTGTCCACTGATTCCTATACTAATCCCCCACTAAATCCTATTAATTTTTCGCTGATTTCTACTAATTTCTCACTAATTTATACTGTTTTCCGAATTTCAAATTCCCAACTAATTCCTGGAAAATTCCTCTGCAAGATATCCCTCGCAAATACCTACAAATTTTTTTTAAATCCAGTTCATGTAACTCTAAGAAAAGTTACATGGAAGT
This sequence comes from Salpingus planirostris, assembly GCA_949788335.1. NCBI lineage: Eukaryota > Metazoa > Arthropoda > Insecta > Coleoptera > Salpingidae > Salpingus > Salpingus planirostris. Next base: position 4,171,588 of record OX460920.1, on the reverse strand, counting down.
TTATTCCAAAGTTTTACAAAAAGCTGTGTTTTCAACTGTAATCTGAATTACAAAATAATGATGCTTTCTGAAATACAAATGACAAACAACTAAGTATTAGAGGAGAATTAGAAAAACACGGGAATTATAGTGTACAAGATTTTTTCAGCGAAATGTCCATCGGGTTTTTATTCCAAAGTATGACAAAACTGTGTTTTCAAATGTCACTACTGGTGTATAGTCTATTCAGGATAAACTGAACATCACGTGACCTAAGTTACTTAGCAAAATTTAAATGAAAAACATTGATAACCATTGACTAATGACAGGTATTTGACTATAGTCTGAATTATAAAAATTGATGACAATTTTTGTATGATTATTATTTATTTATAAGTACTTAATTGACCATTTCTAAAATACTATTTACAAATCTGAATAAAAAATGACTCCGTTCGAACTACATCTTGCAAATCTGAATTGAAAATGATTATTCTGTCTTGATTTACATCTTGATAGCGCATAGATGCCTTTTCCCATCATTTCAGAACTTTGCGTTTTTCAGACCGAAACCTGCCCACCGCAAAGTGGCCATAATAGGCGCCGGCATGGCCGGTTTGGGCGCAGCCACCGCTCTCCTCGAAACGGGCTCCGACGATTTCGTCATAATCGAAGCGGACGCCGAACCCGGAGGACGAATACGCACGGTGGAAGTGGACGGCCACCTCCTGGAACTGGGAGCGCAGTGGATCCACGGCCGCGACAACCCGCTCTTCAGATTGGCCCAGAAGCACGACCTCATCTCTCCGCACACCTCCGAAGAGGGCCTCGGCCTTTACGTGCGCGAAAACGGCCAAATCGTCGACGACTTCCTCGTGAAACTCGTCGACTTCCAAGTCGGCCGCATTTTAAACGAATGCGAGCAATTCGTGAACCGCCCGGACTATCCGGAATCTTTAGGGGAGTTTCTCCGCGTGAAATTCGACGAATATTTAGAGGAGTGCGGCGATTCTGGCGAAATCCGCGCCGCGAAGAAGGAGTTATTAGATTGGCATATTCGCTTCCAGATAATCGATAACTCGTGCCCGGATTTGGGGCGCTTATCGGCGAAAGCCTGGGGTCTGTACAGCTGCGACGAGGCGGAGAGGACCCACGTCAATTTGCGTCGGGGATACGGCGAATTAGTGGCCGTTTTGGTCGAGAGCCTCCCCGAGAATTCCCTGCTACTCTCGACACCGGTCCGCGAAATAAAATGCGAATCCAAAAGGGTGCGATTGAATCGCGCAGACGGTTCGACGATTATAACTTGCGACCACGTTCTAATTACCGCGAGTTTGGGGGTGCTGAAAAGCGGGGCGCTTTATGTCGACCCGCCTTTACCCTACGAAGTCGTTAGGAGTATCAGCGACATGGGTTTTCACTCGATCGGGAAAATTTTCCTGATATTCGGTTACAAGTGGTGGGGCGACGTCAAAGGGTTCCAGTTCGTTTGGGGCGCCGATTCCGACGAGGAGGGGTGGGTCAGATGGGTGACGGGGTTCGAGCCGGTCCTGAACGAGCCGCAGGTTTTGGTAGGGTGGGTCGGAGGACGCGGAATCGCCACCATGGAGGGGCTGAGTGAAGAGGACGTAGGGCGGCATTGCATGAACCTAATCAGGAGATTTGTCCGCGGTCGGGAGATTCCGGATCCGGTCAAAGTCGTACGGTAAGTGGATAAACAACCGGAGCAAACCGCGGCGAGTGAAAAGCGCCAGACCGGACGATATCTCTTTTCAAGGACTCGGCTCGGGATCATCAATTTTATCCTCGGAGGGAAAAAAAAAACATAAAATTAAAAGCTCTTTTAGAATTGAGAGATGTTTGCGTGATGCCCTCGAATTCGCTGATGGTTTTCCTTTTGGCCTTTCGCCTCGGGTTGATGTACAATGTGTTCTGGAAATCGTCGAATTCCGTTTTTTAACCGATAAATTGGCATCTTATCTCATATGTATGATGGAGATTGAGTCGGGAATTTTGTCAGATTTCTTCGAGATTGAAGATATTTGTCACTAGAGGATGTTGGAAAGCCGTATAGGGTGGCGAAATGAAAATGATAAGAAAATGCTGAATTTGTACTCACACATTTCCAAAGGCATTGATAACCATTTTGACTAGATTAAATGACAACATTTTATGTTATTCATATGGGATTTGCATGGTGAGTGAGCTGAAGAACTAGAATCTAGAATTATTACAAATTGAAAGAGTGCACTCCTAGGCATGTAAAAAGCATGAAATTTTGTCATAAATGTCTTGAAAACGGGGTAGACGAAAATTTCCAAAAAACTCAACTTTTTCTTCTCATTCTCATTTTGCTACCTCCATGAGTGGAAACATCATGGATTTAAAATAAGTTTTTTGTTAGAAGCGTATTTGAACTTTTTCGATAAAATCGCACCTCAAATCTCACTGTATACATATACCACCCTCCATGTCTTTATTATCTTTCCAGTGTTTGACAACCTTATTAAAAAATATTGCATAAAAAAGGACACAGTTTGTTTCGCTCGAAAACGGTGTTCAAACACATCTCAACGTATTTCCCATTTTGACGCTTTTTTTGTTATAACTTTTTACTGTATCAAGCTAGGAACTTGAAACTTGGAGTGGTTGTAGGTCTATTGAAGACACATGCAAGCTATAAATTTCACTCAAATCGATCAAGTGAAAGTGTTATTTTAAAGCACCCTTTCTACTTCTTCTTGAGAAACTTTTTTCCTGAAGTTAAAGTGATCACGAAAATAAGTGCATTGTCCGAGTGACATTTTCGGTCTATTGTATTTTTGTATTAAAACGTACGTTTGGGAAGAAATCAACAAAATATACCCCCAAAACATGGTCATAGAGTCTGCTGAATTTGAAAAAATTAACAGCATAACTTCTAAAGCCCTGTTCAGTAATTCGAATTTTAAGAAAAGGCTGATCTCTTACAAATTAATTACTAAAGGCATTGGTAGTCTGTATTTTTTTTATATAAATCTTCGTCTACCTCGTTTTCAAAATAATTAAATAACATAAGAGTTTCATGCTTTTTTTTCATGGGATTTTATCATTTAATTGAAAACAGGGTAGACGAAACTTTCAAAAAAATTACGGCAGACTATACCGATGCTCTTGGCAATGTGTCAACTTTTTAGCCTTTTCTTTTAATTTTCATTTCGACATCCCGGATCCCTTTCCGACATCCTCATGTGACAAATATCTCGACCATTTTCATCAACTAATTCGATCATTTTCTGGACACACTGTAACGTTCGGCGTAATCGATAAAAATGTAAGTTTGAGATTTATCTTTCGCAGGACGAAGTGGCTTTCGAATCCTTGGGTGCGGGGCAGTTACTGCCACATCACTCCGGACTGCGACCGCTCCGGATCCGGAATAGATAAACTTTTACGGCCCGTGTTTGTTGACAGTAAGCTGAGGATATTGCTGGCCGGGGAATCGGGTCATACGTCGCATTTTTCGACCACACACGGGGCCTACGAATCGGGATATCACCAGGCGACTCTCCTTTTCGAATACATAAATAACAAAAACACGTCCAAGTTGTAAGTTATGACTGGTTATGACCTTTTTATTGTGCAATTGGGTAATAAAGCGATTCCGCGGAACATTATTTCGTATTCCGTTCCCGTTACTTACCCCTCCTCCTTTACCCTCCGAAGCCATCCGGCACTCGGACCGACTGAGCTTTATGTGGCAACGATATTGCCCAAAGTGTCTGCGACTATTAATTTCGCGAAATTGCTGAATTCTGGGAGATATTAAAAGATGAATGCGCCCCAAATTACCTCTTATTAGTTATAGCGAGTAATTAATAGTTTCCGTATTGAGGGTCGCTTTCAGTGAGCCTCAAAATGAGGTTTCTGGGTCCTCACCACCTAAGTACCCCGTTCAAAAGCTTCTCCAATTTTGCACTGAGTAGTTGATCATATAAGTTCCTAAATTTCCCAGCTTAAAAAAAAAATTATAGTTTTTTATGTCCGGATTGGTGATGGCAGCTATTTATAATGAAGACTTCCGAATATTCACAAGAGCATGTAAAGGATAAAGTCTGATATCTTTCGTTATTAATTTTCTATCGTGGATCGACGTGACTTTTACTAAAAGTTCCCCCTTGAAAGCGAATGGATGAATAATATACACCCTGATGTTTTTTTCATAAATATCTCCCCCACCATAGCAATATAAAACTTTATCTTGTAATAATACAGTTAGCTCTTGACAAACTGCTCCGTTTTTTTTTCATTTTCACCTTGAAAAGTCCATTGGTGTGATCAGAATCATGAAAAATTCAAGCAATTTTCCTAAAGAAATGTATAAAATCTAATTAGCAAAACTCATGCTACCCACTCACACCCAACACAAAACGTCGCAATTCATTCCTTATAACTCCTTTGATTGGGCGAACAAGATTCTCTAAAGGCAAATTTCCGAAGAATCGGGAAAAGAAAACCAACAACAATATCTTTCCGGACTACTCATGCATAGAGCAGGAAGTCTGCTTTTTATCCCTTCATCGATTATTATCTTTGAATCAAGTTTTTTAGTTTTCATAAAATTCAGCTGTTGTCTCAGCGTTTTCGTTCATTTACATTCTAAACAAAACCAACAGCAACTGTTGATATATGTCTACCTATAATCATTTCAGAGCGCCTTTTAATTTAGCGATTATAAATTATCGAAGGATCTTTAAGGGCGTTTGGGGGGAAATGATTATAAATCTCAATCTCAGCAGTCGTAAAAAGCGACCCAGTGGAGGTTGAAGGGGCCTTAATTAAACTCACGACCTCTCTCAGACCTCGGCCATTAATGTTTAATCCTTCTATCGTGTACATTATTTCGGATATTATTTTTATTTGTGTCTATAAATGGCGTTCTCTCGTTCAAACGAAATGCAGCTTGATCTCACGTGACACAATAGAAAATTGGAAAACATTCACGATAGGTGCTTGGTATGGAATTTCACTCCTATTCAGTCGAATGCAAAACAGAGCTTTATAGATCTTTCTGTCAGAAACTGATATTAAGCGAACTTTCGGGGAGAAAACGAAAAATTCTGTGCGCTTACGATACGTCGACTTTTGCGATCGATTTAATTAAAATTGCACAAATAGAGACCAAGGTGCAAAACATTGAATTCTGAATACACGTGGGAGGACGAAAAACATAGAATGGTAATATAATCAATATTGAAATTCTGTATGCGGTTTAAGGCTCGGTTTTAGGTAATAACTAAAAATATTATAATGCATATTATCATTCATAAACGGATGTCACGTTAACTAATAATGGGATAATGAACTGGACCAACAATGACGGTAGGTATTTTATTATGTAATTTACATTTTACATCATCCCCATTCTCATTCAGTATAAAGTTATTAGGTGTTTCCGCGTGAGGTCATTTTAATACACTGGCCAACTATACATTCCATATTATTGTTGAAATTTCTGTAGCACATTGTTAGGTACCATACACTTTAGGATGATTGATCAAATGTGCATTATAGACCGAAATGGTCATTGTAATTGACGGCAAACACGAAATTGATGTCGGTATAAAATTTGCGTTTCGTCGAAAATTGGCGGATGCGCCGGGAAAAACGCGAAATATTTTGCCTCTGGGGTTCTTGCGCCTACTTGGAAATTTGATTTTTACGACCAAAGTTTGAATGTGAGAAGTTTTGTAATTTTTTAGACACTTTCATAAACTTAATGTCTGATTTTCATCGAACTAATGGTTTATATCCTACAACTTCTTAAGAACCTATAGGTCTTGTTCTAATTATAACTTTTTGCGCGTTGTAATTTTAATACCTCTCTTAGATAAATCTACGATCAGACCGATTTCTCAGGTTGTTTGTGTTTGTGACGTGCTGTAATTTCGTCGTTCAATATTCGTTCAATATTTGAAGGGCTATTTGTGGGCGGGGAAGTTTCCAGAATAATATGAAACTATAAACGACGCGATATAATTGCTTCGAGCATTTTCTAATTTCCCATGCAAAGCCGCAACAGCTATCGCAAAAAGTAGTGCATTATTCGCGCGTAGGTATATTCCGAAAACCGGCACGAAATAATTGCATTACAGTATGCATTCGTATCAGCCCCCGCTTGTCGAATCGAATAATCCCAAAGTTGAACCCTAGAAATCCCGAAAGATTCGACATGAAAATTGCGATTTTCCCGATTATTCCCGGCGATGATGCTTTTTTGGCCGTGTCGATCCGAACCGGGGTTTATTAAGGACGTCGCACAATGCGCCTTGATCACCCCCCGGTCTCGTTTCGTTCACCCTGCCAGAGCCCACATCCAGACAACATCCTCATTAAGTAATTAGGGTGCTCTATTATGCGTGGAGATTTGACGTGATCCTATCGCACCACCGACCATCTGAAAAGTCCCTAAGAGTAAACATCACGATCTTGAAATAATTACTAACTAGACGGGAAACTAAATAATGAAATTGCATAATGAAGAATGATGAGGCATCTCCGAATCGGGACGTGGGCGAAAGTATTAATAAGCACCGGGAAACGTGGGAACTTTGGTGAGATTAAAGCTCACTATATACAGCTAAACTAATCTCAATAATTTCAAAGCAACGCCAAATGGTGGATTCAAAGGCAGAATTTTAATGATATTATACAGGCTGAGTCAAAAAATCATCCCCCCACTTCTGGAGCATATTGGTGTCAGGAAATGATGAAGTTTTGGTCAAATAACTATAGGTCGAAAATGACTTTTCCAAAGATATAGAAATCCAAATTTTAGTAGGTGAAATGATTTCCTGGTCACAGAGGGGTATTTCGCAGGAGAATTTTGGTGTATGTTACAAGCGTCAGGAATTGAAAATCAGGTAAATAGTAGAAATGAATGGGAAATTAGTAGGATTTAGTGAGGAATTAGTAGGAATTAGTAGAAATTATAGTGGAGAATAAGTAGGAATTGTTAGAGGAATGTGTAGAAATTAGTGTGAAATCTCACAATAAATACTGGAATTACTTATTGTTCAAGATATTTTTCATATTATTCATACTGGAAACATGTGGGCACCCTATCCCAGTTCTGATCATAATTTTCGTGATAACTGTTTTCAAGAAAATGATCAAAAACGATTTTGAAAATCACAACTTTGATGGCCTGTTGCCGTGTAAAATCGGAAACTAGGAATGTACCCTCAAAGTATCTTGGTCGAATATTGGGACACGCTGTATAACCTTTAGATTTAAGCAAAGGTAATTCGAAAATTGATTGATTTGGCAAAATTAGAAATATTTTATCCACCGTATGCGGACTTTTGAAATAAATCAATTTAAAAAATGTTAAATTTGCATTTATTCAAATGTAGATTTTGTTCGATAAAATTAACTACATCCCCTATACATATTTCTGCAATGTTTCACTAATTTGCTGTTGTAAATTAAGTTAAAAACTTTCGACAAAACTTTGGCCAGGTGAAAACTCATTTGTGAGATACTCCTACTGAAGTGACTTCTATTATGGAAACGAGGGTTAGTTCATTTTAGCAAAATTTAAATCTCAATTCATGTTATTAAGCTGGAAATTTTGTTGAATATATTTTGTGCCGGACATCCAAACTGTTTATTTTATCTTGAGAGTGTTGCAGTAACAAAACCATAAGGTAACACCTAACCAAACTGAAATCCGTCACAGTTATCCGCATTACATGGTTTAAAGTTGTTAAAACTAGGTATAATATTGATAAGCATCACAAACTAATAGTGTAGTTTGGTCAACTGTTGAAAGCTTACAATAAGCTACTTTCAAACTAAATGCACATTCAACAGAAATAATGGTATAAATTTCAATAAAACATACACCCGATTACAAGTCAAGAACTAAGTAGTCTTCTAGAAAAATTTTTTGTTAGAAAATTGATCTTTTTACCTATCAATTCAAAATAATTCGCCTAATTATCGCTTAATCAGTCGAACAAGGTACAAGAGAGGGAAAGTAAGTACGACGACGATCCGATGAACAATAAATAAATAAACACTCTGTTTACCATTGCGATAGATGGGATTAACTGCGAAGGTCCACCATTCTCCGTGCGCAACTCACTTTCCCATCTCGCAAGCACAGCCGGCGCCAACGTTCGAAGCCGCCAGCCAAAGTCCGCCCGATATCCGAGGCAAAAGCACACGCAAGCTCGAGCGCCCCGGCCGGCGAAAAGCTCGCCGATCCACGAGCGCACCCCCGAACTCTCGAAACTGTCGAAAACTTGATGTGAACCGCAGAAGGAGAAGACGAAATGGAGCCGACCGGCGACCCGGAAGACGACGGCGTGCCCCCGGAGGTGTGGAAGGTGGTGCACGAGCTTCTGGGCACCAAGGACCTCAGCAAGGACCTGCGGGTGCCGCACCTGCGGGCGTCCGTGGCCGACATCTCCTCGTTCATCATATCGATGTACGCGATCCTGGTGGCGGCCGGCGTCCTCCTCAACGTGTCGGTCTTCGTGCACATCATCCGCAACAAGCTGTACGGCGACGCCACCTACAGCTTCGTCATCAACAACGTTATCAGTGACATTGTCAAGTTGGTGGTCGTTTTGCCCATCACGCTGTACGTTCTGCTCGTGCAGAACTGGATGCTCGGCGAGCTGCTCTGCTCCTTCCTGCCGATGCTACAGGTGAGAGATTTAGAAATAAGCTAAACCACGTTTACTAGATACTTTGGCATTATAATCATATTCACAAGACATTAACAAAAGTTACGTCGCACATTTACAAAATTTACACCACACATGTACAAAATTTACACGATGTTTGCTTCGATATTCATTATTACTTGGACCAACCACATTTTCTGCGATTCACAAAAATTTATCCACATTTACCTGTACTTACTTTACTGTACTTTACTGTACCGCATTTACAAGGTGGTCAACTCCTCGTAGTTTTACCAATTATCACGGATTGAAAGGGACGACTGTCTTTACGCCTTGATTGGTTTGGAGAACGAAGAAGGTTAAAGGAAATTGCGGTTGGCTTCTTAATTGTTTCGTGAATAATTAATTCATCCAAATTTAATTTCATTAATTCATGATACAGTAGATACTGTTTAATCGGAACGAAGGAGGTGGTTCATATGAGCGCTTAGGTATGCTCGGATTATTCTGAAGAAACACTAGTAGGAAATAAACATAAATCTAAAATACTAACAAAAAAAGATTGAATCTGGAAAAACCGTGGCATTTGATTCGTTTTTAAACATTTTTCCGACCTTGATGGTTATTCCTCGAAGTTCGTGCAGGAAAACTCGAATGAGATTGAAAAAAAAAACGCTCGATCCCTTCCGGAGGCTATACTTTTTTTATCTACACTGCCCGCTTTTGAAGTGAACATTGCGATTTTTCTCCATTGCAGATCGATTGCAGACTTGTTGAATTAATTTCTAATTTAATAAAATTTAGAAAACAAAGTCCATCTTTAACGTCTCAAAACATAATTTTTCAAATCATATATTAAATAAACTGACTATTTCTCGATAGTTTTAGAAAATTCAACTTTTTCCAACGTGTGTAGAAAAGTTTCAACACTTTTCGACTAACGGAGAAGCCGGCATTCCACTTTCTCCTTTAAAAATGTACTCGTCTGCATAGAAAATTGCAATATTTTTCCATTGTCATTTTTATTTAATATACGATTGCAAAAACTCGTGATAATTGCCCATTTCCGCTGGGATGAATTGCTCCACGCGCCTTCGAATTGTGTCCCAATAGTTCGTCCTCCTGGAAGTGGTCTACTTTCTCACTCGTTGAACAATATACTATTGTTAGTATTTCATTCTTTAGAAAAAATGGTGTTAGGGCTTTGTTTGAAAAAGACGGGTCTCCCCTGTTTTGTGTTTTTATAGGATGCCTTTAAGGCAGAAAAATAATTGAGATAATTGCAGGACTCAAGAAATTCACTGTTAAATGAGCACCTAGAAGTCTTGAAAAAACACTGATTGCTTTGCCATTGAAGGTGACTTGCTTTTTCCTCATTATGGAATGATATGAATTATCTAGGTACTTTAAGAGACGGGCACTATAGTAATGGGGAAAAACGGTGAGCTATATTAGGAACATTAATGTTCATTTTGTTCTGAAAAAGACAATTTTTAAATTATTTGCTGGATTATTCGTGGTTTAGTAGATTAGAGACTCTCCACTGGAATGGTGCCGATAAAAGAGGAAGGTCTGTTATCCTCGCACCTACGCTGCTATAAACTATAAGATATCAGGAGTTCATGGGAGAATTAATAATAGGCGCTCTAAGCCGACACGAAGTGCTGAGGGCAATAAAACGGGGATTTCGTCGGCAGAATTTTACTCAAGATAAAGTTGAATTCATTTAAACGCCCTCGGCGAGTCGCTATGAGCTTAAAAAAAAACAGGATATGATTCCGGGGACTCCGGGAGGCGTTTTATTATTTGTGTGCTTTCTGGGACGCAGGTGGTCCCTGAAAGCTCCGATAAATGTACGCACTCTATCGGATGCACTAGACTTTCAAACCGTTCAGAAAGGTCTTACGGTTCCACGATAGACTTGAAACTCGAAATGAAACAGATAGACAACTTTATCACCAGACAGAGCTTTTTATCGTTTACGTCCTTCGGAATGGATGAAAGTGACACTCGAAAGATTTTTTTTTGCCCTTCAACTTTAAACATCGCCAATATGACATCTTTTGAGTAAGACGCATCACTGTTTAATGCCTATAATAGAAAATTCCCAACGAGGTATTCACTTTTTAAAATAAAGTTTGAAGACTATAACGATACTTTTTTCTCTATATCCATCAAACTTTGTTTCATCGAAATGAACGATGGGTTGTTTCAGCCAGTTTTTAATTAAAATCCCGATGATAAAGCTCAAATCAAAATCACATCGTAATGTGCGAATGTTTCGAATTTTATACTAATCCTCTCTTCCCCCTGAAGTCATTAATAATGTACCTACCTCTTTTGTTACAATATCAAACATTGTTACAGACTTAGCGGAGAATTTCTTTCATTATGACCCCCTAAAAAAACAGTAAAACCATTTATCTTTCGTCTACTTTGTGAGCAATGACATTTTTCGTGCTTAATTGTGCCCCGGTTTGGTTATTTAGGTTCTTTTTAATCTCCGCAATGAAAACCGTTCAACGAACAGCTTATAGCTAAAACAAACTTTTATATTAAAATTATTTTTTATTCCAGTGTTGATGAGCACCGTTTTTTCAGATAAATTAAGTCGACAATAGGTAATTGGAAAATGGCAAATAATAGTTTTTGTGTGCGTCTTTATGGACCTAGGGTTGAAAATAGTAAACATTTAGTTTTGGTAATTTTGTGAAGCCAGTGTTTCATGTCGTGATGGTCTCTAGCGAGTTTTGGCTGAAATTTTCAGCCTTCGTTATTCCCTCAGACACATAAATAACTATTTTGACGCGCTTCCTGTGGAAATGGCAATATTTTGTCTTCTCACCCGCTGGAGTTCTTGTTTATGACGTAGTCTAATTTATAGGTCAGTTTTACGCCTTTTTAACCTTTTATTATCCCGCAAGACTAGTATTTTACCGAGATTTATCGACATTTTTCCAATCTGTAACAAATACATCTATTTTCAATTAATCAATGCATCATCAGGCTTTCTTTGTTATGACAACAATTAATTAAATATTGAATTACGTACGATCTAGTGTATACGTATTTACAGTATATTGTTTTCACAATAGAAAATCGGATATTATTCGATGCTTTTACACGAGCTGACTCTCAAAAGCTCACCTGATGTGCGTGGGCAGAACTAGTTATTAGCGGCTTCTGCGAAGCTTTTTGCCGCTCATTCGACCATAAGGGCCACTTTTGTACACACAGTATTCGATAATATGTCCATCAACCCAACCTCGTTTTGTTCGTCAGATTTTTACAACCGTAACAACTTTATGAAACTGGTAAAATGAAGACAATATCCCCGCGTTGATTAGGAAACGTACGAATTTGGACAATGCGCGGATATACCCGGAACTTTTGCAATTTTCACATTAATTAAAATATCCCCGGGTTGAGGCTGGAATGTTGTGAATCGGCGAACAACCGAAACTTTCTCACATAAGCTCGAATGGGAGGACCGACCTCTCGACAGTAATAATAAAAAAAGGCCGCAAATTACGTTTTTAAATCCCGCAATTTTCCGACACATTTTCCTTGATGCTCGTTTAATTCACGAAACACATTTATTACGAGATAAGGCAAAATAAAATAGCGGCAAGACGTGGAGAAAAATTTTAATTTCCGCACACGTTTCAGGACTATTACTAGCCCGGCGCATCCGCCAAAAAATGAGAATATCTATCTCGTATTTAGGCCCGATCTTTTCATCTCCCAGTTAAGTTTATCCGGCAGTTAAATTTGTTGATTATCATTGTTGCAACAATTGTAACTCAGGTATTTAACCGCCGGTTAAACTTAACCAGAGGTGAAAAGATGGGCCCTTAATCTTGTATTAATATTGCGATTTCAGTTAAAATTACCCTTCATAGTTACGAAAAGTCCAGCTGTGTAGACTTTCAACAGTTTCCTTTGTCTGATGAATTCCAGAACGACCCTCTTTTACGTTCTTAAAGTCCAATATGGAACTTTCCCACAGGACATTCACTACCCCAATTTGTTAAGCAAGACTTGCTTTCGAACACACCTCTGGGAAAATCTGTTTCAATTCAAGTTAATTTTTTAATAATATGCAAAGAATCCGTTTTGTGATACAAGCATTAGAAACCAGTGGGAAAACCCCAGAAGATGGAGACCGTTTTATGCCTTTCTTTCACAAAATCGACTTTATTACTCCACATAGTGGGACCGGTGCGATGTTTATGAACGCAAAACGCCTGATGCATAAATCAAACCCGGAATAATATAACGTGAACCTTGAAAAAATGCCCTCGGGATTTAATAAGACTTCAAAGTGCGCCCGCTACCGTCTATTGTGGCTCAAATTAACACGAAATCGCCCCAACGAGAGACCCCACAAGACATTTTCATTCAATATACCGGGCGAGGTAGGTAAATGTCGTTTTTCGTGGATTAATTTGAAATGGAATTTTATCGACATTTTCCCGGTTTTTATCGGTCTTCATTAAAACCGGCCGTAGTTGAAATTGTAACGAAATCTGGGTTTAATTTGGTGCCGTTTATTTAGAACGGATTAATCGTCCACACACAACCGTCCATCCGGGGCACGTAAATTTAATCGCAGATCGATCGCCTTTACGCCGTTTTCTTAATGTACTTAAAACTTTATACGAGTCGACACAAGATCTCCATTATGGAACGAATGAGGACGCAGCTTTCTCGAATCAGATTTGATCCACTCTCATCGAAAACTATGATGATATGAAATCGAGCCCGAATCAGATTTTCTCAAGTAATTATCGAGGTGTCTGCACCACTCTCGCTCTCCGATTTTCGACAACAGTTTCTGGCGTGATCCACCTCAACGATTCATTTTCTGCGTGTGAATCGAACTGCAGTTAATCCTCCTCGCTCATCATCCACACGGTCTCGGTTTATTCAGATTTCGCTCCCCGGTTGTTCCATCAAAATCAACGGAAGTTTATCGCCGGAAAACGTCTACGTGAGTTTCGGCCGGCAAACACGATTATGCCTAAACTCCGTCCCGTGCTAATAAACAGGCAACTTCAAATATTATCAGTTTCGCGAGGACATTTATTTTCCGCATGCCCTGTTGTAACCGCCATAGGAGAACAAAGGCACGCACAAATAATGCCGATTTTTATTCCGATCGACAGACTTCAAAAGCTCTTTTTTCCCCGAGTTTTATGGATGGAAAAGGTTTTCGGCCTTTGAGGGATGATAAATGGGTGCAATCGCTCTTTTACCACCCTTTTCTCGTCTTTAATTACCGCTTTGAGCGGGACCGGATCGTGTTCGATCACGTTCGAAGATGTCATTAATCGTCGCGGGGGTTAATTGAGCCTCTAAAGTGATTCTTTCGGCAATTAGAGGCCCCCGGTTAGAGCCGGGACGCGATTGCTTCCAGATTTATCACAAACAATTCGAAATAATCCCCAAACTGCGTCTACTCTACTCCGATTTGAGAAATTCATACGATTTACCGTACGAATTACTTTTGAATTCGGGTGGGTTTTTCGAAACAGAGCCTTTGCGATTATTCGGTAATTGGCTCGTTATACGGCCTGGAGTTTCCGGCCCGAAAAACATCAAGAATCGGGTTTCAATGTGGATTTCTGTCGTAGAGTGAAAGTAGGGAATGCGCGTTGGCGGGGTCTTTTGTAAAAATTTCAGGTGCGTGTTGTTATGTCGGTTTTATGCGGGAGTATTTCACGCACGGCCCGCGCCTTTACAAATGGGTTTATTAAATTTTTCGCCAGACGTAGCACAGCATAACCGGATGGAACGGGGGAATCTCGCAAGAAATTGCGGCGGACGAGAATGGGCCTCGGGCCGAATAATTCCGCGGTAATCGCGTTAAAATTCTGATGGGATTTATGGAAATCGCGTCGATTGTTCACCTGGAACTGTTTGCCGCGGACAAATACGGCAAATTTCCGCCCTAATCCGCATCAAATTGTCGAAATTTCATTCGGATTTCAGGGCACCCCAGATTAAATCCCAGAAGTCACCCTTATAACACTTTTCCCCGTCAGCTGTAAGGGCGTTTGATGGGACTTGGCGAAAACAGAGGAGGAAATGGGCTCGCTGACGATATGCCCACTTTTATTTTACGTCCGACGAAAATCGTCAAGAAGGAAAAGGGAATACAATTAAAAACTTCAAACCAGACGTTCCGCGACAGCCGGGAGACCCAAATTTACACCCTTCTTGCATACCTAATCAACTCGATTTTTCAACCAAATTTTCGCAAAATAATTTCCTCCGTATAAGCGAATTCTAAATTGGGTGCGTATTTTTATACCCGCACATCAAACCCAATATTAATCAAGAGTCGACCCCATCAGATGTATTTGCATATTTCATTATACACCTGGGTGTGTTTTGTTTACTGTGTACGAAAATAACTCCGGTAAACCGAGCTAATTTTGTTGTCTCCGCACCCATTATTATCATACTTCCCCATGATTTATCTCCCAAGTCTCGACTTCGACCGGCAAAGTCAATAACGTAAAGAGCGGAATAAAAATGAATTTTTACCACGTAATCCTCCCCTTATTTGCCACGGTGAATTATTATTCCGTCCGTACATTTAGGAGTGACTTGAAACTGGCGGATTAATAAAATCGAGCAATAAATTTTTCAAACTGAACAAGCGAAATTTATTACAGACACACAAAGTAAGTAGCTTCAGTCAAAGCGGAATTTCACCTGAAATGTGCTGCACCTGCGGAATTAACTTTTTATATCTCTGGTGATTGTTTATTCTCCCACCTTGAATTAGACCCATAAGAACAGATTTCAGCTTGATTAAATTATTATTTGCTTTTACGCGTTCAGCACAGTTTTGTCGACGTGATTTTGATGGAAGGACCATAGCGAAATCACTAGAAATTAATTAAATTAGGGTGTGAATGGCAGGTTTCCGGGCTAAATTAATGGGGCCTCGTCCATTATCGCACCACGTGAATATAAAAACGTTGGAAAATTTTCAGATTATTATCTATTGTAAGATTTGCAAGCCCGGTTATATAGGCATCATGAGCATGTTCGCATTGTTATACGCATCAATATGGAGCTTATTGTTCAGGAAATCACCTGTAACTTTCTCCGCTTATCGTCGGCTTGAAAATTTTAATTCTATTGGGATATCAAAATTCCTGTCCGAAATTCATCACCCTTACTTTGGGTATAAGGTACGCACATAATTTGAAGAATTCGCAGCCGGAGGCTCTGGTGATTAGGAATTACTTCATTATTATCGTATCACGATGAAATTTCGCCATAATAAACTCAACGATCGATTTTGCGATTTTCGAAGGATGAAAAATGAGTCTGTTCACAATGGCCCGAAATTCGCGAGAGGAATTCGATAATAAGTGATAGACGATAAACTCGTCGTCTTTCCTTCAGTGCTAAACCGACGAGGGAGGTTGTTGACGAGGGTTTATGCGAATTCTGCGCCCAAGACGAGGTGACACTCTCGAGTTCGGCTAAGATTGATTAATAACGGCTCATTGCGAGAACGAGCCGCACTCGGTTCGTGACTGAAACGCGCGCCCTGAAATAATGGGAGGCGACTTATCGGAAGGGCCGAAATAAAAATAAACAGTTTGTGTGCTCTGTGGGTGGAAACCAAACGGAAAACCACCGGAAGGCTGGGAGATGCCCACTTACTCGGAGCTTTCATGCACTATTCATGCGGAACTGGAAACCTTATTTTTTCCGGGGCGGGAAATTTTCCACAGTCTAATCGAAAAGTCGAGAGAGACGAATCTCGATAAGTGTTGCGAAATTAGACTTCCCGGGGATCAGGAGACTTATTACGATAGATTCGAGCTCGAGTTCCAGCATACAACGTGTCTCGTAAATGTTTGCACAAAAAGCTACCACCATATAAAATAATGCTGTAGCCAACTTACCTCTACACAAAGTTTACTTTATTGAGCTACTAAGGAATATCAAAGTTCCTTTAGAAAAATGTAGTTTTATATCAAAAGGACGACCTGCAAGGATTTGTTTTAATTTTGACATGTGTTTTTGTGTTGGTAAAGCTTGACTTTTGAAATTTTTATCTTGGTACCTAATTCATCTGGAGTAAATGGACAAAATATGCAGTAACAAAAAGTCTCAGATTTTTTTATGATTCATCCCACATATCAATACAATATCATGCAATATAAAAAATAAAATTGTATCTCAAGCGAGAAAAAGTTAAGACTGTCATTGGCAAATTCTTGTAGCGTACGTGGCGCCCCCTAGGCAATACAGCAAAATTGAGTCCAGATAAATATTCCTCGTATCTAAAAACCCTTGTGTGCCAAATTTTTGAATTATTATTCCGAAAACTTGGCAAATTATTCAAAAAAAGTGAAATAAAAATTTTCATTTCAACACCCTGTAACTTTTTTACTATCGACTTTTGGACTGAGGTGATTTTGGTTAAATCGTTCTATTTTGACTTCGTGGTAGCGCGTTGTACACGTATTTCAAAGACACCCTGTATTTGGTTCTGAGCTTAGCCTGAATGGGCTACCTCATTGCGTTCGTCAGTCAAACTTTCAACCTGAACACATAAAGCTTCAATTTTTATCCTAATAACATTATCACTTCTCAAAACCAATACCAATTAACAAAAGATTGTGAATGTTGGGCAAAGACTTGATGTGGGGTAAAAAGATTTGGACCTCTTTCTAACATCAGAATAGTTAAATTTGTACCACAAAATGAATTTTCAGGAAATTCATGAAAAAATGAGTCCATTATAAGTACAGAAGCAGATGCAAAATTTGCAATAACAATCCTGAAAGACATTCTATCTGTTGATTATTAAGAAAATACATTTCCAAAATGAACTTTGACACTCTCTAGCGGCTTAACGAAGCGACTTTGTATAGAGGTAACATAAGTTGTGTCCTATCCACACATTTCAACCTCAGGAACATCTGGTAGCTTTTTGTGCACCCATTTCCGAGACACGGTGTATAAAGCCTTTCACGTAAATGGCCGCTAATGAGCGAGTCTCAGGTGTTTATATTACAATATAAGAGATGCGCGACTAGTTGATTCACGATAACGATTCCTTCACGAGTCAACGATTAAATTTGAATTTGAAGTTTCGGGACGTTTTGCGCCCTCCATCATTATATCGGATTTGTTTTGGTTTCAGGATATTCCGCTGCACACCACCACCCTAACTTTCTTGTTCATGGCGTGGGACCGGTTCCGTTTCGTGCGGAATCCTTCGAAGCCGCGCTTGCCGGCGTTTGTTTGCACCATCGGAACGTGGCTTACGTCGGTCTGCCTCGTCCTCCCCTACCCGATTTACATTATTTACGTCGACTTGGGGGTAAGTGACTGCCTTGGCAAATTTTCTAACGCGAAAAAAACTACCGCCCGTTCCAATCCTAATGAAGACGACGAACCCATTTCACTGCGGCGTGCATGAACATAATGTAGAATGATACTGGACGCTATCCCTCAGAAAGATTTACATTGGAAATGTCGCCATTTCGTTAAGGGTTGTAGTGTACTTACCAGACATGCATATGTATGTTGCATTTAATCCCGACTAGACCTTCCTAATGATCTCTACTGAGGCGGGAAATTGCGCCATTGCTAACGAGACCGGGGTGTGTTTAACGATTCAAACTTGCAATAAGTTCATAAACCGTATAATCGGCGTTTTTCCACGGGTCGTCCCTACTCTGAAATATTTAAAAAGCATTTTTATCATTGATCTATGAAATCACCACGTAGTGTCATTAAATATGCATTCATTAACAAAAAATTTGTTTAATTCGAAAATAGACACCATTTCAGCCAGCAAATATTTATGATGCTATGGATTGAAATTCGAATATTTTATTCATCAGAATAATCTGTAAAGTATAAACCTATTATTCTATGTTAAAAAAGCCCAGCACCTCAAGGTAAAAAATCACGAGAAAAGGCAGAGGCTAAAATTATTGGAATAAAGTACTTATCATTAATTTTCAACAGATCCTTGGAAATAATTTGGTAGTCATGAGTGGAAGATGTCTGAAAGAAAACTCCCCGAAAAGGACTGCGTTTTATTGAACCCTATAATTTATTGAACCGATCGCGTGTTTACTGTACGATAATAATAAGTAGGTATCAAAACGATTCAGGTTTCGTTATTAGCAAAAAAATCTCTCGAAATAAATCCATGAATACCTAAGTACCAAAGTATTTTCTGATACTCTAAAGTATTTTAGGATTGTGTAGAGGATTTGTACTTTTGATACAAATTCGAAATATAATAGACTCACGAAACCGTATTGTTGTCAACGAGATCAAATGAAAAATATAAAACCGCGTTTGTTATAGTCTATTCAAGATAAACTGAACAGCACGTGACCCCAAAGTACCTGATAAATACCTGTCATTAGTCAATGGTTATCAATGTTTTTCATTTAAATTTTGCTAGGCAACTTAGGTCACGTGATGTTCAGTTTATCTTGAATAGACTATATTAAAATAGAGTTTTTTCACGTTTTTCAAGTCATGTAAAATTTAAATCATGGCCGTGTAAAATAAAGAAGTTGTCAGTAATCTACGAGGTAATCTATGATTTCCCGAGCGATTTCCCAAAATAGTATCGTATGTACCTTGAGGATCACTTACTTCCTATGGGTAAATGTTTCACACCAAGGAAAAGTCACTTTAGTCCCGAGGTGAGTAAGCTATGTATTTTTCTAATACAAGGATTCGTACAAGGATTCAAGATAATTGATTAAAATCATTATCTACTTCAACTAAAAATGGATTAAGGGAAAAAGTGACACTTTTAGTTATTCAAAAAGGACAATAATATTAAATTATTTATTTTAGTTTGTAAACTATGAACATTACGCCAAGACATTTTCAGCAAAATATGCAAATTTATTTCATAGTATGGCATGAAGCCCAACTTTGGAGTTTGCGGAACACCTCGTGAACGTTGATAAAACATGCAGCTCAACCTAGCTCGGCTCGGATGATGTTGGCATGAAGTTATTTAATTTCCGTAATTGACACCATTTACCGCTAACGTCCCTCGATGGAGGCATATAAAGGAAGGCGAACGCACTTTCACTCACTTGAAAATCCAATATTCTTCCTGATATTAAGAAAAATGCTCCACCGTAATAATAAAACCGAAATGAAACGTGAATAAACAAGACATGCATACATAGAGCGAATTTCTAAGAGGGATACTCATGTGCCTCTCTCATGTTTCGCCGAGGAGGATCTTTGCCACCGTATACGCTTATAGAATCTCAAATGAATAGTAATAAAAATTCACAGATTTCATGTGGATGGAACTGCAAAGTTCCTTTCTGCAAAATGTGGGGTGGGTTTTCACATGGTGGCTTTTTATAGAGACGAAAATTCCAATACCTGATGTTTGACAACTTGCCCTTTTCATTCGGGTTGATGCCCCTAAGCTCGGTTTGAAATTTTTGACAGGGATGATGAGGATAATCCCTAGTTTAGTCCACTTTCCACGTTTGTGGGTACAGAACCAAAAAGTGAAGGGTTAATTTGCTCTACGATTCGAATCAAACCTTTCGACGCTTAATGGCTTTTCTAAAGCTCGAACATTAAAGAGTTGCCATGTTAAGTAGTAGTTTACTTTAATTTATTACAGGCACTTGAGTGAAGTTTGCGTAGGCAAAGCTCAGTGATCCACATTTCGCCTCTTCCCGTTCTATGCTACATCGTGCCCTGTAATTAACCAAATTTATTTCGACATCAACCGCAAAATAACGCCAGGAAGTATATTAATGGGGAGATACAAAACCTCGATTTGATAATGAATTTGTTATTGATTGAAATCGTTCTGACGAATTAACGGGCACGCTCTGTATTATGCACTAGACTTTCGTGCACAATACATTTTCGGTGGATTCAGTGGAAAATTCATTAATTAAAGTGCAGTACCATTCAGACTCTCCTAATTACTGATGGCGGTCGTTTTTTAATAATTATCAAACAACATTAAGGGAGATTCGTTTTGTTTCGCCATGTTTTTGCGTTTAATTAATAGCGGAAACTCGTTACAGTTAGTTCGCGAGATAACATTATTACTGACCTGGATATTAGACTACGCAACTGTGGAATTATAACTTTTGTTCTTGCACTGACTCAAATTTTCATTTCGCCAACAATAACATTACAGTAAAATTTTCGCCACAGTAATTTCATTAAGTAACGAGTTTTATTGCAAATTGTAAAGAGAGGATTTCAAACCACTCGAATTACATTAGTTAGTATCTGATGTGCTCATAAGCTGTATGCCGTATTATTATTATCGTCAAGTCCAGGTTTCCTCTCGACAAAGCTGCAGGAATATACCTAAATGCTTGTAGCTCTAACTGGAGCTTTGGGTGGTATAGGGAGAGCTTTACAACATGCACAAGCCACTCCGGCACACAACAGTACGTATTTATGGCTAATAATGCGGATTAGATGGGTACTTAGTAGCAGATTTCTACCGATATTCCAATACGAAATACTTACTCCTATTTTTGGGAAGTGAAACTATTGATATATGTATACAGTGCATTCTAACTCGAACGTAAACCACCCCCAATAATTTCGAAACAGTATGTTTTGAGGAAAAACACGAAACATGTCGATTTCTATTTTTAGGGGATGTTTTAATAATCAATTAAACTTCCAGCCCTCGAATTTGAAGAGGGGAACTAGGTCGAGTTGGCCTATTCGAGGAAAAAATTCGTTGATCTTGTTGACTTTTTTACACCTCAAAAAACATAATTTTACTTGAATATCACGAAAAAAGATATCACTATTTTCTTGTAAAATAATTATCTCGACGCCCACATTGTAATCTGTCCACTTTTCATAACAATCGAGGTAGCTGAAAAGTCACTCATTTCGAAACTGTTATGTAATCTGGTGATTTCATTACTGCACAGGTTCATAATTTTACTAAATCTAAGCATGCAAACCGATTTCAAATTGTTACAGTTATTAATTGTATTGTTATACTTTATTCGTTTAGTTGGTTCAAATGGTTGAATGCTGTGTGATTTAGTATTTTTAGCATTTAGGTATTTTCCTTTTCATGAAAATTTCTCTTGGCAATTCCAACCAACCAATTAATTATGACAGTGGTCAATTTTCTTTCTTTTGCATTTATGAGCTCTTGCAAGTAATATTGGTGTTGAAGAGATGTGGTCGTTGGGAAAATAGTGTACACAACTTGTTGGAAACTTTGATTTCTTGGCTTGGGTGAAATATTGCACTTTCCCGACACGTTGTGTAATGTACTATTTTATAAGTGTAAAAAGTGTGAATACGTTTTATTTTCTCGAGTAAACCTTCAATTTAAGGTGTCACTCTACCTGTTTTCTCTATTCCAACTCGATATAGGTAAAAGTTACCGCATAAATTGGGGTGGTCATTTCATCAATTTAGTATTAAAATGTGTGAAAACGGCAATCGACGTTTCGGTTTTTTTTCTCAAAGCTTGCCAGTTTTGGAGTTTTCGGGGGTGGTTCGTTTGATATGGAATGCGCTGTATGTATCAACAGCATCATTTTATTCAACCGACGAAATATGCGCGTTTCTTCTGGAAGACAGGGAACGAGATTTCGGCACCTAATGAAATAACCTCGTTTTTTCCACAATTGCGGTGTCGACATCAGGGCGCGCATCCTGTTGATTCGAGGGTCGGTAAAAGGTCGCGATTTCGCCGGTGCTCGAAGGCGCAGGCTGCAGGAAATGAAATATGTCAATCTAATAAACCGCGCGTCTCATATTTTTAGACATCGCCGATATGTACTTTCGTCCCGGCCCCTCGGGACGTCCTCGAGGTCGATCCGAATCGATAAAAGCGCACCCCCCAGTAGTTATAAGCCGACAGGTGTAATTTTTTCCCCGCCGCTTCGAACTCGCCACATCCATCTCGCATCGGGAGCACGCTCCGTTTCCCTCGTTCGCGTTTAATATAAACGTCCAACGTGATACACGACAATCGGCCGAGTTTCTTATGAATGAGAGCACTCGGACCGTCTAACTAACCGCCATCGATTCGGTTATTCTGATTGATATTTGCACTATGCGGCCGAGATTGCTCCTTCAAAACTGCCACCCCTGGCAACGGCGGTGCGAACGAGGGCGCCTTTTAATTAACTTTGGCTCCGGCTATCACTTTGTACATACCTAGGCCGTACGCACACAACACAATCTGACAGGAAATGAATTTTCTTCGTACATACGAGCAAAAAGTGAGGAGTTTCGCCCGGGAAAAACTCCAATATCCGAGTGCTTTCAAGACGATTACTCTGATGCAGGTCGAATCTCTTCGGAAAATGGTACACGCAAAAGTCGCTCGGCACGTGGCCGAGCGCAATGTCGCGCGATGCTGGCAATTTGTGTAAATTGGCGGGCGCCTTGCAGAATTGCAGGGACGAGTGGGTTTTCGAAGCGGCATAAATTTCCGCCGTTCCAGTTGGGCCCAATATGCCGCAAGCCGCAATTTTAACAGCGAAACACCCCCTGACCGCATTTATGTAAAACAAACACATCCCCGCTTTTGCTGCACACGCCTAGGATGGAATTCATGACCTCCCCTTTGACTAAATCATCGCGATTTCGCGATTTTCTCCGTTTCCGCCATGCAGCGAGACAGTAAATCCAGGTTTAATGGCCGCGACCTTCCGGAGCCTCCAATAAAACCGTATATAAATAAAATGGTGCGCCCTCAATTCAAAACAGTCAAGCCTCCGTAATTAGTATAATTTTAGTAGGTTCATACCTAATTGTATACGAATTCAAAACGACATGAATTCATTTCGGTGATTTCTAATGAAAATTACCACCGCAATCATAATCATCATGATGGATTTTCCGCTATCATCATTGTCAGTTACGAGGGTTGTGAGTAATTCACCGATGGCACGCAAATGCAAATGTTTAAAACCTATCTGGTGACCCTATAAATACACGCGACATCTCTCATTGTCGAGTATTAATGCCATAAAGGTATGTTTGTCTGTCTGTACGAGATAAACAAATTACGAGGGGAGTAATTTGCTTGACTCGCTTAAAAATACATATAATATTACATTCATAAGATAACTCTGACTATTATCCGAGTTAATTAGATTGGTTTTATTGGTTCTAGAAATAAAATAAGGCTGCACGTGCAGTTTTTCTACGGATAAAATCGATTAGATGCCCATGGTGTTCGATGTAATAACGAAATTAGGCGCCGAGGATTGAGGAAAAAATACTTAATCTCGTTTCATCAGCAGCTTCAAGTCGGTCGCGACCTAATTAGAGGCAAAATTGAAAGAACAGAAGCGGAATTCTAAACGAATCGAAATGAAATAGAATACAAAGCTCTGTAATTTGCGCCTGTGACCCGGCGCATCCGCCAATTTTAAACATACCTATCCTTATCGTGATCCACTTTTCGCTGGAATTTCCAACCTGCAGAAAAGATGAGCAAACGCATTCATTTTGCATAGAATTTATCACAATCGAATGTTTTCTGCAAAATGCCTTTCTGATGGCAGTCTCAGGAAGAGGCTATAGGTATAATCCCGATTCGTTTTGTAAATAAGGCACGTTAACAGAAGAAATTACATCAAAATATTCAGTCCGTAATACAAAAACAAATCTCCTGTCGAAAAGTGATGGATCACTTATGCACATCAACATCAGGAAGCTCAAGAATGAAATTCACTCTGCTTTGAGCTTCCTAAATTTAAAATCATCAATCAAATTTGAAAGAGCATGCACAAGTACGTGCCTGAATTCAATGCAGAACGACGTCGATCCTCGTAGAATCTTTAATTAAATTTCCCGGTTGAGGGAACTGATATTATTCTCAACTCGCGCTGAAATATTTGCCAAGTACAAACACGCATGAATCGGCAGTTTGTTAAATAAAGAGAACCACGAAAATCATAGTTTTCGCTCTAATGAAACCTCATTTTAAATCAATTATTCCTCATCCGGAACCTAAAAATAACCGGAAACGCCCTTAAAAATTTCCAATGTGATCCTATAATGAACGACCCTTTTCGAATTACCATAGGTCGGTCGCTCCTCGCAAGGTAGATAATAAATAGTTCAGGGACATTTTCCGATAAAAGCGCACCACTATCGCTAATGCGCCATTGTAGATCGGTCGAAGAAAGCCCCATTTGCGATATTTAGATAGCGAGGGCATAAAGTGAATGTGACATTTCCAGCAAAGCGTATCTCAGATGTGGCGGACCCTTAACCGAGGCCGGTAATTCAGTTCCACACCCTATAAAGCACCGGAGTAACGAGATGAAAGAGGGGGGTGGCCCGGATTTTGCCGGCAACTTTTACGGAAAACCTCTCGAACAGTAATTTTGCAAAGCTACTCGGCTCGAGTCGATTAGAGAAAGTCGGGGAAAAACTAGGAAAAGTCGAGCGAAACTTTTCCTCCGGATTTGAGACCCAATTCGTCAAACGTTCATTCCGAGAGCGCGCGACCCAAACCCATCAGAAACTCCATCCGTTTACATATAATAGAGCTTTTATAAACGATTTAAAGCGTATTAGTTCCGGTTAGGTACCTTCCTATAACCCCCATTTAATCGCTCTGTTGGGAACTGGGCGCAAATACGATCAAAATATTGCGCGGATTTATGTCGAATAATAAAATTCCCCATGGCGTCATTATAAACGCATAAAATGTTTACTGGCGCGAATGCGGACGGATTTTTATGATTGATTCGGCCCAAAGGTCCGTTTCGCGCTATGTCCGCTCCGTGTCGAGAGAAATGACCTCCGACATCTCATCATCGTGGAGGCCGAGTCTTGATTAATCTCCGAAAAGTTGATGAAAAAAACTTTCCGCTTATAGGCTTATCCATCACGTCATTTGCATGGGGAGGACACGCGTAAACTCAATTATGAATAATTGATGAACGAAATTCCTTTAAAACACAATTTTGAGAGTGTTTTGAAGTTTGAGGCACCGGATGCGCGAACTCTACTAGTTGAAAGGTTCTTCGGAACTTTACATGCAGCTTCCTGATGATGCCCGGAAAGTCGTAACAGACTAACGGTAATAATAACTCGCGATAATGAAATTCGCAATTTTCTGATTAATTTCATAGTGCGGAAACTACGGATTTTATTATGAAACACCGAGTTATTAGCGGCCGTTTGGGCATTAATATTTAGTCGGTTATTACACCACGTGCCGACGAGTACTAAAAGCGGCTTCTAGCCCGTAATAGTATTCAGGTATAGAGGCGAATTCGTGTCTACGAGTAGAAATTCAGTTAGCGAACTTTGCTCCACATTCTGTTTACAAACAAGACACTGATACCACAGAACGTCTACTACTTACTCTATACACCAACCGTAGGGAAAGTAACGGAGGGATGTGAAATTTAATTCGAGAAGTTCACATTCGAGGCCGAATCGGAATTTCGATTAAAAATGGTGGAGGCGCCGGGAAGTTATCGACCTAATTGACCAATTTTCAAGATCTATTCAAGACTATTCTACCTCAGGCAAAAGCTCGCTGTAATAGAACTGGTACATTTCGCTTCGCACCTCAGCAGAAGTTCGAAATGGGTTCAACTTCTAATTCAATCAGATGGTGTGAACGAGACCGCTTTCCGCTCGGCTTTCTGCCTGCTCAAGACGGTGGAACAAATATTTGCCAGTTCTTGAGAATGCACGATCATATGTGACATTATTCCTCTCTACTAAATCTAAGTGGAGCGATTAACTAGAGCGATATAGAATTTAATTGTCATGTTAAGTATTGAGTATTATGCTGCTTGTTCGTGGAGATTTACGATATAATGGTAATTTGTGGAAAATTTAACAATAAATCTTTCGAGATACTTAATTAAGTAATTTGGAAACTGCGTTGGGATTCAAAATGAAAATATGAAATATTTTTCGGTAATTTCGGTAAGGTCAACTTGGGGAAGTGCGAATTCGAGGCTAGTGCTTTTTTTGCTCTTATATTTATAAAAATGAATTTTTGCCAGCAGTTCGTAATCTGGTTGTCTTCTTTGTACTTTATTTGAGTGTCGTTATTAGATTGACCACACTGTAGCCATAATGATCAAGTTCCAGCGCTCTGTCTAAACAGATTTCAATCATACTGTAATTTCGATTTTGCGGTGCTCTATACATAGGTATTTCAAGTTATTTTCACCTGACTTGATAATAAAATGGAAAGTAGCCTTATTTTAAATCGAATTTTTGATTTTACATTTTTTGATTAATGATTTTACGCTTGAAAATAGTCAATTATACTCTTGCCGCTCAAAATTAGGCTACAGGGACAAGTGCAGATGCACACTGTGAATATGTGGAAAGTGCAAACACGGATATGCACTTGTCCCCTAATTTAGAGCTGATTTTAATAATTATATTTTTGAAAAATTTTCTGTCTCGGTTTTAGTGAAAAATGATGCGTAATTATGAAAGAAAAACCCAAGAGAGGGCAAGATTACCCCTGAAGAAAGTGCAAGTTGTGAAATATTGATTTCTTGTATTTATAGCATAATATATTTGCATTTTTTAAAACTGGGTGGTTCAAAAGTTTGAATATTCCATGCACTGCGTGATCCTGCCTTTGACTAACTTCATCAACACCGAAATAGCAAAACATTAGTCTGATATGCAGTTATCCCATAGGGGGTAACACTTAAGTTACTTAAACAAAATGAAGCTTTATAGAAGAGTAAAACTTTTGTGTTATTACTCAATTATGTAAAAGTCTAATTATCTATGCCGCAATGGTTACTTTAGGCGCTAATGATGATTTTTTTTTAGTTCAAATTCAACTTTGTCAGTTTGCGTTCGCGCAAGTTTCCCGAGTTGACCTTATTCGTTCTGATGAAAACAATAAAGTTTTAAAATTTTACCGTCTCACGAGTTTCATATCATATTCCTGACGTTTTTTCCAGAAGCACCTGCCCAAACTCGAGGGAGTGGGAATATGCCTCGTCAATCTAGCGGACGACATGCAGGAATACAACAGGGGGATTTTCCTCGTCATGTGAGTATAATGCCCGAATTTTAAATTAGGATCGAATTTGCCGTTGCCTCTCAATCACAATCACACATGTGGAAAAAGAGACGAAAAGAAGACCTCGATACGATCTCGGCGAAGCGAAGCGTTCCAAGTTTATGGGGCGTGTACTGCGTAAACCTCCCCTGAGGGCTGGAATAACAAAAACAGTTTGACAGTCAGATGTATTTCCAACACCTCGAAAGTCGCGATCGACCGATCCCTCCTATACCGAAGCGCTTTCTTTCCTCGTGTGTTATCCGCCAATTTCCAGCAAGCTGCGGGCTGTGCCGGTCGATTTGGCCTATTTTCCGTGCGACGCCAATAAAGACATTCCTAACTGCTAACTGGTGCAAAAATTTTCAATGTGCCTGAGCACAATTAAGCTTTACGAATCAAAGGGCTCGGAAGGTCAGGTCCGGATCCTAATAATGGCCATTTGTTTGAGTGGATTTCCGGTGGTCCAATGTCATGGCGGGACTAAAATGGCCCAGAGGTCAATTTTGCATGTACCGCCGGCCCATTCGTTAATGCGCCGTAAACTCAGGTGGGTTTCGGGTACTGGCTTTGATCTTCGATTTAATATTCTGACAGAGTGATGAATTAATAATCGGTTGAAAATCATACATATCGTGTTTCAGACACGGCTTATCACTCGATACTGCATATTATTCAGGAAATATTATACTGATGATTTGGGGAAATTTTTAGTGAACCATTCATTTAAAATTGTTCGTGATTGAAATTTGAAAGGTCGCTATTTTTTGGTCAAATTACGTGTTATAGCCATACGAAAGTGTAGTTGAACGCACTGACAACTGATTTTCCATAATATTCGCAATTTGGACGAGTTTACTAAAAATCTGCACGATTTTCATGAAATATGAAAATCGACATATCATCACAACCTGATGTTTTTTTTTAATTAGGAACGTGATAAATTTTCATAGTTGGGTATTTTTATTTTCAATTATAAGAATTTACATTCTCACGGAAACTTTGAATCCTTGAAAGCGCGTGGTTTTGGTGCCGAAAGCGAAAGGTGAATACTCTCCGGGATAATAAAAATACGAAATATGGGTATAATTTCCACGCTCATCTCTTCCTCGGCTTTACAAAGATCGCATCTCCAAGAAGCTCTCGAGACAATCCCCGCATCCTACTCAACATTTTATTTATAAAAATAGGGCATGGAGAAGATGATAGGGGGGGTTGCGAGATTATTAAATTCAAACTCAAAATTCACATATCACGAATATCATATACCCCTTGTCCGAGACTCCGGAAAATTCCCAAACAGTGAAAAAAAACAGACTAAACTTATAATAGCTGGCTGACGGGATGATCCTGCTTTTCTACCTGATGTTTATCCGAATTTGTTTGCGTCAACAAGTCGACGAATTAAATTTATCGGATGAACGGAATAAACAATTTCCTTCTTCTCACTTCGCGGGGGCCATTAAAAGTTCCCCAACAATTCGGCCGAAGAAGATATACGACGTTCAGAGTGCAGACTGTTCCAGGGGGCATAAAGTATAAAGTTCGGGAAATTGGGGAGGGGAATCACGATGTGCGAATTACAAGAGATTCAAGTATCAATTAGGAAACCGGCGACTCAATCAACGTCATATGGAAGGGTCGCAGGAATGTTACGTGGTCCTGGCTAACATAACATAACATAACATACGACGGCAATTAATCTCGGACTTGCGGCGTATCAAGGGATTATTGGGTGATAATTCCGAGACAATTAGTCGTGATTGCCCGCAGGATTCGAAATTCAAACTCGAACCCTTTGTCGCCCCGTATTAGGGCGAAACTTATCCCGGGCACGGGGCCTGATGTAATTACCCCCTAAACTCCTAGACCAGACGTCCCCGATTCGCGGCGTTTTTTCTGGCCGAGATTTACTAACGTGATTCATGCCCCTTTTTAGGTACGCCGCTCCCTTGGCCACCATTTCTTACTTGTACGTGCGAGTGTCCCGCGAATTGCAGACCAGCCAGGGCGCCCTTGCGGTGATCATGTTCGAGGGACGGGATAAGGAGGGCCGTTCCAGGACCGATTCCCACTCAACGGCGACGGATTTCCGGTAGGTCCCTTTGTGCTTTATTTATTACGTCGAAATTCATTTCGAATCTACACCCACTGTATCCGGTGCCGGGTACACAGTGCTTTCCATCTCAAACGAACCACCTCAAAGAATTCTGAAACTGTCTTAGTTTGAGGAAAAAAAACCGAAACGTGTCGGTTTATATTTTCCGAGGGACTCAATTTAATACTAAATTGAGAAGTTCACGTAGCCTCTTAATTTCAGTTGGTAACTTCCATTCCTCGGACTTGAAATAGGGAAATCAGGTCGAGTGACGCGTCAAATTGAAAATCTACTGATGGACTATCTGAGAAAATAGTACATTACACAAGGTGTCGGGAAAGTACAATATTTCGCATGAGTGGGATTTTTGTAGGGCGAAATCGTGGTGGGAGTATAGTATGGTGTGCTCGCCAGCCGTCTCAAACTCGTACGTTCGCGCGCATGACGTCAATGGCGAGCAACCGTGTAGAACGCCGCATACGTTTCCATACGTTTCTCTTGCACTTTTTCGGATTTCGTGAGTTTTACGTTGCTTTCGCTCGATTATCAAAATTTCTGAGTGTTTGTTTAATATTTTATTATATTGGTCGAGTCCCGGACTTATTCGTCATGCCGTATTGTGCAGTTTTTGGGTGTAAAAACAGTAATAAAGTGAAGGACGCTCCTGATATAAAACTATATTCCTTCCCCAAAAACGAGAGTCTCGCATTGCAGTGGATTCATGCTTGTGGAAGGCGCGATAAAGTTAATATTAAAAATGGTAAGTGAAATAATAAAATGACTTAACCTATACGTAAATATCAAAATTGTAACCAATCATTCTCCCCAGCGGTAATTTGCTCGAAACATTTTGAAGAGAAATGTTTTTTCGTGAGCATGAAACACCGGTTGTTGAACGAAAATCCTCCAAAAGGGTTCAGGAACATATACTGTGATGCCATTCCAACCTTATTTCTACCAAAATCTTCTCGAGAAGTCATTAGTCAACGTACTCATCGAATGCAAGCCAAGGCAGATTCGGAAAATCGACAAATGGTAATTGAGAAACTTTTATCAGATTCGGCCTGTAATTTTAGTGAAGATTTGACTGGAGCATGTCACCAAGAAATAAGGGCGGAAATAAGTCAGGAGGGTGATTCCCAGCAAATGTAAGTTACTTACTGTGTAACTACGACTTAAGTACATAGTATCCATGTGAATACTGATACCTATTATCTAACATTAAAATTATATTTCAGGATCCAGTTATTACGAGATGTAGAAAGTATGAAGATTAAGATTTCTTCATTAGAAAAAGAAAACGAGCTTTTGAGAAAAAAGAATGAGCAACTGTCCCAAGAAAAATTGTCAATCCATACAGAATTAGAGAAGTTCAATAATGGATTCAGTAAAATTTTCACGAAAGGGCAAATTAAAAGACTTCTTAACCCACATAAAAAATATTCTGCTTGGACTGCAGAGGACATTTCGGCTGCAATTTCTTTTACCTTTGTAGTGAGAAACTAGATTTTTGAAGTTTTAGTAACTTTTGCTATGTAACACTGACTTTTTACCCTGAAATTTGCCTTTTCTTCAATTGTGTTGTTTTACCCTTATTTATTAGGGATATTTGAAAATTATTAGAAATTAGTTCGTTTTAGCAAGGATTTAAATGAAAATCCATGTCAAAATCTAAAATTTTCTGAAGTTTTATAGATGTTTTTGTTATTTTATTTTGATTAATTTAATAACAAAACCATGACAAAACCTAACAACTCTGAATTTCTAGCAATTTCTAGTTAGTTCCTCACACAGAGGTTCCTCATTACAAAGCTAATCTACCTGTACATAATAACTCTAATTTAGAAGAATTCAATCAAACTTGTATTTATTGATTAATAAACGTGTATTTTATTAATCTCGTATTGTTTTAATTGAGTTTTATTGGTGTAAAACCCTAATTTTCGATACATTGAAATAAACTACTAAAATATAAATTTAATCGTTGGGTGGTAGTTGCAGAAATCTTATAATTTAAAATTTTATCGAGTTTTAAAAATCTTATTTGCAATCTTCTCTATACATCTGCATAGAGAAAGAGTGGGGGTTGCTCGTCGCATACGTCACGCGATTTCTGATAGCTGCGCGTAGGCACACCATACTATACTCCCACCACGGGGCGAAATAAAACTTTCCGACAATTTTTGTGTACACTATTATTTTCCCGACG
This sequence comes from Salpingus planirostris, assembly GCA_949788335.1. Lineage (NCBI taxonomy): Eukaryota > Metazoa > Arthropoda > Insecta > Coleoptera > Salpingidae > Salpingus > Salpingus planirostris. The sequence continues at coordinate 4,139,564 of OX460920.1, read as the reverse complement.
ACCACACCACTTTAACACCAATATCCAATGTTACTTGCTAAACCTCATGTATACAAACGGAAGAAAATTGACAACTGTCATAATTAATTTTAAACTTTGCAATGAGGTATTTTCATGTATTTTTCAAAATAGCTTATCCGATACTATGGTATTCAACAATTAAGAAGGTATTTTTTTATTTTTTTTAGTAAAGTTTAAAGGGCTGAAATAAATTAAAAAAAAAAAAATCTGATGACGTCAGCTACTCCGAGTTTTCTATGATCCAGTAGATGGTGCCACGCGTGGTTACAGTTACGGTGTTGATCCGTGCTATGAGCAGCGGGTGTTTTCCTCATTTTCGGAGGCATAATCACATAATTTTACTAAGAACACGAAAACACGGATGTCAGCAGACACTTACATAACGTCAAAATGTCGGTAATCGGTAGTTCACCTAAAATTATTAATTTTTTATGAGCGCCATCCATCGACGAGCTGTGTCAACGATTTGGAGTTGCTGACGTCACGAAATTTTTTTGTAATCACAATAACTAATTGAAAACTATTTTTTGCAACAAAATTCTTACGCAGAAGTCATTTTGCGCCATATGCGAATATGTATCAGTCATAAAATTTAAATTTTATCTCCCGTGAAAATACCTCATTACTCAAAAAATAATTATATAGATTGTTGAAAATTCTAATCACACAATGATTTGACTCAATTAGTTCAGCAAACATTGTTAGCAATGTTATATGTAAAATGAGGACATTAGATAAAAAGCACCATTTCATTAGAGGACATGGGAGTTATTTTGACGCGTCTTTTAAGGACTTTCTTGTAAAATAATTTGTTTTCAAAGGGTAAAAAAATGTGAACAAGATCAATGATTTTTTCCCCGGAGAGTATCAATATACCTTCAATTTGAGGCATCACTCGACCTGCTTTCCCTATTCAAATTCAAGGGGTCTAAAATTACCATCTGAATTGGGATGGCCAATTTAGTATCAAAATGACGCGTTTCTGGATTTTTCTCAAAACTAGAGATAGTTTAGGAATTACAGGGGGTGGTTCGTTTGAGATGGAATGCACTGTACGTAATTGTTATTCCACTCTCGCGCCGAAAAATGAACCCCCAAGTTTTTAATTGTCGTGCTGGAGGAGGGCTCCACTTTGGAGAAGCGTGTTGCGGTCTCGCAAAAATAAAATATCTGACTAGGTTGCCAACATTCATTCGCGGACTGAAAGAGCTGAAAGAGAAACGTAATACGGCGATTAACCCGCGGAGAAAAAACGGGCGAAAGGTGTTACCGTTGCCGCGGAGCTTTTAAAGGGAAAAAAGCTCCGGTGATAATGATGCACTTTTTCTACGTGTTATTGTGGAGTGCAGACAAGACGTATATCTCCAAGTTCTCACGGGGCCGATACCGAATCCGACCTCAGTCGCTCTCTCAACGGTATCGTTTTCGACTATTATTACACGAAACTGCGCGTAATGGATTTCGTAGACAGTAAAATGGGAGGCAGATTGATACGCAAATGTCGATCGAGGCGCAGATTTATCGATGCAATAACAGTTCATGCACTCTGCCGGCATATCTCGTTAGGCTGAAATTAATTCGAAAATTCACCCGAAACCACAATTTCTGGGCCATAATTTACAACACAACTTTTCCTGCGACCACTTTTTTGCTGCAAAAATATTTTCTCATCTTCCAACAGATAAATTTGATGATTTTTATTATTGTAACACTCGTAACCGAGGTATTAACCATCCGGATAAACTTCATTAACCATAAAGGTGAAAAGGCTCACCCTAAAACATTTTGTCTTTAAACCGTCAGTAGGTATAAAAATTGGGTTTTCGTTCCTCTATCGAGAATGCTAATGTTTCACCTTTCTGGCAACATTCAAGCGGCAGTAAAATCCACTAATTTATTATTCATATTCACGTTAAAACTCTACTATGAAATGAATAATGTTGTAGGGTAAAACACCCAATTATTGGCACTTTAAGCTACCGACAAAGCGATAAAACCATTAAAATATTTGTGAATTCACCTGCATTTTTTTTAATATGGCCAAAATGACAAGAAACAGGTCTATTTTGTAAACATTTACTATATCAAAGTATTTCTTGACGAAAAATGCGTTAAATTAAAAAAATGTTAACTGCCCCCATTGGCCCAATTATTGGCACCTTTTTTCTATCGTCGATACGTTCTAGTTATGGGTAAGAATAATTGAAATTTTATTTTTACGAAGATAAATTGACGATATAAGGATCAAAATAAAGGTAATTATTCAATGAAATTAAAGGTCTTATGTTCGTTAGTGTAGCTTGGAAAATCAACAGTATTTCACCTTATAATTATTGACAGATACTTCACGTCATACTTAAAACTAGGATTTTACCGACTCCGCCATCGATAATAATTTTATGTGCCACAGTCAGCACAAAATAGTAGATTGAAAAAAATTAAACCCTTTAGTGAAACCATGTTTTAAACGGGATAAATTCAATAAAATTCGGCAATGTGCCAATAATTAGCACAGGGCCAACAATTGGGTGTTTTACCCTATGTAAATACTTATTTATCTTTGAGGAAAAGTCGCTCTAAAGTGATTACCCTCGGATTACCATATAGCGTAATGCGGAGGAAAGCTTCTTCTATTTATCAACTTACATATTCGTCATGAGTGTCGTTTTTTCTTCATAAACACTGTGTACAAACGCTTTTTCGAGGGACCTTGAATCATCTATCTACCTCTGTTTCTCAAATGGTTATAGTATAATATTAATATACTATTTTCGGTATTTTTCCAACTTTGAAGTAAATTGGGAATAATTCATTACGGGAGAGTCTATTCAAACTGCGGTGTATGTAGCTAAATTTTTCTCGGGTCGCAGAAACAAGAAAAGCGGACATGGATCCGAATTATTTAGGCAGGGTTATAGTACGTCACATCAAATTCATAATGCAGTTCTGATAAAATAAAATGTAAATATTTGCGATTTGCAATGCAAAGGGGAAAAGTCGAACGATGAAAAGGATCTCGACGTCTTACATTTCGAGAGGGTCGAAACAAACTCGAACAAAACCCCAGTCTAGTGAGTGAGTGGCGAGCGGAAAATAAGAAGCACATAACGAAACTTCAGAGCATGGAAATATCAATTCGCAATAAAGTGACCCGTTCGAAATTGCGAAAAGGAATAAAAGCTCGGAAACTCGCGCGGTTCCGTGCGTGGGCTCGTACCGACTTTGCCGGCTGTAATTAGCGCGCCTAATTAGTGTCGCATTTTGTCGGTATTAGAGGCGACAACGGACCGCGTGTGTTGAAATTCGAGTTGGACGTCTTTTTCTCTTGATTAATGGTATTAATGGACGACGGCGGTGTTGAATGGGGTAAAATACAAGTTTCAAGTAAAATGCTTTCCATAGACTAGAATCCCAATCGTTTGTGTGATGATTTTTTCAACGATACATGCCAAAAGTGTCTGTATAGTAATACGTACAGTAATACGTATAGTAATAATAGAATATTATTAGGTGAGCGTGTTTTGGTAGCTTTTATTCGCGAGTTTGAAAAACTTACGCCACGAGCGCCAGCGAGTGGCGTAATTCAAACGAGCGAATAAAAGCCAAAACACGCGAGCTTAATACTATGCTTTATCCACTCCAAAACAGTTAAAACGGCTCTCAAAAATTCGCTCAACTTTCAAATTTCATTCAAAACAGCTGCGACGGACAGAATGTAGTGTTGTCAGATCGGCGCAGATTTGTGAGCTGCTAACAGTGCGAAGGGAACTGTTATAAGTGTCATACCTTCATGCATAGCTCTTTCTGGATATTTCAGGTATCTGGTATCTCCGGAGCCGTTCCTATAAGCTCGTATCCATTTTCACTATCACTTATATCATTCATATGCATATTTTCAATTGAACGATCAAGTAATTTTCGACACTCCACCACTCGTAACAATTATTCAAACAAATGGTCGCCATTTTTGAATGTCAATTTCGCAATTGTTGCGCTGTTGCCAATTGTACCTGAAAATCGCTCTATTCTGATTGGCCACAGCCAATGCAATAATGATCCCATTAATCGCTGGAAATGTCACTTTATTTCATCGAACTGTGATCTATATCAATAACGCCACCCATTATTAGCAAAAATTTCTAATAATAATAGTATGATTATTATCTAGGAGTGGATGAACACAGTAATAAATAATCGTCGAGTTCGCAAAAGTTCTTGGTTGATTGAAAATGTGGTGTCAAAAATTCAACTTATTTTTACCATGTTATCCCGCAATGTAAAGGTTGCGCCGCTTTGAAGAAGCAAATTTAAGAAATTATCACCCCAGATTATACAGCGACTTTGCCAATAGTATAATATTGTTTGACGGGTGAGAAAATTGGTATTTCCTCGAGCATGGAATATTCTGATCGATTTTGGGAAAATTTTTCTACAGAATTGAATATCTTCTAAGAATACAATAATTTCAGTACAGATCATGATAGAAAGTGAAAAGCAGAAATCAATCGATTACCACAAAATACCTTAGCTTGTTCTTATACATTTTGGCAGATAGGCATGTACACTATTCTACATTCGAACATTATTGCCATTTCTTATGACTTCTTATGATACCTCTAAAAAAATAGATTTCGCAGTAAATGTTAGACTGAAAATGTATGAGAACAATAAAATCCTCTTGGTGCAAGCTATCATCATTTTTGTCTTTTTTAGTTTTCTGTCTCCCGACCATCACTTATATCTCGGAAACTAATGAAAATACAAGAATCGGCAAAAGCTGTTCTGGAACCATAAAAGATGAAGCTTTCCTTCTTATAGACGATGTCACGAAAAATCTTGCATCCTCTTTTACGAACCATTCTGACAGAACACAATTAAATTCAATTCACTTATTTTTTCGAAAATTAGAAAGGGACAGAGATTTAGAAAAGAAATCAGTAATTTGAACCTTTTTCCCCATTTTGCTTGTCATGCCTCTGAAAAACGTAGTGGAAATGTTCAATGTGACACCTTGTATGAACCATGCATTCAAGGTCGGTTTATCAATGCTCAGTTGACGTTTAACTATATGTAGAAGTTGTATTCCTAGGTTATATCATTCTTGCAACAATGAAAATCAACAAATTTAACTTCCAGCTAGAAGATAACTGAGCATTGATAAATCGGCCCTTAGGGCCTCCCATTAGCTGACTGGAACATTAGACTGTGGCAATTCTGCTTTGAATGAATAATAAAGGACCAGCACAGTCAAAGTTCCAGTTAGCTAACCGGAGGTGAAAATATCGAGCCATATAAGAAGGAACTTTTCGTATTCTTTTTGCCGTCGCTACTCTCAGGCGTCCGTTCTGGGACACCCTGTATAATGCCTCGGAAAGTGTACTTGATTTAATGTATTTCACCCCATTGCAGGAGCAGCCGGGGCGACTGCGACCTCTCCAGCCAGTACAGCCGTGGCAGTTTCCGGGAGCACGAGAACGGAAGGGCGCGCTTCAAGATGTACGAAACGGACATGGACGTGGCCAAGGAGAAGCGCACCCAGAAGTACCTCGTCCCCATGGTTACTTTGTACGCGATGTTCCTTTGTCCGCTGATGATCCTCCGGCTGGCCAGACTGGCGCTGCTCGAGACGTACGACAACAGCGGCCATTTCGACATCACTTACACGATGCTCGTGTGGGTCGCCTTCCTCCCCACCTGCTCCACCCCCGTGCTGTACGCCGTTTGGCAGATGAGCAGGTAAGGACGGAAAAGAATGGGTAATTGAAACCCAATATCGCCGATCCGATCCGGGAAAGCTCCGCAAAATGTGACCGGAATGTTCGACAGAAAACGGCACGTAAAAATGATGAGAGCTGCTAGGAGTAACGTGAGGACGTCGAAAGACGTTCATTAAATTAATTGCGGTCTAATAATAGGCCGGGCATTCGAATCGTGAGAAAGTAATTGGAGCTTTGCCGTCATTACGAAATCTGACGTCGGAACTTGACGTAGGACGGTTTTTGTCAAGAAGAGTTATTTTCGATATAAATCAAAGTCTTAAACACAGCTAGAGGTCTTAAGTGGCACTTTTTTTCAATCGAAGAAACCCTGCCTGTTGAACACTATTTTTTCCACGCATATACCCGATAATGGCTAATTTCTGACGACATTCTAAGACAAAAATGTTGGTAAAATTTTGTCGAGGCCCCAACGGTTCTCAATCTAGAGATGGTTAAAGTTCAGGCAAAAGGGGTACCCCGTTGTAGGCTAGATTTATTTGAATTTCATAAGTGGGCACGAATTATTAAGCAGAACCACGGTAACAATGACAATAAATATCGCCGGACAGCTAACTGAAGCAAAATTTTATCAACATTTTTGTCTTACAATGTCGTCAGGAATCCGTCATTACCGGGTCATATAGTGATTTTGGGACACCCTGTATATCATTAAAATATGGATATATGGAAATTAGATATGTATTAACAGGTTACTTGACACTGTTATTCATTTTTTCAATGTTGCAAATACAGAGACATCAAAAAAATCCTTCATAAAGGGAGGCTATGATAATCGTTATGTCTCATCTGAAAACTACTAAAAGGATAGAGAGAGAGTGAGAGTGAGAGTGAGAGTCAAAGCCTCCCTTTATGAAGGATTTTTTTGATGTCTCCGTAGAACAACGTTTTTACTCACTAGTGACGAAAATGTGGAATTTTCAACGGCTACCAAGAATGTTAAAAAGCTTAATTACTTTGATAACAGTAACAATCTGTACAGTACCTAGTTAGTTGCAGCAGAATCGTAATAATCCTTGGAACTATTAAAGGTACAAGAATCGACAAATTTTTTTCTGAAAGCTGACATCATAGGCTCTCTTCTTCATTCGAAACTTTTCAACGATTTTGGTTGTCATGTATCTGGAAAACTTAGTGGGACTATTAAATGTGACACCCTGTATCTATTGGGCGTTTACGGGTCTATATTTACTAAGAAATTTTGTTGGCAATCATTCAAGGAGGACATCCTGAAAACCTGGACCTTTCTTCCTGAAACACCCTGTATTACCTGAAAGTCAGACAGAAGAAAGTCTCGATCCATAAAGAACTTTTCATTATCGCTTTGAATGAGGCTTAATTAATTGTATTGTGAGGTTCGGTCTGACGCGAAAGTGTGCATTTTCGTATTTCGGCTTTAATTAATAACTGTACAGAATTCATCGTTTCAGGTCTTCAAAGAAACGTTTAAGGGGTTACTTCCGATTCAGCAACAGGAAGTTGCGACAATCGTGCGAAACCGTCATCACGTCTGCCGGCACCCCGGCCTCGGTTCTCAGGGCGAAATGCAGCCACGCGGATCCGTCTCTCCATCAAGGGGAAGATGCCCATTCCGATAATAACAGTTCTCATCACCAGGACTTGGTCTCGTCTTGATGATGCAAAGGGCGACGCTTGTAAGTGCACGAATCGCGATATAATGATGAAGCTCGATCTCCCCCTCTCGACGAATTAAGGTTCAGGCTGCGAAAATCAAGGTTTTCACCCCGCTTTTCTGTCAAAAGAGAGGAATACAATTTGAGCGAACGTTCACGGTCGATTCGCCAAAAAAATTCCGACGATGAGAATACAAAACCAGTTATAACAATGCCTACCCCTACAAAGGGTGAATCCCTATCGGGTCATAATTAGTATTTGCACAGTTACTCTACGATTTCTTGCTTTTTGAGGGTTTTCACGAGAATTGGACCCCAAAATAGTCCCTATTATACCCTATCATAATAATTGGCCAATAATTACAATGCAAGAAGTCTTTTGCCTCAATAGAGTGGGTATAGGTTTAGTCGTTAGACTCGTTATAAATCCGCCGATGATTGGTCGATCAGCAGTAGGAAGTTGGGTCTCAATTCCGTAGGAAATTCAATCGAAATCCGTCAGGTTTAATTACCCGTGAATCTGTTAATCCTCGCGATTGATTGTACTTATTTGCACGAATCGGTCCCCATTTCAGTTGTCACCAAACTGTACTAAAATACATAATAAATGTATTTCACGTAAACTAGAGATTCACATGAGTATGTCAGAACTAAAATTTGCGTCTCTTCAAACATTTCAGTCTAGAGATATTCAAATGAGTTTAATCAGTTTATCACAGAATTAAAAAAAATATATTAGGTACTAGGAAATTGTTCCACCGGGGATGCCTTAATCACGTTTATGCGGAAATATGGGCGGCGTGTTAGCATTTTTCCGGCTCTAATGCATTTCGGCAATATTTCACACTCGTGCGTCTAGACGGTATACTTCCAGAGCATGAGACAGAAACGTTCAAAGTTGTCAACGACAACGCACGAAAATAAATTTTATGCATGGAAGGTAGCAATTTTTCATTCAAAGCGGAAGGCATTTACCTATCCTCGATCCACACCCCCGACACAATGAAGCGTGCTTTCCTTTTATTTCGTCACATCGTCGGAAATGTAGCAAATTTGGCGCAAATGCCAATAATCTATTCAATATAGAACCCGTCGGAGCTCAAACTCGAAAAATAAAATTAACCTCCGCCGCATCAACAATAATACTAATAATAGTCTGTCATTGTGGGGTGGATGCGTTTTCTCCTTCGAAATTAGTGGACGATTTTTAGCCTGTTTTTATTCGTCAAAAAGTGCCATGTGCCATGTGCGATAAACTCGAGCGATGACCTACTTCCCGTAATGAATTTGTTCTACTCGTTCGTGCTAAGCTAACTAAAAGTTCTATGCAATTCGTATTTGCAGATCTGCGACTTCGATTGAGGGTTCCCTTAATTACGTACAAATATAGGCATACTATAACACACAAGCCATATGTGGTGATAAGTCTAAAACTGTTTAGGTGTTAGAACTCATAGTCAATTTCGTTTCTAATGAAATAGTTAAGTATAGTTTCAAACTAATTGCGAACGGGTATTTGAGTTTCCAATTTAGCTCGATATTTTGTGTGGTCAAAGCCGAATTGCGATGTTTCCAATCTGCTAATACAAATACGCTCTCTGTTTCTTATTAGAAATCATTTGAATTATTGAATATGTTAGTTCTAATGGTGGTATTTTTCTATAGTTCGACGAGCGGTTCCAGTCTCTTCCGACTGGAGCAACTGATCTGAAACGTTATGGTGGATGTGGAAATAAAAACCCAGGAAGGAAAAAAAATGGAAAAAGCCGCGACGATTCATCTGTAAACTCCCCCCTCAGAGTCCAGTGTATGTACGAGAGGCTATGTAATCATCGGAAATTTCAATTATTAAAACCCGTCTATATCGAGAGAGGGGTTCAACATTATTGATTATTGACCGAACGATTGACCTCTCATAAAATAATATTGTCGTTAACTAGAAAACGAAGCCAAATAATGAATTGAAATAATGTACCTTAAAAATAGTAGATTATCCTATATTTGTTTGTTATCTAATTAAAGGAGAATAAAACCAATGAGAATAAACAAACACACTTTTCAACTGATGAAAGTGAAGTGCGTTTAAAAAAGGTAAATGAGCTTTAGGCAGTTTACAAAGGCGGTACATTATTCAGAGACTGGAAAATATATGTATAAAAGCAGAGAGAAGTATAAAATATGTACCGTATACATAATTTTGCATAATTTTTGTCAAAAAAAGATAGATATAATGAAAACAAAAATGCAAATGATGTTAAAACAGCGAAATGTTTTTTCCGTGTGTATGTGCAAATTTTGGCGGATCACCCACCATGTGAAATATGTGATACCTTATCGCGTAAACGGCGTTGGTTTGCTTTACTTTTACGCGCCATTTGTTCTGGGGGGCACGCCGCTATTTTGTAAATGTTGTGTTATAAATCTTGTAAAAGCTCATGATGCGAGTAGTTGTTTTACTCGTCTTTTAACAAGGATTTGTGAAGACCCTAAAGTTGAAGGCAAATTACGGCATAAAACCCTCTTTTAAAACCAACTTCTTATTATTACTTCCTTTCAGATAGAAACTAAGCAAAGTCGGAATAAAATATTTACAGGGCGTTCAACAATTAAGGAAAACGGTGTAGGTTGTGGATGCAAAATCTTATGTGAGAACGCTTGTTATAATTATCAAAATGGCCTTTCTTGATATAAAATTTAAAAAAAAAACGACTTCCACAGCCTACATTTTCAGTTGAACAACTTTGTATGCGTTGATTGGGTCAAGTTTTTGGGGTATAATGAAGTGTGAGATTACAATTAAATGTCCATCGATTTTAGTAATCACCCAAGCCAATTCTAAAAAGGTCACCCAATGAACGCACGGTATATAAAATTGATTTTTTATTAATTAAGATTTCTAATTTATGAATACGTAGTACAATCCATGTAAGAAGATCATTCTGTGTGTATGTGTATAATGTTATTGTTAATACAAGAATTGTAAATGATATTTTAAATGAATCGTATAGAACTGTTTATTGTATTTTATTGTACTGATATATGTATGATAAATTATTTAATCGGAAAGTTTGGAGCAAGTCTATTTTCATTGGATAAGATCGCAGTTTAGGTAAACTGTGATAGGATCTAGGAACTAAGTAGTTTCCTTTGGTTTTGTCTTGTGTTGCTTGTTTGAAAGTACCCTTCTATAGATATACTTATATTTGAAGTTGTATTCCATCATTTTGTATTGACGAAAATTGAATAACTACCTGTGTATAGTAACTGTAAATAAAAAATACAGAAAATAAATATTGACGTCGAAAATTATTCACTCAAGTAATTTATCGAATTTATCAAAAAAAAATGTCTCACAGAATTTTTTTAAAGAAAACACTGATTTTGAGACAAAGCAAACATTTTTTAAAACTATTCCTTCAGTTTCATTTTAGGGTAATAATTTTCAATGACCAAACCTTGGTTCTAAGACCCTGCTTATTTTTATTTGCAGTAGAGTTAGCAAGTGGCGTTTTCCATTGAAAACAGGAAGGCATTAATTTATCAGTATTAGAGAACGTAATTTTAGTCAAATGTTTTAATTGAAACATGAGTGTCAAAAGTACGAAAAAATTGAAAATTTATTCATTAAGTAACAACTGAAATAAAATTCAAAAACCCAAAATATAATATTAATACTAGTAGTAACGGAAATTAGAAATTAATCGCTTAGATAATCAAGAGGAACAGAATATAACTTTCTTTGGAAACTTAACAATTTCACACACACGTCAGGTAACTCCAAGTGTTTAATTATAGTGTAATACTGCCAACTCTTTTCGATTTTATAAAAATTAATTATATGTTGCCTACTGGCATTCCTCGCGAGTTCAACAAGCAAAGGCACCCTCGGCAAAAGTTTCTCGCGCTTGATCAAATAAGAGCAATCACTTTCTGCGGCCAATTTCCTGAGTTTAGGATGAGCGCAATGATCCAGCAGATCGTAAAGCCCGTCGTCGTACAAATCTATAACGTCCAAATTAACGTACTTGTCTATGCTCATCGTCATATCGCACAAGAGCGTCGTCAAGACACAAGAACCTTGCTCTTGGAGTGACAGATTACAGACGCTCAGATCCTGATCGAAATCCATGTGCAGCAGAAATTCGAACAACTCGCAGTAACCGAACATGTCGTACAAAGTGTAGACATCGACGACCGTGAACTGAAAGCCGTAGCTCACCAGGCACATTACGATTTCGGTAACAGAATTCAACGGCAAATCCTTCAGAAAACTGAGCACCGTCGAAGTCTGCTGGTAATTTTCGATCATTCTCGGAGCGAAACCTTTGTCAACGAGCAAGAACAAATGTGCGACCGCGACCGCGTTACCCTCACTATCGAGTCTTGGCCCGTTTTCCAAATCCTGCAGCAGAATCTGCAAGAGATCGTAACGCGATAGGAAGTCGTCGATGACGTACTCGAACTTCTCGATCATTAATTTCAGGCATTCCGTCGGCATGGCGAACAGGAATTGGCCGAATCGGATCAAGTCGATTTTCTCGTACACGATTTCGTTGGCTCTCTCGAGCAATTTCAGGATTTGATCGGGTTGTCTGTAGATGAGGCAATTGACTAAATCCAGATCAATGGTGGCGGTCTGTAAATCGTCGCAAATGTAATCGAGCACGCCATAATCGTCCTCCGCTTGCTCGCAATAAGACACGGCCTCCAAAAATAATTCGTTCCAGTATAAGTCCCAATTGACTAAGGCGTTATGGTAGATCAGCAGGTGCACGCATTCCGAACTCTGGATCTGGAACGCCTCGAACAGGGTGCAGGTCCTCCCATTGTCGCAGATATTCACATCGGCCCCGTACCTGATGAGCATTTCGCACAAATTCACTTTCGCACATCTAACGGCCTTATGCAACGCTGTCTGGCCTTGGAAATTCCTAACGTTCACGTTGGCGCCTTTTTCGAGAAGTTTCTCGACAAAGTGATCACTGTTAACTGTGGTAATTGATATCATTAAAGGTGTCAATCCATCGTCATCCTGGGCATCTAATTTGATATTATCCAACGATAAGATATAATCGAATATTTCAGTCCTGAAAACCAAGTTGTCTCAATTATACTATGATAGCACTGATACAGATCGCTATTACAAATCGTTTTTTATGGCGAGATGAAGGGGCGTACAGCCATTATGGTCTACGGTATTGGGGTCTTCCCCATTATCTAAGAGCTCTTTTACCCCATTCAAATCATTCTTGAATATTGCTGTAGCTATAGGAGAATCGCTTATGACATCAAAGTCATCCTAAAAAGCATTCATTAATTGCCACATTTAACATGATTTGGATCAGCGTTGATTACTATATGGGCACCTAGAGGGTCATCGAGATCGTCATCATCGAAATAGACGTCCAGATGATCCTGATCATCCTCAAAATCCTCCCCTAGATCATCATACATCTTCTTATGTAATTAATCTTAATTCTTTGACGGGAATTGCTGAAATTACTAAATCGTCACACTAATATTTTCTCGAAACAGTTTACGAAATTATACCTGAGTGTTTTAAAAATAATCCGCACTTAAAAACGTGGAACGTGCACGCTAAAAAGAAAATGATCCAGTCACTACGTTCGGCGGAATAACCATATGGCAGTTTCCCCCCCGTTTGACGGAATTTCTAGTGGTCCTCAATAGTTGGGCCTGGTTGGGCCATAGTTGAAGAGTTGAAGGAGAGTTCTACTACTTGGAACTATGGTTGGGCTCGTTGGGCTTATAGGTTGGGCCAATAGTACAGAGCGATCGAGAAAATTTCACACAAGGGGAGGCTGTGACCGAGGGGCAAGTCCGAGCCTGTGACTATCATTCTCTCTCTACCTGTTTAGTCTCACTTTTAGTAGCTTTCAGATAGACAGAATCATAATCATATGTGAAATTTTCTCGATCGCACCCTAGTATGAATTTGTATTCTGAGCCGTCTGAGCGGAAAGCATGCAGAAAGTATAATCGAATCTGGGGAAAAAACCGAGGAAAAAGAGGGATGAGAAAAATCCAAACTCAAACTAATTTTTATTCCTAGTTGGCCATGGAAAGTCCAGGATGGGAATGGCCATTGTTTTGTCTCTCTTCAATACACGCTGTAAGTACTATAAAATGAAATAAAATTACAATAGTAATTAATTTACTGTCCATGAGATTCCCATTTATCCGTATGGTAGCGTGTCTGAAGAACCCTCTGAGTGAGAATAAGGTCTAAAAATTACAGATTGTCCTAAATTGAATAAGACATAGATAATCTGCATGGGCAACTACGGAGAAACTCCGGGGAAATTCTGGGAGTGCCCGAGCGGTCCGAGCTAACTTCGGGCAACTCCGCGGAAATTTTGGGTGACTCTGGGAAAACTTCGGGAAACTCCGGGTGACTCCGGTGAAACTCCGGGGGACTCTACGAAAACTCAAAACGACTCTGGGGAAACTCTGGGAGTCTGCGAGCAAACTTTGGACAACAACAACAACAACTCCGTGTAAACTACGAGCGACTCCGGAAAACTTCGAAAAAGTCCGGGTGACTCCGGGGAAACTTTGCGAGTCTTCGGGAAATCTCTGGTTCTGGAGCTTATGAAAACCATCGAAATATTTACCAAAATAAGTCGGAAATGCTAACAATCACCCAACTCACAATACAAAATGGCTAATTTTATTAAATTACCGTGAAAACATCGTTCACCGACTTTTGCATGTGACAATAAGGAATTTTTCTCATTCCGTTTTTTTCCAAGATTCGAGAGTTAAACGATAGGTTAGAGCTGCCCCAAATTCTCTGTGCCTCGGCTCGCGCAGGTTCCGAACGAAATTTCGGGCAAGTTCGGAAATGGGAGATAGAAACTACGTTGACAGTGGCGTAACCAAGTTGGGGTTGGGGCCGAAATCAAGATATTATTTATTAATTCACAAATAATGATGATATTAGATGGGTAAATAATCAATAATTGACAGATAATATTCAATTATCCATTATCCATCGAAATAATCGAATTATTATTTTCTCTATGTAATTTCAACGCAAATGGGAAGTTTACTATCGGCGCTACTGACATTCTCCATATTGAGCCCAAGATTTGGTTTCATTTATTAGCGTTTTGTACGAATGCGCATCTGACCTTGGGGCACAGATAATTTGGGACAGCTCTTCTAGGCCTTGCTTTTGCTACTTGGAATTGGTTGAACGATTCATACTACCGTTTGAGGATCACTAGTTATTCCCTCGAACGGGTATTTGGCCGAACAGGGGTGACCCGGCTGACTACCCTACATCCCTACCACAGTCCCTACTCAGGGTCCCTACTCCTACTCCCCCTGCCTACTCTTTCCACCCTTCATGACATAAACAAAAACCACAAAAATCAAAAATTTAATTTGTCAATAGGATTAATTTTCTTTGAAGTTTGAAATTTCGAATTCCAATTTTACACGCGTTATGGCAGCGATTTGTAAAATGTCGCAAGTTTTTTGTAAATGTGGAAACGAGAATGCATCTTCGTCGGTACCCGAAGATTTATCGCCAACCTGCAACGGTAATAGTGTCTTACTATTTTTAGAATCGACTTTTATCTTATCTAATACGCAGGAAAGCAATTTGATATCAGTAATTTCTAAGGTCAAGTATTTTTACCAATAATTTCAATCTCGCTCAAGTAAACATTGTACCAAGGACCAAGGTCATGATTTATTAACCCAATAACACAATAACTCATTCTTATACGCAACTACCATACCAAGAGCATGTAAATGTCGCTAACAATTTACTTTCGTTTGTAATTTTTGAAATCGCGGTTAAAATTCGCCGAGGTTTCGCCGGCCGGCCCACAGATGGTGTAGAATGTTGCCACACGTGTTGTTGAGGGGACTGCTCAAAAAATTTTCAGCACCGCAGTCGTCCAGACGACTGTGCATCTGCGTCCGCAAGAACTGTTCCCCTTTCGTACTCCCAACCATGTCTTACACGACCACCGAGAGAGGCTCCCTTTACTCGTCGGACTACAGGCTCTACATAGGTAAGTCCACAATTTCATTTAACCTCCAACATTTCAAAGGAGACGACCTTTGACCCTGTCTTTGAATTGCCATCCGCAGAGGACCAGAATGGGCCGATTTCACCCCTGCACGACATCCCCTTACTCGCCGACCCCGCCAAGAAAATCTACAATATGGTCGTGGAAGTGCCCAGGTGGTCCAACGCGAAAATGGAGGTACCCCAATCTCAAAACATGTAATTTCTTCTTTTTTTATTCATTGATAAATTTAGATCACCATGAAAGAAATCCTCAATCCTATCAAGCAAGATGTGAAGAAGGGCAAGCCCCGTTTCGTCGCGAATTGTTTCCCTCACCACGGCTACATCTGGAATTACGGGGCTCTGCCTCAGACCTGGGAGAATCCGGAACATTTGGATGATGGCACTGGTTGCAAGGGCGACAACGATCCTATAGACGTGATCGAGATTGGCTACAGGGTGGCGAAAAGGGGCGAAATCATCCAGGTCAAGATCTTGGGAACTATAGCTCTGATCGATGAAGGTGAGAACGCGCCCGAAAGAAACGTATGAGGAAGACTTTTTGTATTGTCGTGGCCTTTATTTTACAACCATACTCGTTCTTGCGTAAAATATCGGTTTTTACCTTTCCTGTATCTGGCTATATTAATTCTAAAGTACACCATGTACTTAAGTGGATAAACTTGTTGAAAAAAATATATTCAGCTAAAAACTTACAATGATATGCTGATTATCATAAGAGAAAAATCTAAGGTCGTATTAAAAATTACTTTCAAAACCAGTAGGAAATGATATAATTGATAATAAGTATTTCTACAGCATGTCCTAAAAATGGTGGCCCCGAGGTACAAGGGCCGATTCTTCTCGTCAAAATAAAAGAAAAAGTTCCTGTAAACTATGGTCCGCAAACGCTTACTTGATACAGGGTGCCACATTTAACATTTCCAGTACATTTTACATCGGTAGGATAACCGCATGCGAAAAAATGTTTGCGATGAAAAAGATAGCCTAATCTATAGACTTTGAGAAAAGGCTTTGTCGATTTATGTATCTACATTAGTTCCAGAGATATTACGATTTTGGTGCCGCTGATCGAAGGACGAAATATTAAAAATTGAAAGCTAGACCAAAATAAAAATGATAAAGCATGTTGGAAGCTTACAGATGTTTCAATCGGTTTTCAGTCTAACTTCTACTGTTTCAGAGATATCGCGTCTTGAAATTGTATAGTTTTCCAAACGAAAGTAGAGTAGAACGAGTAAAAACGTATTGAAACAATAAACTTCTCTCGCTCTATCCCATCTTTTTTGTCTATGAAATTTTGCTGTAATTTTCAAATTTTAGTTTTTTGTTTTCGAATCAGCTGCACTAAAATCTCAATATCTCTGGAATTAATGAAGATACAGGAATCAGCAAAAGTTTTTCTGAAAGCTTGTAAGATAGGTTTCCTTTCTCAAATGAATCTTTTTCCGGAACTTCGTTGTCATGCGTCCCAAAAATGTACTGGAAATTTTAAATTGGACACCCTGTATCTATTAAGCGTTTGGGGATCATAGTTTATAGGAACTTTTCTACTTTTCCTTTTATTTTGACGAGAAGACTTGGCCCTTATACCTCGGAGCCTCCATTTTCAGGACACCCTGTACAGAGTGATCCATATCACTTATGGCATAATTTTTCCTGCCTAAACGGTAAGAGTTATGGTTTTTGAAAATGGGGAATCTGTCTGGTATAACAAGAGCTAAATTTATGTCATAAAAAGTGATTGATCTTCTGTAGGGTTGTGCTTTTGACCGGTCAAAATCTTTTTTGGTAAATTGACAGGTATTTAACCGGTCAATTGACAGCAATTGACCAGTTGTTCGGTCAAATTTTATCCTCATTTTGTTTAAAATTGGGATATTCAAAACAGCTAAAGAAATATGTCTTACATACTCATTTGTTCAACAAAAACGAACAAAACGTAAAAAAAATGAAATGTGTAACATTATTGATGATAATAATAAGCTGATAACTAATAAACATAAACTCTTTTAAAACTAATGAATAATTCTTGAAATTAACGAAACAAAAAGGAAAATTGTAAATAAAATATTTAAATCAGTGATTGGCTAGAAAGCCCGCGCGCTCTCGGTATTGGCCGTCGATCAGCGCGAATTTCAAAGATTTTGACCGAAAATAAATGGTCAAAATCTTTTCGGTCAATTGATGTCAATTGACCCGGTCAAATGTCCCGGTCAATTGACCAGGCACAACCCTAATCTTCTGTATATCCGGAAAATAAACTGAAAAGATTTTGATTGGTTTTGTCATTTCAGGTGAGACCGATTGGAAGTTGCTGGCGATCGACGTCCTAGATCCTCTAGCCGAGACCGTCAACGACGTGGCCGATGTCGAAAAATATTTCCCCGGCCTCCTGAAGGCTTCAGTGGAATGGTTCAAAATCTACAAAATTCCCGACGCCAAGCCCGAGAACCAGTTCGCGTTCAACGGGGAAGCCAAGCCGGCCAGTTTCGCTCAGAAAATCGTCGAAGAGGTACGTTTCGTAATTGCGGTCGCGTGTCTCGGGGATGACATGAAAATACGCTGTTTGATGTCATTTCTATTATAGGTGCATTCCTTCTGGAAACAACTTGTCGGGAAAGAAGTCGACGCCAAGGGCATTTCTTGGTCGGTTTCGGAGACGTAAAAGCTGTACGCAGACACGCTATAATAATCGATTTATTGATTTTTCAGCGTGAATACGACGATTGAGGGAAACTCGTTCAAAATAAGCAGGGATGAGGCTAAAGAAGTTATAAGTAAAACTCCTCCGCCAGCGGAAGCTCAACCGGTGGAACCGATTGGTGAGTTTTTGTAGTTGATATGATTATTTTGGCCTTAATTGTAGATTTAATTTCAGTTGATAAAATTCATTTTGTTGCAAAAGTACAATGTAGACTTTGACACAATGCCTTGCGAATGGATTTTTTTATATTTAGACTTGTATGATATTGTAGATAGAAGTTTTAATGATGGTTGTTCTTGTTGTTTCAGTCGATAAATGGCATTACGTCCATTTGAAATAGATTATCGTCTGTGAAAAAGAAAAGCGATTCTGCATAATAAACCCAGTGATTCTGCATTTATTTGTACCTATATTAAGGGTGAATTAATTATCATTACGCACTATTAGGTGGTGAATAAAATCTAAATTATTAATGTTGATTGAATAATAAATCGCGAACTTGACGTGCAAAGTCCAGTCAGATAACAATAACAAAGCCGAATATTTCTCTATTCTAATTCCCATAAGTACTTGAATCCGTTGATGGTGGATTTATTTCGGCTAAATTTTCTATGGGTTTTATTTATTTATAGCTGAAAATGATCTAATCACAGTAAATTGGAATGTTTTTCAGGATTTCGTGGTGAAATGCCTAATAAAAAAAAAAACTCTTAAAATCTTTAATTGGACGCCTTTTATGAGGTATAAAGTTGCTACCACCGGATTATTTTATTTACGACTGCGAATACGTCAACTTATAAATAATTATGCTTTTTCGGATTCAGAATTTTATGAGCATACATCAATCGATGACATTATTTGCAGCGAAAGTGCGCAAGCATTTGAAGTACTGTCTGCGATCAATTTAATGTTTCGTTAGGCACGGTGTTTTCCATTGGTAAATTGCATGCGCACTCAAGTAAGCCGAGGACAAGACTTTGAAAATTAGTGTTATACGCCGGAAAATATCTGAAAATATGAAAATAATTAAAATTTGTACATGATTGAAATTTCAAGATAACACAGAAGAAATGAGGAACTATACAGGGTGTCCCAAAATCACCGCATGACCCGGTAATGGCGGTAAATGCTAACAAAATTTTGCCTCGACAAAATTTTACTAACGTTTTTGTCTTAGAATGTCGCCAGGAATTCGCCATACCGAGTGATGCGGTGATTTTGGGACACCCTGTATGCAAGTCATTAGGTCTAGTCAGGTCTAATCCGAAGTCTTTTGAGCAAGAAAATACACCACTACTTTTCACCTTTTCTGAGTGATATGTGGATCAGGGATTTATTAGGTGGACCGGGTGGACCTGATTTAGATTGTGTCTGCTTATGGACGAAAACATAACATTCT
This sequence comes from Salpingus planirostris, assembly GCA_949788335.1. Lineage (NCBI taxonomy): Eukaryota > Metazoa > Arthropoda > Insecta > Coleoptera > Salpingidae > Salpingus > Salpingus planirostris. The sequence continues at coordinate 4,119,958 of OX460920.1, read as the reverse complement.
GAGTCTAATCCTTTTTCAACAAATCTAAGCCTGCCCTGTACTGTACTTTTCGACCTTGCTTTAAAAAATTTGAACGCTGACCTGAAAACTGATGAACGCGTGCCTACTAATTATAACCCACCTCATTACGCTTTCCAATGTGCACTCGGTGCAGTTCAACACACAACGCTATTATCAGTGCCAAAAGTGACAGTTTATTAGTCAAGTTCTGACACTTCCGACATAGCTCATTTGCTTTATTATTACCTTATGTATTATAGGTACTTATTTATTATACATATTATCAGATATTATCATGGCGAATTTAAACAAAGAAGATTATATTTATCATTCATATACAATCTATTCTGTAATAAAAAAATGAGACATTGCGGATTTTATTACTTCAGCGTCGTCCATCTTCACTTTAGTGGAAATTTTAGAAGAACAAGTGAAAAGCCCATCAGTATTTTAGTCGCGGTTCAATCGTCAGTTTAAATTTTGTTGATTTTCATTGTTACAACAATGTTTCCACAATAGTGTGGAAATTAAACTTCTGTTACCTTAATCTTGATTTAAACCAAAAGGATAAAAATTTAAACAATGCCACGACGAGACTGAAATATTGTTCCAAACGTGTTCCTTTTGATACTTTTACCTGTATAAAGGGTTAATTCTCCGCAAGGCATGGGCATGGGGTGCCATTCAAACTGCCTCTTCTTTTGGTTTCGAGAAAACCCACCTATTAGATGTCATTCTTATATTTGACTCTGCGTCAGTGGCGTAGCAAGGGGGGCGGGGGCGGCATTTCTGTGGCAAAAGCGAATAAGTAAAAGTAAAAAATTAGATTCAGTAAAAATTTCTGGGGGGGGGCTAGAGGGCGGCAAATTTTTTAGGGCCACAAAAGCCCTAGCTACGCCACTGCTCTGCGTAGATATAGTTGTTACCAAAAGATACGCGTTCAATATTGACAAACATTTGAACCGTGTGTAATTTACAATTTAATAGGGCTCTGATTATGGATTTTCAATAAAACCTAGCATCTTTAGTGGTGATAAATGCGGGTAATTCCGCGACTTTCTAATAGAGGCCGCCAGTAGTCGCCAAGCAAAGATTCCTATGATACCACAGAGAAAAGTAAAGTTAACTAGATCAAAGTCAAACAACGATATTATTTGAACTCGACCATAAAAGCTCGAATAAAAAGAAATCCTCATATTAAAAGTATCGATTCTGCGTTAGTCGAGTTTGACCTTTTAAAAATCGCTCGATACTCGATGCTGCGAGCTTTTTCGGCCCATAAAACTGGGAGAACCTCGGAAAAGCTACCGTGCCCCAACAAAGGGAGGCAATTCTCAATCGATGACCGGGCCCGAAAAACGCAAATCGGGGGTCCCGGCGGCGGAGCGCCCAGGGCCGGGCGCGAAAGCCGAAAGCGCCCGTTCCGCGTCCACGTCCTCCGCATCGGGCATTGATTTGGCGCGTTCGGCGGCCCCCACCGCCGCGCGCCATCCCGCCTGCACAAGAAAGCTTTTCTTGTGTGGCGCCGCGCAATCTCCGACGGCAAAGAGAGACGGCCGCTCCGCGCTCCCGAATCGAATAATCAAAAAGTGGTCGCGTTCTGCAGCGTACGGACGTAGTCGGTGCGCGCACTCCTCTCCAATCACCGGATTTCGGACATACACACGAAACCGCGACCCCTTCAATCTGCACCGAACGCCCTTTCGGCCGATCGACGGTACGACAGTGCGAGGGCAGAGTGGCCGACAGAATGCGGCTCGTCCTGGTGCTGGTGGTGGCGGCGGCCTGCCTCTTCTGCACCGCCGACGCCAAGAGGAAGCGAAAGTTCGACGGGGACTTCGAGTTCGCCGAAGAGGTGAGTCTTTAAGGGCTTTTTCGGGGGGGGCTGGCGGAGGGCGAGAAGGGCGATAAAGGGGGCTTTGTGTGCGCGCGGTGTGCGCCGCACACAATGGGCCGAACAGGTGCCCCGGCCTCCTCGGCTCTTATTCCACCGGTCGAGCAGGTTCTTGGGACTGCCCGGGCCCATTATTGCCCAAACGACCGCGATTGTGTTCCCGTTGCACTTTCGGTCTCGACTTGTCATTGTGCGCTCCAGGGGCGTACCGGCCGATTCCGGACCGAACGGTGATTTATGGGCCTCTTGCCGCTACAATGCCCTCTTCAAAACGATCCCCATTTAGGGCGCGACCATCGGGATTACTCAATTATCGGTGCCAGAGTAAAGAAAAAAACGATTCTTCACTCTGTCTGTGGTACCACGATCATTTGGGTACTTGTCGTTATTTTGATGTTTTTGGAGATGAAAATTTAAGAGTTTCCGGTCAACTTCATCATTCAAAAATCATTCATGAGGTTTATGCGAGGATGTTGGGTGGTTGTGGACCATTTTACAGGCCTATTCTGTAACTTTCAACGATTTAGTTTACAGAATTAACAGTCGACATTGCTATCGCAGTAGGCAATCAATAAGAAGACTCCTAAGTCCTACCCTAGTGATGACGATTTGTTGATTTTTGAACGATACAGTTATGTTGTGAATTATCGAATAGGCTTATTTTAGAGGGGCCAACGGAAGAAATCGAGAGGTTGACCACTTAGTAATTTTAGTGTATAACCTATGTACATCTTAGTAATTTATTATTAATTTTAGTAATTTTCTGGTAATTTTTGTGTTTTTTTGTAATCTTAGTAATTTTTTCAGCAACTTTAGTATTTTTTTAGTAATTTCACTAGTTTTTTAGTGATTGATGATTTTTGTAATTTTTCGTTATTTTTGTAAAAAATTCTTCATAAAGGGAAGCTGTGATAATCGTTCTGTCTCTATCCTTCTAGTAGTTTTCAGATGAGACAGAATGTTCATCGCCTCCCCTTATGAAGAATTTGAATGATGTCTCTGTACAATATTTTTGGGGGTGGTCAACCTCTCGGCAAAAATAGTCAAATTGAGAGAATGGCTGTTGGCTCATATACTTAGTACCTAACAATTTTAAATTGTTCTAATTTCATTCGGGGTGAAAAACTTATATTTCGATCTCCTATCACCCTAAACCTCTAATTCAGTCGCAAACTGCCCACATTTCACCCCTTTTTCTACAATTTTCAGGAGGTTTCACCCGATATTTCTGTAGTTTTCCCCGGTTTCCCACATGTGTACACATTTTGAGGTCATGAAGAATGTTTTCCAATTTATTCCGGCCAGTTTGAAGCCAATTGTGGCCTGAACAACAACATGAATCGATAGATTGCTTATGGATTGATGATTTTAATACATTTACATCATGTAATCCAACCACTGACTGCACTGACTGTCCAAATTTTCGAATGAAACTCCGCCGCCACTGGGCCTTTTGACAGTTGACCGGAAACTCTTGGGCCATGGCCGACTAAAGTAGACCCTGCTTGGGCTCTATAAACGTCAAAAACTTCGAACTTCAAGTACCTACCCACTCAATTAGATTGAACGTGGATTGAACTGATCGAAACACTTAATTTTTTGAACGTAAAGGGAGTAAAGTTTCCTAACGCACGAGGAGAATGCGTCCGCCACGCACTATATGAATAATTTAAGACCGGCCTAATTTAGGTCACAGAGGGTCAATCAAAGGGGTCAACAGTCTTTTGGCTCCTTGAAAATTTATAAGATAGACGAAGGTTCGTTCCGTCTGGAATTTATGAATATTACCTTAAACTTGCTCGGCTATTTATATTTATTCATTTGCGACTTTTTATTAGTTCAACCGTTCAACGTGTAACGAATTTCAGGAGGCGAGATGCATAATTCAAATAGAGATTATGCTCCGTTCTTTTTTTTGCAATTATCGCCTGCACATTTACGTAAATCTTAGTCATTTTGCAAATATTTATGCTTTACCCAGACTCATTTGTGCACGATTTTGAACTAACAACCTCGACACCTATAAATAGAGGGCTAGAGGTGTACCCCCTATTATTATTGAATGCAAATTCGCTGTTTATTATTGTTTCTATTGCTTAGTAGGTACTCCACTATATTATAAGATTCGAGACTGGTAACTTGTCGTGCACTATTTAGTTGGAGCAAAGTTCTATTCATAATTAATTACAGTCATGGGCCTTTATGAATAATTATGCATACGCTAGGTGTAAGACCTTTCCCGTATTTGAAACAGCTTAAAATTTAAATGTTGTGATTATCGAGTTGAATTATGTCCGATGACTTCTGTTTTATCTATTTGAGGTCATTCATCTATTGAAACCGAAAAAAATTCGCGAGATAAACAATTTATTATTATTGATCGAGAATCGAGGACGTTTTCTGTCATGTTATAATAGATTTCACCAACGGTTAAAAACCTATCCAGTTGTGAATGCTGTTGTCGATGAAGAGATTATGATGATTGTGTCGAACACAGAAAGTAAACCTATACAAGTCTTGTACGAGCAGTTTCTAGTATTATTACCAGCGAGTTCGAGAGAATCTCATTTTGCGACGACAATTCAATAAGTAGTAACATACCTAAAGTACGACACACGAACGATTCGTTTTATTACACGCGTGTAATTATCGTCGCCGATGTATTGTCGAACACGAGTGTCGGCATAATACCAAGGCCCGTTTTGATTAGCGAGGCGTAAAGTGTAAAGCTCGACTTTATTAATGTATTATTTTGCGCTTTAGTAGGCCAGGGATACGCCGAAGATAGTACGTAATCGCGGTATTGTTGTTCGTAATTTCACTGATTGTCGGACGTAAAAAGCGAAATGCTTTATCCGCGACGACGAAATAAAACGAGACGTTTTCTCGCACTTTTATGGTCGCTTTCGTCCGTGATTATTCGGTCGAATGTGCGCATCTACGCCACTGACTTTCTCACCTGTCTGCTGGGTTCACTGATGCGGTTGACTAGTTGTCCTAAATTTCGATGTGGGAGCGGCAAGGTCGAGTTTTGTTGTGCATTTCGAATAAATCGTACCAAATTAGTGTGGATAGGTCTTTAGGGAAGCGCTGAAAACAAAAATTCCTGAAACTACGGATAAATCACGCAGTGCAGTGGGTATAAATTAAAGCGATCTGTATTCGACCCCAGGGGCGCTATACTCTGGTTTTCTATTCCAACGCGGCTACCATCATGACCACAATCTGCTGTTTACTGTTCACGGAGTAAATAAGAACGTTTGCATATACAGCCTGTCCTAAAAATGGCGGCCCCGAGGAACAAGGGCCGATTCTTCTCGTCAAAATAAAAGAAAATCTTTCTATAAACTATGGTCCGCAAACGCCTACTTGATACAGGGTGTCACATTTGGCATTTCCAGTACATTTTTCATCCGCATGATAACCGCATGCGAAAAAATGTTTGCAATGAAAAAGAAAGTCTACCCTATAGATTTTCAGAAAAGGTTTTGTTGATTCCTGTATCTTCATTAGTTCCAGAGATATTGCGATTTTGGTGCCGCTGATCGAAGGACGAAATATTGAAATTTGAAAGCTAGAGCAAAATACCCCGAATAAAATTGATAAGGCATGTTGAAAGCTTTCAGATGTTTCAATCGGTGTTCACTCTAACTTCTACTGTTCCAGAGATATCACGACTTGAAATTGTATAGTTTTCCAAACGAAAGAGTCAATACTTCCGAAAGTACAGTAGAACGAGTAAAAATGTATTAAAGCAATAAACTTCTCTCGCTCTATGCCATCTTTTTTGTCTATGAAATTTTGCTGCAATTTTCAAATTTTAGTTTTTTGTTTCCGAATCAGCTGCACAAAAATCTCAATATCTCTGGAATTAATGGAGATACAGGAATCAGCGAAAGTTTTTCTATAAGCTTGTAAGATAGGCTTCCTTTCTTAAATGAATCTTTTTCCCGAATTTCGTTGTCATGCCTCCCAAAAATGTACTGGAAATTTTGAATGGGACACCCTGTATCTATTGAGTGTTTGGGGATCATAGTTTAAAGGAACTTTTTCTTTTATTTTGACGAAAAGAATCGACCCATATACCTCGAAGCCTCCATTTTTAGGAATCGGAATCGAGACCCGCTGGAAAAACCGTATCAACTCCAGATTTTCACCATCAGAAATGTCTCGATTTGAATTTAGTATCTTCGCGACTCCTGGCACACAAATTGCCTTCCCGTCACCCGGCCTGGTGTAGGTAATGCGTTAAATAAACATCTCGCGAGTTGTAATAATCATAACAGTTTTGCGGTGCATTTTACGGCTTTCCATCCATCCACTTTACTTCCTGCTACTCGCCGGGCAAATATTTGCATTCACGGACTGTACAATTTACAAAACTGGGGTTCGTCGCGAAAAAACGACTCATACCGTGAGCGAGTACGTATTTCCTGGTTCATATTCTGAAATCGGTCGGGCGTGAAGCGATGCAGGGTGCACGGGAATTATTTTACATAAATTATCAGTAAAGATGAAAGCGCATTTGTAAAAGCTCACCGACTCCGGATTAAAACCGATCCCTCGAGACCCGAAGGGGCGAAGAGAAGAGGAGAGCCCCCATTCTTTATTGTAAATGGGAGTCTGCCACAATTCCTCAAATCGCACAAAAGTCGCTCCTATTAATACGTGTCGTATGTTATCGGATCGTCTAGAGGGTGTGACAATAGCAGAAGACAAATAGATATCCGGCTTAACTGGTTATTCACTCCGAGGAAGCCTTGATGAAGTTGGGAGTTTGCCCGAATCTTAAGACAGTGAATAAAACGAGACCCTCGAGGATAATCTATAACCGCCGAAATGGCAGCCTATTACTGGTACCGGCCACCGTTTTATCCTTCGGTTTAATTACTGACGGGCGGGGGTGGGAAAATCTAAGCCGCATTTTTAACCCCGAGCTCCGTTTTCCTCTGAGATTCTCCTCTGTATAATAGACGAAATCCGCGGTATAAATTCGAGATGTTTCGAACGGGTAATTGCATTATTGGGCGTTCTCTTTATAGGTAGATCTCAAGTTTATAAAGGCTAAGGTCGGTTCTAATTAGCGTTGGACTTTTGAGAATGCGGTTAGTCCGATCCGTCGGAATTTCAGCGTAGGTAAACCAGTCGGACCATTTTTTGGGCGTAGAATGCACCGGCAACGTGGAAAACTCTGCCGCGGGCTCCCCTTTTTAATTTTCCGACGAAAAGGAAGCGTTCAAAACAGTTCTCGGCTGCATAATACCTATATAAATGTATAGCAGGTAGTGGAAACGGGCAGAATGGAAATGTTTTTAATGTAAATTTAATAACCAACACATTTCCAGAGAGCAAATTTAGTTTCGCGTTCGGGGGCAATGCAAACACTAATTGCATTTGGAGACATTTTAGGTCAACTGCTGTAAAACATTCAGGGAAATGCGGGTGTAATTACCGATTTTTTACAGCGTTGGTCCGCTTAATCGGTTTATGGGGTGGGCCGACGCAAAACTACGAAATAACTACCCGATTGATTATTATTTGAATCATAAATCGTGAAATTTAATCAGAAATTCGGGTGGACCGATTAAAAATCAACCAACTCTGCTTTTTATAGGTCTGGACGAATTTTTGTACCCTGGAAAAAAGTGCCCACTCAGCCCTCCCCCTGAGATCTCTCTTGACTGATGCGTAACGTTTTACCTTGAAAAATTACGCAAATTATGCAAATTCTACTCTGTCTGGAACAAATTTCTGTTAACCCATCAGGAATTCCTGCGGCCGTGATTTAAAACGCTTTTTCAAATCGATCCCCTTCTAAATACGAAAGCTCAGAGAATCGAGGGCTATTTTTAATCTCCACCTATACCTGTTTATTCAATGCAGGAGCTCAATGAGACATTTATAAATAATACAACCCCGATAATCAATTCTAGAAGAAAAGCTTTCGACACGTGATTCTATTTTAATGACATATCACCTTCCAATGTCAATGTGAAAATAATTCTCCTTTATACGTAAATAACACGAAATCATAATACTTACAACCGAGCTCACAACACGACTAGGCATCCGCTATACTTCATTAGAAATTTGATTTATGTCCCAAGTTAGGTTTCAGTAAAACGAGCATACCGAGCCGAATCATTATATCATTATATCAGCAGGAACATCTCAAATCTTTAATTTGAACGGAACCTTTTCTAAATAAAAAAGAGCAAGTTTGCTCAAAGTTTTAATATTTGTTTCACAAGGTGTACTTGCCTAAGTGGTCCATTTGACAGAAAATTGGAATAGAACTAACTGTAGTTGAACCTATATCTCACTCAAATTCTTCAAAAGTTGGTTGAAAATGTCTTCAGTGTCTGAAATGGGTCTTGGCGTCATAATCCGGACACAGAAACACAATCTGGCAACAGGGGCATTGTTATATGACCAGTGGATTGTCAAATCGAATCAGCTAACCAATCAGTAAAGAGTTAATAATAGCGTTGTTGCCAAAACTGTGCCGCGAACTTTAAATATAATATCATTAGTAACTTTAATAACATGACCCATTTCACGTATACGGTAAGGGGTACTTTGAGTATAGCACAGTTTCCCATCTTTCCACTGCCTAATCCGTGTATTAGGTATAATAAGGCCCCTTATGGCCATAGATTCTTAGCGGTAATGGCCAATAAGGAACAAGACGCCGGTAACGTGGTTCACCATTACGGATTCACGGGCAGCAACCCTAAGTTCGTATCGGACCTTGGAAAATTTAATTATAGTGCAGATCGCAACATGTCCCCGTTTACTATTCATTGGAAGCGTCGCTCATGAATGTGGGCCGCACCTTATCACCCGGACCGGGTAAAGTCCAGAAATTCGGGTCCACGCACCGCATCGTGCGGCAGAGGACCGTCTAATTGTGAAAACACGCAGCTTTCCTCTTCTCGGCGTCATCGGGTTTAAGTTTTAAAGCTGAACAAACAGCGGCTCAGGTCGAAAAACCTGTCCTGATGCGTGCGGCGGCTCACGGCCCCCAAATATTTACACGGCGAGAAGAAGGCGATAGTGTGTGTGGTCCTCCGAATTATTTTTTACCTGGCTTATTCACACCTAACGCCGAGATACGTGTACCTCGACCCGCTATAAACAAACGGAAAGAGATCGTCATTTTACTACCCGGCAGGGCATACATAAAATCCACCCCTAGCACGGAAACTGCGGTGCATTTCGTGCATTGGAGCAATAGTTTTCTAGCGTGAAACAACACCGCCCTCGTGCTTTGTCTCGAGTTGAAACTTTGATGATTTTAAGGATCGATCGCAGCCAGTGAGCACTTCTTGCGGTTTGCGGAGTTTGTTTTATTACGGAAATATCGCAGAGTACACAGTTTACTGCCCGCCTTTATTTAAAACCAGCAAAAGTCACAGTTTTTAGTTGTCCTCGGATGGTGCATCGCGAATTAATTAATATGATCCGAGACGTGGCCTCAATCTAATAAGACGTAATGTTTCTGAAGCGGACAGTCTGTCAACAATCTCATTGCAAAACAAACAGGAACAATAAACAGACGGACGGTTTATTTCCTTATTACTCCTTTTATGTGGGATGGTTCCAAGATATTATACCATTGCGGTTTTTATTTTTCTTGACAGAAACGCAATCCAACAATCAAAATCCCATAACTTTGTCCCATTATCGAAATTATAATACTTTCGATTCGATACAGATGAGGGAAATAGATAGAGGAAAAGTTAAATTGCGTAGGTCATATCGATTTTAGCTGGCTCGACTTGGTTATTATTTCGTGTTTGTAGTATTTTGTAGCAGACGGGGATGTATGCGCTACAGAAATAGAATGTTTTGTTAAAATTAATGAGGGGCTGAAAATGGGCGAGCACGGCCCCCGGGAGGATATTAGTGCCACTAGAGCAGTTTCGGTAGGTGCGGGAATAAAGATTGGAAGTTATTACAAGAGGAAGCGATCCCCCCGTTTGACGCCGGTCCGCCGAGAGGGTTCAAAGGCCCATTTGTACTCGTTACATTGTTTTTTTGCGGAATTAAGCTCAAAACAGCCCCCATACAACGTAAAAAGTTACAGTCCGGGCGGCCGGAGGCGCGATGGGAAACAGCAGGAAGTTTCTATAGTCTTTTGCGGGAAAAAATTTGCAAAAGGATGACTGATGATTGCGCTGCCCCATACTCGACATCGGCGAATTATACGTAGAGCACGATGAGAGGGTTGAAAGACGATGTCGCAAGGGCTGAATTTGTAACTGCGGGGGTAGCAGCGTTTAGCCGTCATAAATATCCCGCGCATCGATTTTCCCATACCCCGGATAACGAAAATATGACGATAGCGCTCCCGTAAATTGCCTTTAACTGGATTAGGTGTACACTCCCCCTGTGTTCCCATTAGTCCCGCAGGACCGAAACACCACCGAAATTTGTGTCCTTGTACCTAATTTCGGTCGACCGGTTGTTCACAATTTTATTGGGCGCTTCAAGTTTAGTCACTCTAACGTTATTTCGTCCGATTCTCGCGCTGGTGCTAATTGCGGAGTATAAATTTCCTCAAGGTTCGGTTAATTTGCAGGCTCATTCCGAATGAGATCCGATATTTCGCCCGATGGCAAGGCGAGGGCACAAAGGAAGTGCGCGCCGATCTGCTGCGAGCCGGCTTCGCGAATATACAAGCCGCAATTAATAACGGGAGTAACCCTTGGCCTTTTACATCCATCAGGGAAAATTTAATTTGCGTGAAGGTACTCCTGACGGTTCCAGCAGGGGCGGGTAACTCCGACAGAAGACAAGTGGCAACTTAAATATTACTGTATATTTGAGGCCTACGCATTCTTCTCTCGGCCGTACAAATAACAACATTCCATTCTTCCCATCGACCGTGTACACACAACTCTCATTGTCCACCTGTCGTTCCTTTTTCCACTTCCTTTTATTATTACCTTTTTTTGTGTACCTTTCAAGAGAAGCAAATATTTAATTAAACCCGCTACTGTGTATCACTTTCCATCAGTCACTTGCGAGGGGGGTCAGGGGCGTAGATATCCGTTTCGTTCCGTTCAAGATGGTTTTCAGATACAAGGTGTCCCGTAATAACGTGTGCAAGGCGTTACCACAAATTCCTGAGGTTAAGATAGGACGATTCAATTTAAATGAGAATGGTTCTGATGAAAAAATACAGAGTGAAATTTGTTTTCAATAATTTCATTTGTGAAGTTTGGGTAGGTAAATCTCAATTAACATATTGGTAAACAGTGTTTTTTTTTGGTATGAGAAATAATAATCCAGGGGTGTGGATTCGTACAATAATTCGCAAATAACCGGGGCGTATTTTGCTGAAAAATGTTTTGTACAATTCCCGTATTTGTGAAATTTCATAATCATTTCTAGTAGTTCCCCTAATAATTGTCTACTGGTTCCTCACTAATTCCTACAAATTTCTCACTATTTCCCCAATTTCTAATGCCCGACTATTTCCTGGAGCTTGTACACCAAAATTCCCCTTCTAAATATTTTCACCCTCAAAAGTTGTATAGCATTAGCGACCCGAATTTTAATTATTTTTGTTTTGAACATTGTGCCCAAACAGAGATACTCTTGAAAAATGAATTCCACTCAGAAATCATATTAAAGAATATTCTTAATTCTTTATGAAGCAAGATTTCTTTGAAATATAAAAGTTGTAGACCTGTTTACATAGAAATTACCTTTTTGTTAAGCTTATTTGTTTTTCATGAAAAATTACACCAGAAAGTAGTGCGATATTTGAGTGGAATCGATCTCACTAGAAGAAATCATTTCGAAAACGACCCATCAGTGACTCGACTTTCCCAAAACTCAACAAATGATCGAATCAGATAATTTTAATTTCAGCAACCCATAACTTTTTTATTGTCCACTTTTGAATTGAGGTTATCCAGCTTAAACCGTCCTAGTGTACCCTCAGGAATTTGTAACAGAGCGTTGAACACGCTATTACAGGACACCTTATACAACGGGAGTCTTCAGACACCCATCATCTACGCCACTGGATCGCTCGAGTGAGAATTCCGTCTACCAACAGAACGGGAACAAGGGGACTAACGAAATCATGGTAAAGTTGGAGAGATGACACGAAACTCCGAATTATGTGAAGCAGTTTCGGGATTATTTGATAAACTGGCGCAGTTTCCGGATACCTCGAGAAAGTTGGCACAATTGTGACAGGATGAACTGGATATATCATCCCGGAGTGCAAGGGAGGCTGAACTAACCGGATACCGGAAAAGACGCCAAGTTCAGGGGTCGATCACCGTTTACTCACTATAAAAAATCCGTTGGTCGAGGTGATGATAATATCGGCCACTGCCCTTTTCCTGTGCAAAGGGTGATACCGATATTACAGTTGATTTCATAATATCTCATACCGAATCGACTCCTTCGCTATCTCTGCTCTCTCCCGTTAATTTATCCGTTTTTAACGTCGTAAATTTAACGTCAAACCCAATTAACGCGCTCATCCTCGGATGAAAATCCGCGAAGAAATGCTGTTAATAAAGCGAATTCAACACCTGCTTAGCTGCGGGCCTTTCGGGGGGTGGGTTCGAATTCGGGTCACAAAATCGCACGAATTCCTAAACGAAAATCACGAATCCGGCGAACAACGGTTTGTTTTCGACGTGTGTGTTATTGAACTAAACAGCAATTACTCCGTCGGCAACGCAATCGCCAATCCGGAGAAATTGAATTTCTCTCTTGATCGCACGTTTCAGATCGAAACTTTAAAACGCGAACGAGTTTCCGCATCGGATCGGATCGCCCCGAACGAAGGCGCGCATTACCATTCTCTCTATGCGAATATTTTCGAGATTCGAAACAAATAACCCGAGATATTGGTACCAGCCGAGAGCGTCGAAGTTCTCCATAACTTCTATCTAAACTTGCTTATCTTACTTTAGGTGGGTTTTTAGTTTTCTTGGTTGCATAAGACCGGTTTTTTGTGTTTCTCCTGCTGCAACTGGCGTTTCGCCTTGCCCTTCACCCAGTTTTAGGCCTTCGTGAGCTCGTTTCAATTTCTGCATAAGACTTGTGAAAGGTGGTGGTTACGAAGATTAGGCGATAACGATTTTTTCTCCTTGCTCGCTTTCGATTCTCATTATGATTTGTGAGTATTTTCGTTGTTTACGGGTGGGGATCGTGACTGTTACCTAAATTATTCGTCGATTTCCGTGGAAATGAGTCGATAAACGGAGGGGTCGTTAGTCATGTAAATTTAAACGATTGTGGAGACGACAATACTCATATTTCAGGAGTCGACGGCGCGGAATTGATTACCTCCCACAATTTCCTCCCGCAGGAGTTTTGCCGGCTAATAACAGTCGAAGAGATAAATCGAGCAAAGTGCCACCTTTTATAGTTATTGAGGAAATTTCCGGAACTAACCACAACTTTCCACCAATAAAATTGGAACCGATAATAATTGAAAGCACATCAATTTCTTCCGTTACGAGACGCTATTAAAACTACTCTTTCCGAATTCCCCTTCAAAATGCAGAAATATACCGTTATCATTGGGGAATGAATTACGAGGGGTGTAGTTCTCGAAAAGACCCTCGTTGTCGCCTCGAGGCAAAAGTAATTAACCTAATTCAAAACAAAATTGTGCCATATCGCCATGCCGAGTTCGGTTCTGTTCGGGGAAAAATGAATGGATTATACCGAAAAACCTCGCCCCTAATCTGACCCAGCCGACATTATGAGAGGTAAATTTCCGCAATCCACTCGAACGCTTTCGTATTATTAATGATCCTGTCGTTCCCTAAAGGAGGCGCGGATAAAAAATTCCAAATTATAATTAGGGAGACGATCTTTAGAAAGCCCCACAGAGGTAATGGATGTTTAAACTTGGTGCAACACAAAACGTTTTTCAGAAAATTCTGCTCGACGTATAAGAAATTCGCCTCCGCGCTTTCCTATACCTTTAGCATTGACCTCGTAAAGTTCGCATTCATATCGATCGGACTCCGTCAAAAGCGTTCGAGAGAGCTTTTAAAAGGAAACAACAATGGAAACGACACGACAATTCCCCGGTACGACGGAATCGGAATTTTCGCATCGCGATGACTGCGAAATTATATTTTTCCCGATGCTTTTACGCGAGGTCACGACGCTGAAAGCTTTCCGATTTCGGTAAGACATCAGTGTCCGCTCGGGGCTTTTCGGAAAAAAGGGTTGCATGATGAAAGATCGCGCTTCCTTTTGTACCGCGAGTCCCTCGGGCGTCCCGTTCTTAAAAAGGCGAAATCATTACGAATTCGCCAAGGCCTCGATTGAATCGTTCCCCGTTTATTTACATAAGCAGATACCTTTTCTTGACGGAAGACCCGATCGGCCTATTTTTAGAAATAATCCGATGCGGACGTTCTTGAAATTATCGATCGCGATCCCGCAACAACACCAGTGACCGACTGCCGATTTCCCACAGCGGCCTCAGCATTACCATAAATCGATACTTTATCGACGCGGAAAAATCGCGAATAATGGGCCTTATTAGCGCGCGGAATGTGCGAGGATAACCCTTTTCGAGCCGGCATTCCTCCGGCGCATACCTCACCATCCGATGTCCGCGTATACAGCCTGTCCTAAAAATGGTGGCCCCGAGGTACAAGGGCCGATTCTTCTCGTCAAAAGAAAAGAAAAAGAACCTATAAACTATGGTCCGCAAACGCTCACTTGATCCAGGGTGTCACATTCTACAGTTCCAGTACATTTTTCATTCGCATGATAACCACGTGCGAAAAAATGTTTGAGATGAAAAAGATAGCCTACCTACCCTATACAGGGTTGTTCACTTAGTTTTCGAAATATCGACAAATTAGTAGGGTCGATCGCACATTTAAGATGTCCGCTCCGATTCTTCGACCCGACCAAGACCCGACTAATTTGTCGATATTTCGAAAACTAGAGCACCTGGACCAAAAGTGTTGTAGGGTTTTGGAAAGCTTTCGTTTAGCTCTCTGACTTTTGTTCGAAAAATTTTGCGATTATCGATCAAAAATTTTCAATCGACCATGTTTTGCTCCAATTAATTCGCTATAATTAAAAAACTAAAAGACGTAGAAAATTCAGTTAGAGCTCATTTTGAAGCTAAGACTTCAGGCTACATTTCCTTGTGATTTATTTTTGTCTCATGTTGGTAGTTTGGTAGAAAATTTGAGCGGACATCTCAATTGAACAACCCTGTCGATTTTTGGATCTTCATTAGTCCCGGAGATATTGCGATTTTGGTGCCGCTGATCGAATGACAAAATATCAAAATTTGAAAGCTAAACCAAAACACCCCGAATTAAAATGATGAACCATGTTAAAAGCTTTTAGATGTTTCAATACGTTTTCAGTCTAACTTTTAATGTTCCAGAGATATCGCGACTTGAAATTGTACAGTTTTCGAAACGAAAGAGGTAATACTTCCGAAGAGTAGAACGAGTAAAAATGTATTGAAACAATAAACTTCTCTTGCTCTATGCTATCTTTGTTGTCTATGAGATTTTGCTGTAATTTTCAAATTTTAGTTTTTTGTTTTCGAATCAGCTATACTAAAATCTTAAATCTCTGGAATTAATGGAGATACAGGAATCAGCAAAAGTTTTTCTGAAAACTTGTAAGATAGGCCTCCTTTCTTAAATGAATCTTTCTCGCGAATTTCGTTGTCATGCCTCCCAAAAATGTACTGGAAATTTTGAATGGGACACCCTGTATCTATTAAGCGTTTGCGGACCATAGGAACTTTTTCTTTTATTTTGACGAGAAGGGCCGCTTCTTCTCGTCATACCTCGGGTCCACCATTTTTAGGACACCCTGTATAAAGCGCAAAAGCTTCGAGCGTAGATGTGTTATTACGCGATTACGTGCCGGCTCGTTTTCCGTAATTTCGAGGGCCGCGAATCGGTTTAAACGCCGAAAACGAGTGTCGGCGTCGGAATTATAAGTCGCCGTCGAGACAAATCGGCGTTTAAACCGACACTGATTGGAGCTTTTAGAGCGATTCCGGGGGCGGCGGAATTGCGCCGATAAAGCTCCCGGTCTCCAGAAATTTGCTTGCCCGGGCACGATCCGAACCCGGGACCGCTTTTATTGAAAGGGAGGAACGCGCCCGCGAAATAAATACCATTAGTTATCCCACTTATCGGCCGGGATGCGTGCAAGGCAAATACATATGCGGAATTTCGGCGCATCTAGGTAAAAGCGGATACGGTGCCTTCGTTTAGGCGCCGAATTCACCCTCCGATGGACGGCGAAATTGAAAAGAGACATGCGGGTTATCGATTTTGCCATTAGGACGGGGCGGAAGGTACGTATCTCGAATTCGCGGGGTGACTAGACTGGGATATTATTGGGGTTGACAGAATGATGGTGTGTCAAATTTACGAGTCTCTGTGATAAATTAATCGCCGCATATTTCTGCACCAGCACTGAAACTAATCACCTAATAGGGCTCAAAATCCTATCGACAACTCTTTTTTCCCTATATAGAACCCTGACGAGGGTAAAAAATTACTCGTAGATTGTCACCACCCCAGATTTATGCTTCTCCGCCTTCAAGAAGAATAATTACTCGAGAAAACCCCATCCGTTTTCACCCTTTCGATATAAGGAAAATCTTTCTTTTTTCTTTTTGGGACTTGTTGAGATAATTTCAAATTTGCGTGAAATTGCGGCGGTTCTGATTATAAATCAGGTTAGAAATGCCCCCTTTGAGGATATTTCGCAAGAGGAGGTCATGTTTCTAGACACATTTTCAAAGTTATGGCTGCGATAAATCATTACCTCGTTTTAGAAGAGGAGGCGTGTGCAGTAGTACCGTGCCCACCACTTGTACTTGTATAATAATATCCGAGTACATTTCTTATTTCCTCCACCCGTGAGGAAAGTCGCCTGTAACAATTCGCGAAATATAAATCTCGGGCGATTATTACGTAATGCCGTTCACTATTTACGTTTATGGACGCTCCACAGGAGGTCTCTTTATCAAAAGCCATTATTTTTAATCGGCGCTTGCAAAATATCGTCGGGGAACATCGATTCTATAATTTCTGAATACACTTTTACTCGTGCGTACCGCAAACGGGGACATAAAAATCTTGGAGATTAACAGCATGGCAGTGCCGCAACGGCAAAGGCCATTACCTATAAACACGATTTTCCTACTGCACGATTTTGCGTTAGCCTCGATGTTTGGATATTATGGATATTATTCAATTCATAGATTCATCTGTCCGAATGCTTGATAAAGGATTTGAGACGTTTTGGTTCTTGAAAGTGAATATAAAATCTTTTTCTCGCCAAATAGCACCCTCCTTGTTCTCCTTAGCTTCTCGATTTTCAAAACCGTATTCAAAAATATCATAAAATAAAGGTACAGTTTTGTTTCTAAAGTTTCAGACACCGTTTTTACGCGAAACTAGGTACAATAATAATACAATAATTTTTGGAATTCTGGATCAACAAACAATCTTCAAATAGTAGCTACTTATATGACTAGTTCATAATTTAGGTAATTATTGAAGAGCGAGAAGCCGAAGCGGGCGATTTTCATTATCATTATTGAACAGGACATAATAAGCCATATTACGGCCGCTAAACCAAGGTAAATGGTGCAATTTTTAAAAGTCAAAATCAAACCTTTCTCCCACAAAATCGCGATGTAGCACCCTTATTGTCCTCCTTAGCTTCTCGATTTTCAAAACCGTATTCAAAAATTTTATAAAATAAAGGCACAGTCGAGGGCACAGTTTTGTTTCGCAAGATTCATCAGACACCGTTTTTTCGTGAAAATTCAATAATAATACAATAATCTTTAGAATTCTGGATCAACAAACAATCTTCAAATAATACCTATTTACTATGTGTCTAGTCCATAATTAAGGTAATTATTGAAGATCGACCGAGAAGCCGAGGTGAGTGATTTTCATTATAAATATTGAACAGGACATAATAAGCCATATTTCGGCCGCTAAACCAAGGGAAATTATGCCATTTTTGACGTTATTAACTTTTTTCAAATTTGTGAAAAGTGGGCTAATGTGAGGTAAGCCGGTTTCGGTAGACGCAATCGCGATATATGTCGTTCTATGCGATATCCGAGGTACAGAAGGCCGGTGACAGAGAGGCCGCGTGGTTGGACGGCAGAAGAAAATACACCCAGTCAGTCCATAAATTCTGCAATTTATTACCAATGACTTCGGACAGAAATTTACGATTCAGGTGCCGCAAGCTAGATAATTACCTGACTTATGGCGTATAAGATATAGGAGAGAGAGAGCCTCGCGGGATTCTCCCCATCACACGTTACACGTGTTGTGTGCACTCGAGTGCGAAAACGCGAAAACGGCACGTAATTACGGTCCATTAGCGATTATAATAAAGGCTAATTGTGCATATCGCACATGTCGTTTGCAATTGTAATGTTACCTGTCATATTTGTAATTCACACCGTGGCGAGTCGCCGTTTCGCGACTCCATCATTATTACAATAATAATCGAATCGGTCGGGAAAAAGGTCACCGGCGAGATCACCCTGTAGGCGGACACGTACTCGCTATTTATTATTCTAATGCATATGCATTATGTATCGGTACTTTCACTGGATGGAAATAGTGAGACGCAACGTTTATATTTTCGTCGATATGATCGAACCGTCATTATCGACGTCATCGTCGTATAACGCGGACGGAATTTGGGCGATTTCGACCAGCTCTTCCTTTCGGAATTCTTCGGATGTTTACTAGTGGAAGTGGTCAGTCTTTTTTTAGCGATTTCTACAGAAACTGAGCGCTGTTATGTCATTCACTTTCTAAGTACGGATTTCAGTTTGATATAGTAAACCGGAAATCTTATCTAAACCGGATTTTTTCAAGACCACTCGGCTATCGGAATCTCTCTGATACTTTTTGCAGACGTTTTACCGTATATTGGTCTATATTCTCGTCTATTTTCGGGGGAGAAATCGGACAGCATACAGCCTGCTTCAGAACAAAGTCCAAAATTAATTCATTATTGTGTAGAATAGTGTCAGTTGCGGAAAATACCGGATTTACTAATTCATGGTGGAAAGAATCCAAGTTCGCAATTATTTATTTATTAATCGAAAAAATCTTGTACGCTGATTCCGTCTTATTTTTACTAATTTCCCTACTATTTTCCACTAATTCCCAAACTAATTTATCGAGCTTTCACCCCTTGACACAAATGATCTCAAAAGGTCAAGATTTTCCTCTTATTTACCAACCATTACATTCTTCAGCTTCATGGGCGATAAATTCGCTGAAATTATTTTGAGGGCTCACACTGTTTTGAGGTTGTTAGTTTTGGGAAAAAATTTCTTTCGCGTAAACCTCATATTTATTTATTGAGAAATCGACTCAATTTTGTACATACAGAGTGAGGTTTGCAATTCAACTGAAAAATGAGGTTGTACATATGTATAGAGGTCCACTTACAATAATTAATCAGTGGATTTTAACAGATTTGTGATTTTTTTACTAAATATTGAAGTTTGTAAAAGTACTAATTTTTTTCGAACTGGCCACACTAGATTTTTAAGACTTTTTCACAGTATTTTAACTGGTTTATCAGAGAATTTGATTTATTAGTGAGAGGTATCTACAAATTTAACACAAGATTTTGTCTAGTTTTTATGAGGAAAAGCACCTAAAACCTTAAAGTAATAAAAATCCTCAGAATTGATAAGAGACTTCTGATATGCCACCCTGTATCTATTGAGCGTTTGTGGATATGTGTTTATAACAACTTTTTTTCAATTTCGACGAGAAAAATGACCCCTAAACATGTATGCGCACTCTGTTTTGAAACACCCCGTGTGATCGGGTCGTTGTTGTCGCCAATGACGGATGTAAATTCGGAATTACTGGTTGAATTTCGGTGCTTCAGTTGCGGTTTCAATCCCACCAGGGATTACCACATTCAACCACTGTACCGAACACGGCGAATACTACACATCAGCGTATAATGGTGTATCGCTATCGATTCGATTATTCCGTGATAAAGTTGCTAAAAGCCCGTTGAATATTAATGACCACGGCCTGGGAAAGAATGCACCCCCATAGAGAGAGTGCGGACACCCGTTTATTAGATAAAATAATCAAGCGGGGGATGAGGGCGAAGGGCCGAAAGTTGTGGATAATGCTCACCTGGAGTAGTCCGGAATAGAAAAGCGGGGCACGTTTCATTATCGTTATTGGAAAACAATTTGGGCCAATAAAAACGGGCCGGAAATTCGGAACGCGGGTCGAGATAGCGGAAACAGAGCCCGAAATATAACACGTTATCAGTCGTCCCGTGCATTTACGTCGACCCAGTTTATTATCACCCCCGAAAGACTCGGGGAGGCCCCGGCCGATATAAAACCGTACGTGCAGGGACGGACGCGCGCGGGCCCCTGAATAAATCATGGTATCGGCCCGGTCCATCTCGCGGTCGCAAATTGCGGGAACGGAACGTCCTCCCGGGAGCCCGCGACCTTTTCGTCCGCAAATCGACGCGGAAAAATAACCGTGGGTATACAAAGTCGCTTTTGATGGCTCAATATTATCGGGCGGAGCGCGTCGGCTTTACGGGGGATTTCGTGCGCGGAATATGAGGGCTCGAGGCGAAGCCCCCTTGAAATTAGACTTCAAACGGGTCACGATTGAATGTTTGATCCCGAAAACTGCAGTTTCCATCAATTCTGCGCTCTCCACGGTCCGGAATCCCTTTTTCAGTTTTTAATGGATCCGGCGAGACACTCGGATGCACTTTTGGAAATTTATCGCACCTGTCATTTCCAACGATTTCGGCGAGCATTTTTACAATATGAACCGGAAAACCTTTGGATTTATGCTCCGGGAATTGCATTATACAAGGTGATTCGAATCAGGATGAACGAGCCTCATAAAGAGGTTTTCACGAACGCTGAAAGACTAGTCTGTGCTAAAGACTAAAAGGTGACACTTTTATACTCTTTGTCTGAAAGTTACGCGCATGGCGGAATAGTCTCGAAATTTGCGGAAAATTCAGATGACTGATCAATTAAAAATTAAGTTTTGCAAATTTATTTATTGCACAAAAAGCTCTTCATGGTCAACTGTCTATAATAACGTCAAACATGGCATCATTTACCTTGGTTTAGCGGCCGTAATATGGCTTAATATGTACTATTCAATAATGACAATGAAAATCGGTCGATTCGCCTTCTTACCTAGGTTATTTGACACATTATTCAAATACACGTCAAAATGTTTAATCATAATTGTCTGACCAAACCATACTTCGTAATATGGCGTTTTTCGATGAATTTTTTGACCATAAAATCTTGTATATCCATAAACAGGCATTATTGACTCGTCCAACTTATTTGTCTCGTTCGGAAGCACGCTCTGCCATAAACATATGGACTCTTCAATAATTACCTAAATTATGGACTGGTTACATAAATAGCTATTATAAAGTAAAAAAAGATGCCAATAATTCAATAAAAGTTTATGAGTAACGTTTTTATAGGGTAGGGCATCGGGTAGGATAACATTTTTTTTTAAATGAGAGGAAAATTTTCTTTTTACAGATAATTTACAAATACAATTTAGAAAAGTAGGTTATTTTCACTATAAATGAATTTTTCAATCAGTATTGGAAATGCGTTCCCCGAAAAAGGAATTCGACAACAACTACCTAACCTATACTAGTATTCTTTTTAGGAACTGTTCATCCTTATTTTCATCCCTATTGACCCCAAGTGGCTAATTTTTTTAGAAGGTAAATTGTCTCGAGCACCTTCATTCGGCATTTGCCCAAACTTCATCGCCATGCAGCGAAGGAATGGAACTGAGAAGTTTTCTCTTTGACCTATACACAAATAAATGTGGCTCTGCTCGGAGTTTACTTATGCAGAAGTTCGCAGCTCCTTCCTCATGGCGACGTCGACGTCGCCTCCTCAACCGAAACTTATAAAACTGCATTCCCAGTAAATTGATTGAAACCCCTCCGGCTATGCAAATGCTAGTTCACTCTCGCATAGGTCTCTCTCCCATCCAGAAAGATTTATTTATTCAAATCAGGGACCCACTGTCTTATGCGGATTACCTCCACCCGCTTTTAAAAAAATATTGGGCCTTTTTCTCCGTGTCTCTGTTCTATGTAAGCGACCTATTTTGAATTTCTGATTATTGAAATACGAACAGGAGCGAAAAAAAGGCACGCAAATCAGAGAGTCGATTTCGGTTCGGTCGGATGTGGCCGATTCGAAACGACTGCTGGCAGATACACATATTTCTCGTCTCGTCCTGAATATTTCAGTTCCCGATTCAAAAATTTATGTGTCCATTGTGTCGGTCGATGGCGGAGCCATCAGCGGCCCTTTCACGTTTTAAATCGGCAGTAACGTTTTATATCGTTCAACCAATTTTTCCCATAGTCCATTCTGCATACATTCGGCCGACGAAACGACCGGCGTTTCCCCGTCTCGTACAGTTTCCAGTCCGAAAAAGCCCGAGTGGCGTTTATATCCGCCTCTAAAGACTTCCCCGGTTATTTATCGCCCTCGTGAAAACGGAAAATAGTAAAATACTTTGGATCGGTTCCCGTTTTATGCCACCGATTTGCAAAGTTCTCGTTCTTATTGTCTCGGCCCGGAGGTGAAATCAGAGTTTCCGAATTCGGCGCGGGATTTAATTAATCGCAAACAGTTCGTGTTTATTCCGGGATGTCTTCGAACGATGATGGCTTCCTTGGGGTCGGGGGTGCGCTCCGTATTAATACAGGGTGTCTTTGAAATCTGTACCACCATATTCCTGATGTCAAAATATCATGATTGAGCGAAACTTACCTCTATCCAAAGTTGCTGTCTAAGGGAAGTAGAGGGCGTCAAAGTTTTTGAAAAAAACTATCATTTTTTAAATATCCCCAAAACGCGTTCTTGAATCGCCATGAAATATGGTAGGTATGTTCTGTCTGGTATTTTGGGGTATGATTTGCATGTTTGTCAAAATTTCGGAAATGGTCGTACAGTTACAGAAAGGACCCCATTTTTTTAGTCGCACAATCCACAGACTTGAGTTTTTTATGATAAAGCCACGTTTTTTCTTTAATTTTTATACTGTCATATAAAATATTGATAACTGTATGGTTTAATTAGTCAGGGAAAAAATCTTGAACACATACATACATCGTCGATGAGACCCATTTTTTTACAAAATTCAGAAGGCCGTAAAGAGTGGGTGAAATTGTCATTGTGAGTTGATTATTGATTTTCACAAAATTATCTGCTAAAATGCTGGAAAAATGTTTAAGAAAAGTTTCAAATCATATCCAGAACACCCTTTCCTTTTATCAATCCAGATACACGTTTTGGAGATATTTGAAATTCGTTTGAAATATAATAAGATCTTTCAAAAACTTTGACGCTCTCTAGTTTCCTAAGAAAGCATCAACTTTGTATGAAGGTAAGGTTGGCTCTCGGTTTTGCCCAATGGCCATATTTCGGCCTCGGGAATACACGGTAGCTCGTTGGACAGGCATTTCAGAGACACCCTGTATAAATAGCACCGTATAATCACCGAAGAGAATACGGGGAGCGCAGGAACCGCTTCCCCGATTCTTCACTCGATAACGTCCCGATCCCCCAAAGTCCCATCTCGGCCTGGATGTGCGAAATTACCGAAATTCCGATCAATCGGCAAAGTTCCCCGGATCGAGCCTCAACTGTGATTACTGCGTGTGTACGGAAACCGAATAAGGACTCGCCCGGTTCTCGATCTCGAGAAAGGACGCGAACTAATCAAAGGACATTAGACAAAAAGCCCGGCCGTGCGTGAAATGGCGGGGATTCCGTCAAATCCGCGCGCGAAATTGTTGATCAGGATCCGGGGGGCACCCGGATTATAACCGTAACGCGCCATCCCACGAAGTTCCGGATTAACGACAGAAACGAAACGATCCGCGTGATCGTTTTTGCCCATTTTTCCGCATAGAGGGATTAAAAGGACGACCTGCCACCGCAATGGTGAAATATGCGCTTTAAAGTAACCGGCGAAACGTCTCGTTGTACTTTTGTGCTCGCGGGTGAAATAAAAATAGCGACGGGGTGGGTGCGGTTACAAATCGACTCTTTTTATGGGCCGTCGCTACATTTCCATCCCGCTTTCGTGCGATTTGTTTCGATTGGTGAAATCGCTAAAATCGCACCCATAGGGGATGTTTGCGTTGCGCTCAATTAAAAATTAAAATGCTAACCAAATACCGCCTTTAATCAAACGATCGTTTCAATTCCGACTTTTTCCGTGTAATTTAATTAAGGACGATACGGTTGTTTATTTACGGAGAGACGGACACTCGCCGATGTCCGTGTTATCATAACAATAACAGCTGCTCTGATAAGGATTGCTCTGAATTCCGGTCGAGATTAAGTTGTTTTCCTCCGACCGCGGCGCGAATATAAAGAGACTCGAGATCGGGAGAAATGTTTTGTTTAAATAAATAAATAAACAAACCAGACAAGGCTAAAGACTGTCCCATTGTCGTGCTTGATAATTGTCTCCGCGACGGTGTTTGTTCTAGAAAGACCACTCGGCTCTCCGTAGTGGCGCAGATAAGGGCGCAATCGTAAAAGTTTCCAAGTGGCCGGGGCGATTTTCCGGGTCCCCCGGCGCAAATTATTGCGACCTCGAGTCCCGACTCCGTACCGCCCAAAGTGCCGGTCGAATTTTTAATTAAAACCGGGATAAAGGGACGTGGCGGCGCGGTTTCGGGTCGCGCGGTTAAATCGCGCTGCTCCGATGATTAATATCGCGCGGCGCAAAAACGAAAAGTTGCGACCGGACCGCCCGGGGCCGCGCAAATCTCGACGTGCGGCCAATTCATCGCGGCCGTTTACGAAAATCAACACGGAATTCCGCACGTAATCGCTCAACCGGAAAGCGGGCCCGGAATCTCCCATTGTGGCCGTTATGCGGAATTTAATATGGGATAGGGACAAAAAGTCGCACGAGGAACGGATCCGCTTTCAGATACGGGATGTGGAGCTCGTTTTGAATCGAAGCGCCCACACGAGACATTCGACATGCAGCTAATCACGGCCGATCTTCCAATTAGCCCACGATCGCGCGTAATAACCGTCCGTAATTGCCCGACGCCTCGTATAATAATTATTGTTTATTCGAGCCTCATCTGCGGCGCGCTCGTAGGAGCTTGTGTCTACACGTCTTTATGTGGGACGCATCTCGAATCTGATGGGTGTAGGAAATGCACTTTGTTGTTGGCCGCTTTGAATTATGATGCCGAACGTTCGAATAAACTAATTACGAATCGACGTGTTTGTCAATTGCATTAAGGTGTTATTACTAGTCAAGTTGATGGCATTTCACGGATGCGCACATGATGCAATCACTTTTGCGCCCAACGGAGTTTGCATACATTACCTCCATGCTACGGTTCATCACGGTGTAAATGACGACACCCCTGTTATTTATTATTTTTTAAGGATGATGTGCAATTTTGTAAACATTTGTGGTATTTGAAGGTAAATTTACCATATCTAACTTCAGAGAAATGCGAGGAGAAATGTATCAAAATATTATAAAATTATTAAAAAAAAGTTCAGATTCATATTTTGCACCGAGACGCGATCTTTGCCATGCAAACAGAAGTGGATTGAAAACAAGTAAAAAGTTGGAAAACAATCGACAGATATTATCTGTGCTGCATTCTGCAAGGCTCTCGAAGCGCTCTCAAATCATGTCTATCCAATTTTTTGCATGTGGAAATAAGATGACATGAAACCATTATGCTCTTAATTTATAAATGAATATCTTGATTTTCAGATACTGAAAGTTCCAAAATTTCACGAAAGTTCAAGTTCGAATTTTTCAATAAAAATAGTACAGTGAGTTCAAATTTGATTCTAAAACAACTCTTTCCCATGATTTTATTCTACATTTTAGCAAATGTCTCCTTCGTAATGTACAGACCGAAATTGGAAATTCTTCCCTTCAAACAGAAGAAACTCGAGAAGAAATTACATTTTAAACGTATAGTGTTTCGGTTTTTGCACTTTTTATTTTTGATAAAAATGTGTATCAAATTCGTCGTTCGTCAAATTGGACACATTCACCAGAAATATGGCTAAGAATTTGCGGATACTACGCCAAATCCGACCAATTTTATCCAAATTTCTTGAAATTGAACAGGCTAAATTTTCAAGGAAATGTCATTATACCAAATTTGCGTACTACCCTCACCAAATTTTCCACACGGTCAATCCTCCGTCCAATGGAGAATTTAAATCATTTATTATGCGCAAAAAACTTGCAAAAGTACAAGAAAACATTCTCGATCTGAAAATAATTTCTCATCTTTCTGATGATATAATTTTTCTGAGACAACCTGTATACATACTCACATGGGCCCCAAAGTGGACGCTGGAAGGTAGCGTAAAAGTGCAGTAGTTCTTTCCGGACTCGTGAGAAACTTAGATTGAAACCTCTTCCGCGAAAGCTCTCGTTCTCTTCTCGAGAAAATTTGTTTTTCATCCATCCATTCTCGTGAGAAACATAAAAGTTATGGACTTGATAGAAGTGAAGAAGTCGTCTTAACTGCTCCTCCGTACCTGCGTTTTCAGGAAATAACTAGAATAATAATTACGACGAGAGTCGTGATGCGGGGCCTTCATTCACTCTTCCGTCACAAAAGACACACCGCGCTATTGCGGCCGCTAACAAAGCTAATTGACGGCCCGATCTTTTATTATCATCGTTGTTATTATCGCATCCGCAAGAAATCTTCCTCTGTAATCACCCTGAGATACGTCGGGTGTGTGTTGAAATAAACGTTTCCTCGACTTTATCTTGGGGGATTCAAATTACGGGTGAGGTGGGACCGGATCCGATCTCGTGCGTTATCTCTCCGTTTCTTCATCATTCCTAGGACGTTTTCGACTGCGTCTTGGGGGCTCCGCCTCATTAAATTCCCACCAATTTTTCCCTTTGTCCCGTTTAATCCGCGCTTTCGTTATCTCATTACGATGATGAGACACGAAAATCCGGCCCGATTCCGATTGAAATTGATCGCCCGAAACTCCCAATCTCCCCCAGAGATAGAGTCGTCGAAACTGCGGAAAAAGTTTACCTGTCTTTTTCGACGCGCGCGGGTCGTTAAAATTCCCCGCTCCGATGAGTAAACATGCCCGAAGAAAGGGCATGATTGATCGACCCCATTCTTCTTCCGTGTTTGAGCTCCGACGATAGTTTTTAGCAAAAATCGACGGCGCTCGGCCTCTCGTAATTAGTTTAAAACTCCCGGCGGCAAAAAGGCTCTCCGGCGTCTGCGGGGCGCAAAAAAGCCCTCCTTTGGCGCAAAGGTGACTGCGGATGACAACGGGTGCATCGTCAATCTTTTGTGCGTCCTCGCCGTACCGACCGGGGCGCATATCCCCGTTGCGTCGCTTTTGTAACAATTTCAATAGGGCGCAAATTGCGACACAGTAGAACGCTTTGAAGCTCCCTTAAACGGTATTTCTTTCCGGACTTTCACACTCGAAAAATCCTGCAAGAGCTTTTTTGACTCGTCTTGGGCCTACGGCGAGGAAATGAGAAATAAACGTTGTTTGCATTGTCGCCTACCTTAAACAGAATTTACGGTTTTCGCCAGACTAAAAATCCTAAATGCATTTGTAATATGAAATCCAGTGAACGGGGGTGGAGAAAGGGTGCCTTATGTTTCTAGCGGAAATGAGAATACGGCGATGCATCATCAACTTGAAGCATATTTTCGTTTACGATGTAAGTACCCACTTACGTACAAACAACGGATTTCTGCATTTTCCCTTGCATTTTCCTCCGTGACTTAATGGCACGAGTGAATTTTTGAGAAATTGCGAACTCGACGAGGTAACGAACGAGGACCTTCAAGTCGGGTAACAAATTTCATTAAGCGCTTCCATCATAACAGCAATAGCTCGACTCTTCGGGGATTCCATCCTCTTTTCTTTGATCATAGTATTCAAAACTCTATTTTCACGAGAACTCGAAATAAACTCGTGGAATCCTCATTACAATGTATTAGGTAAACTGTCAGGTATTTTGGTGACATCATTATGGTAATCGGTTTATTTCTGTACCTTAGATCACGATTTGTGCGTACTTATCGAGATTATTTCAAACTCCTGAAAGATTCTTATTACCTGCTACTAGGTGTTTATTTTCAAAATTTCGGTTCTTTTGATTTATTTGTCCAGCGACCTCTTCGAATGGATATCCGGCATCTCCGTCAACAGCATCCCCTCCATGGGGACGTTTATCGATCGACATCGCCTATTGAATTCTCGGTTGGAAAATGAAACGCAATTTTTTACCACCGACACCGAAATAATATAAGCAAAAACGGCATGAAAAACAAAGTATTTCAGTCATCATCGACACCCCTTTAATTAATATCGGGGCGGAAACATCCCACTTCGAATGATATGAATAGGCAGAAAGAGAGGTCAAATGGACTCGTACATCAAAAAAAGGATCGTTTCACGTCAAAACCGTAGACATTAATATATGTTCCGCACTTTTTCATCCCCAATAGTGTTTAGGTGGGTGAGCGTGCGGGGCGAATAAGATATTACGAAAAACGCGATATCTCCAATAATGGTTAAAGAGAAGATAACGTGTTTCATAAAATTTTATACTGTTGTAAAATTTTTACGGTCGTCCCTAAATTTTTCATATGGCGTTAATACTTTAACACGCGGCCCTCTCCGTACAATGTAGCCGAGTCGACTCGGGACGTGGGCGAATTACGAATGGCGGAAATGACGAAAACATAACGCCCGAACATTATAGGGGTGCTAAAAAGGCGGATTTCGATCTCGTTATGCGCCGGGGAGATTGATGCCCGCTGCTCAAACGGCGCTAATCTCCCCCGAACGGGAATCGGTCTCGATGGAGGGATCCGAGTGGGACTCGTCTTTTCTGATGAATCAATTAGGCGAAACCTGATGGCGGCAATAACCGTATACGTGTCGGTGCATAATCGCGTTAGCCCGCAGCCGAGGGCCCTCGATTTTCGGCCGCTCTTCCCGGGCCGCCGGGAGGGCGGAGGCGTCGCGGCGGAGCGCTCGCTAATGTCTGCAGGGGCGTCGTTTGCACAGATCCTCGTGCATAGCCGGAGTTAATCAACTCACCTGACGGCATAAAGGAGCCGCCTCGAGTGCTCCCGGTCCTCCGACAGGACGTTATGGGGAGACTCGGGACTCCTGCCGTTCGCTCGATGAACATGGTTGATGCCGAATCAAAGCGTTGGTTCCTAGAGCATGCAGGAGCCCTTTTTTGAATCGCCATAATAGCGCACCCTCAAGGGGAAAACGGATTTGAGTTTTTTTTTGTAAAAAGATCACCTCATTACAAATTTTGAGTTCTACATTGAGAAAATGGCAGTATTTTGTTCACACCTACTTCATTTTCAATCGTATTCAAAGTTCTTCGTTCGAGAAGCTTGAGGGGGGATTTACCATGAGACGGAAGATTGAGGTGCTGTATGAGAGAAACAAGGATGGGGGTGTCTCAAAAACTAGCGAAAATTTTTCTATGCGGTTTTGGGCAATTGGAAGAGAATTCTCTTTTGTTGGCTCTGAATGTAAATTTACCTTTGAAAAGGCAATTTCTGTTTGAGATTTTTAGATTATAAAAACAACCAATAACCACCACATTTGAAAGCTCAATTTGGGCCTCAAATTCAATTACAACCATGCTGTATTTATATTCAGAGCTAACAAAAGAGGATCTCTTCCAATAGGACAAAACCGCATCGAAAAATTTTCGCTAGCTTTTGAGATACTCGTGGAACTAAATCTACCCTCATCCTTGTCTCTATCATGTAGCACCTCAATCTTCTTCTTAAAAAGGCCATCACTATTATCTAGAATAAAATATTTACTGTATTTACCTATTTTAATTTCAAGACATTTGAACTCTGGGATACTGTCTGATTTCAGTATATTTCACACCTCATATGTACTTATACCAAGGATCTGAGGATCGGTTTGGCACTGCTTAGTTAACTGAAGTTTAAGTAGAAGCAAAGATTAGTAGAAGTGAAATTCCTTTGTTACAATAATTAAAATCAACAAACACAACTAACTTCCGATTGCAAGACTTGAATTATAATTCTCATTTCACTATTATAAAGTAGACTTCAAGTTTGATTATGAGATCCTCATAAACCTCGATGAACACGCTCTAAACTATGTAGTCCATCCCCGTTTTCCAATAGAACTATAAGTCACTTTAGGAATAGTGAGACTCAGACTCTGCCAACTGCAGAGCTGATTTCTCACATTCTCATCTCACTTTAACTAAAGTTGACTTCAAGTTCTATTATGAAATCAGAAGTTAATCTCGCGGGGGAACATTAACGAGGGTAATGATCATTCAGTCCTGCTGTGGTAACATATGCTTCTGTTATGTATTTCTAGTGCTAAATAGAAGTAAATTACCTAAATCAAAGCAGCAAAGCAGAAATATTTTTCTGTCATCTATTAGTGTCCACTGTTGGTGTCTATAACTCCATCAATCGAAGTTGTAATGGTAATTTCATGACAGGAGTGATCAAGTTTTAACAAGAGGGAAACAATGTTGACAGGAGGAATTAAATTATCTAGTCCCGCCTGTCTGAATTATTTCCCTCAGGGACCAAATGAAGCACTCTGACAGTCCTCCAAAATAGGAGGCAAAGTTAGTATACTAAAGTGCACAGAATTTCCAAAATTCCTAAATCGCATTAAAAAGTATTGCATAAGATACACTTTTGTTTCGCGAGAAAACGGTGTTTGAAACTCTAAAACGAAACATCAGTGCCTCTTTTTACAATATTTTTGAATGCGCTTTTTGTATGTTTTTTTAACCGAAAACGTCTCGAATTCGTGGTGTTTGCCCTTGAACGATCGATTTCGGCCCGAATTTCGAACATCAAAGACCGAAACAGGACGAGCCCTGCCGTTTCCAAGCACTCTGTAAAATTTCTTTAATTTAAACCTTCACCTTTGGTCCTCCAGAGAGTCGGAATTCTGGGGTGAACTAGACTAGAATAAAATTGCCCAGAGACATTTTGCCGCTCGCTGGAAGCTCAATTTGAATTTTCCGAGGAGGGGTGTCAAATAACCGCTCCTCGAGGGTGGTAAATATGCTAAACTCGTTCCAAGTTGGTAACCGAGCGTCAGTTCTGTATTAATAATAAGGAGAGATTAAAGTCTTTTCGCGAAAAATTAACGGTTCAAACCTAATTTCTTCGGTTAATTCGCCGATCGCTCCACGGGGTGGCGGCGGCACGGACCGGATAAGGGTATCATCAATTCCGGGCGCATCTGCACCTGGGGCTGTGTGT
The DNA here is from genome assembly GCA_949788335.1 of Salpingus planirostris. Lineage (NCBI taxonomy): Eukaryota > Metazoa > Arthropoda > Insecta > Coleoptera > Salpingidae > Salpingus > Salpingus planirostris. The sequence goes on along the minus strand of OX460920.1, from coordinate 4,088,661 downwards.
GTGTGTACACACCTACCCCATCTCGATTTATCGACCGCAAAGGGGTGGCGAAATGGAACTTCCATTATTGCATCGAGCGGTAAACAACGGGCACGACAGCCTGTTCTCTTCCCAGAAAGTTAATGCTTTTTACATAACGTTTTGTAAAAGATCGAATTTCGACATGTAATTATCGTCGGCCCCGCCGTGTTTTCCCTCCCCCGGTCGGAGTCCCGTGCCTGCTGTTGCTATGACGACTACGTTATGTCAACCGGCCATTAAAAGGGCCTTGCCGATCCGAGCATCGGGATTTTCATTAAAACCTCCCTCGAAACTATTATTTCTATGATAACTACGGGCGGAACAGGGGAGGGCGCGAGAGAAGGGATCGCTTTTTTCCCAAACGCAATTCGTCTTCATATACACACTCGGAGCCTTTCCCGGGGAACGAGAGGCGCGACCTGATTCCTCCATAGGTAAAGTACGGGATTTCATGCACATTCTACAATTTCCGCGCCCATTGTGCCGTTTTCGCTCTTCTCTGTACTTAGCGAAAAAGTCTCGCGCATGCAGCAAAGACGCGCCAACATCTATCATCTCTCGCTGAAGTTTTTTTTGCAACCGGTCCGCCAAGATCATCAGGCTGGATGAGTCCGTTGCAGGATTGAGTGATGAGTCGTTTCGACTGCTCCATATATCGGAGGAAGGAAAAAACGGCCGTTTTATCATCCTGCAGAAGCCAGTCCGCGCCGGACATTAAAATTAATAAATAAGCAATTAAAGATGTACCGACCGGCGATACGAGAACCCATCTCTAATGAGGGCATCAATCATTTTTCGCCTGGAAGAGAAATCCACCTCGTCGTTTTGAAAGCGTATAAAAATGCGCGGATTTACTGGATAGTGAACTGTCAGTTAGGTCATGGAAAGTACAAAAATCGTTATTATACATAGAATCCTTCAGGACCTATTCTTGCACACGTACACAAATTGTGAAAAAGAACATTGTGACCAGGCTGCTAATTAGGTTCAAGAATTAATAAATTATATAAGTTAGTAGTAAACAATCCTATTTCGCATAATTTTTCATAGTTTGACTCGGAACTAGCTGAGGAGTTTCAGCTCAAATATGACAAATAAGTATTTGAATTTTATTTTTCGAGCATTCCTATAGTATGGATAATGATGCAAATAGTATACATAATTTCTTCTAGGCTCTATGGGAGCATGTACCATGAGACGGAAGATTGAGGTGCTACATGAGAGAGACAAGGATGGGAGTAGATTTAGTTTCCAAAATTTCTCAAAAACTAGCGAAAATTTTTCGATGCGGTTTTGGCCAATTGGCTCTGAATTGTAATTCAATTTGAGGCCCAAATTGAGCTTTGAAATGTGGTGGTTATTGGTTGTTTTCATAATCTAAAAATCTCAAACATAAATCGCCTTTTCAAAGGTAAATTTACATTCAGAGCCAACAGAAGAGGATTCTCTTCCAATTGGCCAAAACCGCATCAAAAAATTTTCGCAGTTTTTGAGAAACTCTGGAAACTAAATCTACCCCCATCCTTGTCTCTCTCATGTAGCACCTCAATTTTCCGTCTCATGGTAAATGCCCCCCTTAAGCAATAATTGCCAATTTTTTTTACTTTCTCTTCGGTAACTGCATCAGAAGGAAATATAAGATAAAATAAGTGCAAAAATTGGTCTTGAAGAATTCTAAAATCAATTTTCGTATTCTCTTCGACCTACATAACTGACAGCACCTAATCTAGGAAACTCGCAATTCTTATACACCCTGTAGAGAAACGTTTAGGACAGATGTCCTAATAACGTAATGTAAATTCTCCTTTTAACTTTCAACGCAATCGAGATTTCAATGCGGAATGATATTATTGAAAAATTCTCCTTTAGCAGTGTTTACGTATTTCATCGATCCGCGCATTGTTAGCTTCCCCGAGAAATTATTTTTGCATAAATTTGCCGATGGAATCGTCCCGATTGATTCGACCGAAATGAAATAAACACCGAACGAAAGGGAAATAAACACAACCAAAATCCAGAAATATCAAGTGTCGCGTAATGTCCTTCGGGATTTCTATGTTCCCTGTACAGAAAGTGTTTTTTTAAGATGCCTAAAGAGGGGTGTTTTATCTACCCTTTACGTCGTCATTCAATTTTTAACGCGAAATTTTCGCTCACAAAACCCCGACTCATTCCGTCGTGTCCACTTTTATGAGCCGACCTCCCCGCGACCGTATTTTATCGGCGAGGTCCACGATGTCGTCAACGTCCTTATGAATGTCCACAATTACGAATTAAATCACTCCGGTGCCGCGGCCATCATACACCTCGCCATCATAAAAGAAGAGATTAAGTGGGGTTTTAGGGGAATTAACGTTTGCATACACTTTCTGGACTTTTTCATCCAGGAGCTCAAATTTCCCGGATTCGTATGCGGGGTCGCGTCCGGGATTCCGCAAAAGCCCGTGGGGTCGCCGCGGGAAGGGCACGAATAAACTGGCTTTAATATCGGCGGAAGCGAATTTTATGCACCTAGGAGGTTCGAATTTACACATGCCGCCCGGTCGGATTGGATTGCTCGCATCCCCGAGTTCGCGAATTCTTACATCCGAGCGAGTCCGAATCCGAGGATGATGGTAATTTTAGAGGAAAATGATTGCGCAATTTGTCGCCGGAGTAATTGCCGCCCGGTCTCCGTTTCCAGATTAAAGATGTCGGCGCGAATATCAGTCCGTCCGGAATTTAATTTCGGAATTGCAGATTGAGACAAACAGAACGATAATTGAGTTAGCAGACCGCTAACTACGTTGCGGCCGCCATATAAAATACGCTCATCCGATCCAGTTCGGTGTATGCAGTGGGCCCATCAAACGGAATTTAATTTGAGCCTGCGAAAATCGGCCGCTTGCACGATAACGATATTAAAATTATGCTATTCGCAACATGTTACGTCGTTTTTGCCCCTTCGGCCTTTTTTTACGTACTGCTGTGCGGTGATATGAACAAAGTTCCGGTAATGCATAAACTTCTCGTTTGCGGTCGATCCGAACTGTTTCAATCGGATCGAGCTGCAGCGGACCGAACTGGCCCATTATTTTTAGCGCTAAATTTAAATGAGTTTTAATCCGCGACTTTATGGAATGTCGACGGAAAACTGGATAAAGCCGCGCTATTTACACAGGAGAGTCCACTAAAAAGCAGATGTTTGCTATGAATATATCCGAGGCTGCGAAAATTTATGCAAACTCGCATTTCAATTTCAGAAACGCTATTTTTCTGTGAAGCTTTAAAAGCTCGCATGTTTGGAATTAACACTTCCGACTATCAGTTTCATGAAAATTGTACCTTTGACTTTCAAACGGATCGATACGTTACAATAAATCAAAAAGTTTCTCGAAGCTAAGCATATTTCGAACTGGATTTGTGCAAATTTCATCCCCCTATCTCTTACGACGTAAAACTTTCCAGTCTTTTCTACAGCCATAAATTATATCAGGACTAAACCATTTCATCAATTTCATGATTTCTAACAATTCGTCGTTACTTTTCCAATCCAACCATATTCAAGACTGGGGAATACTAACGCACTCGATAGTATACATATGTACATACATTTGGAGCCAATATTGCTCTCGGAACAACGATGAAAATAGTGCTAAATCGTCTAAGTTAATAATATTCAGCATCAGAATCTCACCTTTCATTAATGCCCGGGCACCACGTGACCATGAGTTAGTCAACTTGTTATACATAATTAGGGATATGGGTAGTTTTTGAGTTGCTTTTAGTAATATTTGTGTCAAAGTCACCAGTCACTTTAGAATATTTCGATAATTTTATGTCGATTTTATGTTAGTCATTATTGACGGAAGATTTTGAATAGGCCTCACACCATTGAAGAACTGTATAGCAACACTTGATTGCTAAAAAAACACCAGTGTTTGTCAATTTTAATGGTTTTATTTGGCTGTTTTCGATTTAATTTGTCAGAGGAATATATTAATACATTAAGGTCCACGGAATATGCTTGTTACGCTAATGATCTAAGTTGGGTTGCATACTTTCAGTAGGTCACGTGGTGCCCGGGCTTAAATGAAAACTCTTTATTTGAAATGAAAACTTTTTCGCATTAAAAAACATTGTGTTGGATTCGTGTTGGATCAAAAAATAAATTTTGCAACAAAATTCTAGCAAAAATTTATATCTACAGTACAATATTGTGAACGTTTGAACTGAACAGTAGAAGGTGAAAACTGTATATGCCAATACTTTTTTGTCCCACTGTACAAGTTCTGTGTTGTTGATCCGATAATGGTGTTTGCTTCCGCGTGATCTTGAGGGAGCTCCTTGCACAAAGGTCGTTTTTATTCCAATCTGTGGGATGGCTGCATGGAGAATCTCGTTACGGCGTTAATTCGGTTTAAATTGGGTAATTTAACGTGCGACGCCTTCGCTCGCAATAGGATCCGGCGGGCGAATAGCGATCGAAATTGCCCGCATTTCAAAATGCATAGACTGCAGCTCTCGCAACAAACACACGAAAGCCTGATAAAGTCTGCACTTTGTGAAAAAGCCCCTTTGTCTTTCGGAAATGTAGATTCTAACCGAGTTTAGACCCGGGAAAAAAACCCAGACAAACATCCATTCCTAGACGAGCGAGAGCCCATCATCGTGGAATTTTCCGATACGGACATTTAGAGAACTTTCCGGGGATCAATCAATAAAGCAATTGGAACTTCGAGTCCGGGACTCATACTCGATATTTACCTTCACCCTATTATACCTGGTGGCCGCTTTTACATGGTTTTCGGTCTACCGGTTCGTATTTAGTTTGGGGCCGATTCCGGTATTCCGGTCACATCCCGATATTTCGGCATCCCATATCCCGGCCGTTATCCTTTAATCCGGTGACAAAGTGGCGTCTTTTTCCGTGTCTCGCCCTGTCAGCAAAACGCCTTTAAATTGCCGGGGGTTTCGTCGGCGGGATTAAAAATTCATCACCCAATCGTCTCGAATGAACCGATCGACCCTCGGGACCGCTTTTCCCAAACGAGGCGGAACGTGTATAATATTTTCACGGAGTTTAATCAATACTTAACCGTATGATGGTCGGCTTTCGGCCGCAGGCAGTTAACCCCCGTAAAGAGGACAGGGCGCGGAAATTCTACAATGGCCTCCTCCTATAAGCTAAAGTGGCACTTTCTTTTATGCGCCACCCTCGGCCTTTTCGGATTCTTCCACCCCTCAAGAGGACGAAAAAAAATTACTGCGATGACGTTATAAAGTCGCTGCAAGCGTCGTCAATTGACGGGCAGTTGTGAGGAAGATGTTTTCCTTACAACTTACAATCTCGTCGCTTCTATCTGCTAGAAGTTGAGATATAAAATTTTATTACTTAAACGTTACTAGAAAGTTTATGTCGGCAATAATTACTAAACGTATTTCATTTTATTTGCAGGACGATACGAAAACGGCAAAGTCTGGTGAGAAGAAGCGGTGGATACACGATCCTTCCAGTGAGTATATCATATTATAGTTATTATACGCAAGATTGTGTAATTTTATTACTATCCAGTTTAATGATGTTATGTGGTTTTAATTTCGTACTGAATAGTAAACCCGAATAATACGTACACAATGTGACATGCACTCCTATGTAAATTGTGATGTATGGGTCTATCGCATGTTTCACCCTGTCCGCGCATAGAATGGCTAATAGACAGGTATACATGCACCGTAATGCGATAATGTTTACTGACATAAACGAAAGACAGAAAACTACGATTTATAATTTTAGAAAAATGAAATTAGTCGTGAAATAGGAGAAAGAGTTCACTTGTCATACATAACACAAAGGGGTCTTGAAATTTCCATTTCATGGCTTAAAATTTCACAATATTTTCCTATAAAATTCGTATCGAAAACTACCTAATTATTGTACATGTGTCACAGTATTGAAAACCAGCAGTTTTCATCGCTTTGAAAAGTAGTTTTCCTCCGCAATTTTTTTTTGTCAGATATTTAGGAATTTCTCAAGGAATTTTTTGACAAAAAAGTCAGAGAAGAGATCAAATTAGAACATGTTCATACACTTAGAAGCCTTTGGAGAAATTTTCAACAATTACCCTAACATTAAAGTTAATTAATTCAGTAATGAAAAAAAAAAAATGTGAAAGGCTCGGTAAAAGGTCATTTAAACCATGAAATGCTGACAATTTACACCTAAAAACGAATGAATGGTAAATTCTGCTTTATTCTCTGTACCTATTCAAGTGGATAATTAATGTTAACAGAATTATGAATTTAATTATAAATATAAATAATTAGTGGTGGCAGAAAAATTACTTTTCAGTGTGGCCTGGTGTGGCCTGAATTACACCTATTCGGCTTTTATCCCCTTGGGGAAAAAGAGGAAGTTTAGTCCTTCCGAAAAATTACTACTTTATTGATCGGACATCTCGTATCAAGAAATACTCTGAGGTTTTCGGAAGAGTGGAGTAATCGGTTCACGTTATCAAGACCTTACTGTATCTCGAAACTTTCGGGCGAAAAGTTCGGCAATGAAATTTCGCTCATTTCCATATTTCACCCACGACGACAGTTTTTTATCGCACCGGGCATAATATCGACTCGATACTGGTTCAGTTTCAGCCGAGGGGTCGCGACAATTCGGCCGTTTTATAACCCCGTAATAAAATAAAGCGGTTGTCTCGCACTTTTTCTATCTGGAAAAGACGACCCTCCCCGCATTCGCACTTTCCCACCCCGATCGACCCGACTCGATTTCCGGTGCAAAAATGTCCCCCCATCGCGAATTTTTTCTTTCAGGTTGAAATATCGTCGCCGCTATGACGATGCGGTGTGTGCAGTAATTTCGCACTGACGCGCGACGATTAATTAATTTCATTCCGGGGCGGGTCTTTCGCTGCATCAATTTATCCGGGTCGAAACGGCGCGTGAGCCGGGCGTAATTAAAACGGAATATTACGAAATTGGTCGCGACATCGTCACGCGACCGAAATCCGCACGAGTTCGTTAGACGGACGTCTGGTTCGGTCTCGGCGTCCGTGAAACGACGGTCTCGGCAAGGAAAGGAGGACGTCGCCGAATCGCGTTAAGCTCCTCACGAAATTGGGGGCGGTCGACTCTTGTAAAACCCCAGTGTGTCGTCCCCGGGAAATTTTTTGAGGGAAAAGATTTCGCCGGGACCTAATCAGATTACCGACATTTTCGGACCGGACCGGAGTTGCGGGGGATGATGACGCCCCCGAGGATATCATTCACTTAGGCCGAGCTTTCCGAAAAACGGATTAAAAGTCCAGATCGATGAGATTTGCATTATAAAACTTTGAAGGGGGGACTAGATTTTGATGTTTCGGTTACTTTTGGTGCTTTGTAATACCGCCTTTCTGCCACGAATTTTGGGTTGGTGTGAACAGGTCGCGGGCTCTTGAAATTAGGTTAGCTGCTTTCCTGATAATTATAATAGATAATGTTGATTTCTCATTGATTCGGATGTATCCATTTCTTCATTCTAAGTATGGAATTAACTACCCCTCAAGTTAATTCCATAGAATGAAGAAATCCGTGAGAGAATTTCGGTGTACAACATCCATTTGGAACTAATTCCTAAATTAGAAGAAATTAATGAGAAATTACTATAAATTATTTGGGGAACTATATACAGAGCGATCGAGAAAATTTCACATAAGGGGAGGCTGTGATTATCATTCTCTCTCTACCCGTTTAGTAGCTTTTAAATGAGACAGAATGATAATCATAGCCTCCCTTTATGTGGAATTTTCTCGATGGCACCGTAGTAAAAATTTTAATTAGTTATGAAATTACAAAAAAATCCGAGAGTTAGTGTATGAGATTTTTTCAACGAAATCTTGAGCGAAATACCCTCCGAACCAACTCTGCAAGTTTTCAGGTGAAAATTTGGTTAAAAATTAGATTCGAAACTTTTTATCAAGATTGGGCGGAAAACAGTGACAGTTATTCATTATTTTCTACCTCTCTGCCAACGTGCGTTTTTTTTTCATTTTGTCCCTGTGTCTTTTCTCATTGTCGATATCTTCAAATTACAGAAATTACAAAAATTGGTAGAATGTTAATTAGTATCACCTTCAAAATCGAAATTTTTTCAGCGATGAGTTTTGTTTTGTCTTATTCCTTAGTAAAAATCTTGTTTTTTTGTTTACGGGCAATTTAACCCAAGTTGACTCTGGCTCAAGCCTTAGACAAAATTATTGTTCTTACCTAACAATGTTATTTAGGCATTGATCCGAAATTAAATCGGACCTTATTGTAAAGGTTCAATTTTTATTCGACTTTTACGAGTACTTACATAGTTTCAAAACTTTTGGACTTTGAAATCTGACATTTTTTTAAATAGAGACCGGGCAAACGTGCAACTAGCGTCATTTTTTAGTCAGTTTGGTTAGGAATTCGTGCCGCTTGAAAAATTCCAGCAAACTGATGCTGAATGAAATCATGTGCACGCGGATCCTATAAGAATTCGCCCACTATAGTCTTCCATGTTTCTTGTGAAATAATTTCACAAAATTTGTCCTGGGAATTTATTAAAAGAATAAAAGCCAGACTTTTTTTTGGTACGACTTACCTAAAAAAAGTCTAGCTGTTATTATTCTGTTATAAGTAACTTATCGAGCAAACGTTTGGTATAGCAAGCAGAAGAGCAGAAGAAACATTTTTACCGTCTGAACGACTGGAGTTATTTTGGCAAATCGTGTCGGTATTTTTGTAAAAAAGTTGCCATTATAGTGTCCACCTGGCACTTTTTATTAATGTCTAGAATAATAATGACGCTATTATGTAAATGCGGCTCGGCTACTGTTTCGCGTGTCTCTCTATAATTCGTACGTTGAACTATATCCCGACCGGAGGAAATTGCAAAGCTCTCTCTTAAAATTTAATGCGCTTGGCTCCGCGGCAGCAACAGCATCACATATTCCCTCCAAAGTTTCATATACGGTTTTTCTCCCCCCTTTGATATTGAAGATTTTTTAATATTTACCTCTATACCCGCGTATTCCGGGTCTCTCCCGGAAACAATAAGAGTGCGCACTCGATCTTCTGGAAAACTGTCTGGTATGCATACGGCGAACGCGAGAGCGGTGGTGTTGTATAAATTATAAAAACAAACTGCCACCCGTTACGCTGAAATATTAACGGAAATGCCTTTGGTTTTGCTCCGTTTTTTTCCCACAGAAAGGCGACTCCTTCTCTCGAATTCGCATAGGGAAGAGATTAAAAGTCTGCCGATGACAACGTCACCGATGAATAAAAAGGCGCGCCCACAACTTTTTCGTCAAAGGGAATTCAGGGCGAAACGTGACACCCCCTCATCACACTCATCTAATAAAAACACGAGACTTTTCCGGATCCGCCAAACTTGTATCACGTCAAATCCACGTTTTAACGCAAGAAAATCGGGAAAGTTCCGGTTGGGCCAGTTTTATTACGCAACTTGGTCCGTAAAAGCTCGTTTCCGATCGAGCGGCCGCTCTCTGGCGGCATTTTTTCGTAATTAGGACGGCCCCCCGGGGAGGAATAATTTCGCATAAAGAGTGCAGTCCGGAAGGAGCAATTACAGCTTTCATCCCGCGACCACTGTTTGAATACTAATGACGGCCGCCGTCGCTTATATAGCCGCGATCCCCTCGAAAGTAACACGGGAAGAGAGCCCTCGACCCTCACGAATTAATAAAATGCGAGCAAGTACGCCCTCGACTTGAGAAGTACGTGTTTAAACTTTTTGCGCCCCGGAATATTCAAGATAAGCGCCAACTATGGCCCTTCCAGGTAAGTTTTATCGACGGAAAACGCAAAATTTAACGCATTCAAATTACCCAAAACGCTTACCTACTAAAATCATCGCAAATTATATTAAACGTGAGAAAAATTTATACGGTTTCGGGGGTTGAATTGGTATTCCCGCGGGGTTTCGGTCGTGTAATTATCCTGTGACTGTGTATCCTTTCTAGTGTGAGGAAATCGGGCGATTAAGGTTATTATTGTTGGCTCAATTAACGGGGGGAGCAAAAGGGCGCAGATTCGCGTGTATACCATCGATTTTCATGAATCGGCAGCGGCTTGCTCAAATACTTATAGGCGCTCTCCTAGAATTTTAGGATACGTTTCGTTATTTTATCTGATTGTTATAATGGTGGTTTCAACTCGCAGGGATATTGGAGAGGACGGCGATCCTCTCGATAACACGATTTACTACCGAAATTTCGACGAGGGTTTTAGGGCGTTTTACATATTACTTCGACATATTAATATCCCCGGATTTAATTAAAAATTATGATCCGGTTTGATTACCTATAAAATCGTCCATCCGGCGCGCCACCCTTTGATCGCTCGAGTCACATTGAATTCAGCCGGGGTGAAATCCCTAATTTCAAGACGAATTCCGGTTAAAATTTCGATAAATTCGCGTCTGTTTGTAATTCCAAAATGCCAATTTCGATATTTCAAAGCTTTGTGAATATTATTTTAGTATCAAGCCCCCGCGGGTGGATATGGATGCTGGTGGGCTTTGCAATAATAATTGCAAATTGTATCGAAAACCATTTTATGTGAACGTTAAAAACATGATGGTATGGAAATGTTTTTATAGAATTTCAAGTACTTTACAGGTAGGGAAATGTTGGATATCATTTTGCGCTATTTAACAAATTTGGGCCATGTTTACAAAATTTACTTTTAACGCAGTCACTTTAGATAACTAGTTTAGTAAATGAGGTGGAAATGTTGATATTTGGTTGGACCGAAATTGATTAGCGCAATTCATCAACAAATTAGCATAATGTTTGTACTGTAATTTTCCTGCTGTTTCTTCATCTTTGAATTAACTAAAATAAAACATCACACTAATGATAACCTCTGAAAATATTCGGCCTCGTGTAAAATTCTTCTAATACGCATTTTGTATAAATATTTAGCGATTCGTTCAATATTCGTAAAATTTTAAATCTCTGCACTTCTAACGTAACAAATGGTTTAAGTAAGTTGCTCTAATAAGCTAAACTGGCCCTGGCAGATTAACGATTTTTTTTGCTCGTGATAAGCTCCCCTTTCAAACTTTCCAATGGAATTCTTCCACGACGCCGAAACTTTTTCGATGGAAATGAAATTTGTTCTGATTTTAATTGCAATTCCGATTCTTTCACCTTTTTCACGCCGCGGGTAGAGTTCGAAACTTCTTCTCGTTAAACTTTCCACCTAAGTAATACATAATATAAACTGCGAAATACAAGTACTCACCTTATTATTAAAGACACGCTGCCGATAATTGTAATTATTACTGCATTAAATCTCGTTTTTCCTTATGGGTTTTGAAGTGAATTGATTAAGCCCATAAACTTGCTCACCCATGTAAGTACACACATTTAACGTTAGCTGACAGCCGACCACACCCAGCAATACATAGTGATGGTAGTTAAATGGGTGCCCATAATTGCATACAGTGAAACTCTAGTCCGCGTTTCAAAAGTGCGATAATTAATCTCTTACATCAAATGAATCCAGAAATTTATTCCAATAAGGAAGTCGGTAATTTCCTTGGATATAACTGATGAGACTTTAACGCTGTCGAGAAATATATGTAGTATTGGTTTATAAACTTAAAAGGGTTTTACTGTAATCATAACTTTAATCTCAATAACTTAGACGTAAATACAGTAATAAATGTTTGCAACAAAGTTGCAACGAAGATTACATGATTAATTATCAAGATTACATAGGTGGAATTGAATTAAAATTTCAGTTGATGGCGTTAATTAAGAAGGTTTTAAGGCATGATGAGGGTCGATGGAACCCTTGAATGAAATTTTAACTTGCAGGTCGTATCGCAATCTAATTGGCTTTATGGTTTCGCCGTGTTTCTTCATTACTTTCTGAACGTGATGGAATTTCAATTGGCGTTTGTCCTCACTTTGTAATTGAATTATTGTATTCAAGAAAACTTTATTGCGTTTTTCTTATATGCCATGGGGAGGAAATTCGGCCGCTTGTTCCTAGTAGAAAATCGTTTTTGCTTGTTTACCGAGTGGCGGCGATACGGTTCTTTCTATTGAAATAAGACTCTTTGAAGGTTTGGCGATACCGGAAAGCTCGTGCTGATTTCCCAAACATCAAAGTCTTCTAGCTCCGTCTTTGCCCAGAAAAATTCAGTCTGGAAATGTTTATTGCACAGAAAATCAATGTTTTCCAACGACAATGGCGACTATAAGGATTCGGTCGTGAATTATTACGAGTATTATTGTTATAGTCGAGTATTCCAGAGGAGGGTAGTATTTTTGATGAAAAAAATGGACGATGTCGTCTGGCTTAGCTGGAATATAATCCCCGGCTGAATAATTCCGAATTACGTCCTCTCTCCGCAATAAATAGTCGACAGTTACTGGGTGGAGTCCCCGAAAGCTTCGAAAATTGAATAAATAAAGAACGACCGCTTTTGCGACTTTGAAGTTTCGTTCGAGTTTCGGTTCATTTGAATTGAACATCCCTCAACGTCTGAATACATTAAGCAATGAAGAAACCCCTAAATACATTCCAATTTTATCGGGACGGAGGAGGCGAGAAATCGTTCGTAAACTTTGGCCATCCGGCGAGAACGCGCGCTGCTAACGTCTTCTCGAAAAAATCACACAAATTTCACTTCCAACGTCGATAAATCCGACTCCATCGTCCAATCCGAACTCCAGAAATTCATAATCAGTTTACTCGCCGAGTTTGCTTCCAACACTCTGCTCGACTGACTAGCAGCGGACTTTTTGAAAGGAGACGCAGAAACTGTACGGATTTTCTTATGTCATTCGACCTGATGAGCGCGAGATGAAAGTATGTAATTATCCTGCAACACAAATTACATTCATCGCGAGTTCCGTCCGATTTTTTCCTCTAGGGAGATTACTATGGGAAATACTATCCGCTCGACTGTGAAATTTACATAACATCTCGAATAACGAGCCTCGCCATTATTTCCATCAAGCCCGGAGAAATGATGAATGTCTTGATTCGCTCATGCCATTATTCCATTGAAAACGCACAAAGTGATAAAATATCGATCGGGACTAAACATCAGTCGCGATTGTCGTTAAAGTGATGGACGTTTTAATTACACGCCGAAATTGCGCGCGGAATTCACGAAGGTAACAAAAATCGGCAGGGGATTAATCGCATCGTTCCCGTTTTTAAAACGCGGACCGGCCGGTCGATGCCTTGTTGCATGGGTCCACTCTAATTTCGCGCAATCAAACGGGGATGAATTAATTACGGCGAGTGGCGGTAAGTAATGGACTGCGCGAAAAAAGCGCCGAGAAAAGAGGGTGCGATTAATTCGAGGCCCATCGCGTTCAGACTCGCCCGCCATATTTCTGATTATGAGCCCGTCCGCGGCCCTCCGAGGTAATTGTTTTCCTGGGGGGCGGAGGGCGCACTCGAGAGGGCGAGAACAAAGGCGCGTAAAGGGAAATCGGCAAAAAACGGGACGAGGAGAAATAACGAGGAACTTTGATGCGGTCGAGACCCATCGCGCCGCGCGGGACGGCGAGTGAATCGAAACGGACCGTCGGAAAAGTCGTGTTTTCCGCGCTAATCTCGAAGGCCGACGGAAAACGGGAAAAGTCCTTTCGGCTGGTTCGAGCTATCGCGGATGTGCCGTAATACGGGAAACGCCGGGGCTGTCCGAGTGCGGTATCGATTATGACGCCTCCGATGGAGGGTTCAATTAAAATCCGCAGCTTTTAAAATCCGATACGAGTGGATTTTCTCGCCCATCAACAGTGTTCACTGTTTACGAGCTTTGAAGTGCATCTCTGCTTGCAGGCCAATTAAGTCGCAACGTCATGATTGGAGAACCATCCCTTCTGATGAAATCAACTGGAATTCCTTCTTTTGAGAAAGCTCAGTTTGGGTTGGAATTTTCCAAATAACTGAAAATACCTACCTTCTGTTACAGCGTGTATCATGAGGAAAAAGTTATTTTTCCGGGTTATCCGCCTTGAGGAAATTTGATAATATAAATTTTAGGTCCGCGAACGGCTAATAAGTACAGGGTAGTAATTACATTTTTCAGAGAAATCACAACCAATTCGAGCAAAAGTTTCAAAAAAAGAAAAGTCATGATATAAGCTTTGGTCGATTATAAATTCCTAACATATTGCGAATTCATGGTGGTCGGAGGACAAAACCTGGAATTTCAAGATTTCAGCGAATACTTCAGATAAAAAGATACCTACCTGAAATTGTGAGCTTTTTTGTTTAATTCAAATTTTTTGTCTAAATGTCTACCGACTTAAAATGAAACAATTTTTCTAAGGGCCAAGTGCACCGCTTTCACTTAAAAGTTAAGCGGCGCTTAAGCCTTGACTACGATTGTTGACAACATTTGTTGCTAAGGTTTAAGTTCCACTTAAATTTTAAGTGAGAGCGGTGTTTTTGGTCTTAATTAAAGTGACAACATTTTCGTAAGACGAGTAGTACGAGTATATACAACAAAAAAATTATCAAAACAGTAAATCTAAGGCATCTTTTTATTACAATTTTGTCAAGACTCCAATGGTTAGCAAATGAGGCGCTATTGAAATCTAGCGAAAATTTCCTTCTTGCTAGGTTCATATATCCTGCTAAATTAAATCTGGGGCCGTAGAAGTCCACTTTATTGCAGTTTTTGACTAACAATTTTTTAGAAATCATTTATATTCACTATTTTGGACAGAATGAGCTAAGGAACCCACCACTGCCCGGACAACCGGTGATTTTGGGACACCCTGTAATCAAAGCTCCCATTTTCACTTGAAACTTTTTCCGAATTTGGTCGTCATGTCTCTGGAACTATCAAGTGTAACCCTCTGTATCTATTAGGCTTTTTGGGAACAACAAACCTTGTTTCAAATCACTCAAAGAAGTTTATAAATCTGGCCATTTCTTCTAGATGCACGCTGTATAATAAGCTCGAGATGCTCTAGATTTGATTCGGTTAGGTCGGTCCTTTTGCGATTTAAAAGTTTCGCCGGAGATCGGCGTTCCGTCGATGGGGAATTCTTCGTCCCTTTTTCTCCTAAAAATAGAAAGCGAAGTTATTGCGGTTCCGCCTTTCAGGACTTTCCTCTCCCTAAAGCTCTTTTAAATACCACTTGAACTCACTTTTAATTGCCGAGGCACACAGCCACTTCTGCTCCGTACTACGCGCCCGGCTTATTTCGAATTTCGACCGACGACTCGCCGAGAAGTAAACTTTTTACTCAACCGAACGCAAATTGAAGTAATAAGCGAGCTCTCCCGCTGGAGATGTTTCAATCAGAACCGGAATCATGACGAAAAGTCGATTTTTATCGCGGAGATGGGCCGAGACGTGCGGCGCACTTGTTACGGATAATTTCCGGACTTGTCGCCTTTGAAACCGTTCGCGGTTTCTTGCGGAAACTGGAAATCAAAGAGGCAGCTTTTCCGCCAATTGGAAAATCACACCACATAAACACCGTTGAAAGCTCTCCCTTCCGAGAAACCAGAAACTTCTTTATCTTTTATATCGTAATACTATATCTGATGTAGTGGCTGAGTTGATTGTAAGTTGGTTGTGTTTTTTACAGGCGACCTTTGCCGGCCATTAAACTGCAAGAAAAAGGAGATTTGTTTGCTCGAAGACTCGTTCACTGCAGTGTGCGTGTCACGAAAGGAACTCAAGAAGAACGGGTAAGGTGTTGACGATTTTTACCTCATCATTTCCACTCGACGGGATTGTCAGAATTCCCTTAGTCACCTTCATAAACAGAAATCTCGAGCGTAATATCCAAGCGTTACCTTGTTTCGACCCTCGAGTGGCTTATTAAAACATAGAAATATTTACTCACCGATGAAAGGTGTTGTCGAATTAAAACCGAGTCCCCCGAGAAGCACGAATTTAATTCAAAGATATACCTAAGCATAGGTGGGTGTTTGTTCAACCTCTTTCTATCTACAGGCTGTCTTATAAAAAACGCCCCAAGCCATAACTTCTTTATTTGACGTCCATTTCAAAAAACTTGAAGAGAAAAAATAAATTGCTCGATGAGTACTACAAACTGACCTTGATTTGATTTTTTTCAAAACGGTCTTTATTGTCAATTAACGGTCAACTTCAAGTTTTCAAGTAGAAATGCAATTTTGCTTCAAAACAAATGTATAGGGTATTCTTTTCTGAGTTCAATGGAGTACAATATTTTGAATTTTGGTGAAATAATGAAATGTTTATCGGCATCAAATTGGCTTTTCCAAACCAAATTGTACAGTCGGCGGTGGGCAACAATCAACTTTCAGCGTGTTGAGTTTATTGACGCTGTCACATCCAGTTCTGTGATTGTTGTACACGGCACTCTCTCCAATTTTTTTTGTGATTTAAATAATTTTTTTCTAATATTTTTTGCTGGTCAAAAGGACTCAAAATGGAAAAAAATACACATTACTCAATCTAGAAAAAATTATCCTGCTCATTTATGTTGAGAAAAGTATACATTACCTAGCGAAAATTTCAAGTTGACCATTGATTGTCATCGAGGTCCATGGTATAAGAAATTCAAATTAGGATCAGTTTGTAGTACTCATTGAGCAATTTATTTTTCATTCCTAATTTTTTTGAATCGGACGTCAAATAAAGAAGTTATGGCTTGGGGCGTTTTTTATAAGACAGCCTGTATATAGGCACATGAAGGTATGAAAATTGTAATGTTTGGTTATCCGCCTGCCGCTGTTTGTGTGTGTTCCTAAGAGCTTATTGGATATTGCTCAACTAGGCATACTCGCTCTCTTTCATGGATGGAGGCCTGTTTGTGTATAAATTATCAATTATTAATTTCGCGGTTCGGAAATTATCCGCGACAGGTTATAGGCGGCAATCTGGAACTCGCATTCGTCATCTAATCATAATGTTATTCAATCTGTTACCACCCCGGAGCCCTCAATTACGTCACGTCTTGGCTGAATTAATCCCAGACTGGGTCTCGTAGGCGGAAGTATATTGCTTCCCGTAACAATCTGCGAGGATAAGCCAACGTTGGCATTATATTTTACAAAAACCTCATCTCGCTTTCACGAGATGTGTCTTTACTAAATACATTCAGTAAAAAGGTGGTATAAACAAACTCAAATTACTTCAAATTTTACTAAAATGTTCTATCTGAAATGATGAAATAATGTTTCTTCGTCACAAGTTGCAAAAAGGCGGCATATTGTTAAGAACATGAGAAATTTTGTTTAATAATCTCAGTTTTTGGTGGGAATTTGTTCATTCCTACAAATTATATATTTCAGGATGAAATTGAAACTGCAGAAGTATACTAGGTATCCGGAAAATTCCTTCAACGCCTATGTATATTTCTCTTATTCGCCTTGCATATAACAAAAAGATAAAGAGATTTGGAAGAGAAAAAATTCATCATTCCCCTGGTTTTTACCTCAGTTTTTAATTACTCATTTCACTTTCAAGACGAGATACAGGAAAATCTATCATAAGAACTAACTAGCTTCTGAGATGGCTTGTTATCTATTTATCTTTTTGTGTAATGAGGAAATCAATTTCACTAAAAACAGAAACTATATAAGCATCTGACAGAAAAATCATATAAAGTCATCTTTCTTCTTCTTTAATGGTTTCCATATCTCACGAGATAATTTTGACATAACACAGTAAAATTTGAAACCCTATAGAAAGCTGCTGTTGCAGTGGGAAAATATCTGGATCCAGTCGCTTCACTGATTAAAATTCTTGAGAAACTGTTTCCATTCTTGTGATATTTGTTGGGGTTTAGCGCGACTATGAGTGAGTTAGGGTGTGTGAACCTTTTTTCCCCGGATACCTACTTGGTATTTTCCGCATTTTCACTGGTAAATATATATAGGTATAAATATAAGCATATAGATAAAAGAGCATTTTTTGCCAATTTATCCGAATTGGCACTTTCCATTTTTTCCTACCCAGCTTCACCGGATTATCCTGGCTTACCTGCAGAATCAAATTTATTCCGGGAATACACCCCATACTGTTTCTTTTTCCAGTAACGTGTTTTTCAACTTGTTCGCGTGTTGTTATTACCTACTGAAATGAACGTTATTGATTTTCCTCGCTTCTAAAGGATCGACTGAAATCCATAAATCGTCTGGAACAAAGCCACGTTTTATACCAAATAATATCACAAACGCCGGTTATCATACCCACAGATTAGACCAAATCCAATCAGAACTGAAACACAGAAAAACCGAATTAATTGAGTGTGGCGTGGCCTCTGGGGAAATTTCGGAAAATCTTGCGATTTTCGAGAATGCTCGAGATTTCGTTGCGCTTTGATGTGACGCGGCGAAAGCTTATTTCACAACGCGATTCTTCTCGGGGGCGGATCCACCCGGAGCGTGCGGTTAACGTTCGCCCCCGTTATTAATTATTACCGCCGCTCCCTCTCGCCGAACCCGCATTAAAGGGGAGCGATATTCGCGGACTCGGATTAGAATCGCGACCGGGAAAAACGCGCTCCCCTTTCGCTCCAGGACGAAATTGAATGCGAATTCGTGCGATTTCGTTGCAGAGACATCGTCGTCCCCAAGTCCACGATGAAGGCGGCGGACGAGTCGAAGAACGAGGACGACGACGACGTCTTCTACGACACCGAGGACGACCCGGACGACGCCGACGAGGACCTCAACGATTCAATAGTGTGAGTTTAGCGGCGTCACTCTTCCTACCCCCGACATTGATATCTTAACTGGGGGTGAAGAGTTTCCGGTCAAATGTTAAACAGCCCAGTGGCGGGGGCGATAACAATATTCGTTCATGAGATTTTAGGTAGTTGTGGACCATTTCAGACCGGTTCAACGCCAAGAGTAGTCAAATTGGTGAATTGCTTAGCCCTAAACCTCTAAATTAGTCACACATTTCAAATTTCCAACATTTCAGCTGATTTTCTACAATTTTCGGTTTCAAAAATTTTCAAATAAAATTCAATAAAAAAATAACTGTTCATGTTGAAATGAAAACGAAATGGGTTTTAGAAGTTTGAGAGCAAGCAGGCGATTTTATCAAGAATAATTTTTTCTGTAAAATCAGAAATAAAAATTTTTTTTCTCTTTTAAACCCCATCCGTGGACATACTGTATACTGAATAGCGAGAAATAGCTGGAAAACAACGGGAATATTTCGATAAGCGGGAGTATCCTAAAATTGAAAATAATCACTTAAATATTAACATCTTGACTCGTATAGGTACATAATTTACATGCGATTATCTAGGAATTGACTTCGACTTACATACGTCTCGTTTTTCCCTAAACCTGTAATTTCGTCACTCATGCCAAATTTCCCATTCAAAAGTCGTTTGTAAATTGTAGAAAAAGGGGTGATTTTGAGGTCATGAAAGAATGTTTCCTACTTTATTTAGACTACTTTTGGGAAAATTTAGGCCTGTGTAACAACACGAATTTATAGATTTGTTTTGGTGATAGTAATACATCTCCATCACAGAATCAACCGTAGTTTGAATTTTCAAGCACCACTAATCTCATGATAAAAATTAGTAGCTACCGCCATTGGACCATTTGACAGTTGACCGGAAACTATTGGTCCCCATAAACGTCGAAAATTTCGAAATGCAAGTACCCAATTGAACCGTTTTATGACACCACGATCACCATAAATTCCCGGTCAGGTTCACATACATGGTACATTTCGGCGTTGACAATTACCGCGTGTGCACTGGCGGCATTCCGGGGGCGGGATTAGGGGTAGCGAAATCGACACCGCCGCCCCCGACCGACCGAACACGATAACACTCCAGAAACGGCCGAACTGCTCCGCTGAATTATCATTTTGGGCACCGCAAACTCTCCTGACCCTCGACTTAATCCGGCCCCGGCTTAATCAATGGACCGCAGATCAAGCCGAAACCCTCGACTCGTGTAACAAACTCTTGCTTATTGCCCTCCCCGAAAAAGCTCATCTCGAATCTGTGGCCGAACATCTCATTTTTCCATCTTCCTCTTGGAGCTCGACGTTTACGTTTGATCCTGCTAATTTCACCCTTCGGGCCTTAATTTAATTAAAACCTTTTACGTGACGTACTTATTAGAATGGAGAAAAAGGCAAAAAGCGAATCGGTTTGGAAGCCTCTTAAAGCCGGATCGCATTAGAATTATTCGGAAGTGAAAGGATCGAGACGAGTTCGTTATGTGGCAATTTGCAGTCGCAGGATCGATCGACTTCTTTCCCGGCCCGGAGAGAAACTAATGGTTCCGAATTTCAGACACTTTTTGTGAAAACTGAAAAACCGTGTTTTCAATAAATTCGTGCTGTACTACTTTCGCCAAAACGTTCCCTAGACATTTTTTTTGATTTCGAAAATTCTAAAATCGCATTGAAAATGTAGTACAATAAAGAGAGTTTTGTTTCGAAGGGCATAACAGAATTTTGCCTTTATTTTATATTATTTTTGAATGGGGTTTTCAAATCTGCTAAAGCTAAAGAAGGAGGTACTGCACGGCGCGAATTTCTCGAAATTTCTTATTGATACATGTTTTTTTCCTTTTAACCCCTTGATACATGAATCCATTGTTGATTATTATTCTTGCTTGTGCAGATGTAAGCCTTGCCCCGTGGTAAAGCCCACGTTCCTTTGTGGCGGCGACAACCGGACCTACAGCTCCCTTTGTCGCCTGGACTACCACAACTGCATCCACCACACGACCATCCGGGTCAGCTGCAAGGGATTCTGCCCCTGCAAAGGTGACTTGAACTTCTCCCGAAAAGAACAATATGAGGGACGACCGAAAAGAAAGATTTCTTTACACTTTTCCCGTTTCTTTTTTCGCAGAGAACGAAGCGCATCTCCGCAAGAAGCAGAGACAATCCGAACGATTGAACTCGTTCATGAATAAGTATAAGGCCACTTTGGACAAAAGTGGCACCGTCGGCGGGTCCATTAACGGCGCTAAACCCCCGCAGCCCGGCACCAAATCCGACGTCTACACTTTCACCCCTCAAGATTTCAAATACGAGAATAAACATTACAAATACATTAAGTACACGAAGTACAATAAGGTGAGTCGGTTTAGTAGCCCGCCGCAGCGGACTTGCGAACGAAAGATTACGTACAGTGAAGACCCTTTAATCCGAACCTCCAGTAATCCAAACATTGGGTAGAAGGTCCATAATCCGAACAAAATCTCTTTAATCCGATTTGCAGTCAATAATTTTCCAAAAACTGGGGGATTTTTGGGAAGCTGATAAAGCTGCTCATTCTAGTTTTCTGGTGTGTTTTTACTGCACGAATTTCTAGAACTAATAACCATCAAGGCCAGAACCAGAAACCAAACAAAAATTCATAATTTGTTCTAGATTCAATTTAATTTTCTAAAGCCCACATTGTTAAGTGTCACTTTTCATAACAATAATAGAGGTGGCAGAAAAGTCACTCATTTCGAAACTGTTACGTAATGGATCTGGTGATATTATCGCGTAACTTTGGTGATTTCATTACCGCGCAGGACCATAATTTCACTAAATCTAAAGCGTTAAAAGTGTTGCAACTGATTTCAAATTGTTACAGTTATAATTTTTATTGTTAATTCATTTATGTTAGTCGTTTGATTGGTTCAAGTCGCTAAATTTTGTGTGATTTAGCATTTTCAGCACTCTTTTTATGCAAATTTTGATGGGCAATTCCAAACTTCAATAATAATCATTATGACAGAGGTGTCAATTTTCTTTCCTTTGTATTTATGAGTATTTGCAAGTAATATTAGTGATGCCGCAAAAATAGTGTACACAACTTGTCGGAAAGTTTTATTTCGCGGCTCGTTCGAAAAATCGACTTTCTCGACAGGTTGTGTAATGTACTATTAATTTCGTATTTATTTTAGATTTATCTTCATTTTTTGTTAGTATTTCTCAAAAAAATCTCAAAAAATGACGTTATTTACACTGAATCCATCAGTAAACCTTCTTCCATTAGCTATTTTATAATTTTGACGAAATAATTAAATCTGAAGTTTTCTTTACGTTCGTTTGTCCTCTTTGAGGGGTGTCGGATACTGAGAGGCCATAATCATGCGTAAAACCCTGCGTTTTATTTCCAGGACAATAACAATCTCTTATACGCCGAGGACAAGGACAGAATGCGGGGTTATAATGAAGTTACCGATAACAAACTTTACAGTAACTCAATCGGGCCGCTTGACCCGGCCGTTTCCCCCTCGAAACAATGCTCCCCAGCTGCCCTGCAAGCGATGGGCAACCGTTTGCTCGATTGGTTTTCGGTCGTGATGGCCGACTCGTCGAAAAGGAGAAGACCGAGGAATAAATCAAAAGGTACCCCACCCCGCGCGACCGTAAAACCGTCCCGATTTATCGCGAAATCTTCATCAATGCGGGAGGCGAATTATATTTCTCGAGGGTTCCGCATTTCGGCGAGAGGAAGGCGGGTGCTCGATATCGCTGACCCGATTTCGTTTGCGTAATTCGCCCGGATTTTAGTAACTTTGTTGCAGTATCCTCGGCTCGTTCGTTCACCCGGAGCCAATAATGCCAAGTCGACTGGTTTCCTCGGTGCATAAAACACTCCCACGTTCTGGCAGCGCTTTTGCATGAAAATGACCCCATCAAAATTTATCATCATCTCGCGTTTACCCTAATTACATGACGAACTCGGTTTTCGCGAAATTTTTAATCATTTCGACGCCATAAAAGCGCGAGAATTTATGAGATTTTTGTAGTTTTCGTGTGGATTACGAATCGAAATTGAATTCATAGAGGCGGACGTAAAATTGCGCGATAAATCTCGATGTGAATTACAGGGTGTCCCAGAACTAGCGTCTCAGAGAAGACCAACATGTAGCGACGGCCAAAATTAGAGCAAAGTTCCTATAAGGACCGAGCGTATTTCAGATTCAGCTTCACCAAGGACTGCCTTTCAAAGTTTCTGCAGGATTTTTGACAAAATCTTCGATTTCCGCATTGTCAAAAATAAATTACTGGAGTTATGATTTTTCAATCATTTCCTGCAAGAACTTTCAAAACGACGACCCTGGGGTAAAATTCGCATGCACGGTCCCTACGTAAGACGGAGCGATCGAATAAATACTATGCAATCATTTTGTCTCTTTTTAAACTATTAGAAGAATAGAGACAGAACGATGGTCATGAAGAATTTATTATGAGTACCTTAGAAGTACCGCAATTGCCTAATAAATAATATGGACACCGTGTCACAGTGAACATTTACACAACATTTTTTAGATGCATGGCAACCAAAATCGAGAAAAAGTTTCAGTTAGAAAATAAAGCTTATCTTTCAAGATTACAAGAAAGTTTTCGGCGATTTTTGTATTTGTTTGATTCCAGAGATATGCTGGTCAAGGGATGAAAATTACTAAAATAAGAAATAAAATATCACAACAAAATACCTCAGACAAAAAGAATAGCTTGCATCTGAAGGATTTTATTGTCTCCATGTAATTTCAGTCTAAAATCTACTGTTTTACGGAGATCAAGATTTGAAATGGCAGTGTAAGTGTGAAACCACAGTTTGAACAAGGGTAGCACGCAATATATTCGAAAGTAAAGTAATACCTACCCAACTTAAAAAAATATGAGAACAATAAAACCTTCTTGGGGGAAGCTGAGGGTTTTTTGTTGTAATGGTTCGATTTTTCATTTTTTCCCTCCGACCAGCTGTACTAAAATCGCAATATCTCCGGAATTAATAAAGATTCAAAAATCGACAAGAACTTTTCTGAAAAAATATAAAGTAAGCTTCCTTTATTTGTTTGAAACTGTTCCCCGATTTTGGCTGCCTTGCTTCTGAAAAATATCCTGAAAATTTTAACAGTCTATATCTGTATGAGGAACATTTTGTCTCATTTTTGCCGTCGCTATACATGGTCGTCTTCTCTGGGACACCCTGTATCTCCCTAATAAACTTCCCCATCTACGATTCGCATCCATTTCACAGGATCGCACTAAAGGTCTAATCGTAAAGTTTTCATTAGACTTCAGAAATTGTTCGCGGGCCTCCCGCGCTTTTATCGAAATCAAGCCTATAGATAGACATTAAGGAATGTTTTAATAAACGTGATGAGGCGGGGATTCCACCACCAGACGAGAGTCTGCAAGATTTTTTGCGACTCGCAATACAGGGCGAGTCGTACATTTCCATCGGAATCGCATCGATTCACGGCGCAATTTCCTCTCGGCTTTTCCAGCCCGCTACCCGTCCGCGTGCAAGGACGAGGTGAGGTGGATGTTCCAGCACCTGGACGCCAACTCCGACACGAAGCTGTCGCTGCAGGAGCTGTACGACCTCGAGCACGACCAGAACGAGGTGTGCCTGAAGCCGTTCCTGCAGCAGTGCGACGTCGACAGGGACGCCGTCGTCGCGGCGTCCGAGTGGTGCCGGTGTTTCCAGCGCACCGAGCGGCCCTGCGCCGCCGTCAAACGCAAAATAACGCCCGAATTGCTAGGTGAGATCAATCGCTATAGAGAGCGAGCCGGTTTTATCCGTGGTTTTATATTATGGCGGGTATTTGGGCGTTTTGCAGGAGTGTACGTCCCGGATTGCGACAATCAGGGCTACTACAGGTCCACCCAGTGCCACAGCGCCATCGGGATGTGCTGGTGCGTGGACAAGCACGGGGTCGAGTTCGCCAACACCCGTACTCACACGAAACCTAATTGCGGTAAGTGCGCCATTTGTTGCGAGCGAAATAACGTACCGGGTGTTCGGAATTTCTACAGAGTGTCCTGAAAGTGGCGTCCACGAATTAAGAGGCTATGTCGCGGATAGGTTCTGACGATGATAGAAGTCTTGTTTTGTTCTGAGGTCGTTTTTTTTCATATAATAGTTGATAGAGCTGTCCCAAATTCTCTGTGCCTCGGCTCGCGCAGGTTCCGAACGAAATTTCGGGCAAATTCGGAAATGGGAGATAAAAATAACTGCATTGACAGTGGCGTAACCAAGTTGGGGTTGGGGCCGATATCAAGATATTATTTATTAATTCACAAATAGTGATGATATTAGATGAATAAATAATCTATAATTGACAGAAAATATTCAATTATCCATTAGACATTCAAATACCATCGAAATAATCGAATTATTATTTCCTTTATGTAATTTCAACCCAAAGGGGAAGTTTACTATCTGCGCTACTGACATTCTCCATATTGAGCCCAAGATTTGGTTTCATTTATTAGCGTTTTGTACGAATGCGCATCTGACCTTGGGGCACAGATAATTTGGGACAGCTTTAAACGGACAAAATAAAGATTATTGAAAAGCGTGGGATGGCGCAGTTTCCATTGCGTTTTTATTGTTCAAAATTAATGACCTTCAGGAACATTTTTGATGGTTTTTACGAGGGTTTTTAGTCACGAATTTTTCTGAAGATCTACTGAAGAGCACATATACAAATGTTGCACAGTTTTCGATTTCAATTAATATTGCTATGCAGCTATGTTCCTGAATGGGGTTACAAGGAGGGGAAACTTTTTTATCATAGATTTCTGAGTAAAATTCATTTTCTAACAAAATTGCTGCTTGCCCTCGAACTCCCCAAAACAATTTCAATTTCATTTTATCGGTAACAGTTTATTTTGATTTTTGATTTATTTTAAAACATCTGAATTAAAAATATTTTCATGGTATGCATGTATGTACACTCTTGGACAGAAAAATAGGGACACCTCGATTAGCTGCGCCGGATTTAGGCAACCAAACATACACCAAACTTTAGTGCCAGCGTGAACGGACTTTGTCACAGGCGGCTGGATATTTGCTGACAACTCAAAAATATGTCAAATTGTCAAACTATCCACTTCAGTTTTGTGATGAAAATCGACAAAAAGAGGTTTTTTACAGATCATTCAGTGATAATAGAGGTTTTTTAGTGGTCTTTGTGTTATTGAGTGCTGTAAAATATAAAGGACAATATCAAATTTATACTTATGATGTGTGAATGTCTTCCAAGATACGGGGATTTTTCAAGACTCTTTTGGCGCCTCTTCCCCTTCAAATTTCTTCACAAGCGTGTAAGAAAAGTTGTGCGAGTGTACTCGTATCATTTCTTTACATAAAAAGTCTTTTTTTCAACAGATTATTGGAGTTGAACTAATGTTCTGAAGAATGAAGGAAAATCTTTTCAATTTCATAAGAAATTATGAGAGAATAAGTACCAGTGCGAATGCTATTCCTGAACAAGTTACTTAACTTGTTACCCTCACAACAGTTTAGGTAGAATTTGATAGGTATTAACAATGCCCTCACATTGTATAAATAAAGAGAAGTTCAATATTAAATTTGTTTGTAGTATTTATTTTATAACGGTAACATTGTGGTGGCTCTTATCTTGCTGGAGCTGTTTTGGCTGCAGTTATTATGGTGTCTTCAGATCTGGGTACTGCCGGATCCTAATGCTTTTTTGAATAACACCAAATCACCAACCACAATAGAATCACAGTTCAATCACTCATAAACAAAATTATTACGTTTATCCATGAATCATTTGTAAAGTGAACACTTTTTAATCGACTTTTTCCCACAAAACTCAAGTGGAGAAGTCGATGTATTGACATATTTTTGAGATGTCAGAACATATCCAGTCAGCTTTGGAAAGACCGGTTCACGCCAGCATACGAATTGGTGTATGATCGGTTGCCTAAATATCGGCGCAGCTACTCGAGGTGTCCCTATTTTTCTGTCCAAGAGTGTACCATTACACTAGGCGAAACCATGACGCAAATTCAGAAGGGGCTTTGTTTGAAAAAGTATTTTCGATTTTTTATAGTATTGCTTTAATTTCATGTCAAATAAAAAGTAGGACGTATGTCTCTAAAAATCGATTAATAGTATCACTTTTATGCACTTGAATTATCCTCGCTGTGTTTTTTTCTATTTTTTGAAGATTATGACCTAGCTATTTGTAAAGTATAGTTGTAGATCGAGTTTTGTACCATGGTTTCGCTTAGTACCGCATTGTACCGATAAAAATGAATAATAAAACATTTTGAGAAATCAAAAACAAACAAGTTTTTCCTCTTTGTACGCCGATCTGGGGACATACTGTATAATATAATTCAATACAAAACGTATAATGGCATAATGTTGAAAACCGCCAAACTGGATGTATAAACCAACAACACCTAGAAAATATGAATTTGTTAATATGAATTCTTGTGCTTATACTAACTTTGATAAGCCCAAAAAGAGAGCTTAGAAAAAAATTAAACACTACTTTCGCCTGTCCTGATACCACATTATGGCATACCTCTGGGGCGTCATCTTCACGACACTCTGTATAAGGGGAAAGCTCGCAGGAAGTTCGTCCGTTTCCTGTTGGATGTAAATCGATTGTTTTAATCCGACTATTCAGTATCAAAATGCTGTAGGGAGATTACGATGTGGATAGAAATTGACAGATCCTGGGGTTGGGTTGGGTTGGGGCGTTCATGGCGGTTCTGGGGGGTTAAATTTTGCCGACTTTTGTGGAATCCCATTCATTCTATTCATATCTATTGTCTAATGGAACGGATACACCTAATAATAAAATCGTCAAAGTTCATGGCAGCGTGCGTTATCGATCAAGTAAATGAACTAAATTGGGCTTTGTGTTTGAATATCAAATAAACCTCCGATTCGAAGTGCCAATTTTAATCAATGCCCAATAATGGATATAGAAGCACGGCGTAGAAGTACCGCTGTTGTTACACTAACAATAATTAACTGTCAATCTATTTTGCCTGTTTACATTTTGGCAAGCAAATACGAGCAAACAGCCTGATTCAATATTTGACCACATACAGTTGGGAGATGTATAGAGTGTCTCATCATCAGTTGCTAATTTAGGGATATCGCCTCTGATTCAAATTTGAAACTAGAACACTTCAGCAGGGCACATTTCTCAAATCAAAATAGAAGAAAGGAAGCTTGTTAATTTCTTTTTCTGCCTGATACCACTCTGTATAATTTTAGTTTTAATACAAGATATTTGGTTCATTATTTTAAACTTTTCGTGTTCATTACCCCTGCAAATTGTAGCGTTTTTTAATACCCGTCGGATAAAATACGCTGACGAGTTTGCGTTTGTGATCAATGTGGAACACACTCGGTAGCTTTGAAGCGATATCTCGGTGGAATATCGAATTGGAGGCTCCATATTGAAATATGCGGTTTATTGACCCATTTTCGGCGTGGCGGCCGTTGAAAATTATTCAAATTAATAAAATCCCCCCGGGTTTCTGTATAATGAAAATTCTTATTTGATTTCGTTATCGACTCCAGAGGCCCTAATGAACAAGTCCAACAAGTTGTCGAAACAAGCAACGGACGACGCGAGCGACGACGAAGACGGCGACGACGTCGATCAGGATATCGAAGGCAGCGCGGACCATCCGGGAGATTACTGAGCCGAAAGCTCTCATCCGCCCCGACCCGTAGTCTCGCTCTCGCAAACGAGAAAACCATCATCCGATAATTATTATGTAATATGATATTGACGCCTGTTCATTTTCGATTTTTTTACGTGGCTTTTGTATTTTTTATAATATCTTAATAATGAACTTCCTATCGAGAGTCAGTGTAATATATCTTATCATTTTATTAAGGGTACCTTATCGCGGGTAAAGTGTAGTAGGCAATATTGTATTATTTCACGAAGAAATGTTGCATAATAATCTAATTAATAATTATTAAGATTCCTTATGATTACAAAAAAGTACATTCCACAGTTGCCATCGCTTCTTTCTTACTATTCTTTCTTCACTATTATTCATTTCTTCCATAACTGCTTATAATAATATAGTTCTCCTTTCGTACGAATTTAGTTAAGTTTCTTAAAGTTTATTGTTGTAAATAGGTGATTTTTTTATATAAGTTTTCCGTTACTTAAATATAATACTTACTGATGACATTATTAGCATGTGTATGATGTACGGTATATTTTACTGTGTTTCCGCTATTATCTTTAGGTAGAAATAGTTATCTCATATTCCACAGCTTCATGTTTGTGCCGTCTTTGAAGAAAAATAAGAAAAATTAAGCATACATACTTACATAATACGCATTTATGTATTAGATAACTGCTATCTTCGTTTAAATAGAACTAGTAGGTCTGACCTTATGCCTTTGAAATCGAACGCAAATTTGACAACAGCCACCAGGCGGCGCTTCGATCTTTCCATTAGTTTACCATTGGCGATCGCAGCGCCGCCTGGTGTCTATGGTCAGGTTTCGGTGAAATTCCAAAGGTATATTATTAGACAAGAATTAGTTCTGCTTGAACGATGCTACTATTATAAAATGATTGTTAAATTTAGAAATTATTTATGTGATTTTGATGTCCAGTTTAATTACTACTTAGATTAAAAACATATATTACGGAATATTATTTTTTACTAGTATTAGAGAGAAATACTAAGTACATTTTTAGACTAATAATTATTCCTTTGTATGTCTAAAACGAATGGTACGATGTACATAATGAAAGTACCGTTTACGAACTGACAATTTTACCCAATACAAAAGATCTATAATTAATAACATTAATATGTATGATTACGCATCTGAATACTTTATATTTATTTGTAATTTGTTATAAATACATAAATTATAATTATTATGAGTAAAACATATTGAGAAAATAAAAGCGCGTCTATAAACGTGTGCACATGCATTTATACATCAAACAGGTTTTTTTTTGTTGTAAGTACGGTCTCAAAACATATTTAATAAAACTAAATGCCAGATCCAAATTTGATAATTTTCATTACCCTTTCAAAATGACACCTACACAACATGAAAAAGCACGAATTTTCACCAACAACTGCAGGGTTTAATTTCGGGAATTATTCTTTGCGTTGTGTTTTAGTGCCATCTTTTGTTCTATCGCGTCTTTGCACTTTTACGCAACTCTTGTCTATCAAGATCTCAAAACTGTCCTCGTTTGATAAGGTAAAGCGGCTCTCCATGTTCTTGCCGCGCTTTTGCGATTTAGCAGCGTACACCTCGCACACTTCTTTCGGACAACCGACGGTTCGCCCTGTCCTGCCGTCGTATTTCAGGGCCTTACTGTGACAAATGTCTTTGGGGCATTGCCCCCGAGCACTGGGATCGGCCCCGGTTCCACTATTTTTATCCCTCTTCCACCGTTCGATTTCTATCCGGATTTTTCGGTCGCAAGGGTTCATACAGCCATCCTTTTTTTGATGGACTGAATCCTGGCCTGAAAAATTGGAAACGAAAATTAGGGGTAAAATCGTGAATCGAAATGACGGACATTACGTTTGGGTTTCGCGACAACTTCATCTTTCACGTCTCGGTCTCGATTGGCACGACAATTGGTACCGACGCAGGCGTTCTTTTTACAAGATTTGCATTTTTGCGCGGTTTTTAATTTGGGTAACGACGTAACGCTAACTAAATGCGGCGCCCATTCTTCTAATTGAATAGACTGAGTTTCTGCAACGTGCATGGAATCGGGATTATCAGGTGGTACCGGTCTTCTGGAATCGTAAGTGAACATTCCCACGATGAAATTGGTATCGTGAGGCTTAAACATTGAAAACTTGAAATCCGAATTCTCAAAGAATCCAAATTTTCTTAAAGACGTTGTAGACGTAGAAGTACTAGCAGTTTTGGAGAAACTCGTCTTCGTGAAGACTTTCAAAAAATCCTGCTCATTCCGTGTCAAATGATTTGTACGCCCTAGCACAAAATCCAGATCGATATTTTCCAACATCATCTGTTCGTCTTTAGATTTTTCGAAATTGATTTTAAACTTCATATTCGTATGGAAAGCTCCATCACCGCAGTCCATCAAATCCACCATTCGCCCTAATTCAGATTGATGTTGGCAGATTTTCGGCCCGAACTGTTGGTAATTTCTAATGGAACGTGACTTTTTTCTCACGCTTTCTATTCGATAGGGATGAAAAAAACGTTTATTCGTCGTCTCCACCTTCTCTTGAATCTTCTTCAAAACGTAAAACTTATCGTCATAATCGCTCGGGATTTTCCTCAAGAGATAATATCGACTTTTCGCCTCCTCAATGGCGGTACTATCGGAATTGATGGCGACACAATTGATATCGTAAGACGGTAAAACCCAAGGGAAATTGATATTAGATCTGAAATCGTTGCGGCCCAAACTGACGTAATAGGCCATTTTATTTTTATAATCCTGCGTCAGATTGATAGAGTTTTTGATTTTCCTCACGCTCATGTCTATCGATTGCTCGATGACGGCGATGTCCGGCCGAACGAGAGGCAGAGACTGCAAACTGACCGCATAAGGTAAAGCGGTTCGGTTCTTTTCGTCTAAAATTGCCTTGCGACAGCACTTGGCCGGTCTGCAAGCCCGCAAAAGTTGGTTGACTCCCAGCTCTTTGAGATTCACCACTATCCCCGCATTGGGATGCTCGATTCCTTTTGATCTCAATCGAGTTTCCACGACGGAAACATCAAACTCCAACGAGGAACATATTTTGCCCCTAGTTAAGGGAATCGATTGTTTGGCAGCAATTCCGTTATTTTTACTATTCGAAGGAATCATCTTCTCGCTCGATTTGGTCATCGGTAGCGATTTACTCGAATCCTGCTTCACGCTGCTTTTAGAACCCTTCGAGTTCTTGCCTTTCAGTTGTATCAAACTGCTTTCTTTTTCGTCCCCGGTTTGGGCCTTTCCGTCTTCCTTCTGCTCGATTTGATCTTTTTCCTCATCGAATTGAATTATCGATCGGTTTAATTGATCCGGGTCTAACAGCACGTTCATTTTCTTCGAGTCGCTTCCGCTGTCTTCGTGATCGGACGGCTTTTTGGCAGGTTTATCGGTGATATTGACATCGTCGTCCGAGAAGACGTCTAATGCATTCTCGTTACCTTCGTCCAGAGCTTTTCCGTGCAGCGTCACGGACTCGTGGGAATCTCCCAAATCTCTATCAGCCGACGGCTTATCCGGTTTTATTTCGTGGACGCTTTCGATTTTAGCGGACGAGGCCAAAACGGCCGAACAACACTCGGGGCACTTTTTCAGCATGATCTTGATGTTGTCTTCGTCGTCGTTGCCTGCATTAAGGCAATACAAACCATCATTGTTCGGCATTTCCTGCAAACATTTTTCATTTACGGTCAATCAGCTCGATAAGAGATGACAAACCTGGTTGATTTTGACCGTGATCGGTCTTCCATCCACTTTAACGTGAACATGGGTGCTTCCCGCATCGGTTCCACTTGGACAAGAAGTTTCGCAAATCGGAATGCAAGTGTAATCAGATTCGTTCCCTGTATCGTCCAAATCACTAAAGCATTTGATTGTGATGTAAATAACTCCGTCTTCTTTGTGATCGTCTATGTGAACATTCCTAGATTTGGTCTTCGATGGAGATTTTGACACAAATAATTCATCTGCAAAATCACAAATTGATATTATCAGTATTTTGAACCATTTCTTTCTTCATATTACCGCTTTTCGATTCCACTTCTTTGGTGGGCATTTTTATAGAGTTAGTTTTAGGCACACCTGTTAAAAATTAGGTGTATTAGAATTGTGAAAATGTAACTAGGAACCAATTAACTTTTCGAACGTGTAGTTGATAATTGACTGCCGGAAATTTGGGATTTCTGTTCCGTTGCGCTCTTACTCCTAGTACTACTTTTACTGGATCCTTTGGACATGACGTTGCTGCTATTTTTCAGGATTGCATCTGTTTGATGTTCTGATGATTCAGCTACTTTCGTGCTAGTTTTCGCTGAATCCTCAAGATTTGGATCAGATTCTGGAGAACCTTTATCGCGAGTTTCTGACTCATCACGCACTTTATTTTGCGATATCATCCGACTCAAGCTATCACCCAGTTTACCTCCCGATGAGCTCTTCGCACTGACTTTTGAGGTTTTCGAGGTGATCGCTTTCGCTTTCGCTTCTTCAGTTTTGGAGGGTTTCACTTCCGGTACCGAATGCTGTTGGATGGCCGCTTGACTGTCCGGCATGGCAATGGTACTGGACTTTGCGACATTTTCGAAAGATGCCGCAAGTCTGGTCTGCTCCGTGTTGCTGTTTGCTTCGATTATCAGCCGTCCGATGGCTTCGCCTAATTGTTTATACAAATCGACGATTTCGCCCAAGACGCCACCATCTAAAACGATAGTTTTGCTCTTTCCCAGTTTAGTCGCCTCGTATTCCAAATCTACGTTTGCGACAATCACGTCGGTGTTAGGTAGTTGTATGTCTCCGAATGAATCGCGATTTTTCAAACTGAAGTCGATGTTTTGCAGCAGTTCTGACGCAAACAAGACTTCCTTGTATTGATCTTTGGTGATCGCACACGAGTTTTGTTCGTGTTTTATCCGACTTCTGCTCCTTCCCAAACGGTTTTCCGAAGATTTTACTTTAGAGATAATCGGTGCCAGCTTTTCCTTGGCCAATTTGAGTCTTTCTAGGAGATTGTTTCGCGGTTTCGGTGGCGAATACGGTCTTCGTTTCGGTTTCTTGTCATCATCTTCATCCCAGGAAAAAAAGTCGTCCATTCTTCAGATAAGCTAATAATTTGTTCTTTGAATGATAACAACAAGAATTTAAGACATGTTACAGGAAATTTTGACAATGATGACGGGCTACTGTGAGGCGCCTCGCATCTATCATTCGTCCATCTGTCTATCTTGACTTTGATAAGAGAGATGATACCTTGATGAAATGTCAGCAGGTGAGCTCATTGTGTTTTCTGTTGTATTTTTTTTGCAGAATTTTCGACGAATTATTTCTTGTAAGAGCCCCGCCGTGCGATTTACTGTGGCTCATGTCTTTAGGGTTGGTTTTAGGACGTATCATAAAATACATAAAATATGAACCATAATAATAAGTATCATGATGAAGTGCAAACAATTATAATCAACATAATATTTATACAGACACATATTGAGAATATCACAATAAATACCGTAATTTTTAGTATGGTCAGGAGCTATGGTCAGGAGCTTGATTGAATTTCAATTTTTAAATGAAATATTATCCATGTATTCTCTCACCTCTACTCATCTTTTTTTGTATCTACGTAACAATTAAGCTTTTTTAAGTGCACCTGTACGCAATTATGCCCAAAAATATTACGAAATTTAGTACATTGATTATCGGATGAGATGTATAGTCATAATAACAGTGATGGTTATTTCTGAACATTTCATGGGAAATTTACCACTCTAAAAATATCTTTTTCAATACAATAACGAAAGATATAATTGATCTAGATAATCTGTACTTGTGTATTACAGTCTATATCCAGATGAAAACAGTCCAAAGGCGAGTCTGAAGATTATGAATGAAATTTATATGGGATGAGTTTCAGGATTGGAAAAACCCCCGGTCAATACAGGGCTTTTAACATGATGCGCAGTGGGGGAATATGACACTGAGCATGCGTCGTAGAAAGTGGGTGAATCAGGGATTTCAATTTATTCATCCTTCTCTAATCTTAACGATAGAAAAAGATACCAGCACGCATTAACAACCTGAAAATTTGAATTCTCTCGCCACGAGTTACATCTACCTCACTCTTACTCATGTGATTACGCAGTCTGTCTTTATTGCATTGAAGTCAAATTTTAAACACTTCGTTTATGAACGCGCCTCGTTCGAGGAACGTGAAGTAGGGAAATGTCATTCTATCAAGCTGTCATTTGAGAAGTTGAGTGTGGTCTGTGTGGATGTGCGAATGATTTTGATAAAATCTAATCGATTGTTGTAAAATTAATCAATTTCTTCGTGATAACCGTCTGAAGGAAAACCGCCAGGATGGCTTCGCTCTTCAGAAGTGCAGAGATGACCCTGTGTCAGCTCTTTTTGCAAAGTGAAGCCGCATATGCTTGTGTGTCGGAATTGGGCGAACTGGGCCTGGTACAATTCAGAGACGTAAGTTAAAAATAAACCATAATTCCTGGCTGTATTGATGTTATTAATAGTCGTGGTCAATAATCGAACGGAATATTACAAGAATATGTAGCGGTATTATCTTTTTATCGATCAAAGTCCCTGCTGGGATCATTGCATGAAATGAAAGCATAGAACCCACACGTCGGCATAAAACTGTCCACCCCTCGATCGCTTCGATTGATTTCTTCACTCTACACTCTCCAATTAAATTGGTTTGTTTTTTGTTAGAGGTTTTTATTTTCCCATACACAAATCGCCTCAATTTTCCAAAATAATCTGATTTGGCTAATCGGTTTTAAAGTTAGAAAACGAGGCAAAGATCAAAGGAAGACTGAGATCCCCAGAAACCTCTCGAGACTATCATGAGACAAATACGCCATCGATGTGTACTTAGCCATTAAAGATCTAATTTTCATTAAAAGTACTTAGTAGGTAGGTACTCGAGGAAACTTGAACTTGCTGATTATGTAATAACATTAGTAATTGTAATTATTGAAACGGGTACTCGAAATCCACGTTTTTAAATGTGAACTGGAAAAGTTCATGTCACTGGGGATGTTGATTTTCTTTCAATTTCCCGTCCAGCTTAATCCGGATGTGAACGTGTTCCAAAGGAAGTTCGTAAATGAGGTCCGTCGTTGCGATGAAATGGAGCGGAAGCTTCGTTACCTCGAAAAGGAAATCAAGAAAGATGGCACCCCGATGCTGGATACCGGAGAAAATCCCGAAGCCCCCCAGCCCCGCGAAATGATCGATTTGGAGGTGAGAATTTTCAGTCTGGTTCCGTTCTCCAATCACGTACTCGATTTTGTCGAAAGGCCACTTTTGAGAAACTGGAGAACGAATTGAGGGAGGTCAACCAAAATGCTGAGGCTCTGAAACGGAACTTCCTTGAACTCACCGAACTCAAGCAAATTCTACGCAAAACTCAAGTGTTCTTCGACGAGGTTCGTACGATTTATTTTGAGTTTATTTAGCATGTTTTATTATTAACGTTTGGTTTTGTTTTACAATTTTTTGCTATTAATTGGCTCGTGTTGGTGACTCTCGAGGCCGATTGGCGGTTTCGAGCGAAACGAAACCAATACTCCATCAATAGCCAGTTGCGGTATTTCCATTCTGAATGCAAATGTTTCGAAACATTGCCTCTATTATTTCCATCTGTATACTTTCTGTATTTTTGAAGGAACTAAAAATGACAATCAAGTATTGAGTGCTGAATTAAAATTATCGTCAGATTTCAATATTTTTATGGTACATAAACAGTTTTCATTTAATTCAGCACTTGACTCGTTATGGAAGTCTGCATGTTGAGCATCACGATTTTACTAAATTTTACAACACTAGATACTAATTAACGATGATGGTTTTTGAAATAATGTGTTTATTGTTGTTTTTTTCCTATAGCTGATACTGTTAAGTTTATGAACACTGAATTTGTATGTG
This sequence comes from Salpingus planirostris, assembly GCA_949788335.1. Lineage (NCBI taxonomy): Eukaryota > Metazoa > Arthropoda > Insecta > Coleoptera > Salpingidae > Salpingus > Salpingus planirostris. The sequence goes on along the minus strand of OX460920.1, from coordinate 4,052,247 downwards.
AAATTGCAATTTTTTAATAATCACGATTTTTTTACTAACATTTCTGTGCAAAAGTAGGACATTTCAGCTCGACTCTGTGTCTATCAGATCATCGACGTATCGGGGGTTATTTACCTAATGACGTGTATTAATCAACGACTTCTTAATGCAGCCTGGTATCACATTGCCAAATTGATCCAAATTTATACAAGATTTCGGTGGTGGGGCGTTTTTCCTTTTTTTTATTGGCAGTCCCCTGTGGTAGAGAATGCTTTTTTGGTTTTGGTTTTTTTACTTTGTAGTGCAACCCGAAATTTATTCATTCGTAAAATTTATAATCGGCAATCGGAACATTGACCGGGTTTTTATTTGTCGTAATCATTAGGAGCCCGTTCGGTTTTGATTAAATACAACAAATAATGTACAAACATTTCGGGTCTTTGAAGAATATTCTGTTTCGTCACCACTGCAAACATTGTTGATAAAGGACTCATATTAAATTTATTGCCGTGATTAACGTATAATCCTTAAGATACATTATTGATACTTATGCGAGGACAAAGTGAATTTCGTGCCAAGTTTGAAGTAAATTAATTCAAATCTCTGCCGTGACGTTAGCTGTGGTTATTATGCTGTTAAACCAGACCCGCCGTCAGTTTAAATTGTGCGATAATTATCTGTCTGATGTGGCAAAGTTTGGTAATTCCATACACTTTCTCTGTTTAAATAAAAACTGTTCGATCATGTGACTTCAGGTTAAACTCGTGACATCACGTACTCATAATCAACTACAACTGAGTCATTCTTTGATTTTCCATAATTTTCTATCGGTTCTAAACGGTTTTCATTATGCGGAATCGTGATTATTACGCGAGATGTAACGTGGATTCGTCCTTATCTCTAGCGAGTTGTAAATTTCATACCTACGTAACCAAATAACCAGGCTTAGGAATGAATGATTTACGTTTGACATTTATTTTATGAATAGTGTGCAATTATATTTCCACCTGAAGTAGTAGTATTAGAGGACCTAAGACAATAAGTGGAGGCTTACAAAGTCGCCATGTTGGGTACGCCTGGAGAAAAGCTGCAATGGAATTTCCTGTTTGTCTATGGTTTTGGTCAGGGACGTCAGATGTTCTATTCTCCATGTATCTGTCATCTACTTATCAATATGGCGGCGTTGCAAGCAGCCATGTCTAACCCAAAAGAAGTTTCTAATATCGGCACCTCTTATTATTTTTGTTGAACATTGTTTGGTAGAGGTCCCGATATCATGTTAATATTTATTTGATTAATTTATTTAATTTTTGATTGTTAGTTTTTTCTCTTATTGATAACACACGTTTCGAGTACAAAACATCTGCAGCCAATAAAAATTATCTTTCAACTATGCATTACGTCAAGTGGCGTTCATTTGAAATGTGTGTTATCAATAAATCCTTAATCCATCACTACCTCGACTTGCACGGTTCCAAATGGTTTTTATTTAGCGTTTATTTTTGCACGATTCGCATGAATTTTTTTTTCGCATTCGCACCAATCCTGTCATATATCTGTTACGGTGTATTCCAGTAAGAAATTTAGTGCACACTGGATGCAATTTTATCCAATTACAGCGCGCACTCACTTTTACCATGTGGAATGCACCATAGAAAGGTATAAGCATGTGATGACCGATAATTTCCTTTAGAGATGAAATTACATTGAAATCGATGACCGGTTTGAAATCCCTGACGCATTTTCCTAGTTGGTGTTTTCTTATTTCACAACTGATCAATTTTGGCTTATAAAAGTAGCACTGGCTTATTGTTATTTGTCGATGCGTAACGATGCTTCGTCCTTTTATAATTTTCGTTTTTCGGGAGCGCTTTCATGTTATTCTGTGTCGTTTCGATGGGTCTTTGGGCTTTTTATTTGCGTCTTTGGAGCCGGGGGTACTTTTTCGAGGGTAGAGATAGGGTTAGGTGATTAGAAAGAGGAACCGGGGCAATGTGTCACCAGGCTGAACGTGGCGCCTCTGCTCAGATGGCCGATCCGTCTCGCGAGGAGGAACAAGTCACCCTGCTAGGCGAAGAGGGCCTAAGGGCCGGAGGTCAAGCCCTCAAGCTAGGGTAACCATTAACATTTTTATTTTACCCATTTTGAAAGCTCCATACCAACCGTGACGTGGCGCTACGACTGGCCCTTAATTTCCTAAAAGATAACAATAATCTTGTTACGTTCTTTCGATCATTGTGAGCGATATCCCAGGCTTTACGGCTTTAGATCTTACGTGCGATTTTCACCCACTAGCCGGTTTTAATTAATTTCATCAATGATTATAGATAATCTGTGTAGGATTGATAATAAGATTGCACTGTCGAGCGTTACTGCACGGTTTCGTATGTACTAAAATTATGCCGCTGTCCCCTTGAAAAATTGGTTGAAAACTAAGCACCCACTAAAATCAATCTCTATGTTTTATTAGAGAGTGAGAGACAAAAATGTGATTGTTCTTACAGCACTTTTTCTACATGGCGGAAGCTTCCGTCAACTTCCGGACCACTTTAAGGCAAGCTTTGACAACGTCTGTGTCGTGTTTCCTCTCACAAAAATAATCAAAAATAATTAACACAGGCAGGCCACTTAGTGTATGTTGCAAAGCGCGAATATGAACGAATCTTTCGAACGTTTTGACTAACCAAATCGATTTTTTATTTTCTGTTTCCTATATCATGTACTTGAATCGAAAAGCTCTCGAGGACAATTTTTAGGAAGGTTTTCCTGGATGATTGCGTTTTTTTTTAGTCTTCATTAATTGATAATATACTCACCACAATTGAAATAATAAGTGCATGGTTGAAATGTAATCGAAAATTCGACTTGAATTCAAGTCGAATTTTCGATATTTCGCAATCCTATAATATAGCTTTCTCACCACATTCTGCACAAAGCTTCCGTATAACTTTTTGTCTTGGATTTTCAATAACTTGGACTATATTTGATCAATCGATAATAGTTATGATGATGATGATGATGATGATGGTTAAGTATCTGGTTGTTGGTTCGACGTGTGTAGATTGGACTTTAGTTTTGTGTTGAGTTGTATGATCTGTACAGACATTTAAGCTTAGTTTGGCTTTTGTATTATTTTGCTGTATAAGTTATTCGATTTCTATTTTTGTTAATCATTTGATTTTTATGTCACATGACTGTGTTTACGACTTATCTTGTTCCGTCGTAACTCATTAGTATTTTGTCGGCTATTGTAGATTAGGTAACTTTTGCTAAAAAAATACACACTAAGTGTTGGAATGAATTTTTCATGGACCCATGGCCTCTTTTTGTCAAAAATTTAATCGGTGGCTCTGTATTATAATACACACTCGAATTAACGTGGGAAGGTCGCGTTTTTGAGCATACAAATTACACTTTACTTTACTCTAAGAATAACAATTAAAGTTTTGTCATATTAGCAGGTTGTCGTTAAAATCGAATTATTTAGCTTCATTCGCAGATTTCACAGCTTATTTACTTGCCTACTTTGCGATGATTTTTTTTTTGGTAATGATTTTGGTGGTAAGCACGGTCATGTGGCGATTAATTGTGGTGGCGCGATATGGGTTTGCTAATGTGTTGTGTTGTTGAGCAGCACGAGGGGGGCGTAAACCCCACTGAGTCTATGACCAGGGCCCTCATTAGTGACGACACTATAGCCAGACAAAGCTCCTTAGGCCCCGTGCAACTGGGGTACGTATCATCCATCTCTTACACTTTATAATGACACCTTCAATTTCGAAACGAAAACGGGTACGGGTAGATAAATGAGAGAAAACACGTAGGACACATTGAACACACTCTTGAAACTTTTGCTCCTCTATTTACATTTCTTTTGATATACGGGAGGTTGTAATTTTTGATGTGGGTAAGTACCCGCACTGGTACACCAGCACTTGGGATTATGGAGCACCAATTTCATTTGCGACATTTCCATCTGTAGTTATACTCTCGTATCATCATTCTTTACATTTAAGTCTCATATTCTGTACTTGGTAGTACCTACACTTATTATACTCGATAATAATAACACACACATTTTTGTATTGCACACTCAAATAAAACTTAATTTATTGCTTTTTACTTGAACAGTTTTCCGGAAAAACAGTTTGAACCAGAGGAGTACTTTCCATGGTCAGTAAATAATCGCAAACAATATGTTCATTGTATTATTATTTTTTTAAAAGGACAAGACTGGAATTTATACTGAATTAATTAGCGGGTACTTTACTAACCGCAGAATAGCGCAAATTCATTTGTACTTCTAGAAAAACTCGACTTTATTTTCTACGTATGTACACACTTTGACCTGCAAGAACTTCAAGTACTTCCACTTATAATAATAAATACGAAATTACTTATCGATTCTTCTACAAGTACTTACTTCCACCTAATTCAAACGAATTGTATGGGAATTTTCGGAAATGGAGCCGCCCTCTGTAATTGGTGTTGAATTCCAGTCTGTAGTCCTTATCCTCTTCAGTATTGTTTAGATTATTGTGCTTCTAAATGTGTAGTACTTGAAATAATAATGATTATAGTAGTCCCTAAAGCACCGTTAATTTCTCTTTATTTCCGTCTATTATTTATACTGTTGATATTTAATTTACCAAGCTTTTTGTTCGTTTCTTGCAACGCATCAACGGAATCGCAATGATTATGTCCTAGTAAATATAACAATCGATTGGCTTTTAAATGTACGTATCCTGAAATAAAACAAGAATCCAAATTGAAATATACGAGACGGGTTTTTCGAAAATACGGAGCCGAAATTTTTTGAATGTGCTGGTAAGAACAACACAATTTTTAACAAAACTGTGTGTGTGGTCTTTTTTCCCCGTTTAATAAACACGAATCTTTTTCCAAATACGCAGTTTTGTTGTCTGCTGTGTGAGCTTCTTTAGCCCTCTTACCTATTTTTACCGACGAATCCGTTTGCAGATTATTAATCGTGTTTTGGTGCTTTTCGTGATGTAGCTTCGTCGCTGGAGTAATTTTGCGGGAGCGGATCCCCGCTTTCGAGCGAATGTTGTGGCGAGCGTGTCGCGGAAACGTCTTCTTGCGGCAAGCGGAAATCGAAACTCCTTTGGAAGATCCATCGACGGTGCGTGAAAGCGAAGTTACAAAGATCTCGTGGTTAATTTTCGGTTTTTAGGGCGATCAAGTCTACAAATCCGTCTTCATAATTTTCTTCCAAGGCGATCAATTGAAGACCAGGGTGAAGAAAATCTGCGAAGGGTTCAGGGCGACCCTGTATCCTTGCCCTGAAGCGCCTGCCGATCGCCGGGAGATGGCGATGGGAGTCATGACTCGAATTGAAGACCTGAACACCGTAAGTCTCTAAATATTTTCATGGGGAAATTCAATGGTATAAACATAAACCTATGGTATAAACCAAAGATGTATAAACTCTATTAATTTTTATGCGATTCCGCTTAAATTTAGCACATCTTTTTTGAATCCTGTCAATGGGCGTCTTGTAATTGATAAGTGCATGTCTTTTATGGCTGTATCCGGAAATATTTGCTAAATTTAAACGTATACCGCACTTTCAAACTTTTGTAATTTATTGAAACTTATTAGTGGGCATTTGTATTGGTTTTCACCTAGGAAATAAATGTGAACCCAGTACAGTTTTGGGCAATGTTATTGGCCAGTTTGAATGTGAAATCTTCAGTAGAAATTGATTTTTCGTTCATCCCTAGAGAAGGTTAAAGTTTGGCTTTTTTAATCTAATTCAAGCGGCATTTAAAAGTAGTTTTTCTGCCGCTGAAAAACATCTATGAGAAGTGCTTTATCTGCGGCCCGCTATTTTTCAACAGATCTTTTTTGATTTGGATACAAAAAATTAAGCTAGGACTCACATTCATACATTTATAAGGGTAAATTCACAGTATTTTGTCTAAACGGCTTTTAAATTATCTTTCTTTTCCGAATTTATTAGGTCATTACCACTGTAAATAATTTACCGGTACTCCAAACGTACCTAACTTTATGAATCACAAGTGATTGCGGCTTTTTATCTCATTTTTTATGTGAATTTATACATTTGTAGATTTCTGATGTTTGAAGAAAAAATAGCATTTTACTCGTCAGACAACTTACGGCCAGTATTTCTACCTCTGGTTAACCCCCAGATTAGCTAACTGTAACTTTGAATGTGAGCCTTTATATTCATTTTAACCGGAATTGAAAAATGGCTGAATATTGAACGCTGACTGCTTAGTTCAGAGCTGTTTAATATTATAAAACAATACATTATTTCAACTAATTACTTCAAAATAAGAAAATAACTAGCAATAATGTCACTTATGTTTAATATAGCATTAGAAGTAGGCAAATCCTTCCATGATTTGCCAGGAAATTAAAAATTATAATTCAATAGATCGCATTACTGAGTTTGCTGAAAACAGCCATACAGATTAAAAATCAAAGAAATGTTCAATATTGAGAACGATCCAACAGTTTAATATTTATTCGAGGGAAACCACTCTCGGCAATACGAGAACAAAAGTTGGGCAATAGAGGAAAATAATCGGGCAATACTGGGAATATTGGGCAATACGAGGCAATAACAGGCTTTTTTGGCAATAAGTTGGGCAATAACCGACAATAGTCGGTAAACTAGGTTCCTGTTTGATCCTTAACCTTAGGCAATGCAGGCAATAAGTCGGCATTTTCCGGCAATAACGCAATACGAGTACAAATTTTTACGGTGTGGTTTACCCCTCATGTTTATTGTAACTAAGTTTGAACACGATGAAATACTCGTAGTATATTCATCATTTTCACTGAACCGTTTCTCCGTTTCTGTAGTCATACAGAATAAGCTTGAATGAAGTTTCTACAAACTGTACACAGATTTTTCCAGTGACATCCGGAGGATTTTCATTATTATTGTGTGGTTTTGAAGGTTTTGGGCCAAACTCAGGACCACCGTCACCGCGTGCTGGTGGCCGCCGCCAAGAACATCAAGAATTGGTTCGTCAAAGTGCGCAAAATCAAAGCGATCTACCACACTTTGAATTTGTTCAATTTGGACGTGACGCAGAAGTGCCTCATCGCCGAGTGCTGGGTGCCCGTTCTCGATTTCGAAAACATCCAATTGGCGTTGCGTCGGGGCACCGAGCGCAGCGGCAGCTCGGTGCCGCCGATCCTGAACCGCATGGACACGGTCGAGGACCCGCCGACCTACAACCACACCAACAAGTTCACGAGCGCCTTCCAGACGCTGATCGACTCGTACGGCATCGCCTCGTACAGGGAGATGAATCCGGCTCCTTATACCATCATCACGTTCCCGTTCCTGTTCGCGGTCATGTTCGGCGATCTGGGGCACGGATTGCTGATGGCCGCTTTCGGCGGATGGATGGTCCTCAAAGAGAAACCGCTGGCGGCCAAAAAGGCGGACAATGAGGTTGGTATGACTGTCATGCGGCCATTTCAACCCAGTAACGTCCACGACTTTATTTTTCGAAAACTTTTAATTAATCACTGCATTCACATGAATGTGGCTAGAGACACGAAATTTGGTGATGTTTTTGCTGTACTCAAACGGGTACAAATGGGCGCTAATGAGTCAAAGGATCGGCAGTGAGAAACGAACACAATTCTAGACAACTCTCAATATTGTACCAATGAAATATCGATCAACATTTCTGGTTAAAGTTATTTCGCAGTTAAATTTGTTCAACTCGCGATCAAGGTAAGTAGCTAACTGGAACTTTGAATGTGACCCTTTATCATTCATTTAAAACCAGAACTGTCACAGTCTAAGGTCCCAGTTAGCTAACAGGCGCATAACCAGTGACTTTAAGTTCGGCGATTATGAAAACGAAAGTATTATTTTTTCTTTTTTGTTTTGTACGGTTTTGTTTTGATTACTGATTTACAAAATTTTCAACAACCAGAGTTTCAGTCATAGTTCAATTTAAGCCAAGATTGAGCTAACTGGAGTTTAATTTCCATGGTAACCATTGCTGTACGGAGCCATCGAATCAATTCTACATAAGTGGAGACCTTGATCCATGGTTTCTGTCTATTCCTCTAATAGTTCTAAAAAGAGACAAAACGATAGTCATAGCTTTCCCTTATGTAGAATTTATTTGATCGCTCCGTACAAATAAGATCAACAACTGTCAACAATTCAAAATTTGATAAGAAGATTTGTTGCACTGCTACTGAAATACTGGACCCTCGGTGTGATCATTGAACTCCTGAATTATTTTCGGTAACAATTTTTTTGTGTAATTATTCTAATTTGGAAGTGAACGAATTGACTTTTAAATTGTAATATTATACGTTTCTGTGTTTGGATGACATCCAGGCGAATCCCGTAATTTTTTTGATTGCATCAATTTATCCACACGGTTCATGGGTTCATGGTAAAAAGTAAACACAGTGATATGATGCATGATTAGTTGTGATAATGATGAGATTGATAAGGAATAATAAATTAATTGCAAAGGTATTGTTAGAAACCAGTGTTCGTCGATCACCATCGACTATTTCAATGATCATTTTCATAGAATAATTGAAAAGTATTTTCATAAAGCATATGGATACACAAATCGATAATATTGCTTGATATTTCATCTGAGAGTTGTATTGGTTGTGTACCGCGGTACCGACGGGATAGCACCGAAAGGCGAAAAAAAAACCTTAATGCTTTACAGTTTTTCTATAATTGGAAACCACTTCGTTTTCAGATTTGGAAAATTTTCTTCGGCGGCCGCTACATCATCTTTCTGATGGGTCTTTTCTCGATGTACACCGGTTTCATCTACAACGACGTCTTCTCCAAATCCCTCAACATCTTCGGCTCGAATTGGCAGGTCCTGAACTTCACGAAAACCAGATACATCGAATACCAAGGCGACTACACCTTGGATCCGGCCAGAGGCGAATACTTTATGCACCCGTACCCGATCGGCATGGACCCGATATGGCAACTGGCCAAGAACAAGATCATCTTCCAGAACTCGTTCAAGATGAAAATCTCGATCGTCATCGGAATCACCCACATGCTGTTCGGCGTCTCCATGAGCCTCTTCAACTACATCTACTTCCGCAACAAGCTGAGCATAATCTGCGAGTTCATCCCGCAAGTCATCTTCCTGGTGTTCCTCTTCTTGTACATGGTCCTGCTGATGTTCATCAAGTGGTTCATGTACTACCCGACGGTCGATCCGGCGCAGGTCAAGTACGGCCCGTACTGCGCCCCCTCGGTGTTGATCACGTTCATCAACATGGTCCTGCTGAAGAGTCCCTCGGAGAACGACACGTGCGGCCCGGCCACGATGTACGCGGGCCAGGAGGGCTTCCAGAAGTTTCTGCTGGCGTGCGCGATCATCTGCATCCCGTGGATGCTGCTGGCCAAGCCGCTGTACATCATGAGGAGCCAGAAGAAGGCGGCGGCGTACTCGGTGTCGCACCAGCAGATGGCGCAAGGGAACGGGGACGCGGAGCAGCCGATGCACAACAACACGGTGCAGCCGGTCGCGCCGGCGCACGCGCACGGCGAGGAGGACATGGGCGAGATGTTCATCCATCAGGGCATACACACGATCGAGTACGTGCTGGGGTCGGTCTCTCACACGGCGTCGTATCTTCGGTTGTGGGCCTTGTCTCTGGCGCACGCACGTAAGTTTTTGGATTAAGGTCTTGAATTGGAATAAACACGAAATCGCATTATGATGATCAGTTTCCCATGGTAGACCGTTGAAGGGTTTTAGCGTTGTTCGATTAGATCTATCTAGTTGTCCTAGTTGGAGAATTTCACGTGAGAATTAGCTTCCGTAATGTGATTGAATTGAGGTACCTCTCGAATTCCATTAGATATCGTTCCTCTGTTTGGCTCCAAGGTTTGACTCTGCAGAGTCCGTAGATAAATAGAGTACCGCACGCAGCGAACCTTGTAGTGAATGGAAAAATGTGTATTTGCAAAAATGAATAAAATACCGATGCAGAGTAAGTTTTCAATTACATATTTGATTTGACAACACTGCTCAGAAGATATTAAATGGCCGCCGACATTTAGAATGCGGGTACTCTCTAGAGTACTCTATATTTATCTACAGACTCTGAGGCTCTGTCATTTTGTCAACATTTTCTTTCTTCCCAAGAGAAAAATTTTAACTGTGGTTAATCTGCAATCTAAGCCTCCAATTATGGGTTTTTAAGGCACTTTATTGTGTCCACTGCATCGAATATCCTGCTATTTTTGAAAGCTCAACTCAGTAAAATTGATTTCATTGATGTGTACGAATTTGAACGAAATTGTGCACGTGGGCTAACTACATATTACAAACTTCAGAAAAACGTCGGTATTTATTTATAGACATGATCTGATGCCCATTTTTCGGCTATTTTGGCAAGAAAACTGTCCGAAATATGTTTTACAGGTTTCTGAGTGAACCATTCTTGAAAATTTACATCTACTCACCATCTACGGTTGTTTGGTGACATTTGTTCTTCTAATAAAACTCAGTTAATCGCTGAAGGAATGTTCGCAAAGTCCATATTAGATTTTGGGTTTATGCGAGTTTATAGCTCATGTTTTCGAGTTGAATTTCGAAAATTTGTCCACTTATGGTATTTTTATTTTCAGAATTATCCGAGGTTTTGTGGAACATGGTCCTGAGCAAGGGCCTTGTGACGCAGGGTTGGGGTGGCGGAATCGTCCTCTACGTAATCTTCGCCTTTTGGGCTTGTCTCACCATCTCCATTCTCGTTCTCATGGAGGGCTTATCGGCTTTCTTGCACACTTTACGTTTGCATTGGTAAATTTAATTCATAAATTTATTTTGATTTTCATGGTGTAATTTTGTTTTTGTTCTTTGTTTATAGGGTTGAGTTCCAAAGCAAATTTTATTCTGGACAAGGTTACGCTTTCCAGCCCTTCTCGTTTGAGAATATTTTGGATTCGGCTGCCGCTCAACCAGGCGAAGAGTAAATTAGAAACTCTATTTATTTATTGCTTACCGTTTAGCCAACCACTTCTCAATCTGATGTTTGTTTTTCTCTATCCATGTCTTGATATTATCTAACTGGTACTTAAAATGTCTGTTTGTAGAGAGAATATGATAACTAAGATAACTTATTATTGCAGTAGAGTAGTTAATATAAATGTTGCATAACACACGTGTATCTAGTAATAGATGTGCTGTTTCACGTGAATGGATTCAAAAATAATAACAATAAATGTCGCATTTGAAAAATTACTGGTTGAAATGAAAGCTTCATAATATTGAGACTTGTCAAGCTGTCATACTGACAAACACGCCTAACTGACAGCTCTGTCAATATGGCGGGCTGACAAGTCTTCATTTTGAAGTTCTGTCTCGTTTTCTTGCCTTCTTTTCTTTATTTTATTTATTACGCAATATTTACAATTAAAAAGTAGCTGAACTTTCACAGATGGCATAAAAATTAATAATAAATATAGTATACAACGTAATAATTTACAATAAATAATATTCATAATCATATTGTCAATCTTGTTATTGAAGAGTTTGATGGTGACAATTAGCTTATTTTGAGTGTATATCACAAAGATTGGCAACACTGTCATATCTCTCATTGTGGGGGTATAATATTTATAATAAAAGATGATAATAATAATAAGCAATAAGGCATGTTGATATAAAATCATGTCACCATTCAGTAATACTGCCCTTTTTCTATTTATTAAAAAAATATATGAACGCACAAACAGAATATTGTTGAATATTTTCCCAATATTTTCGTCTAGATGAAAATGTGTTATAGTAGGTAGGTACATCATCTTATTGTTACTGTGACTATAATTTCTTTCTTTCTACACAAAAGCAGTCGCAATTTCGACTACCTGTTGTCGTCCATGACCACTTGCTTGAAAATTTGACCACCAGTCGACATTTGAGACTTGACCTCGTGATTACCTAAAGCTGCAGTCCCGTCTTTGGCGATGAACAATTGAAGACCGGAAGCTGAAAAAAAAAACATTGAATAAAAACATTATTCATCTAAAATATTGGTCAATTCCAATTTGACAAAACGATTTCGGACAATGGAAAACGCTACATAAATTTTAAGGACTTGTAATTTGTTATGTCAGTTGATATGAAAGTGTGGGGGAAAACGAGAGTTGTTTTGACTACTTTGTGACTAAGTTTTCAATTTACTTTCTGCTGAATCGTCGGCCTGTTCAAGATTGGTGTTCTTGAGTAGCTCCTCGATTAAATCATCCGGATTGACTCTGGTGTTTTCTACCCGTCCAGGAACAGTCCCCGTGTTGTCAGAATCACTGTTTTGTGTCTTTTTGCGCCTTTCGTACGCCGCCTTCGCCCGATCCAAAGAACCCGTTTCGGATAAGACTAAACTGCTTGAGCTCGGATTCCTAAAACAAAAATATTAGAACAACCAAATTAAACGAAAACTCGACGAATAGTCATTTAGTCGTATTATAAATGAAACAACACAATCATCATGCCAAAATTTAAAGCAAACACGAAACTGTAATTCACGATGCTTTTAAAAATAATATTCGGAAATTAAAAATCTGGTCGATAAAGGCTACCTGCTGCTACGTTGTAAATAAATACAAATTTTGGCAAGGGTTGCGGTGATGTGTTGTGAAGCTAATGAGATTAATTTCGCCATCGTGTCAACTTCAGATGTATTTCGGAATATTAACGACGTAACGGAACGTGTAACGTTAATTATCGAACTCAAGTTTAGAAGCGAAAGCCAGGAAAAGTGGTGCATACAGAAATAAGTGCAGAAGGTAGGTAAGTGCCGAAAGCCCGTGACTTGTCGCCTGAAATAAACCCATTATGCGCTCCTGTATCATAAACACCTGTCCGCCAATTTATTCGGGCACCTTTTTATAAAATTTCAATTCAACAACTGCGATTGAGCGAATTCTGACGCCGCTGTGTTTATTTCAACTTCTTTCTTTCTCAACGCCATTCAGTTTACGGTTGCACAAAACATCACAAAACGCATGCTAATGAAGCCTCAAACTTCTTCAGTTTCCTGGGTGTTTGAATAGACGACAAAAATCTAGTAAAATATAATGCATACTTAAAAACATAATCAGCAGCCAATTATTATTGTTCAAACAAAATGACGAAAACACACTAACGTTGTGACGCTGGGACGCCTTATAATTGTGTGGTTTTGTGAGAAATCGGACGATACAGTGGTGGGCGTTTCGTCAGGACTGGTGGCCATAGGAGCCAGCTTACCTCCGGTGTTGCCTTCCAGTAATTTGCGATGAGGATTGCCCCTGCAAATCAACACCCAAAACGACCTTTTTGCTATAGCCTGCTCGCTATTTACACGCCATCACTTATTTATAAGTAGAGAGCAAGAAAAAGATGTCAAAACAGTATAATCATTAAGCCAAAATTGCACACATTTCATAAAACACTCATTATAATTAAATCAGGTCAACCACTTTACAACACTAACACCTCAATCGGGAACTTGCCAAGCCGCCATATTGACGTATACATGGAGCACTGTTCCACCACTATTAGTAGTACGACTTCTTTTGTACTTAGAAGTATGAATGCACCTAGTTTGAGGGAAATAATCAAAGTGTATTATTAATTCTCAAATGATTGAAAGTAGTATTATACAGGGTGACCCACAATTCTACTGACAAACTTTAACCGTGTACAGATCGTAGGAAAATATGACGATTAGACCTATTTTACTTAGGTAAATGTTGTCGGTGTGAGGAGCTAGACGACTTCAAAGTTGAGGTAGTAAATACGCTTTTTATTGACCTCCAAACCCGCAACAAAAATTATGAAACTTAGGTCCGGTATTTTCACCTTTTCACCTCTGGTTATCCTGTTAGCTAACTGGGATATCAGACGGTGACAATTCTGATTCAAATGAATAAGAAAGAGTCACATTCAAAGCTCCAGTTAGCTAACCGGAGGTTTGATCATCATGAGGTGAAAATACCGGGCCTAACTGTAATACTTTCCCATATTATGGTAGCATTTAAGTAAGTAGATTTAATGTTTTTTTTTGGTAAGAAACAGCAATTTGTGTATGTTAAATTCCAAAAGTCTAAAAGTTTTATCTTTTACAAAATTGTCTTCCGATAAGCCAAATCAGTGTAAAGTACCTACTTATAAAGTCGACAGGAAAACGAGGATTTATGCCCAATTTTGAGACGTCGTATACTGTATTATACTGTGAAATTTTGTCGATGGAATTGTGAGACACCATGTAGAAGAATTAGTATTATTTGAAACTACTGCGGAAGTACCACAGAAGTGATAGTACGTACGATTATGTAACACTAGACTGTCCTAAGCAAGAACGAAGAGACTTTTTGAGCTCAAGAAGTGTCCCCATTTTTCTTCAGGATAGTGTAGGACATACTTCCATAAGTACCCGAAGTTCCTCGTAGGCAAAACCAGTCAAATTGGTGGCTTTTCAAATTTCCCGTGAGTAAATTAGTAGGAAGTAAGTGCAAGTATACTTACGCAAGACTGATGTCCGATGCCCGGTTTTAATTATTACCAACTTTCGTAGTTTTGTACAAAACAAACAACAAAACTTTAAACAAAACAAAACGAAAAGTGAACCCATTATAACGGTAGACGCAATAAAATGTTAGTTCGAAAAGTAAAATCCCAAGAAAATGAAATAATCTACCACCACAAAAAAAAAGACTAAAATGAACCAAAAAAAATCTAATAATCATGCAACCCTCACCTTTGCACCGGCTGAACGTTCAATTGGCTCCCATCGTTTCCAACGGCCGTGCCAGACCTTAGCGAATTAAGGGACGTCGTACGTGTCTCCGGCAAACTGTGCAACTGTCTTTTCGGGATCGGAGATGTCGAGGGAATTTTGAACAGACTATTGGAAGGACTGAGGCGATTATTATTAAAATTACTCTTATTGCCGGTCACTTGGGACCCACTGTAAATCTTCCGTTTCAAAATCGGCGTCAGAAACGAATACAATTCGGTTTTGAAATTGGCGAATTTATCAGTTTTGGGGACTTCGGGAGCGACGCGCGGTATTTCGAACTCGCTCTTGGACCTAAAAACGGCCGTTTCGCGATTTTTCGCGTTCCTCGCTCTGACGGCATCGTCCAAACTGAACCTATCGATTGCACATAAATTTTTCCTATTATGACCTATCCTTAAAACTTTCACGTTATCGTTATCGTCATAACAATTATCGTTGACGGGAAAAGATAGAAATTCTATCACGCCACTGGATTGAGATTTCTGCAAATCCAGGAATTTCCTATCAAATACATTATCGTGAACTTTAGCAGGGACGCATTCGGGCGTTCTGTACTCGTCCGTGCCAGAATTATCGCTGATTTGAGATTTGTAGCTCTGATCGGGAGTGAAATACCGCGATTCGTTCTTGATGTTGCTGGAATTAGGGGAATTCACGATAGGACTGATGAAATTGAAATTATTCTTGGGTGGAGTAGACTGTGGAGTGCTATAAACGTCTTCGGAAATGACGGTTTGGGGAATTCGTATTCGATTCGGATAGGTGTTTACACGGGTAAAATTAAACTTGTTGTTCGGGAGGGAATCTGGTTTCCTCAAAGGTCTGAGTCCCCTGTTTTAAACATAAAATTAAAGTAGAGTGCATGCAAAAAGCCCCTTAACATAATAATCATAATCTTCGTTTTTCTCGACCAAGTAAATACAAGCCGTCGACCAATCAAAGCCCACCAAATGACAGCACACACGTCAAAACGTCGAAACTGTCATTTAGTAGGTCGTTTCCATGAATAAAAAAATAAAACAAAATTTGGAAAAATTAAAATAATGGTGTATTCTGCCCAGTTCATACCTGATATGTCCCGAATCCCCAGAGCTGGATTGTCTACTATGGGAATGTGAGTGGATGCTACTGTACCCGGAAGCTTTCGACAACTGGCTGGTGTTTGATGAATTTCTCGAGTGTCCGGTTTCGCAGACGGCCAGTTCCTCGTGTTCCGTTGCACCTTGAGGTATTTGATCGCCCACGGTGTCGATGGCCACAGTCACGGGAACATTGCTTTCGCTCAAAGTGTGTCCTATTACTAAATCTGCAAAAACGAATAAAAAGACCAATTTTTCAAAACCGTCTATAAAAACTTTTACTTAGTTCTGTAATCACTGTCCGACTAAAACTGAGCGTTCTACTGGTATTGAGGAGTATTAAGGTGCTATAAAACCAGAGACCTATTTGAAAAAATGTATTGTTTTGAGAACAGTTCTATCTATTTTTATCCAAAAAGTATTAGTTAACAGCCATCTTCCTGTGACAGAGCTTCTATTTCTGAAAACTAATTAAAACCGAAGATATTGTAAACTTTTCCCAAGGCACATCCTATATTAAAAATCTGTTTCAAGAACTTGAGAATCTTTTTCAAAACACTGTGAATCTTATCCAACCTATTGAAATTCTTTCCTAAGTAAAGTAATAAGTAAAGATAAAAACCTTTGGGAAATGTTCTCCAATCCAACGTTTAAAATGTTTAAATATTTTGGGAAAAGTTCGCAATATCTTCATTCTTCAGCGTTCTTCAGGCTGCGTTTTCTCTTGACCCTTATTCGCTTCGCATATTGAATACAGAATATCGGAGAAAAAAGACATTAACCACGAATATCTCGCTTATTCGCGTTATGACCCCATAAAATATCGCAATAATCGAAAGTTGATAGTCGAGATATTATGCGAATTAAGAGAGACAAGATTTATGAGTTAGGTAATCCAACGATTTCTGATCAATAATAATTTTTAATTTTTGATTAGCAATAACGAAAATTCAGCAGAAAAAAGATATCATTAAAATTAATGTCGCAAAGGCAGAACTCTGTTCAAAATAATTCCTGAAATTGAATGTTTGATTATTTGGACCGTAACGCGAATATAATAATTAAGCTACCATATTTCAGGTGGTTCCAGTGGATCTTTTTCCTGAAACACGCTGTAATAGATACTTAAATATGTATACTATTGTGAAATGGCACTTTTAGGTGATTTTGCTGAATCATTAAGACCCGAGAGGTGAAAAGATCATTTCATAGACTTCAGGTGAATTCCCTTTCACGACCGAAATTGAGAACCGAAAATGACAATTTTAGATGGCCGCCTTCCGGTTTTCAGGTATCAAAACGTAAAACGCGCATTCGAGAGAAAACTAATAACCGACGTCCAAGGTAATCTCGGATTGCTAAACCCGGTCCTATCCCTAGTCGAATAATAAATTTGGCGAAACTCACCGGAGGAAAGAAGGGCCGGTCGTTTCTTGGGCAAACTCCCGAAACCGGAACTGCCACTGGCGATCGAACCGCCGAGTGACCCTCCAGAGAAATCATCAGACCTCGGCTCGGTCGCCGCATCTTCAGAGGAATTCACCGCTTTATGTTTGAGCGAAGGGGAGGGCCTGCAAAATAAAAACATCAAATAACATACATACAAAACGAAAATTCTCTCGCACATAGTTCAAACTGATGTTTCCCTAAAATCTGGCGAAAAACACCAAATTGGTTGACTTTTGGGAGATTTCTGAAAACTACAGCGTCAAATGAGGATTACGTCTTTGCCTTGATAGTTATGGCAAAGACAATACTTGTCTTTGGTTATGGAAAAAAATGTTCTAAATAAATATTACTCATACGAGGATAGATTACAAACCTAAAATGTTGACCACTCTACAGAATGTCTTCTTAAAGCCTGGAAGACACTCAACTTATGAATTTCAAATTTTAAACGTACATATATATGTATATGTACTATTTTTTGTTCTATTTTGGTATTCTACGACTTGAAATGTTTGAATAGAATTCCCAAATGGCACCACTGACTTCCCTACATCAAAAGACGCGGAATTATTTGCTCTTTCAAATTTGGCTCATGTTTTATATAGCGAACTTTATCCGTTCAAGAGTTATTGTCGTAAATCCTAATTGTGGGAGGATCCTGATAGTATCTCATGATTTGAGGGCGATAGCAATACTGCTATCTTCTATTAATAATCACCGACCAGATGATTTCTAGCTGTAGTTTTCAAAGTAAAATAATGAAATACCAATAATTTCAACAATGTTGGCTTCCATAATTTAGATTCTCCGCAAAAACTCGTAAACGGATCATTTTCGCCATTTTCTAAATGGAAATTCGATTCAAAATTCAAACATATCGAATATACGGAATCTGGCAGTTTTTTTAACTGTCGCATATATCAGAATGTAGCTAATTCACCCTGTAGAATTATTAATCAAGTTTAGAAAAAAAAACTGGGACATTCCAAGATAATTTGAATTTAAAAAATTATTTTAAGCCAGAATTGGTTGTTGGCGCCTAATTATGAAATCTGAAAAAAAAAACAGTTTATCACGAAATTTAAGGAAATGTGGTATGAGGACTGCAAAATTACTAAGCAGAAACGGTCGGAAACAAGTCACAATGTAACCGAGAGCTACAATATCGTTCATTTCTGCATCAATACACGTTATTTCGATATAAAACCGCATCTGAACCTCAACCAACGATAAAAGTCAAAAAATTATATGGATTGACTTGGTTTAATCTATGGTCACACTATGGTTTAATGGTTAGTCATTCCGGTATTTTGAGAACCAATCTGTGGCGTGGTTTCTGACAAGTTGTGCACTTTTGACGGCGACTAGTCCGAAGTTTATCAAAAGGTTCTTGGGGGGTTTATAAAACCGCAAGTATACTACATACTACAAAAGTTATCAAAAATAAGTTATCAAAAGCGCAGTTTACCTCAGTTGAGAGTAGGGTATTTTCAAAAACTTTTAAAATAATATTTGTCAATCTGACATGTGCTCAACTTTGAGCTCAGTTTTGAGAACCATGGTTCTCAAAAAGTTAGTGCACAGCTTGTCAGACACGTCAAAATCTCGGAAGGACTAACAAAGATGGATGTCTAGAGTCCGATTTTGGGCATATTTCCCTGATGTCAGCTCAGTACTTTGGGTCGTAGGGGGCTATGGTTGTAGGGTTGTAGTCTATCCTCGTAGGAACAATTTTTATTGAGACATGTTTTTCATAACTCTCAAAGTAAAGGCGTAATTCTCATTCGCCGCACTATTGGCGAACGCTGTATATCGCTGAACTATTTCCGAACGAGTTGGCACCCTCTCGAATGAAAGTGCCCCCATGATCAATATAATAATTGATCATGATTCATGAATAAGTTCTGAATGACACGTGAAAAGGGAGTGAGGCTTACACTTTGAATAGGATATCGCCCGAGAGCATGTTCATCTCTATGGAGAACTTGAGCATGCTGTTGTCCTGGCGATGGCGGGCGTCGTACCCCTCCAAGAGGGCCTTCTTGTGTTTCAGACCGGCACCGGCGTACTCGGCCAGATTCAGATCGACGAAGCCCAGCTTGTTGAAGGATCGGCCGCCCTTGCACTCCTTCCTGACCGAAATTCGGACGACGCACCTTTCCAGCACGCCCGTGGAGGCGTTCGCCATCATTTTGCACGGGAACGAGAACTTCGTGTTCCATTCCACCTTGTGATCCCTCACCTCCTCCCTGAAAACACAAAGTTTCGTGAAAATCACGGGACACCTGCCACGATGCTCTCTCTTTCCGCTCTCAATTCGAGAAATTTCATTAGAAACTTATTCTCGTTAAAAAGTTTAGGACTTTTTATTACGTTAAAATTATTATCTCGAAAACTTGATAGATATATTAAACGATGTGCAGTGGAATTTTACCAATTCCGATTTCAATCTAACTAGAGTTTAATCCGATAAAATATCTTATCTGATGAACAATTGATGTGTCATATATTGGTCTAATCGATTTTCTGATTCAGTTGAAACGTTTTCAAGATATTGGCTAAAAACCAAAAGCTTCAGTTAGTTCGATACATTAATTAAATCACGTGAATCGGAATTTCCCCAATTTAGATTTCAATCTAGCTAGAGTTTAATCTGATAAAATAGCTTATCTGATGAACGATTTATGAGTCATAAATAGGGTGCATGAGATGATTTAAAATCCTCATAAAGGGAGGCTATGACAATCGTTCTGCCTCTATCCTTCTAGTAGTTTTCAAATGAGACAGTATGATATCCACAGCCTCCCCTTATGAAAAATTTAAATATTGACCTAATCAACTTCATAATTCAATTTAAAATGTTTCAAGATATTAGCATAGTTTAGATAGATTCTAATATAAACAATGATACAGTAGAAAAAATATTCAGTTTGGTTCAATAGATAAATTACATAACGTGAATTGCAATTCCGATTTCAATCTACATAGCTAGAGTTTTTAATCCGATAAAATATATTTTATAACTATAGTTATATTTTTATCTGATGAAAGATTTACGGGTCATAAAATGAATTGGTCCAATCGATTTTATGATTCAATTGAAACATTGGCCCATATTCATACCTCATTTTAGAGGCGCTTTTAACGCTTTTAACTAAAAACGCTTTAGAATGTGACATACGTCTTGGGAAGCGTCCATGAACTGTCACATCCTAAGGCGCTTTTAGCTGAAGGCACCACTAAAATGGAGGTATGGATATGGGCCATTGAGTTTTATACAAGTGAAGAAAATTGCAGGTTTCTGTAATCCTACACTGATAGCTGCGATTTCGACAATAATTCCCGGTGCACGATTTTTGTATTTCTCCGAACTCTGGGTGAAACTTGGGTGGCTTTTATTATTTTTAGTCAAATCTATCGTGAAAATTATCCAAGAAATGAGGAAAATTTAGCGCCTATGGGATATAGGTATGCAAGAAGCAAATAGCCGACATCCTGTAGTCATCAATAATTCTTGAAGTTTCAAAACATATCAGAACCGACACAAGAAAGAGTGCATCAAACTCAAGTGCCATCAATTGACAGCCGGAAGTGGCAGAACGATTGTCAAAGTCAAATGGCCGCCTTGCCAGGAATCCGGGTTATAACTCCCCTAAATAACCGGAAAGCTTTGAAGGGAATCTGATGGGAAAAGTCGGTCACGATACTGACGTCACGGTTAAAATTATGCGTAAACTTTTGATGAACATACCACACCCTCGTGGCAGCAAGCTACCCTTCATTGCGCGTCACGATAATGAAGTGTGGGCGCTTAGTGCCTCCATATACCGAGAATAAACCTGCACCCTATTAAACAAAATTGGATTATTACTAATTAATTCCCGGCATCACACGGATGGATGAAACGAACCAGAGGGAAGTAATAGTGCCAATTCCAGTAAAACCCAATTACGACCTCGGCGTCAATATAACAAACCCACAAATTACCAATTGAAAGCCACCCTTTAAGACTCGAGGACAGGTAACGGCGAATTCCCGAACGCGATGTATTACATGTTTCATGCGGCTGAAAGTAACGAAAATTTATTTTATTAGTCCCTGTACCCTGTATTAGATTAGGCCAGTCACGAAATTTATGACGGTCCCTTTATATGGGGGCGCCCTTATGGCTAAAGTGCCCGAAAGTGTCGGTGGCAACAGCCAGACATGAAGTCGCCCTGACCCAATTTCGATCATTTCTCGTATATCGCGGATCGTAGGTCGAATGCAGAAAATCGAAATGGAAACGACATGTGTGATGAGAAGGTCGGAAAAAACGAAAGCGGGCAATTGAAAATAATCCCAACAGTTTGTTACACATCACGTCACTCGAACGAAAGAGCATAAAAACGACAGCATAAAAGAGAAGAGACCCTTGTAAAAACGTGTGACTGAACTAATAGAGAATCCAGATGCCTTCCTCTTTATCATCTGAACCCGTCACTCTCTGTAATGTTATCAAACGTTATTATTTTTGCAGCCAATATAAAAAGCGGGAGATTCGGTAAATAATATGTTTATGGAAATTTCACGGATTTGAGGCCACCTACGCCACTGTAACGGCTTGAAAAAATCAATTACCACCAGTTGTAAACATCGATTATGTAAGATCGCGTTTTAGAACGCTATTTTTGTACGGTTTTTGGTAGGTAGGCATGCAATTACTGAAAACGATACCGGCTTTTAAAAAATTACATTAGACTTGATGAAACTTTGAACGAGTTTACTCTACCGAAAATTGTTTAGCTTGGAGTATCGAGGCAATCTTTTAAAAATAATTACCTAACCACGTTTATGATTCGCTCGCATATTGCAGACAACCTTTACAAGGACTCACTGCTACTTTACAAAGTATACAGGGTGATCCATCACTGGCAATATCATGACTAAACGCTCAAAGTTATCGTTTTACAAAATTGGGATACAGTCTGGTATAACAATAGGATTGTTTTCTATGACTGAGATGTTCGGCCGAAACATTTGAGAGTTATCTTCACAACCAATCAGAAATGATCACATTTATTTCTATCCAATAAACATCGTAGAATTTGGCCGAAAAATGAACATCTCAGTCATAGAAAACAATCCTATTAAGGGCTATGTCTGAAAATTCAACTATTTTTTCTTTGAAAAATGAAGGACTGGAACGTCAGACGTAATTAATTTTCATAACAATGGTACCATTTTGTTGAGACCATTAGACACAGAAAGCTTTTCTCAATGAAATACTTGAAGTCGATTTTTGAAATATCACTTATTCAGCTGGTAATTACGAGGGTAATTATTGATAAAAATACCTCTTGTAGTCATAAAATCAAGACTCAGCTGAAAAAATGACATAACTGCGGGCACCAAACAAACGTCAATTAACAATGACCAACCATGAAATGAAAAAACCAGTCACATGTGAAGGAATGACTTTTGAGGGTTGCTTATTTATTTCAGCAATTCATCTAATTGTTAGTTGACATAATATAACTACCTGCGGTAATAAAAACTAGTAGGTATATGGCATTATTCAAGTTTAGGCCTAATTTTATGATACCTAGAAATAATTATTGAATAATTACCGTCAGCTTAATAATTAATCTTTCAAAAACCGGATTTCACTATTCTATCCAGAAATTGGTCAATAAAACGGTACCTTTATTATACGTAGAAAACAAGTCCGGCTATCATCCTTGCCATAGCCGTTCTTGCTCTGCATTTTTGACGTAGAAAACTTGCCGATTTTTTCAGATATAGCTCTTATTATACCGGGCGGATTGTTCATTTTCAAAAGCCGTAACATGGCCGTAACTATTACCGTTTTGTCAGTAAAAATTATGCCATAAGTGATGGATCACTCTGTATACGTGAACTCGAGTATGCATTCAGACAAGGCTCAGAACATTCTTGGGATATTATTATGACGCAAATATGCGAATACGTAGGAAATTCCGTCGAAAGGCCCTGATAAAAGTTGCCGACGTTGGAAAATTGCACGTTCCAGATTCCGATACGTAGTCACAAACGACGTGATTGGAGATCGAAGGTGCGGGAGAAAGCTATCTTTTTCGAGCACGTCTGATGGTGCCTTCGAGGTGACCTGCCCCAGCCTCGACCTTGCCATCAGCCGCGATTTGAACGGTGCGACCTACACTCCGGCACAGATGAATCTACACGGTCATTACCTATTGGAGACGTAAGACAACAATAATAATACATGATGAATTCCAATCATCATCGCCTTCTGCCCACTCGCCGTAAACTTCATTAATACATTTGTTACACGAGTCCGAAATGTCGATAAAAAGCTCTTGAAAGCACGCACTCGAACTTGGTGATCTAGACAACTTCAGCTGTTATTGAATTGCTAATCGTTTGAATAAATGGAGTAGCGAGTTTTCTTGAAGTTGAAGGAATTCCGATACGAATAGGTCAATTGGTTCTAAGTGAAATCCCCTCGGAAATTCCAAATGATTAGAGATGATGTCTGCATTTATACATATTATTATTACGAGACATCCAATTTAAAATTTTAAGTGAGTGCATGCGATGGGTATGAAATAAGATCAAGTCTCTATTATTAGAACAAGCTTAGGACGCTTTAACCCTTGGGATCAAGACAATTATTTTGAAATCCCTGTGCTTGTAGATTTTAGAGCATTGGTCAAATATGAAGAATTGGATTTTGTATGATACATTGGTTTTTCTTCAACTCTAATATTTAAGCGATTGATCGTTGTTTCTCTTCACAACTTGGAAAACAGCAATCGAAAGGTGTAATGGAGAATAGAAATAGAATTATTACCAATATAAAATCGAAAAGGTTGTCGATTTTCTATGAACTGTTAATCAGAATTATACTGCTGCATTGATACTTCGTTCATTATTAAGTCACGATTTGAATATGAAAAATGTGTTTATGTGAGTAGGAGGAAGACGACATAATTCCTTCCTGGCATTAATTTATTATGCCTACATATCAACATCCGCTTCCTAAAATACGCGATCGCTCAAATATCATATACAGCCCCGCATACAGGCAGATGAGTAACGTATTGGTACTAACATTTTTTGAAAAAACTGATGACCTTATTACCATTCTGGAATTTCTTATCAGGCCTTCACCTGTACGGGAAAAAACCTTGAGAACTTTCCTCGTATGAAGTCGTGTTTACGCAAAAGTTGATCCAATTTCTTACCTACATACGTCAATTTGCTATTGCTTCCATTCAGTCACAAAATAAAGAAACGTACTTTTATTGTAAACATTATATCTACGTCACCTTTTGTAATTCCCAGGTTATAAAAAGATTGGAAGCTTCAGTTTCGTAGCAGTTAAACCTCGAGCCGAACCATCATCATACGACATACAATTAATTAAGATTGGAATCAAATCGACCAAAAGCCAAAGGTCTTTTACGGAGTCTTTTACGTAACTTAACCACGCATAATAAATAACGTCAAGGATTTTTTCCAAGCTAGTGCCAAGAATAGTCTTTGTGATGTCGATTCCCGAACTAATTCGAGACGGTTTTATGGCCGATTTTATGGATGAAAATGGAGAGAGGGAATTGGAAAACTGACAAATTTCGAATTCTGCATACGAGGGTACTTTTAGAACATGGAAAATGAGGAAAAGAAAGCGAACACTTTCCTCGCCCCGAGGTTTCCTCACTGCAAGTGTTTACACGAAGAGATAAGACAACAGACTGTAAATTATGAAAAAATACAACAAAATTGCAACCGTAATGCCTAGACGGCAGCGTTTTTCAACCAAATTATGTATGAGATACTGGAATGGCGTGTGCAGGGAAATGAAACTGAATAGTTTTAATTAACGTCGAGTGGACCTCCGGCGATGCACGGGCATCAGGCATGCAACGTTATAAAAATTATCTGTTTTGTCCGCTTCGGATACCTGGGTTAGTGGGTTACGTAATTAAATTAAATTATACGCTTCGAATCGTCGCCTATATGCGGTTATTTCGCCATTTTTCCAAATACTCGGGCGACTGCCCTGAATTGGTTTACCATAACTCGGAGATGAGATTAATCTCGCGCTCATGAATGATTCAGTTGGATTTATCGCCGGAATATGCGATTCTTACCGGCTGCTCTGGTCCTGGAAATTGCCGCCGTCGAGTAGTCTGAGCTTGGCGAAGAGGACGGCAGAGACGAAAGGCACTTCCAGCAGCTCCTCAAGACACACGTCCACTTGAAACTTGTACTTCTTCTTCTTCGTCATGAACGACGCCATGCCGGCGCCTCGTCCGTTGGTCATGCAGAAGACTCGCAACTCACGACATCATCGCCGGGAGTTGACGTATGAAAGACTCTTGATCGCTTCTCTCTTATCGACGGTCGATGATCGAGCCAAACTTCCGCACTTCAAGCGATACTATCGTTCATTCATGCCGGACTCGGAATGAAATGCTGCAACAGAAACCGGAACCTACAGTGGTATCTGCAAAAACGATCTCGCCGGTTCGTTATATTCGTTCCATTCGTTATGGAGACCAGACACCCTGACTGGAACAGAGCAGCGCTCGTTGTTCAACGTTCAATGTTCATTGTTCAATTATCAAAACACAATAAAAGTCGCAAAAATAGAATGGCCGGTGATTCACGGTTTATGATTAGACAATAAATGAACTGAAAATTCAGTCCGTTTCCACTCCAATTGAGCTTTGGTCAGACCGAAAAGTGAAACCGTAAAACTCCCCGTCCCAAGTCTATAATCCAGTCGCGCCTAAATACACTAATAAACCATTTATTCGTAGAAAACTGATCTAATTACCGCATATCGAAACGAAGAAATCCGACTTTTATGCCCACTTTCTACCTTATCATTGTGTAACAACAATAAAGTTTCGCGACCAGACTGATTGCTGCGAATACTCAAGGATTAACCAGAACCGATTGTGACACGCTAATTTATTTTCACTATTTCAAGTACAATAAGTACAGTGCGAAAATTAAATGTTTCGCATCCATCAGAGCACAAAGTAATCGATCTCGACGAATCTCGGAACGATGAGAAGGAGGAACGAAAGTGAAGATTGATGTTGGAGCGAATTCAGACACGCTAGATTAAATCCCTGCTGGGGCTCTTTTTGTTCCGTCTTAATTGTATATCTTCGCTTTCTGATCCCGTGAAACTATGAACTCATCACGTGTGCATAATTATTTAGTAAACACACACAGAGAGAGGTCTAATAACTATTCACAGTGATGAGTTCTTTCGAAAACATCCTGTCCTGATGTACAAATTAATTTAGGTATTCCAGGTACACCTATAGAAAGGAACTAATCTCCAGGTGGTATCTTTAATCCATTTGAGAGGGGAAAAAAGTATATCAGCGGAAGGTCGGACGTTATTTCTGTCGAAATGGATCTTCAAGTGTTTCTTGTTATACGTTTATCAAATTCGGTAATTCCAAATGTAGTCGAGCTTCGAGCAATATAATTTTTATTGGATTAGGTTTTGGTGTGGTTTTATTGAAGGCGGAAATTGAATTATGGCCAGACCACTGGGTACGCGAATTTCAACTGTTTCAAATTGCCCACAGTGCAAGCTGGAACTTTTTCGGGTGTAATGAACTGCTTAATTAGATGAAGAGAGTTTAAATTCTATGTGCCAACGTTTTGGTTCGCGATATTGTGGAGACGTCTTTGTCCGCAAATTCTCACAAATTTACAAGCGATTTGTACGAAATAAATATGGAAATTTGAAAGGTGCTTATAAACCTTTCCAATTCTCAAGTAGAAGACTAATTGAACATCTCACAAGCGTTGGAAATCTATGAGAGATTACTCAAAATCGGTTCGTAAAATGCGAATGCTTACCTAAATCTAAATGGGCATCTCAATGAATAGTATCTATTATTGGAAGAATAGATTTTTGAAGAGAAATTTGATAAAATATCCAACAATAACACTACCACACAAACGCCATCGCCAAACTGCTTTGAGTTTGAGAGATGCGAATGTGAGCTGTCACATCGGTGACATTTATGACAAGCAAAAACAGCAGCAGCGCCATCGCACCAGTATTCTCATGGGCACCAACTTAGAAACGTCGTGCAACTAAAGTCCCTAACTTTTTCAAAAATCCAAGAAGAGCCTTTGAAAAAAGAAAGCGCCACATTTTATAGGATTAATCGCCCCATACTTGTTCAATAACGTTTCCTTTGAAAAATTCAGGAAAAGAAAGTATTGATTTCATGCAACGAAAATTAATTTATTAAACAAAAACTGGTAGAAAAGGGCAAAACAAAATGTAAAATCCTAAATATCGATATTTTACAAATTACAAGATCCAGTCACAGCGTTAACGTCAACGTCTTCGGCAGTCTCAAAGAATTCTTCTTGTTCAGAGGGTATCTATCCTCCCAACATCATTTTGGTTCTCAAGAGCTTGACCTACAATGGCCAAATTGATGTCCTGTGGTTCTGTAGGCACTTCAACATCTGCTGCAGAAATCGGAACTTCTCCAACAGTTGGCAAATCTACAGAGCCACTGGTTGAAGAGTCTGATGATGATGACGATGAAGTGTCATGCCCTTCATCATCTCCATCATCTTCATCGTTATCATTGAAATCAATAATAGAAGGATGAACACCTAAAATCAACAAAACTTAGACTTTATGAATTAGAAAGTAGCAATTTACGTTACCTAAACCGTCACCTTGGCAGTAGAAATGGGGCTCATCGTGAAGATCACCCTGTTCATCCCCTAAATCTTCTTGGAAGATTTCTAATAGCCAATTGGGGAAAGCCAACAACTCATCGCCAGGTAGGAACGCTGAAAATTACGGATGTCTAAGCTACACACTACAATTTACAGGTTTACCAGTCTTGACCAGCAAAATTCATAATATTTTTACATCCTTTGTATTATAGAGGTAACTTATTTACGTCTTAAATCACCTGTTAAATCTTGAAACAGTATAAAAAATTTATTTCGAAATATCGTGACAGTCATTTAAAGTACCTGCAGCCTCATCTGCCATCGCTACACTCCCAGCAACTGCAAGGCAACTAGACAAGTCAATGTCATCCACATGTGCGGCCGCATCCATATCGAAATCGTCCAGTAAATCCACGTGCGAATTGCTATCCACTAGAGCCTCTCGACTCGACCAAGCGACTTCAACTTGAACTGGAAGAGCCTCTTCAAACTCCTCCAGTTGAGGAACGTCCTGAACGTCCTCGATGTAGAGCGGCTGTTCAACGTCATTACCGTCATCAACTTGATTATTGTTATGAGCGTTTTGATTTTCGTTATCCACGTCAACCAAATGATCCGCGATTTCCATCACTTCCGCTTGGTAGTTGTTCCCTTCTCTGTCGCGGTTGTTGTTAGCCAGATCTCCATTTTCGACCACCATAAACGGTACAGGTTCCTGTATTACCTCCAAAGGAGGCTCCACGACCTCCGCAATCTCCTGAATCAAATCGGGTAACAGCAATTGTTGATCGTCTTCGATCTGATTCAGAGTGTTTTCGATAATACAATTGGCGATGGATTTGGCATCCGCTTTCGGTTCTTCGTAATCCGGAGATGGCTTGATCGGTTTTTGTTTGTCAGGGGCATTCGAAGGTCCCGCCTGAGGGTGTTTGGCAATTTCCTCACAAATCTTCTTCATGGCTTCTTTGTGTGGAAGATTCGACGAAAAATTGAAAAACTTCCGCTCCTTCCTGAACGAATCGAGTTCGTTGATTTTATCCATGGCGAAAGTGTCCGACACTGAGAATTTGTTTGAGAACTTGTTGGGTTTCTCAATCGGTTTAGCAGCTTCCACTGGAGTCTGCGGGGGTTCCGCCACCTCTTTGAAACCCTCCATGAAGGTTTTCGGGGATTCGTCCGTTAGGGGTGATCTCTGGTAGCCGGAATCGAACAGAGCCGCCTGTTTGGCATCCTTACTGCCCCAGTCTTCGTCGGGAATCGGGTGCTTGTCATCCACTTCGCCCCAATCGGTCTCTTTCACGATGGGCACATTTCGGGATTCTTCGGGGTCTTCATTGTCGTACGATTCATATCCGGAGGCTTCATCGCTATTGGAATCACTGCTGCGTTCCATTTCGTATATGACGCAGGGTTTGGGTGGCTCAGTCTCATCGATTTGGCATTCTTCTATTTTGTAGTTGTGCTCTGCCAAGAGTCTTCTGGAATCACGAAAATTTTGAAAATTATGAAAATGTCACAAGTTATCGAAATGAATGAAATGACAACAATCGAACCATTTGATGGGTCAACCATTATTAACCAGACTAGTCCAAAATCGTCATCTTTTAACATGACAGGGTGGATCTTGGTTTACTAAACCAAGGGGTGGATATGATTTAAATCAAGAATTCATAATTGGGACAAAGTAGGGAGTAGTGGAATTGAGAAAGCCAATAGCCTGGAAAGAAACAACTGTTTCCGACGCCCACATTGTAAGGGGTTACTTTTCACTTTTCGAGGTGACTGCAAAGTCACTCATTTTCTAACTGTTACATAATGAATCTGGTGATTTCATTATGCAATGCAATGCAATTGCGTAATGTACTATTTTAATTTTCGTACTGAGAAAATCTCCATTTCTATCAATGTTCTAGCAATCTTTTTAGTGAACTTAGAAATTTTTGATTTACTTAAATGAAAAAAATCAAGATTTTCTTTAACCCTGCTTTTAATATCTTTCTTCTGGATTTTGGTCATTGATCATGGTCCGCCTAAAGGAAGGTCGCGCTCACCTTAATTCCGGTTTCGTGATAAAATGTCCGTATTTACCCTCCGTGAGGACATCGAGAGGGATCTCGTACCGATCCGTTTCGCCATTGAAATATCTCGAACGCGAATAAGTGAGCCGATTGATTCGGTATTTGATTTCATCGACGACTTTTTCCTCTTCGGTTCGATTGTCCACATGATACGGGTAGTCAATACTGGCCAAGAGATTATAACGAGACCCAGAATCTCCTTTTTCATCTACGCAATAATTCGGAGAATAGTTCCCAGAACTAGACTGGTAAGTGCAAATACCGAAGGAATATTTTTCTTCCTCGTTCGAACATTGATGCACTCGGTCATCTTTGGAAGAGCTTTCGGGACAAGCACGAGGTACTTCGAGGGGGCTATCACAGATAATTTCTTTGCGCACAAAGACGGCCACTTGCGAACAGCAACCGAACGAACCGGTGTCGTGGGGCCCCAACCCCACGCCGTCGAAAAAGACCGAGTAGTCGGGAAATCTGATTGTGATGTTGGTGGCCCACGATTCGAATTGATCTCGGGTCCATTCGAATTTGTGATCAGCATGTCGGAATTTGTCGCATTTCAACTTGGGAAAAAGGACGTTGAAATCGGCGTTAGGGGTCGTGATAACGGCTAACGTGGGTTGTATAAACGCGAATATGTTGTATGGCACTGCTTCCAAGACATCGGGATAGAGGTGTTCGATTCTGAAATTATGCCAAAATTAAGACTTGAACATTGTGAACTTCTACTTGTATACAATTCTATGGCGATTACTGCATCAGTTCCTTTCAAAATCGGATCAGGATCCGCTACACTACCAGCAAACGCTTTGACAGTAAGTTTGGATGGTCTAGAGGTCAGATGATCAGCGTTCAGTGGGTAAATTTTGAATAGGACGTCTCTCAGCAATAAATCGTCGGCGTCAACGAAAACGATCTCGTTCAATCCGTGCAGGTGCTTGACGAAAGGAAACAGGGCGAAGTTTCCGCATCCGAAATCGACAATTTTGTGTATCAGATTCCGCCAGTTGTCCTCGATTAGTATCTCGGAAACTCGCTCGTATCTTTGCTTGCTGACCGGAGGATCGAACTTGATGTCGTTCTTTTCGTCCCTTTGCGCTATAGGGAAACGGGTGGCTTTCCAAGATGCGATAAATGTGCAATTTGTGCGCCTTTCTATGTAACGTTTGTAGCGCTCATAAAGAAATTTCGCCAAACAGTGAAATAATATCAACATCGTAGGTTATTCTGTAGAGGTTTCACAAAGATTTCGCGCGAGCTACATCACTCAAATTCACAAAAACTTCACAAGACTAGATATGAAATGTGTTTTTTATTTTTGCTTCTTGCTTCGAATTTTGACAATCAAAACAACGCTGTCAAAACAGTGTCGAATCAAAAATCAATAAGGCGCGAATGAAAGCCTCAAAATCCAACGTTGCCAATAGTATTGCCATTTTAACTACATTTTTAAATAAAAAAACAATCTCGGAAACAACAATATTATTGAAAGAAAAATTGAATCTAGTAATAAAATATCCTAGTTTAGAATTTTAAATGAAAGTACTTACTCCTCGACGTTCCATTTATAAGATAACAAACTAACTTGGCAACATGTGAAATGAAGGGTTTTTTTGCTGTGTAAAACAAACTTTGTGGTAGGATAGGAATTTCAAAAATAATATTTCTTCAGCCGCTTCAGCCTGAAAGATTTGCGCACAGCCAGTGGCACAGCTGTATCCTGTGAACAAACTGCCATGATTTGTTTTTTATGTTTATGCTGTTTACCTAATGGCACAGATTCTAATGAAACAGAAAATCCGTTTGAACACACGGTATGATTGCGACCACAGACAAATCAATGATTTGTCTATGGAACGCATCTACTTTTTTTTTTTTTTTTTGTAGATAATGAAGAAAATAGGCAAATACGCGTTTAATATCGTTTACATGTTTTGTTGTTTATTGTTATGTGCTCGGTTTTGTGTTCAATAAATTACGAGATAAATTAATCATAATGAACCTTTTAAATTTTAAATTCCCGCCACAAAGCATCCTGTATCCCCTACTTGACTGTTCCCTGTGTATCCCATTTGAGCGTCAGTGTGCAACTGGTGTGCAACAAAGAGCGAAACATTCTCTATCTCATTGTCATTTCCTCCACACGTATTTGATTTGATACTCCAAGTTTCAGACTGTTTCAGTTTCAGACCTAGGTTTCAGATATCGTAGGGTAGAACAGCTTTTGTACTCGTATAACAGGCAACAAGTAGACTCGCACACGTTCATAATCGCGAATGTGGTGGTGCTGAAGGCGATAAAGGTAAGAGTGCTGATATCTTCAAACATCCTTTGCCATTTATTCCAGCTTTAATTTTTTTCAGATGGACTACGATTATTTAATTAAGTTTCTCGCTCTCGGCGATTCGGGAGTCGGCAAAACGAGCTTCCTGTATCAATACACCGATGGCATGTTCAATTCCCGCTTCATTTCAACTGTCGGTATTGATTTTCGAGAGAAAAGACTGGTTCGTACTTCCTGTGTTTATTATCATTCCGACTGTTATTATGATTAACATCAGATATATTACAGCTTTATCAATCGAAAGGACGGAATCACAGGGTGCATTTACAACTTTGGGACACAGCAGGGCAAGAAAGGTACTGTCCTTAATAATTATTCTTATGTCATCAGAATAACATTGATGATTATTACAAGCGAATATTTTGAAATGTTTTGCTAGATTTCGTAGTTTGACTACAGCGTTTTATCGAGATGCTATGGGTTTTCTGCTACTTTTTGATCTGACTAACGAACAATCATTTCTTGAAATACGTAACTGGGTAGAACAACTAAGGGTATGACTCCAAATCAAATTACTACCCCAATTCGATTATTTAATTTGCATTTTATTTTCAACGCTTTGATTATCAATTATCAGTATAATAATTATGCAGGCACCGCACTGCGCTTATTATTGCATAAATCCCTCGATAAATCCACTCCCTTGTGCATCAACAGGTGTGTGTTTGTAAATGCTAATTTATGATTTTGACCTTATTAAATTTTTAATTGCATTGAGTTTGCCCAATGAGGTGATAATGAGTTTGTAGTGCATGTGGGTATGTGAGTATGAAAATGCCTTAACGCTCTAAGTGGTTTAGGTTTAACTAATGCAAAAAAAATGGTAAAATCTCTTTTGTAAACAGTTGCATGCATACTGTGAAAGTCCCGATGTAGTATTGTGCGGCAATAAGGCCGATCTGGAAGACAGAAGAGTCATAACTGAATGGAGGGCACGAGAAATGGCAGATAAACATGGGTAAAGATAATATTGTTCAGTTTCATTTGTACACAGAAACGTCAATAATGTTAATTTCCAGTTTGGTTTACCTGGAAACTAGTGCCGCGACTGGCCAGAACGTCTCTAGAGCGGTCGACATTTTGCTCGAAAAAGTCATGTTGCGGATGGAAACGGCCGTAGATAGAGCCATGCTTCCAGGTCGACGAGGGCGCCCCCGGGACCCCAATGATCCCGATTTATATGCTCCACCAGCTCAGTCTTGCAATTGCTGATGCTCAGTATTATGATATGGATCTTTCTGGATATGGGCATGAAATGATAGGTATTGCAGAACGAGGCAAATATTTGGAATTTTGCCTCGTTTCACCCTGGTACTTCCAACTAAACGCGCCTATTGTTTTTAATATTTGATGAAGCCTATTTAATGTTGATGCATATTTATTAATTTTATGAGAAATCTATAATTTTTACAACGTTATAACTATTATACTAACTAATACATAATATTATAATAAAATACATGCATTTAAAACAAAAGTTTTTTCTCATTCTATACTTCCACATTCATTATTCAGGAATAAAATATCGAGCCCATCTCTACGAGAATTCATCTCACCTCCACTATGAGTTTGGAAAACCTCTTCAAATTACATTCATTATTGTTATTGCATTTAGTTCAGAATTCAAACAACAAATTTTGCATTTTTGTAATAAATAGTACCATATGTCTCAGCGACGAAAGTTTTTGCTTTCTGTACGTCAGAAGTTTCATAAGAAGCTTTCATATGTTGGGTCGGTCGAAATTCACCACCAGAGGAAATCATAAATAAACTAGTAACTAGTAATAAGTATACATTCATTTGCACTAAAAATGGTTCTGAAAAAATGTGCCAACGCCGATTTTTGTAACTTTCCAATATCTACCCCATGTTGATGTAATTATTTATGGCTATACATATGTCTAAGAATTAAGGCCACTAAAAAAATAATTTAGAAAAAAATCGGTCATTTGACTGTTTTCAATAATTAATTCATGTACGATGTACGATTATTATCACTTCCGCATATTGTTAATTTACCATGATTTATTTTATTAAACACATGGGTTTATAGGAATTATTCATGAAAATAAAAGTTTCAGAATCGCTTCATCATGGCTGCAGACGAATAAACAAATTTGCATAACTGAAAATCAAATAAAATTAGAATAGGTATGTATAATATGTACCTATACATTTTTGTAAAATATGGGTACCTTAGCGAAAAGTGTATGATTCAATGCAACAGATCCGGGCCCTTCCAATTCTATAGCATTTTGAGCATTTAAAAGCATCATTGATATCATTTGGCGATTTTTTTTATTCCATACATACCACAAACAACTATAAATCACATTTTGTAAAGATTCAGTCTGAAAATGAACAAATTTTAGTTTAGTTTTTTTTTGTAGCATAATATTATTGTTAAGTATCTCGTTTTTTTTTCTTTAAGATTATTGACTTTTTGAATATTTTATATATTTTTAATAGGTAGTTGATTTTTGTTTTGTTTCATAAAATGTTTTAATATCTGGTAACATAACTTACTTCGTCTTTGATATGTTGTCCACAAATTGATACAAACATTGCACAAGTTATTATAATTAGCAATAGAACAATGTGTTTAGGCCACGAAATCGGAGGTCCCTTAAAAGAATGTTTGTCAAAGCAAAGAAACTCTTACGAGGGAAAGTACTGAGACACGTAGACGGAGGGTGATACATAATAAATTTCGATATTTGCTAGTGTCGGTCGATCCCATGATTCCCATGAAATATGTATATTATTAAAAAAAAATCAAACGAGTTTTACCAAATAAATTGCGAAAACTATCCCAGCCGCAAGTACAAATCCTGTAAATACGATGCATAGAATAGGGATAGAGCATACTTCCTTCCCCATTCGGGAATACCTACAATAATATGTATTTAAAATTGAGTTGTCTACTTACGACTACATATCAACTAACTCATCAATATCTTGTTTGTACCTGATACAAAACTTCAATTTATCATTTATCTTCTTTTGGTAATGTCTGTCGTATGGTATTTGGCCTAATGCTGCAGATTGAAAATCATTATCCACGCGTTTGATAAACTCTTTCAAAATGTAAACCTGAAATACACCTCGCATTTCGAAATATAATAATATAAATAGAGGAACACACATCATGTAAGATACCACACCAAGTGTCCCATAATAGAAAATTTCCAGATAAATCGAAATCGGGTTAAAATATTTTCTGAACAAGTATATAGCTAGATATATTTCAATAGGATCTTCCAAAAGTGGTAGATAGAGTAACACCAACACACCACACAGAAAGAATATCCACAGTATCATCAATTGAATGCTTATCACAGTTCGTTTGGTTCTTTTAGAACTTTCAGGAAACTCTCCAACAAATGTAAATGTTTGATTTGCAAAGTTCAACAATCTTACAATTGGTTTATAATAAAAAAGTACGATGAAAGATGACATAAAGGCCTGGAATTTTTTACCATCTGCTATATCTACTTTTCTGGAATGATAAAGTCTACTTACGTTTATATTGCAGAAAAAGACACCAATATATTTTTTTATGAATTCAGTGTTCGTATCGATAAATAGCATATAAAATGCAACGAGCCATAGAAGAAAATGATGCAAATTTGATAAAATTATTATCACTCTCACGATTTTAAATTCTACAGATTTCATGCTCCAATGGTACAAGAAATATAAATTATCCTCTAAAATAACCATGTATGTTATATTTTATTGTTAATATTTCTTTTCTTACTTTGTTGCGAGTTGAATTTACGTTCGACCCTCCTAATATTATTTCTAACATTGTAAATTTCCATATTGATGTTTCCAGATTAACGGTGAGAGAAGTCGTAATTCTGTGACAACATCATAGTTTACTATCTTTTTCGATTATTATTTTCGTCTATTTACAATGATTGAAGCTTACGCATTCGTTAAGAAATCAATTCGTTTACTTTTTGGTAATGATGATGATTGCCCAATTTTCGTTTCCTTGTCTTCATCATAGTTTTCCAAATTTCGTCCGGTGATTAGAGGGTAATTCAC
The DNA here is from genome assembly GCA_949788335.1 of Salpingus planirostris. NCBI lineage: Eukaryota > Metazoa > Arthropoda > Insecta > Coleoptera > Salpingidae > Salpingus > Salpingus planirostris. Next base: position 4,015,747 of record OX460920.1, on the reverse strand, counting down.
ATTTAGGTAACCATAAAAAAATGTTCAAACATGTTTTATGATGAGCTGGTGTAATTATTTAACGTACCTACTCAGGAATTGACTATAGCGTCGATTCAGTATCAAATCAGTTGGAAATAAATAATATCCTAAATTATGCTACAACAAGAACTTCATTCCAAATAACTGGGTATACATATTAGGTTCGATTCTGTATCAAATCCGTTAAAAATTAACGGCCGTTAATATGCACGATCTCATTAGATTTCATGCCAAAAATTTGTCATAAAGATGCCAGGTATAATTAAAAATTAATAGATAAGGAACAGTTAAATATAAATTACTAGTAATTTATACAGTTATATTAAAAAAAAAACGAAATATCAATGATGTGCAATTAGTCTGAATTAAAAAAGTTTTCTATATGTACTTAATTCATTTGGTAGAGACTAGAGAGTTAGTCAGTCTAGAAATTAACGATTATCTGGTTCTAATTACAAACCCCGGATTTCATAATCGAACTTAAAGTCTAAAAAGTGACTTTAGATTCGATTATGAATCGGGGGTAAACAATAAAGTTTTTTCCTTTAGATACAGAGTTCTTGGAATAATTGTTCAAAGTCTCAAACCATACAATTTGAAAAAACTCAAAATATGTACGGTGCGATCGAGAAAATTTCACATAAAGGGAGGCTATAACTATCATTCTGTCTCATCTGAAAGCTACTAAAAGGGTAGAGAGAGAATGATAATCATAGCCTCCCCTTATGTGAAATTTTTTCGATCGCTCTGTATATACTTTCTCGTCTCGTAAATCCAAATAAAAGTCACTCTACCCCACTACCCTGATGAAACATATACTAGGAGCAAAGACTAGGAGTTAAATCATAAACTGTCCATTTCTGTTTGGTAATAGCTATTTATGTAACTAGTCCATAATTTACCCAGCGTGCACACGTCGTCCAATGGACGTCCAGATTCGGCTGTTTTCATCCAGGATGGTAAATGGACGAAAACGGACGTCCATTGGACGTCCAGGCCTGGACCGTTTCGGATGATCGATTTTCAAGCCGAAAACGGACGTCCATTGGACGTCCAGAAACGAGCGATTTCAGACGATCGATTTTCGGGCCGAAAACGGACTATTTCGGATGATACTTTGAAAATAAAATACTCGTATTTATCGAAATTGGTAATTATTCCATTTTTAATAAATTAATTGATTCGGCGAGTTGATAAGATTAAATGGATATACTTAATGTGATGGCGACCGACGGTTTATTTTATTGTTTTGATTAATTTTTCAGTTAACCATTACATAACCCATACAAAAACTAATAAAAATATTACACCAATGTGAAATTTTTATTGAAATCTGTTGTTAAACGATTTCTGTAATTATATTAAAGTGTCATTTTCGTTTTGTCTTCTAATTATTGTTAATCGCCTGGTAGAAGCAATAAATTAATTATGATTTCATATATTATAGGTAAAACCAAAAAAAGGGAAAAAATATTGTAAAAATATATAATATCCATTATTTTGAAGTTTTTACGAAATCGCAAACTCTCATTCATGCGAGCAACTTAATCTATCGTCCAGAAACGGTCCAGAAATGGTCCAGAAATGGTCCAGAGGTAGAGTTATAAGTCGCTAACGCTCGGTTAAAATCACTAATATATATTTCCGTACTCTGTATAAATAATGATTCATAGTTGCGCTCCCTGAACCCCCCATGTATGATTACGAATTAAATTGAATAATTAACATTCTGTATAAAAATTATATGAATTTGATTGATATCTATGTTAAAGTGCATGTATTAATTACCTTCACAAATTATAAAAATTGATGGAAATAAATTTAATTTTACACAAAAATTAATAGTTCACAGATTATTTTGAATATTTCTTCGAATTTGGATTTTATAGCGAATTAGATTCAATCATCGCTTTATTATCAAGCATTATGGCGGAATTGTCGGCCGTTCGTGCATGGTCCAGATATGGTCCATTTATCGTCCAGAAATGGTCCATTTATCGTCCAGAAATGGTCCATTTATGAGCCGTTATGGTCCATTCATGGTCCAGATATGGTCCATTTATCGTCCAGTTACGGTCCGTTTTATGGTCCAGAAATGGTCCATTTTTGCTGCACCTGGACGTCCGGCAGCCGGTAAATGGACCATAAATGGACCATGCTATGAGCGGTCCTGGACGTCCAATGGACGTCCATTGGACGACCGTGTGCACCCTGGGTAGGTAATTATTAAAGAGTCCATGTTTATGGCAGAGCGAGATTGCGAGCGAGGCGAATAAATTGGACGAGTCTAAAGTAGTATGATGGGAATCATTCATGAAAATAAAAGTTTTAGAATCGCTTCATCATGGCTGCAGCCGAATAAACAAATTTGCATAACTAAGATCAAATAAAATTAGAACACACAGGTATATAAATGTTCATAAAATATAAGTACCTTAGTGAAAAGTGTATGATTCAATGCAACAGATCCGGGTCCTGCCAATTCTACAGGCTGTATCTTAATGGCTGTCAAGAATTTTAGGGGGTGATTCTTTGTCGAAAAATATGAAAAAAAGTTCATATGGGCATAGGTCCTAAAATGCTTCCCTGCGGAACCAGCGGTCCTCAAAGTTGGCCCTAAAAAAACTTTTTTTCCGAATATCTCCAAAACCAATCCCAGTAGAAAAACTGAACTTGGCAGAGAGTTACACAATATTATCTTGCATCATCTCATGCATTTGACAAATTTGGGAGAATCTATTAGCGTACAATTTGGGGTGGTCGTAAGTTTGAATTTCACACAACTTTTTATTGGGTGACGTTTTTGGAAGTTTTACTGCAGCATGAGACTCGTTGGTCAAAAACATGCAAAAAAGGTGCTCATGAGTCATAGCGCTAGGATTGACCGTTTCCGAGAAAAATCGATTTTTCCGTTTGCGCACGTGTATGAACATTCTGCAACTCTCATCATAGTCGACTAGGATTCACGTGTAAAATTCAATCAGAAATTCAAGAATCATTATTTCATGATGAATTATGGTCATTTCGAACATAAGCATTTACAATCATTACCTGATCTTCCATGAAGTTTTCGTTTTACATAAATTGATCATTTTTGATCCAGTGTTTTTTGTGCAGAACAAGTTATTGTTCTTTGGAACTGATTGTTTTTGATTTTGTGAGTCCTGAAATAATGATTCTTGAGTGGGTCTAGTCTGTGTTATGTGTAAGGAGTCATCATACGTTACTTATTGAAAAAATTTATGACCCTGGAAGGGCCTAAATGGAATAGCAATTCTTTTCAATTCCACATGATAAAAAATAATAAATGTGCACGAGCGCATAAATTCCAATGTACTACTGGCTGAATTATTAATTTTTTCGTAGTGTTGTGATTTTGAAGATTTGAATCATTTTTTCTATATCAATTTTGTCCGTTTCATTTTTATTGTATTTACTGAATTTTTTTTATTTTTATTACAGGAGAAAAGCCGCCAGAAAGGCATATCTTAAAAGAAAAAAGGAAAAAATCAAACAATTGCAAAAAGCTGCCGGCGAGCAGAACGTGGCTTCAGGGCAAGAGCCCGTTCACCAAATATTGGTGAAATTTGTTTTTGTAAATAAAAAATAAATAAACAAATTATAAAAATATATTAAAATAACAATTAAACTTGAGTTCGATCTTTTTATCTTCCAGTTGACCAGTTGAAGTTACTACTGACGTGGTGAATTTTCATTGTTGTAATAATGGTAACCGGGGTATTCAACAGCTAGATAAGTTTAATTGGAGATGAATTTACCGCCGGCCATTGAGTTATTCCTATTATTATAGTAAGCACAGTAATAAGTAAGTAGATCTTGCATAAGGTTCAAGAAGAACTTTTAAATTCGTTTCATGATAGCAGCAGACGAGTAAACAAATTTGCCCATCTAAAACACGGAATAGAACAATTTTAATACGTATTTACCTACCTCAATAGGTTATTGTATGAAGTTATAATAACTATTTATATGTATAGGTAACCAGTTACGAAAAGAATATGTTTTCGGTACTCGTCGCGGAAATTATCGAACGAGGCGAAAGTCGAGTTCAATAACACGACGACGTGTGCGGAAATAGTACATTACGGAACGTGTCGGAAAAGTGCAATATTTCGCGCTACAATCCGATAAGTTGAGTAAACGATTTTTCCGACGTCCACATCACTTTAACACCAATAAATAAATTTTTCAACTAACCTTAGTCAAAAGTGTATGATTTATAGTGATCGCTCCAGGAACTGCCAACTCAATAGCATCTTGAACGTTCAAAAGAATCATCAATAACAATTTCTGATTTTCTTCATTCCACATATACCACAAACAATTGTAAAACGCATTTCGTAAAGATTCAGTCTGAAAATTGACATCCTTTTATTTAGAATTATCTTAGTCTACGTCCCAATATTTGGATTTTTCGTGGGTTTTCAAAACGGGAAGTGGAAAGTAAATTACAAAATCAAAGTCGAGTTGAAACAACGATGTGAACGACCCATAAGAACCAAAATTTTTAATACAGAACATTTGTTCATTCTACCCTGACTATATTCTACTACTAGATAAGTGATGTCATTCTTACCTCATCTATGATACGTTGCCCACAAATCGATGACGAAATTGCACAACTTATTATAATTAGTAGTAGAACTATGTTTTTAGGCCAAGAAATCGGAGATCCCTGGAAATAATATTTTGGTTAGCTGAGTTGAGTATGAAGAGATGATAGCGATAGTATAAATGACAGAAAAATCCGGCTCTTGTGCCCAATAGCACCGAGTGTCTAATACGATTTCTTCTTCTTGCCTAATTATCACAACAGTTACTGACTACCTTTACTGTCCACTGATTACTATTACCCTATTACTGATTAATTGGTAATGTGATTTTTCATTAATGGATTATTTGATTATCCGATTATTCGATGTATGTTGGATGTATGTAAAGATCCGGCGCCTCCACTGCGATATGATTTTATTTATCCAAAAGTATACCAGTGAGCGAAATCGGCGAACAGCAAAAAATTCAAATAAAATTAAATGAAAACGATAGTTTTGGACCCAAGCAGACAATTTTATCTACATTTTTTCTGAAAAATGAATCCTAAAAAAAATGCTCTTTGAAACGCCATCCCTTGACATACTGGGGATTAATCAAGTAATTCATTAATTTCCTATGATAAAATATCATTTGTGAGATTCAATAATCCCACAGACCTTCATATGTATGTATGTATACAGTAGGTAATATTTATTCCTACATACTGCATTCATACCGGCCACTTAGGAATCGTCTCTTCATATTATTATCATAAAAATGGAACGAATCTTACTGCATAAATTGTAAACACCGTCCCTACTGTAACCAATTGGCCTATAATCACAGTTAATACTATAGGAATGTATGTTAATTGTTTTCCAATTTTTGAATATCTGCAATTATTGGAAAAAAAGGAATATTATATAACTGCATAAAATAGGAGCAACTCATTTATGTACTTACTCATCAACACCTTGTTTAAAACTGATGCAAAATATCAATTTCTCACGTATATTCTTATGATAACATTCATTAGACATTGGGTTTGATTTTTGAATTTTAAAATCATCGTCCACACGTTTGATATACTCTTTGAGAATTAAAACTTGAAACACTCCCCGCATTTCGAAATACATAAGAGCAAGCAAAGGAATATACATCACGTAAGCTATTATAGCCAGTGTTGCATAATAGCAAATTTCCAAATAAATCGAAATCGCGCTCAAATGCTTCCTGAACAAATATATGGCTAGGTACATTTCTGCGGGATCTTCAAAAATTGGTAGGAAGAGTATCATTAATAATCCCCCCAGAAAGAATAACCACAGTGTGAGTAATTGAAAATTTCTCACAAGCCCATCGACTCTTTTAGAAACCGAACGAAACTCATCAACAGATCTGAACGTATCATTTGCTAAGTGGAATAGTTTCTCAGTTTGTTTACAGTATAAAATTGCTGAAAATGCCGACGCGAAAGCCTGAAATGATTTATGTTATTTATATGTATGTGATCTTAGAGTATGAAACTATAGAAATTTGAAATTCCTCAAACGGCGAGTAAATTTTCGAGAGCAAAATTCTCCTATCAATCACCAATGTCATTCAAATCCGAATCTATTAGCTATTAGCTATTAATTAATATGCCTTGGTATATGAATTTTGAATGCATACTTTGAAACATATAGGGTTCTATTTTGAAAAAAGTAAGGTAACGAACCACTTTTCTAAAAAATTGTTGGGAATAAAGAAATTTCAGTAGTTTCATACTAGCCGGATTCACTGAATTATTTTATTTCATATAATGCTAACACAACTTACGTAAATATTGCAGGTGAATACATTCATATATTTCTTTATGAATTCATTATTTTTTTTGTCGATGAAAAGAATGTATACTGCGATGAGCCATAGTAGAAAATGATAAAGATTTGAAAGAACAATTACTACTTTAACGCTTCTGAAATTTAAATATTTTAAGCTCAAACAGAACAAAAAATATAATTTGTCCCCTGAAATATTAAAATTTAATAGATTACTATACATATATTACTATACTATTTTATTTCTAACTTTTTTGAACTTCGATAATGTGATTCACTTCAGTTTTAATATTTCTAATATAATCTCCGGTATCAGAAATGTCCATAATATTTGGCAGCATAGTTTTCACAATACCTGATCGTCATAAATATTGTGCCCTCTGCTAACTTTTTTTCTTCGAATAACTGGATATTTAGTTAATAGTGCTTATTATTTACAATTATTGATTTCATGATGATGATTACCTATTTTCAAAAAAATTGCTATAAGTATAGATATTTAGGTAAATAGATGAAAATTGCTGTACGATTTTCTATCATTTGTCTCAATTATCTCATTTTCTGCTACATTACTTTTACAGGGTGTCCCAGAATCACAGGATATAACGGTGGATTTTGTAGCTCATTTGAAGACGAAAACCTCAATACAATTTAGTCGAGGATATTGAAATCCACCAAAAATCTCCTAAAAGCCAGGTATTTATCCTGCTAAATTAAAACTGGGTTCGTAGAAGCAGAATAAACTTCTCTAACGATTCGAAGTTGATACAGCATTCATCTGTTTTTCAATTTTTGACAGCTCAGAATGTGCTTAGGAATCTACCACTGCCCGCCATCCGGTGATTTTAGGACAGCCTGTATGTAAGTAGTTGATAACTTTCAATAAACTTGAGATTATTAATTTGAATAAAATATCTTCTCATCAAATTCACTTTCATTACCTTTTACCTTCCATGCAACAATTTTTTTTCTGAAAGCTGACATCATAGGCTCTCTTTTTCGTTTGAAACTTTTTACCGATTTTGGTGGTCATGTCTCTGGAAAACTTAGTGGGAATATTAAATGTGACACCATGTGTCTATTGGGCGTTTTTGGGTCTATATACTAAGAAATTTTGTTGGCAATCACTCAAGGAGGACATCTTGAAAACCATTCTGTATATGACTCAATTTATCTCTTTTTCCAACATTTTTACCAACGGTTTTTATTCTACTGGGTCGTAATGACAGAGAATGAAATTGTATATAGCATAGTTTATAGTCAAATATATGTCAAATATTGATTCAATCCTATATCCTATAATATCTGTGCTATACATATGACCTGGAAGAAAAAACCTATGTATAAGTATAGTAAAGCTGGCATGTAAGTATGGTATGTATACGGTGCGATCGAATAAATTTGACATAAGGGGAAGCTATGACTATCATTCTGTCTCTACCATTTTAGTAGTTTTCAAATGAGACAGTCATAGTCTCGCCCTTTATGTCAAATTTATTCGATCGCTCCGTACAATAAATGATGCCAAAGATCAATTAAGTAACTTAGCCCCAATCTTTTCATATTCCTGTTGAAGTTACTTGGCGAATTCTATTGTAACCGCGAAGTATGTTTAACAGCTTGATAAATTTAATTGAGTTTATTATTATAAGAACAGTAAAAGTAGATTTTGAGTAATGTTGAAGGGAAACTTTTAAAATCGCTTCATGATAGCAGCCGATGAGTAAACAAATTTGCACATCTAAAACACGCAAAACAAAAATTTCAATACATATTTAAGTACCTTAATATTTATCAATAATATTTTGAATAACCTTAGTCAAAAGTGTATGATTGATGGCGATAGCTCCAGGAACTGCCAACTGGATAGCATTTTGAACGTTCAAAAGGATCATCATTAAAAATTGCTGATTTTCTTTATTCCACATATACCACAAACAATTGTAAAACGCATTTTGTAAAGATTCACTCTAAAAAGCAGCATGAAGTAATATTCGTATTTAGAATAATCTTAATCCATATCCCAATATTTGGATTTTTTGAGCCAACACTAGGTACATACATACATCGATTTTTCAAAGATACGTTTTATCGAGCGTTTTATTATGAAGAACCCTCCCTTGACAATGAGCTTCGAGGGTTTTAAAAACAGGAGAAGTTGAGAGTAAATTGTACAATATCAAACTCCAGTTGAAACAACGATGCGAACGGCCCACAAGATCCAAAATTTTTAACACAGGAACATCTGTTCATACTACCCTGACTATTCTACCAGATCACTGATATAATTCTTACCTCATCTATGATACGTTGACCACAAATCGCTGACGAAATAGCATAACTTATTATACTAAGTAATAGAACTATGTTCTTAGCCCAAGATATCGGAGGTCCCTTGAAATAATTTTTTGGTTAGTGGAGCATACAGTGACAATCCTTTAGCTCTTGGAAAAGTATGAATTAGTATGTGAAAATCCTGCGCTTCCACTGGATATAATTCTTTATCATCAATATACCGTGTGAATTTCACCCCAGCGCCGCCGTTTTGTTAGTTCTTGCAGGAAATCTTGACAATGTGAAAATATAAATATTGCGTCAAAAATCCTGCAGAAACTTTCGAAAGCCGACTCTTGGGGGTCCTAAATACGCACGCTGTCTAGTATTTTCTTACATACTTCATTCATACCGGTCACTTTATAACCGCATTTTTATCTCTTATTTAAAAATGGAACGAATTTTACCGCATAGATTGAAAACACCGCGGCTGCTGCAACAAATTGACCTATAATCACAGTGAATATTAAGGGAACATAGGTTAACTGCTTCCCAATTTTTGAATATCTGTAATTATCAAATAATAAAATGCATATAATAAAAGTACTTATTCATCAACTTACTCATCAATACGTTGTTTAAAACTGATGCAAAATTTCAATTTCTCACGTATTTTCTTTTGATAACATTCGGTAGACATTAGGCTTGATTTTAGAATTTTGAAATCATCGTCCACACGTTTGATATACTCTTTGAGAATTATAGCTTGGAACACTCCTCGCATTTCGAAATATACACCGTGTCCAGAAATTAGCCTGCAGTAATTTGCCTGATGATTCCTCTATAAAAACGATGAAAAAAAGTTCTAATGAACGTATGTCGAGAATCGCTTCCTAAGGGAGATATACCCCTTGAAAGGTAGGCCCCCTATGATGGTTTATGTTAAATATCTCGAAAACTGTTCAAGATTAAGAAATCATATTTGGTACAATTATTAACCTTTTTATGCTCAACAAAATGGACTAGGAAAGAATTAAAAATGTCCACCAGGGGCGGGTCATCTAGGGGGGGCCATGGTAAAAAATCTTCCTAACTTTTTTGTGTGATGTTTTTTTCGTGTTTGAACCACATCTTATGAAATTATAAGTTGTTTTACGAAAAAAAGGTACTCTTGGTAAACATCGATAGGAGGCGCCACATTCGAAATAAATCGATTTTAACATTAATTTTTTTTTCTAATTTCTGTTGAAATGTTACATTTTAAGCAGTATTTTAGTCAAGACAGCTTGAATAGCAATCTGACATCACTAAAATGTGAAAATTCAACAAATAATGCAACATTTTACATTGAATTCGAGGAAAACCTTTCCAACTATTACGGGGGTGTCACGTCGTAAAATCTCGGGCGACGTTTTCTATCCTAAATGATAAATTTTCTAATGAATGTCCAAGTCTTTGATATGGTTAGTGATGTTAGATCGCTAATCAAGATGTCTTGACTAAAATACTGCTTAAAATGTAACATTTCAACAGAAATTAGAAACAAAATTTAATGTTAAAATCGATTTATTTCGAATGTGGCGCCTCCAATCGATGTTTACCAAGAGTACCTTTTTTTCGTAAAACAACTCATAATTTCATAATATGTGGTTCAAACACGAAAAAAACATCACACAAAAAAGTTAGGAAGATTTTTTACCACGGCCCCTCCTAGATGACCCGCCCCTGGTGGAAATTTTGAATTCTTTCCTAGTCCATTTTGTTGAGCATAAAAAGATTAATAATTGTACCAAATATGATTTCTTAATCTTGAACAGTTTTGGAGATATTTAACATAAACCATCATAGGAGGCCTACCTTTCAGGGGGTATATCTCCCCTAGGAAGCGATTCTCGACATACGTTCATTAGAACTTTTTTTCATCGTTTTTATAGAGGAATCATCGGGCGAATTATTGCAGGCTAATTTCTGGACACGGTGTATAAGTGCAAATAAAGGAATATACATCACGTAAGCTATTATAGCCAGTGTGGCATAATAACAAATTTCCAGATAAATCGAAATCGGGTTCAAATGCTTCCTGAACAAATATATGGCTAGATGAATTTCTACGGGATCTTCGAAAGTTGGTAGAAAGAGTATCATTAATAATCCTCCCAGAAAGAATAACCACAGTAAGAGTAATTGAAAATTTCTCACAATCCCCTCGACTCTTTTAGAAAACGAACGAAACTCATAAACAGATCTGAACGTATCATTTGCTAAGTGGAATAGTCCCTCAGCTTGTTCACAATATAAAATTGTTGTATATGACGACACGAAAGCCTGAAATTATTTTTATTATAATACGGAGTGATCGAGTAAATTTTACATAAGGGGAGGCTATGACTATCATTCTGTCTCTATCCTTTTAGTAGTTTTCAGATGAGACAGAATGATAGTCATGGCCTCCCCTTATGTAAAATTTATTCGATCGCTCCGTACAATGTGTGAGGTAAGAAAAGTTTTAAATTCCTCAAACGCGGGTAAATTTTTGATATCAAAATACATCTATCAATTATGTATGTACTATCGAGTGCATTAGTATTCCCCAGGCCCTCGGTCTAGCACACGAATTAATCCATTCTGCTAGAGTGAGAGTCTGGGGAATTCTTGTGCTCTCAATGGTACTTACAAATGTCATGCAATTATCTATCGTGGTGTAGCCTAAAAGTATGACTTTCCGCTTTTGATACACAAGCTAATATTACATACACATAATAATAATAATTCTAACACAACTTACGTAAATATTGCAGGTGAATAGATTCATATATTTTTTTATGAATTCATTATTTTTCTTGGCTATGAAAAGTACATAAATTGATATGAGCCATAGCAGAAACTGGTACAGATGTGAGAAAACAATGACTATTTTAACGCTTCTAAATTTTATATATTTCAGGCTCATACCAGAACAAAAAATATAATTTGTCCTCTGTAATATTACAATTTAATAGATTTTTCCCGATTCATTTACTTACCTCTATTTTATTTCTAACTTTTTTGGACTTCGATAATGTGATTCACTTCAGTTTTAATCTTTGTAATATAACTTCCGTTATCAGAAGTGTTCATATTGTCGTCTGTTAACTTTACTTCTTCGAATACCTAGATATTTAGTTATTATAGTGCTTATCAGGTTTGTCTATTCACAGTTATTGATTTTCTAAAAGATTGCTAGATATTCACGTAGGTACCTAATTATGATATAAATTGATGCTCTTCGATTTTCTATTAATTGTCTTAGTTTTCTCACTTTTTGCTACATTACTCACACTGAGAAAAATTTCGCCTCGTCAAAATACTATTTGAAGAGGTTGATAATTATTAGTTCTTCATACTTGAAAACGCTTACTATTTAGCTGAATTTTAGTTAATGAGCGACCCTACAATAGTATTAACTACTCCTGTAAAATAGTAAACAGAATCAGTATTAATTACCACTACATATAGTATCTTCCACTTTCATTCAATAGTTGTTTTTACTTGTTTTAAATTACAACTGTGTAGTAGTAAAAACTACCACTACACAAGGTAACATTTACATAGAAAAACAGTTCGTCGACAAATATTATAGGTTGGTGACCAATCACAGAACGAATACTCTTCGCTGGTCGCTGGGGCTGATTTCAGCAGTACAATTCTGGCTTTCGTTAGTGTTTTGTTTGTTTTCGATAGTGATGGAATCGTTACTGAGAGAATGGGATTTGGAGACTCTCATCCCTACTTTTCAAGGTAAGAATACTTTTGTTATTACTTGTAATTTTGAGGTTACGCCAAAATAGGTTTATTTGCTATATGAGTAGCGGGTTTACAGAGGTACACACGGTCACTTTATGATCCTATATCATTGATGAATTTACCACAATTCTAAATTTCTCTTCGTGTACCTCTAGAAAATTTTGTGGACCCCGAAAATTTCGGCGATTTATCAGAAGCCGACTTAATCCAACTTGTCCCTCAGGTTGGTCTACGTGTAAAATTGAGAAAGAAATGGGCGGAATTCGTGATTATCGTGAGCTTATTTTAATAATATTAATTTTTTTTCTTTTGAATGAATACGTACTTACATCACTTTCAACCCACCCCACTTATCTAAAAAAATGTCACTTGTTTTTTTTTATAGCAATCTGAAATATCTTTAGGATTTCCCGAGGGATTTCCAATCCCAACAACATCAACGATTTTCAGTTTTACCCATAGATAAACCCCTCAAGATTGGCAAGAGCACGTTTGATTTTTTAATCCCGATAATTGCGGCACGAAGGATCATCCGGAAATATCCGACGCCCCTGGCGGCTGTAGATGCCGCCACTATAAATCCGTTTCTAGGACACAATCGACGTATTCTGGCATAGCCCTCTTTGTAAATTTTAATATTTATGATTTTTTTATGAGTTTATAAGTGCACCGCACGTACACCGGTTTATGCCCACCTTCAAATTCAATTTTTCTCGTTATTATCGAAAATAATCGAATTTACAAGGTTAATTGAAATATTTTAAACATAAACTGACAATAATTATTCTAGAAAAAAACGAGTTAAATCATATTGCAATCGAAAAAATATATTTAAACTTTTGTCACTAATAATTTTTTAACTAGAAATGATGTGAATCCGGAATACTAGCCGCAAGATGAGCAGTTCCATAAATTGTTCAACCAATTCAGATCCTTTGCAGTCGAGTTTGCCGTTCTTGCACTGATGAAAATTTTGCAGTGTCGGTGTCCGTAATTCAAACAGTTTAAAATTTTGAAAAAAGCTTGGAGGTTTCGCAGAAAATATCGTAGTATTTGAAGCACTCTTCATTTTGGGCCTCGGAAATCGGGTGTACATACCAGAAAAATTTGAATTAACCCAGTTCCGAATTATTTTGAACACACTCACTGTGAACAAAGACGATCCTGCATCAAGATGAAACTGATTCCATGAATAAGACAATAACTTAAACGCACCACAATAACGTTTTTTGACTTCACAAATTTTAATAATTCAGGAATAAAATGAAAATAAATCAAAATGAATAAACATAAATCATCATCATAACAACAGTGACAATTTCGATCACCGCCGCCTGTTTTTTTGATCACCTCCGCCTGTTTTTTTAATACCGCCATCTAATTGATTTTTTGACAAGTTACGAATTAAAGAGAACTGCAAGAAATTTGGCGAATGTGACTCTATCTAAAATCGACTGTACGAACTATTGCCGCCTTCGGTATCGGGATTAATTTTTCGGCCAAGTATCCCATCTTGGGGAGATAATCTTTGGTTTTACCGATACAATTTCGGAAACTGCATCACATACCGCTTACCAAACACCCAGTACATCATCAAGGGAATTATTAGAGATAAGTTATTTATGATTTAATAGTTATTTAATTTAACATTTATTTGTGAGTTAGCAATAAAATATGTATATGTTGATAATAAATACTTTTCTGAAACAGTAATATGTAGCTTTTGTTACCAGTTCGTACAATTACATGAATATAGTTACCAGAACGGTTTTTGTCTTGAGTAGTAACGATTTAAATATAGTATTATTTATCATGGGGGAAGTTAACATTACTACAGTCGTAGTGATTGCCTCGACAACTACATGAAGATCATGAGTATCGCGCGAATGCAGTGATGTTGACTGGTACTGTAGTGGTAAAATTTACTCCTACAACATAGTAACTGATATAGGGGTATTGGTTAGTGATACTTAATCGATATCACTATTAAGTAGATGTTTCTGTAATCTCTTGTAGGATTTGGTGCCTATTTAACCACTACATATGGTATCACTTAATGCTTTTGCGATATCATATAACACCTATTTTTCTGGGTGCATATACAGAACTCCCTTAACTCCACCGACAAACTACTGTGCATAGATAATAGATTTACCCAAAATATTCAGGTTAAGCCTTTAATGACCCAAGTAAAAGTTGTCTGAGTAAGAAGATAGAGACCATCCAAGATGACGTCGTAGATGCTGTTTTAATGGTCTAATTCGAAAACCAAGTTGTTGAAAATTATCAAATTACCATTGTTGCTTTACTCTTCCGAGACACATCAATTTTTCCTAATACCTATCAACATAATGATGCAAATCTTGATGGTAAATGTTTCAGTTTTAGTGAAAAGACAATTTACATGATCGCGGTCCGAAGCCTTGTTCATTGGCAAGAAATTCTTACTCTTAATATTTTTCCGTTTGAGGGACTGATCTTGATCGAAAAGCTCCCAAAGCAGATACGAAAACATCGATTTATTGGTAAAATTGTAATAATCATAAAAGAGTTGCTATGCATTGTTGAAAACATTTTGTATTTCATTATCGAAATTTAAAAGTTTGTGTTATTTAGGAAAATGTCAAGTTCAAAAGTCTGCGGATTTTCAAGATTCGTACCAAGTTCAAGCTTGAACACGGTTCAATTTCTTTATACATACAACGCGGCCTAAGTGTCATGTGCAAGGAGTGTAGAGCTGTCCCAAATTATCTGTGCCCCAAGGTCGGATGCGCTTTCGTACAACACGCTAATAGATGAAACCAAATCTTGGGTTCAATCAGTTCAATATGGAGAAGGCCGGTAGCGCCGACAGTAAACTTCCTCTTTGCGTTGAAATTACATAAAGAAAATGATAATTCGATTATTTCGATGGTATTCGAATGTCGAATGGATAATATTGTATATATTCTGTCAATAGGATTGTTTTCTTTGGCCTTTGACATTGGCCGAAACATTTGAGAGTTATCTTCACAACCAATCAAAAATGATGACGCTTATTTCTATCCAATAGGCATCGTAGAATTTGGCCGAAAAATGAACATCTCAGTCATAGAAAACAATCCTATTGTTGATTAATTATCCATCTAATATCATCATTATTTATGAATTAATAAATAATGCCCCTTATTCACTAAGGAAATTGTTACGTAGCAAGTATTGTTTGCTATTGCTATCAACAATTACTTACATTGTTGCTAGCAATAGACAAGAATACTTGCTATACGTAGCAATTAATCAGTGAAAAGGGAGGAATATCTTGACTTCGTCCCCAACCCCAACTTTGTTACGCCACTGTCAACGTAGTTTCTATCACACATTTCCGAACTTGCTCGAAATTTCGTTCGAAACCTGCGCGAGCCGAGGCACAGAAACTTTGGGACAGCTCTATTCCTCTATTCTTTTTCTATTATTTCCTTGTCTATGAACAGGATGGCATGTGACACATGACAGTCGACTTGACAGTCATATGTGACAACATTTTAGGTTATGTTTCTATTGACTTTTTTTAAACATTTCTAAAATTCATCAGGATTTAGGAACAAATTCTGTATTCTATAAAAAATGTGTTTCGGACCATTCGCCAGAATATGTCACTGGGGCCCCCTTACAGCTTTAGGTAAATTACAATCGTTATGTTCCTAATCAACACTAAACTAGTTTATATTGTAGGGATTATAAAATTTGTAACTGCGATGACTTTCCATTGCAATGGTATGTGGTGGCCGCCTGCTAATTCCATAGGAGGCTTTATAAACTCTTTATTTTTTATGAGTTTATCTGGTTTTACACTTTACAATTTTCTATCGGCCATGTATCACGGCCCCGGATACTTACCTCTAAAATGGAAACTGGTGAGTAGTCTCCAAATGATTCCTCATTTCGATACCTGATTAATACCGACTTGCACTTGAAGAAAAATGATAAGGATTGCAAAAGCAATCTTCAATGGTGCGGCGTCTGCCAGGGATATAAAGCCCCAAGATCTCATCACTGTCGGAAATGTAAGTAGTGACTCCAGTTTGATGCATCGAAATGATCAAATTCGCTGATATTCATGACAAATCGATTAGGTGGTCGTTGCATTTTAAAAATGGACCATCACTGCCCTTGGATTAACAATTGTGTCGGATGGGGCAACCATGCACACTTCACGTCATTTCTGGCATTCGCCACCATGGGCTGTTTTCACGCTTCCATCATTCTGGGATGCTCGCTGTACAGAGCATTGAATCGAGTACACTACCTCTACTACGGCAACGGAACTGAACCTATTGTACATTTGGGTCTTTACGGGGTCATCCTGTGTGTTTTAGCATTAGGCTTTACTATCGGTGTTGTGATTGCCGTGGGAATGCTCCTCTTCTTTCAAGTAATAAATCCTCATTCGTTTATTCATTTCCATAATCGTAAGTGTTTTATCTCATAGATTAGGGCGATTGTGAGAAATCGTACCGGAATCGAGGATTGGATCATGGAGAAGGCGAATTACAGACGCAGAAATGGAAATGAGAAGTTCGTGTTCCCTTATAATTTGGGAACTTGGAAAAATGTTTGCCAAGTCATCAACTTCACTTGTCAGCCAGTCGGGGACGGAATCGTTTGGCCCGTCGCCAGAGGATGCGATCAATTTACTTTAACCGTATGCACGGATTGCTGTAACGAAACTAGAGGTCTCTGTATGTCATATTTTCAGAGGGAGCAACTCGAGCAAAAGGGAGAAAAGAGACAGAGGACGAAAATGTACAAAATCGTACGAGCGGCTTCCGGTTCGTGGCTGCCGATCACCCAAGGGCTGAAAGTCTGCTTGTGTCCTCCTTGCACCGATGAAGCCCGAATTAAATTGAGCGTCGGGGATGTCGTATCGGTTACCAGGTGGAGAAAGTACTGGTTATTCGGTGAACGGATACAGGATGGTCCGGAAGGAGAAGGATCCGCGCTTAGGGTCAGAGGGTGGTTTCCTAGGAAGTGCGCGTCTGAAATGACTGACACTCGAACTGAAGAAAATATTCCCCTGAAAAAAGTCGACAAACAGAAGAAGTATGTCTAGTCTAGTCATGATGAGTACTTGAGTTTTTCAAAAATAAAAGTCGTTTTTGTTACTTTTTCATTTTTATTATTGTCCATCCTCGGACGTTTTAATTATAGAGTGACGCAAAATAGTGCCCGTTCAGAATTATACAGGGTGTCCTAAAAATCGCGCACACGAGGTATAAGGGCCAATTCCTCTCGTCAATAGAGGGGAAAATGTTTCTATAAACAGTATAAACTATGATCCGCAAACGCTTACTAGATACAAGGTGTCACATTTAACATTTCTAATACTGGGTTTTCATAAATGCTTGGGTACCACGTGACTTAGCGGAAGTTTGCAACCCGCGCTACACCATGGGCGCTAGAACAGGGGAGGATCTGGGGGTCTTAGGAAATCAAAAATATTTTCCACAGCTGGAATTTACACAAACAAAAGAAAAAGAATCATTTTCTTCAAGTGTCCACCCCATTTTCACGAGCAAACTCCACAGATAATGCAAGAGCACGTGTGTTTGCAAAATGACGGACATAAACAACACGAACGTCACTGGCGAGTTTGACGCACAGACTTAGTGGAAAAACCTAAGAACACGTAATTCCCCCAAATATGTATGTTGAGTTGCCTACCTCATGTTCACGTGGTACCCAAGCATTTATGAAAACCCAGTATATTTTTCGGAAGGATGACAACAACATTCGGCAAAAAGTTTCAGACTGTCTTATTACAAGCTTTCAAAAAAGATTTTTTTATCCTTTTATTTTTATTAATTGCAGAGATACTTATTGGGATTTTAGTGCAGCGGATCGAAAAATAGAAAACTAAAATTTGAAAATTATAACAAAATTCTTTAGACAGAATGATAGCTTAGAACAAGGAGGGTTTCTTGTTCTTATACATTTTGACTCTTACTAGGGAAATATTGCCTCTTGTTTGGAAAACTCTGATATTTCAAGTCGCGAGCTCCCAATACTTTTACCCGGGGTATTTTATTCTAATCTTTAAATTTTAATTGTCCTTTGATTAGCTGCATTAAAATCTCAATATCTCTGGAATTAATGAAGATAAGTATACAAAAATATTCAAAAGCTATTCTAAAAGTCTTTCTTTTTAATTTGAAACATTTTCTCGCATGCGGTTGGCATGCCGCTCACAAATTTTATAGGAACTTTTTCCTTATTTTGATGATAGGCCCTCCTACGTGGGTGCGCCGTTTTTAGGACAGGCTGTATCTCTAAAAAGTGCCTACAATACCTAATTACTCGTCATGTACAATATATTAAGTAATTAAATAATTATTAGATGTATAAAAAAGCGTTATTCAATGAGTATACGATAATCATCAATTCGAAAGAAGAGTGCAAAACTGGGGTTTTCAATATTCGTCGCCCTCATCGCCTTCACCCTCGATCGAGTCCACGGCCACTTCTTCGTAGTCCTTCTCGAGGGCCGCCAAGTCTTCCCTGGCTTCGGAAAATTCGCCCTCCTCCATGCCCTCGCCGACGTACCAGTGGACAAACGCCCGTTTGGCGTACATCAGGTCGAATTTGTGGTCGAGTCGGGCCCAGGCCTCGGCGATGGCGGTCGTGTTGGACAGCATGCAGACGGCGCGCTGGACTTTGGCCAGGTCGCCCCCGGGAACGACGGTCGGGGGTTGGTAGTTGATGCCGACTTTGAATCCGGTCGGGCACCAGTCCACGAATTGGATTGTGCGTTTGGTTTTTATCGTGGCGATGGCGGCGTTCACGTCCTTCGGAACGACGTCTCCTCTGGAAATAATTCAGTTTCACAACCGTTACTAGAGGCATTTTCACCTCTGGTTATCCTCCTCTTAGGTAACTGGGACAATCCTGGTTAAAATGTATAAGACAGAGTCAAAGTTGTAGTTAGCTAATCGGAGGTTTAACTAGAGGTGAAAATACCGGGCCTTATGGTGGTTAGTGATGCACTGTGTAATCCTCTCGGTAATACTCGACTTTATGATTCGAATCATGTTAGAAATAATTTCGCCATTAACTCATCCTCAAGGAGCTCACTGATTTTCTAACAAATTATACTTGAATTTCATCACGAATGTTACCTAGTTTTTTCATCAATCCCCTCCATATCATCATCGTCTTTACCTTCAAAATCCTTGGATTTTCACCCTCGTTTTTATCTCGTTTTTTTTCCAATTCGATTTTTTTTCAATAATTCTTTCGTTTTTCTCAAACGTTCCTCAATTTTCCTCACTATCTTGTTCATTTTAAAACTTTTTGGGAATCTAAGTCCTGACTATTTTTAGACGAAGCTAAATTAACCCTCAAATTCTTCTATTCTCAGCTTTTCATACAGTCACTCATGTCGATTTCTACAAGAGTTTCGTAATTTTCTCAATAGTTTCAGGATTTCTCCATCAGCTCCTGAATTATTTCTCCAGAGGGGTATTTCACGGGAAATTTTTATGTACAAGCTTTCAGAAAGTTAGGAATTAGTTGAAAATAGTGGGGAATTAGAGGAAATCATTAGGGGATAAAGTCTCGGATAAAGTAGATATTATCGGGGAACTAGTAGAAGTTGAGGAATTAGTTGGAGCATGGTTGGAGCGTTAACAAAAGAAAACATCGAAATATCCCTGGTCTTTCCATTTTTATAAGTTTTTTTACCCTTCTATGCCCTTATTCGAATATTATAAGATTTCTCCATAATTTTCAAAAAAGCTCGCAAGGGTTTTTTCCTCCTTTTTACATAAATTTCTGCGAGTACGCATGCAAGAGTTTCTCGACTTTTGGGTTAATTTGAGAAAAGAGTTCATTAATTTTGCAAGAGTTGTGTTCAATCACACGGAAATCCTTTTTCATTTTCACAAGGTCGAGCTCCGGGTTCCCCAATAATTTTTGGCGCTTTTCATAAATTCGTTCAAAATTTTCAAGGGTTTGCCGACTACCCCAACAACTTTTAAGGATGTTTGATCAATATTGATCAAGTTCCTCAATTCTACTATCAATGAATTCAATTTCCTTCGATTGCCTCAAGAACTCTCCGATTTCCCATCAGCTTCTCTGTAATATTCCAAGATTTTCCTATTTCCTTCATGAATTCCTTTGAAATGGGGAGAGTGTTTATGGAAGGATTTAATTTAAACAATCTCTAAGAGTTCTCCGATTCTTCTAAAAATTCTGCAATTTCCCCACCCCATTTTTCACATTTACTCCACTTGCAGAAGATTTTCCTAGCGATCCTCCCAACACTTGGGAATTATCGAAAAACTCACCTGTAGAGCATGCAACAGGCCATGTACTTCCCATGCCTGGGATCGCATTTGACCATCTGATTGGCGGGCTCGAAACAGGCATTGGTGATTTCGGACACGGTCAGTTGCTCGTGGTACGCCTTTTCGGCGGAGATCACGGGCGCGTAAGTGGCCAAAGGGAAGTGAATGCGCGGATAAGGCACCAAATTGGTCTGGAACTCGGTCAGGTCCACGTTGAGGGCGCCATCGAAGCGCAAAGACGCAGTGATCGAAGACACGATCTGGAAACAACATTTACCATTTCACCCTATCGGCGATTTCGCACTGAATCGACTCGGACCTGCCCGATCAACCTGTTCAAGTTGGTGTAAGTCGGCCGGTCGATGTCCAGATTCCTCCTGCAGATGTCGTAAATGGCCTCGTTGTCCACCATGAAGGCACAGTCCGAATGCTCGAGGGTGGTGTGGGTGGTCAAAATAGAATTGTACGGTTCAACCACCGCAGTTGAAACCTTTTTTCCAAAAGAAAAATACGTTTATCCTTCGTTTTTTCTTCTTTATTAAAAATACCCCAAAAAGGAACTCACTTGAGGGGCAGGGTAGATCGAGAACTCCAATTTCGATTTCTTGCCGTAATCGACGCTCAGTCTCTCCATGAGGAGGCTGGTGAAGCCCGAGCCGGTGCCCCCACCAAAAGAGTGGAAGACCAAGAAACCCTTGAAAAATGCAAAGATGGATTTTTTTTATGTTATTTTATTATTTATTACTTGGAGTCCGGTGCATTGGTCGGCCAGTTTGCGGATCCGGTCCAGGACGACATCGACGATTTCCTTTCCGATGGTGTAATGACCACGAGCGTAATTATTAGCTGCGTCCTCTTTGCCAGTGATCAACTGTTCCGGGTGAAAGAGTTGACGGTATGTTCCAGTCCGGACCTCATCTAAATGATTGAAATATTAGTAAAACTTCTGGTTCTTTTTATTATCCACTTTTTTTCTTCGTAAGTTAATGGGATTACACTTTATGATTAGAGACAGGGTGAGCTTTTGCCACTCCCTCTTGCATAGAATGAATGGCACGCGATATGTTTTGTTAACTGTTTCGCCGGACTTTGGTCCTAAGTCAATAATTTTTGCATTGTGATATGAAAATTCTAGACCTGTTCAGGAATGGTGAATTATATTCCAAATTAGTAAATTGTAATTCAGAATAAGTCATTTTTGTATTTCAGAAAAGAAAGCTGAACAAACTTTTCTGATACAGCGTGTTCAGCGTGTTCAGGTATAACTCGATAAGCCAATAAATATATCATAAATTGCACTCTTTAAATCCGTTGGAGCGGATTTTTTTATTTCGACTTGCCTTTTTGAGCGCATCTTGTGAAAAAAAGATGAAGTTAGGACTTATGTCGATAGCTTAGCCATAACTTTTCACAGACAAAATAAAATCAAGCTTCACAAAAAATGCATTCTTAATAACTGATGTTATACTGTTTTCTGAATTACGATTGACGATGTCTGAAACATAGTTAAAAATCCGAATTTGAATCTGGACTAAAAATGATGCCTTCTGGAATACAAACGGCAATTTTCGAATTACAACTAACCATCAACTAACTAATTCGAATTACGCAGTGATTAACATTTTCTGAAATACAATTCAACGAAAAGAGGCTCTCTAAAATACATTTTACTCTGAATTAGTTATTCTGGGGAAGGTGTAGTTAATAAACTCATCGTCCGTTTTTGTTCTATTATTTACGAATTTCCCGATGAAATGAAACTGTTTGCCTAGTTTCAGTCAACAAAAAGTACCATCACGCGATAGTGGAAGGCATAATTATCAGTTACAAAATGATTCGACCCTCAGTGTCCTAGAAATTTATAGAGAAATAAGTAAAGGGAATCATACATTATATTGAAACGGGAATTTGGCTTATTTTAAGACGTGAATTTTTTTTTACTGTACTGAGGAAATGAAATTGAAACCCCCATCCCTGCTAATTCCTGGGTACGTTATGTGATACTCGTAAGGGTTGATTACGTGAATCACCGGGGTGAAAGTTGAAACCCTTGTTCGAATTCCCCGTTCAGTTAAAGGGGGAGGTAATTATTTAGTCCGGTGGGTGTTTCTTTTTTCCGTTACTGACCGACCACGGTGGGTTCCAAATCGACGAACACGGCTCTCGGTACGTGCTTTCCTGCTCCAGTTTCGCTGAAAAAGGTGTTGAACGAGTCGTCTCCGCCGCCGACGGTCTTGTCTGAGGGCATTTGGCCGTCGGGCTGAATTCCATGCTCCAGACAGTAAAGTTCCCAGCACGCGTTTCCGATTTGGACGCCGGCTTGACCGATGTGGACGGAAATGCACTCCCTCTGGAAAACATAACAAATAATTCTTAATAAATGTTGGCAAAAACGCTTCCTTTACGACTCCTTTTCTTACCCCTTCGAATTTCTTATTTCACTTACATAGAAACTACGACATAGAAACGTGCGCGTTACAAAGTAATAATCTATGTATAAATGGAGAATTTATTCATCAAAAGAATTGCACACCTCCTTTTCCTCATATTTGTCAGGGGGTGAGTTATTAGCGCATAACATTAAAAACCGCACAAGTCGACATGGAAAAGCGGAAATGATCGATAAAAAACTCGTCGGCCCATTAACCCCAAAAGGTAATTTGGTTTCGTGAAGGATTGTTGTTAAGGGCCAATGCCCTTTTCCGTTTGTATGCATATGTATGAGAGTTCTTTGTGATTTACGACATTGATTGATACGAGGAGATCAGCCAGGAACCTGGTACAAATTTTAAATCATTTCGAACGACAGGTACGGATATGCCCGTGAGTATTTCCAGTCTAGTCGAATAATTGATTCGGAATAATATAATAATGGAAGGGTATTTCGAGGGTGGCACTCAATTCCTTTACCGATGGTTTTTGCACAGAAAGTAATTTCATTATAGGTTCGATCAAACATTGTAGAGTTTATGCCATATCTTTTGTTGTGATTTTGTTGATAGGTATACCTCATAAGTATTTTCTCTGGATTTCAATAACATTCTAACAATAGAATGCGATAATCTAAAACGAATTCTATTATTAATACCACATTAATACTATTATTGGAGTAATCAGTTGATACTTTTGTATGAGAAATCAATTTCTTTTTTATTTCGAAATGAGTTACAAAGAAGCACAGACTTGGAATGCACTTTTCATACTAAATAAGTAAACTAGGTAATAAATTTTGTATTGTTAATTAGACACATCTACCCTGATTCACCTATGCCAATAAAATGGGAGAATTTTAATTGAGAATATAAGTTTTGTGACACATGTTGGCTAGAATGGTTAAGACATTTTTGGTAATAGAAATCACCCATAGGGATATACATATCTTTTTAAATAATAATAATTTCTAAAAATAACTGTAATATGTCTGAACGTTCTCTATGGGAAATTCAGACCAATTATTTCCGTGCAGACGATAGACAATAAATGATATGATAAGTTAGCATGAAAAACCGTTTGGTGTATCGATTGGATAATACAGATTAATTTCCCTAGATTCTCCTCCATTCGACCTTTTTTTTGTAAAAGGACTGGAATTCTAATTTTTATTGCATGTACCCATGCAAAATTATTAGTTATGAACAAAAATGTTTTAAATGGTTTTAAATTCTTCTAGCATTTTCATGCATTCATGTTGCTTACAATCGTAAGTCCGTCATCAAAGAAGCAAAAGCATTTGAGCGAAAATTGAAAACCAAATGTTCCAACTGGAATTTTAGGCTTTAGATAAATATAGGAAATATGCGCGAGAATCGCTGTAACGACAGGAAATGTTTCACTGAGAGTATTATAGGGTGCTTTCTGGAGCTTCATAAAGATGGAATCACATAGTTATTTCAAAATTAGGTACCCTATATCATTTTCTAAGAATATTCTACTTATTTTATGAATACTTTTAGAAGTGGTGGATGCGCGGCTACTTATGTAGGACCTTCATTTTTGAACCCTAAAGATACGTACCTATTTACATTATTGAAAAGAGTTACAATTATAACCAAAGGTTGAAAACTTCAAATAAAAGTTAACTAATCACTGGGTAAACCATACCTTACTTTTATTGACAACTTAAATACTGTGCGAAAAATACGACTATCCTAAATAAGCGAATGGTTGTCCAAATTATTTTGAAATAAATTTTGTTCTATTCGTAGAGTAGGTAGTTGGAAGCCAATCATCTTGTCTGTACAATTATCTAATTTAATTAATTTATTTAATTGAAGGGTGCGCCGAAATTATCTTCGTGGGCTTAAATAAGGTTCTTATAAACATTTTATTGTTTAGTCCCACGCTATGAAAATTATATGTCAAATATTTTTTATAGCAAAAGGCAAAAATAATAGTTCTCAACTATACATTAAAAAATGGCAAGTTAATCAGAAATATCATCATATTCATATTCATCACTTGTTATTTAAATAATCAGATTATTATTATTAAAATAACTTCCTTTTAAAACGGTGAACAACTAATTTTGAATTCTCCAAAAATTTTAAGGGTGCGTTGTTTGTTAAAATTTACCGTTTCACTAGTTTCTCATTAGTCATCCATTGTCAATGAAACTGTAATGCAATCATCATGATTGTATTGTTTCACGGATGTGTAACCAAAGATAAAAGCAGGGTGACTTAAACATCCTCGTATATTAAAATGCTCACGGTTCATATGTGAACCGTAAAAATATCAAATATAAAGTAGTAAAATGAGGCGAGTATATTTTCTAAAAACGTTTAAAAGATTTATGGATGCAATATGATTGAAATGATTTGATATATGCTCTGTGCAGGAAAAAAAGCTCAGATCAGTGTCTTCTTGCGAACCACTTTGCGCTTTATAGCAACCTTTTCAACTTCAGATCAGTTCTTCAACCATGACAAAATATACTCGAGTACGAAACCGGAGAAACGTACAAATAATATCTGAGAGGACATACTTATGAATATGACGAAGGAAAATATTTGCCTGGGATTTACATGTATTTATAAATTGAACTGTCCAAAGAGGGAAATTCCTGCAATTACTCCACAAAAAAAACTGCGGAGAGACAGACATCCAGAGAGTTAAAATTCTTAAATGGTTATTTATAACAGAAGGAATTCAGACCGTTCACCGTCTGGAATATTTCATTAAGGACTTAAGTGCGAAAGCTCATCTCAATAAAAGCGCATATTAATAAATCTTAACTTGTCGTCAATAACGCATCATGCACACCTCCCTCTACATAAAAAAGCACATAAATTTAAAATATTCCAAGAGTTTATTGTTTCCGACATAATTTTGAATGATGGTTTATTTATTGACTCACTAATTTATTTTTTAAGATTTGCATAGAATGTATTCATTCGAATGCTGATGATGGCAGTATGGGTTGGGGTAGACATTTTCAATTGCGATTTAATTTTAAACATTTTAAATATTTCAGCGAGTAAAAAAAATAAAAATTTTTGTCTTGCATTGGATTATTATTTAGATGTTAAAGAGCTCTGCCTTGTCCACGCATATGTAGAAATATACATATATTTTGTGCTTATTTGATTAATATTGGCTTACCATTTTTGAAGTTTCAAGAAGTTTGCAATAAAACGAAGACGAAGGATACGAGGATACAAAGTCACTTCGATGTCAGCGATGGAACACCCGTGAATCAAATATACTTTGCTCGCGGCAGTTCCTGAGCTTTAAAACGTTTTCTTCCAATCCCCGTTGCGCAAACTCGTGAAAATGTAACATAAGATATGTTTAAAAATTAACTAATTAGCAATTTACTATGAAAGTACTCCGGGAATAATTGCTCGTTCATGTTTAGTGCATACGGTGTGAAAATCTTTCATATTCATTTACTTACATAAAATAACTGCAAATTAAAACAATCTGATGAATTCATTTTATGCGTTGAACGTCCGTGTGCGGTGATAATTACAATCGCTACAATTATTATTACTTATTTATAGTGATGGAAGTCAAGGAATAACAAACAAAGCTAATTAAACAAATTTTTTGCTAATAAAAAGCTTAATTTCTTCTGCGTGTTGTATGTGCGATACAGAAACCAGTTCCGGAGTGCTATGTACTGCAAAATCTGTCATTTAGAGCCATGTATTTGTCTACTGTATCTGGAAATTATTATGGCGACATACCTATCTCTTCGTGGTTGAATCTAGATAAAATTAAATAGGTGTGCTAATTTATTTGACCGTTTCTATATAAAATATAGTTCGTCTGCAAGTTCATGACTCATTTCTTTTCACTACTTTATGAACCCGTACAAAACTGCGGACAAAAACTTAGGTCAAGACTCGAGTTTTGCTTATTTTCGCAGTCAATTGCCCACGCTCACAGAAATATTACCAAACATGGAAGTCTAGACCGAAATAATGGACTCCTGAAAATGGAACATACGGAGTAATCTCATCGCTGAAATAATAAAACTCTTCCTTAAATAAATAGCCGCTTTTTATATTTGGTAAGAAATAATTGTACACCACATGATGAGGGTAACTAAAAGTATACAAAGAGCTGACTTGCTTATACGTATATTATACAGGTGTAAAATGAAATTTTCCAAAAGTGGAAGCTAAAAAAAATAATCAATTAGGTTTTAAACGCACCGCATATGGTCTAAAATCTTGCACAGCCTTTTTAGAGATACAACTTTTCAACCAGTCTACTGTAACATGTTTAACATCCGGACAACATTCCGTACTTTTTTCAGAAACTGAATTTCCGGAATGCACCATATGAGTTGCGCTCCCACCCCTATCCTCTTTGAGAATTGTACCACCATAAGCTATAAAATATCTAATCAAATCCGAGTTAGAATCCCTAAAACCATCGTCGAGCATTAGATTTATCCCCTGGAAATAATCTGGAAGAGGATCGACAACTTCAATTTTCTCTCGCTTAATACTTGCAGAACTAGTGCTAGGTCCATCCGATAAATCGGTGGACGCTTTCCTCTTTCTCGGACTAGTTTTGATCTCGGTTTTGATAGTCACGAAATCCAAGAGGTTATTCTGTTTAGGGTATTGAATTTTCGGAATCTCAGGTTTTACATCTTCAAACTCCTTCATCAATAAACTGACATCGGTGTGTTCTTTGGAATTGGTGAAAAGCAATTTCAATTCATTCAAACTAGTGGCGGTCTTCCAGTCTTTGTCGTCTCTGATTTTGGTGACTCTGGGAAACCTTATCGAGATCCCATCGGCAGTGTGCACCTCGTGCTGAGTAAACTCTGCCCCAGTTATCTCCCATACAGGTTGCGCTTTCGGATCTTTGGCGACGAAATCCGGAACCATCGCTTTGTTGCACTTGAGCCACTCGGGCACTTTGGCCTGATCTCCGCTAATTTTCACCATCTGCAATTCTCCCTGAAGTATCTCCAAAGTTTTATCATCGTGACCCCCGTGCACTTTCGTGACTGTACAGAATTTTTTGATATTTTCATCATAGCAACCCATCAGGAAGACCGACATCATTCCGCCCTTTCTACCAGTACCGTACCAAGCCCCTAGGACTATCAAATCGGCACTGTCCGCCATTGCGCCCCCAAACAAATAATCTTTCTTCACTTTCAACCAGTGCCTTTTACCTGGCTCGTATATGCCTTTTGGGTCCTTCAAAACTAACCCTTCCAGACCCAACTTCAACACTTTTGCTATCATACTCGACAAGTCTTTAGGATCGTGAATTTCCTCCATCTCTGAAAAAACTATGTGATTGGGAATTTCGGTCATTGTCTGTTTCAGAATCTTTTTGCGATGTTCCAACGGTTTATCCGTCAAAACATCCCCGTTGTAATAAATGCAATCGAATACGAATAAGCAGACTGAAGCGTCTTTAAATTCTGACTTTTTATGTTTACCCAAAGTCCCAAAAGGCAAAGGTTTCCCCGTTACTGTATCGATCATCAAGATTTCGCTATCTAGGATTAAATCGGTTCCATGTGGAAAAGCTAGGGGTATAAAATCTTTGAAATGTGCTATCTTATGGTTCAAAACCGGTTTAAGACTCCTCGAAAAGTACTTGAATTCGGTTCCTTTTTTGTGCACTTGGACTCTTTCGCCGTCGTATTTAATTTCCGAGTACATCCCGTTCGGGCATTTGTTCATCGCCTGCTCCACGGATTTGCAAGCTTCTGCTAGCATCGGTAAAATAGGAGTCATCAGGGAAATTGTGGCTTTCACGTTGGCACCACCTTTGGCGTGTTTGCCCTTTTTATCGAGGCATCGAGTTATCACCGCTTCTAAGTCTCTAGACGATTGGTAGGCGCCGTAAGCGTCCGGGTGCACGCCTTCCAAAACGTGTTTGGCCCCTGCGTTCATTCGCAAGTCGTGCTTTATAAGCCGAATCACGATTTTTAAGTCATTCGGGGTGCATTTTTTCCCAAAGCTTTTGAAATGGTCCACCTGCTCGCCTTCCCTGGTCAACAAGGATAGTTCCTCGAGAAACTCGTCGACTTCTTTCAAAGTCAACTTGCTTTTTTTCAGCGGTTTGAAAAATTTGCTCTGTTCGAAGAAAGTCTGTATGGTTTCTCCGACGTCCCCCTGCTCCAAATCTTCGAGCATAGCCTCCTGATTCGCGTGGAAGATTTTGCTGAATAATTTAACGAGTTGTTTGCTTTGAAGATTGTAGATTCTCTTGTCGACGCCCGGAAGTAAAAGGCGACACCACATGACCACGTCCCCTTTGAATCCGCCACCGTCACTTCCTTCCGTGAATAATTTTTTGACGGCGGCCGTTTTTCCTAAATAATAGCTGACGTTGGTGATGTCTGCGACTAATCTCCTGAATTCTCGAAATGAGTTATCTTTATGATCCCAATCTATATCGTCCTTGTTGTCATCTTTTGTACTCGATGAAGGCTCATCTTTATCTTTGGGCTTAGCTGTAGGTTTATTATTTTTGGGGTCGGGCCGTTTAACTCCATGTTTCTCTTCAAAATATTTATGAGTTTCATCAATTTTCTTGATTATATTATCCCGATGTTCTTTCGGTAACGAATCCCAACCCTCGATATCGTCAGGATCGTCGATGCGCTTCGTGGTGGGGCGTTGTTTCAGAAAAATTTCGAACATGCAGTCGAGGTGGTGCCACGTTTTCATTTTCCCAACTCCGAATGGATTAGTCACGAGTTTCGCTATACGTAGTTGGTCCTTTTCGCATTTTTGCTTGCATTTTTTGCAGACTGCGCGACTTTTTTTGGCGATTTCTGCTGCAAAAGGCTTCTCTTCCTCCAAATCTGACATCTAGAAGTGAGGTTAAAAACGAATGTTTTCACTATTAAAATAATAATTATGAGCAAATATTTTTGAAAAATGTAAGTGATTACCTTAGCTTATGGATTAATTGGTGTCGATGGGAAATAATAAGATAGTAAAAAATTTCTGAGGTTTTGAACACTTTTTGTACACACGACACGTGATGTTATGGTAATCTGTCAGATGTGTCATGTATCAATCAATTATTTAAAATTTAATATTCCTGTATAATTAGTTGCATACCTTACACACCGGTTCATAATTGTTTTGAAGTTAGAATCAAATTTGTGTCATAATCGAGTTTGAATCTGAAGAAGAGGGTGCGTTAGAGGGGCCGTCTCGTGACAACAAAAAACCTATGAGACCGCTCTATGGTTAAGTTTATCGAATCAGAAGCAGTTTTGTCGATTTGTTTCGTTTACTAAGGAGCACGGGCCACCGGGCGTAGGCACGAGAGATTT
The DNA here is from genome assembly GCA_949788335.1 of Salpingus planirostris. Lineage (NCBI taxonomy): Eukaryota > Metazoa > Arthropoda > Insecta > Coleoptera > Salpingidae > Salpingus > Salpingus planirostris. The sequence continues at coordinate 3,985,202 of OX460920.1, read as the reverse complement.
TTTCCCGCCTGTGTAAAACGTACGTAAGGACAGGAATCTGCATACCTAACTTCACAGAGTTCATGAACGCGTAATGCAGATTCCTGTACAATTGGTTACCTATCACTCGCACGATTCCCCAAAGGTGGCGCTTCAATCGTCGCGATTTTTTGACAGAGACCCGACGTCAGGTTAGACCGTAGACATTACGTCACTTCACTCGATATTTATCTACCTAGTTGTTTTTTACATTTTTATAAAGTTATTGTATAGTAGAAAGTAGATTGTAAATTAAAGTGGCAAAAGCTGGCCGCGCTCCAGTCCTACGAAAGCGCGATAAGCGACATTCCGTGTTCTGTGATAATTACCAGTGTTTCGGCGTTTTAAAGAGCCCAACACGGCCCATCGACCACACACCGATCGCCAGGACTATGTGCCGGTAAAAAGTTCAAACTCCCCTATCGGCCGGACGAAAGCCCGCACGAATCCCGCCCGGGCGCCCGCCGATGCCGACCCCCTTTCACCCCAATCTGTCAAAAACCCCATCCGATTCGTCCATATGTTTACGATTTAAAAACATTCCAAACGGCGTCTTCCCGTCCGCACCCTACACCTGTTAACAGTTAACAGTTAACAGTTAACGGCCGATACAATCGCGAATCGATCCGATAAAAATAAGGCGATAAGGGAAAAATGTCGACGGTCGAGAGCGGCGATAAGGCCCCCCTCGAGGTCCCCCAGTGGAAGCGCGAGCTGATAGCGCGGCTCCGCAGCCAAAACAAACGGACCGCGACCGCCGCCGAGCGGCAACAGCTGTGCGGCGGCCCCCCGCGCTCGCCGGAAGCGCCAGTCCGTCGAGCGGGCGCGAGCGAGCCAGTCGCGTCCCCACGTACCGCTCCGTGCGCCCCCAGCCCGCCCAGCGCCCCCGCCATGGTGCAGGACCGGGCCCACCCCCAGCCCCGCCGGGGGGCCGACCGCTCCGACTCGGACAGCTCCGAGGACCTCCACTACGGCCCCGGCATCGTGAGCCGCCTCAAGAACAAGTACCTCAGCCTGGCCCTGCGCGAGACCGCCCGCGCCTCCATCCTCCCCCTGCGCAAGGCCGCCTCCCTCGAGCACATCCTCGACGACGCCGCCCCCCAGGAGCGCCCCTTCGAGCGCCGCCCCCAGGAGACGAAAGGCCGGTACCGCGCCGCCACCCGAAGCGCCCCCGATGTCAAAAGGGCGCGCTCGGTCGAAGCGATTTCCAGCCGCCACCAGGCGGAGAAACCGGAAGAAACGCCCTTAACAAATTCCGGTGATAAAGTCCCCGAATCCGGGAAGGCCCTAAACCGCCCCTTGAGAATAGCCCCCCTCATGAGGGACAGGGAGAAGCCGCCGGCCGATTGCGTGAAGCAGACGAAGCGGATTTTCGAGCGGCGCCCCGAGCAGAGGACGAAAGCGCCCCAACACACGGGGGAGGTGGCGGCGAAAATCGCCACTTACACCACGATCATAGGGCAGACTAGGGTCGCGAAAAAGCCCCCGATTAAAACCCCGAAACCCATCATGAGACACCCCAGGAAAGACAAGCGTGAGACTCAAAAACCCTCGATTACTAGCCCGATTCCCGATATTTCCATGATCGAATCGGGGTTGAACGAGGCGGGTAAACACGTGACTAGTCTTTCCGAAACCCCCGATTTGATAATGACGTCCAGCCCTTTGGCCGTTTCGTCCCCCGGTTACCGGATTTCCGCCACCGAGGACTTTATCAGGGAGGAGGTGCTGCATTCGTCCCAAATCGATAGTAAGGGTGGTAATAAGGGGGCGAAAGACACCCCTGTGCAGTCGGTCACTTTCGATTTCGTTAAGGAGGCGCCGCCTAATTGCTGGAAACGGCCGGTCGCCGTTTCGATTCTTCAGCCCTTGAAGATCGAGGTGAACGGGAACGATGGGGTCGATAGCGGGGACGGGGTGAAGTCGCCGAAATCGCCGGTCAAGAATTGCGTGAAGAGTTTGACGTCGGTGGAGATCAAGAAGAATTTCATAAATTCGGTGAAGACGCGCGAGGTGCCCTCGAATGATTGTCGCAAAAGTGGTAATGTCGTGGTGTCGGAAAAGGCGAGGGATAAAGTGAAAATGGACACGCCGCCCCCGCCGCCGCCCCCCGCGGTGGTGGATAAGGCGGTGGCGAAGTTGAAGACGGTGTCGTTGGAGCCGGTGAACGGTTGTTCTTCGTCGGCGACGATGCGGTTCAATTTCACGGACAGGAAGGAGATTCCGAATTATGTGCACAACGATGGGACCATACGCGTGCAGCCCGTTCAAAAACCAAAGGTACGTCACGAATTGAAGGAGTACTACCATGGCGGTTCTTTCGCTGTGCGTAATAATGAGTAATAACCGTAAATGATCGAGGTGGATTATTGACCTAACTGTTATTCATGATGATGCCGATTGGAATCATTGAATGTTGTTTTATCTCTGCGAATAACTGGAACTCGTCTAGGTTCTAACCACGGTACTAACGAAAATCGATTAGCGTTTACGAGGGGTTCATTGTTTGGAATATTAATATTTAGCGAGTTTTTTGGTCAATTTTTGAACAGTTTGGAAAATGTGGACATTTTCTGACAAACTTGGCAAATTTTTCGCTGCAGAATTAGGAAATTTCGTGTTTTTCCTGCTGTACATTGTGTGCAGCAGTGAAAAGGTTTATTTTGGGGAATTTGGTTTTCACATTTTTCTCTTTAGTGGATGGTTAACCACGTGGTTAAACCCTCTCGACGTTTACTGTTACAAGTTACAGTAATTTTAACTTCGGTCTTCGCTTTGGTCAATTTATTTACCTAATGTTAATGCGAGGGGTTAACCCAACCACTGTACACGAATTACAAAAATTACTGAGGGATTACGAAAGATTACAAAAATTACTGAAAAATCACTTCAATTACTAAAAAAGCACTAAAATCACTCAAAACACTTACAAAACCTACAAAAATCACTGAAAGGTTACGATTAATTACAAAAATTACTGAAAAAATACCAACATTACAAAAAAAAAATGGAAACTACTAAAAAAGCCTTGAAAAAACGCACTATAATTACTAAAAAAAACACTACTAAGATTACTAAAATCGCTAAAATCCTAAAATGAATAACAAATTACTAGCGGATGTACACCAAATTTGCTAAGTGGTCAACCCCTCGGGTCGATGTTAATTTTATACTGCAATAAATGTGCCAGAAGAATAATTTGTTGAAGGGGGTGATAAGATTAAAGAAGAAAAGTCCTTGAAACTTGTCACATTTGAGATATCTGCAGTAGCTGACCTCAAATATGAAATATGTAATGTTGGCTTGGCGGATGATTACATTATCTCTTCTAGAAACCTACACGCGTTTCCGTGTATTGACTGCGATTTTATTTATTTTGATTCCCGAGTTTTTTTTTTTTTCCTTTTATTATTCGATTGGCCGGTTTTGGACTTTTTATTGTACGATTATAAACTTGTTGATGGTGTTCCAAATACCCCAATAACATACAAAAGTAGCACTTCCGTACGCTCATTTCATAATAATATGTGATACTGTTTTATTATAAGTAACCTTGAGCTAATTTCCACATACAAATTGATTCATAAACCTAGGTGATTCAATTATGTTGATTTCTGCAGAACTATGGACAAATATGGAAGGATTTTTAAAGGGAATAAGTGTTTTTTCTAACTAAACGGAGAAGTGTGTTCTTTGGCCTCAATTTTTATTTGTACACTGTCATTGTTCAATTGAATATGAATATGTCTCGGCAAATATAACTTATTTAGAGTTTATTGATTGCCCCGAGGATTGCCCTCTGAAATTTTGCTCCAAATATTTTCAATGTTAGGGCTATAACCTCGGGGCTTACATATCTATCAACAATATTCCGTCTTTTTAAAATATTACTGCTTCTATAGATTACACCTAGGTATGGATAAGACGTATTGTTTCAATGACGAATTATTTCAAGTTGTTTATAGCTTTTTTCGTATTTTTCACCTAAATTTGATTAGTGATAATTTTTGAGACATTTGTCGTTGCTATTGATATTTCCGTGACTAATATATCGGTATTACGATATATTCTAATCGGATCATAGGATTGCTGGACGTAATATTCGTATCGTATCATAGAGTACTACTTACGCCTCGACTTACGCACTTACAATGTACACGCATTTCGTTACATCCGCTCCAGAATTGTCGTCATCAACTAATTGCATATGAATGCCCGGAACGTAACGCAATGGTAATACACATGTGTATAAGCCATACTAAAAACAGGACGTGTATGAAAAAAGGATGTACATTTGAATACCTTACCACATTGATGAATGCGTTTTCGGTACTGGATGGGTACTGGAATTTTTGCCAGAAAGGGGATTAAAATAAGATACTGAAACACGTGAGATTTAGTTGGAATTTGTGTTTCCTTCATCTCGGGCTGTGCATAAAGGAAAGTGCTTTTTCCCTCTTGGTCGACCATGAAATTTTTAAAACCTGTGAAACCGGATTGATAAGTTTGTTAAATATTCGACTGTAGGATTTTTGCCCGGCGTCCGATGAACTTTTTGACTGCATTCTGTCCGAACTCGTAATATGTAACAAGTTCTCGAGACTGGTTTAGGGTTATTGGGTCTCGCAAATTTTCATTTCAAACGCGAATTTCACTCGAATATTATTAGAGAAACCAGGTAACAAAAATTCCAAATGGAATACATGTATGTACCTATTACTTTTTTATGTGATGTACGACATCGAAAAATAAAAAAGGCAACAAAATTGCACTATTATAAGAACTATAAACTGACCGTTAATTACTTAGATTTTTTCAAAAGTTGGCCGCAAATTAATTTGAAAATGTGATTTTGGATACCTATATGAGTTGAACTTTCTCAGAACGGATGTTTATTAAGTTATTATGTTAATTCGTTAAAAATGTCATCAAAGCTCATACCGAGGCTCATACAGTTGAACTGAATTTTCTCGAGTTCTTTCCTGAAAAAAACTGCGATCTCCCGCTTTGATCGAGGTTTTGCCATTGGAGTCTCATTTCAATTGCAAATTCCGAGACATGCACAAAGAAGGATATGCAATGATACTCATAAAGTATGCATGTCCTCAAGGGTGTTTTAAATTGGAGTTCTGACATTGAGATCACACACATTATGGACAAATGTACGAATTTAAATTTCGAGATAGGTACATGCGAGGGTACATGTGTCATAATTGTTTTCTGTCGTCTCCGGTTGAATATTAAACGAAACGACACTCACATTTGAAATTTAAAGTATCGAAGCGCACTTTTCCATTTTGTACTAAAGTCTGTTGGAATTTCGCTTTCAAGAGAGTGTGAATAATAGCGAGATCAACGACGTTTATGGAAATGCAAAGCGTGTGGTAAACGAAGCTTCCGCTCATTTTTATCTGATGATGAAAATGCTCACAATCTACCTCAATAACCACGAAAAGTTCATATTTTTTCCGGACAAAATTTGGTTTGCTGTCACTTTTTGTAAATGAAACAACCTTGGCGACAAACAGATTCGGTTATTGCTAACAGCCGTTTTTCCTATCATTATCAATGTAACTTTGAACGTTACTAATCTCTAATCAGTTACACCAAAATCAATAAGTTCCACACGTAACCTTCGTGACGTTCCTATCTAGTTGAGGTGATGAATTTCGCACATGTTCGAAAATGAGTGTTCGCAATCCTGCGATTTTCTGCGAAGTGTTGGAAAGTAAAAATCTCATCAAGTTCGCTGTTCTAAAGTTACCACAAGACAGATTAAAAATTACCACAGGTGATGACGATAGATGAAAGTTCGCCGAAAGCAAATCCATACCAAAAATTTTTCATTACCATGGTCTACTTATCGTCCATATGTTCATGCCTACGTAAAAATAGGTACACATATCGCCGTCAGTACTTAGGTGATTATTAGTCAGTATCTGGTAAAAATTCCTGATAACCTCTAGGTACTCGACATCTTTTATTTATTAATTATCGTGGCAATATAAGGATAATAATTATATGAGCTTTCATTTATGTTCAAAAATAGAAAATAACTGTCTCATGGAATTTCTTAATACAAAGGTTATGTGTATGTCGTCTCGCCAGCTGTCATCTAGCTGAGTCGATAATTTTTTTAATGAAATGTTTTGTACATTTTGCACTGGTAATAGCAGTTTTTAATGTAAACAATCCAACGGTAAAAACCGTGCCTATCGTGTATAAAATATACAGTACAGACAATGTCAGATTTTTCCAGAAATCCTTCAGATAGGTATCGAAAACACTGCACTCTTGAATTTTTCTATCTGCGAATAATAATAGGCTCAATTCAGGAAATTTTCAAGTTCCAAAAACAAACGGTCTTGATATCGCAACAATAAATCGATAAGGTAAGGATTAGCTAATCCTACTCGAGATTGTGATGAAATACGTAATAATAGCAGTCTACTGTTTATAATGGTTTCCAAAGGAGGTTTAGAGAAACTTGAAAAAATCGAAACCTTTAATTATTTTTTAAGAATTAACAGACCATTGGTTCCGGTATGTACTTAATTATTTCGTACCAAATCATCAGCCGGAAATTAATAAATAAATGAGTCATTTTTATACCAAGCAGACGTTCATCTTCGCTGTGTGATCATTTTATTAGTTCCGAAAATATTGTTATTACAGAAAAAGAGAGAATTTTACTTAATTGTGGTTTACTGTTGTTGCGTTGTGACGGTGGCGTTAGTGCGATGATTGCATTGCCGTTTGTCATTAGCGGCAGAAATGCGACTCTGCTTAGCGGTAGTTTCTTACGGAACTAATTACCGAGAGGGCAAAGAAGACGAAACTTGGGCATCGAATCCGACACGAACCGTTTTTCGTCACGACCCAACTTGAATCGTCGACTCTGAAAAATTAAGCACCGTAGAAAGTAACCGGCAACGAGATTCCGTACTTTTCGTTGATCGTTTCTTTATTCATTCCCGGTCGATGGACGCATCTCGATGACCGGAATTTCAGTCACTTTGGGTGAAAGTAATATCGATATCAATTCCTTCACCGGACTTTTAAATCGAAGAGTGCATCTGGAAAACGGTCTTTACGTCGGCGTTTACCGTTGTCGCTTTATAATAAAGACGTGGAATATTCGTCGCTTTCACTCTTTCTCCAATTCCTGCGTATGAAATCTCGTTGAACACTTTTGACCTTTTCCCGGTTTCCGGAACAATGCGGTGGTGTAGCATCGTTCCGGTGGATGAGCCCCCGAAACGAAATAGACCGCAGCATCCATTATTATTGGATAATAAAATTATTTCCATTTCTAGTCGTTTGGGATTATTGTGTGACTTTCTACTAATTCATCTCGATGATTGTGGACATCTCAAGAGACACCTGCTCGATTCATTTCTCGATTTATTTCAATCGCAAGATCAATGTCGCCTTTCTCACCTTGAAATCGACAATTTCGTTTTGTTCTGTTGGAGGTCTTGCTTGCCGTAATCGGTTGGTACTTGCGCCTACTTTATTTATTTCTTTTTTGGAGCTGACCTAATAATATGCGACCTTAATTTTTCTTAAATGCAACTCATTTATCCGACGCCGACGTAGGTAATTAACCTTTAAACATTATGAGCATAAATTAATTAGGATTTCGTATGAATAAAGGAAATAATTGGTCAGTGTGCGCGCAAAAAGGTACCAGTACAACGAAAAATTGGACTTTGCACCGACCATTTTTATGTTATCGAAATTCTCAGTTTTTTGGAAAAGAGATCCGTGAAACGTCATGTCAAGAATCCGAAGAATGTCCTTATCGCGGTGATAAATATTTCCCATTATTGTATCGTGTCTAAATATGGCGATGATTACTTATCTAATTTCTAATTTCGGTTGTTTCACTTGAACACGTTGCGAAAATGGCGTAATGCGTTGATTATTGTTTTGTTGATGAAAAGAGCGATGGGTAATTAAAAAAAACAGTTTTCATTCTTCTTTTGGATGGATTTGCATAATAAAACAATGAGCCGTTTCTTGACCAAAGAACGTCATTATCATTGCGAAAGTCTCGAATCTCATCTCTCGCAATTTTGCCACGATCGAACGGATAAATTTGATGAAATACTGTTTTCGTTTTCAGCCTGGCGAGGGTGGCATCATAATCATTCCCGGTGCTTCCCTGGACGAGTCCGTCACCGATGAAGAAGACGAACTTATGAAATCCTTGGAAGCGCCTCCCAGTCCCTGTGATGTAACTTTTATTAACGATAACATACTCATCGATGGAAAATCTAGTTTTAGCCAAAAAACGAAGAAAGCGAGGGTAAGATTTTTCATCTCAATTAATGACAAATATCTCTCTGAAATCCTATAACTATACTCAGGTATTCTCAGGAATTATTTGAGTATTCTCGGATTTCTCGGTAATTCTCAAGAATTCTTTGGAGTATTCTCGGGTATTCTTAGGAATTCTTTGGGAATCCTCAGGTATTCTCAGTAATTCTTGGGGTATTCTTGGGAATTGTTGTGAATTATTTGGGTATTCCCGGGAATTCTCGAGTATTCTTAGGAATTATTTGGAAATTTTCGAGGATTGTCAGGAATTATTTGGGTATTCTTGAGAATTCTTTTTGGTAGTCTTGGGAATTCTCAGGTATTCTCTGGAATCCTATAAGTATACTCAGGTATACTCAGGTATTCTCAGGAATTATTTGAGTCGAGATTTGAGTATTCTCGGTAATTCTTAGGAATTCTTTGTGAATCCTTGGGTATTCTCAGGAATTCTTTGGGTATTCTCAGGAATTCTTGGGAATTCTTTTGGGTAGTCTCGAAAATTCTCGGGTATTCTGAGGAGTTCTTTGAGTATTCTTGGGAATTATTTGGGTATGCTATGGAGTATTCTCAGATATTCCTAGGAATTATTTGGGTATTCTCGGTAATTCTTTGGAATTCTTTTGGGTACTCTCGGTAATTCTGGAATATTCTTAGGACTTCTTTGAGAATCCGCAGTTATTCTCAGGAATTCTTTGGGTATTCTCGGGAATTCTTGTGAATTATTTGGGTATTCTCAGGTGTTCTTAGGAATTATTTGGGAATTATCGGGTATTCTCAGGAATTCTTTGAGTATTCTTGGGAATTATTTGGATATTCTCGGGAATTATTGGGTATTTTTAGTAAATCTTTGGGGATTCTCGCGTATTCTCAGTAATTCTTCGCGCATTCCAGAGATTTTTTCGGTTATGCTCTAGAATTCTTGAGTATTCTCGGGTATTCTCAGGAATTCTTTGGATATTCTTGAAATTCTCGAGTAAATTCCCCACAAGAGGATTTTTTTTACACTTTCTCCGTGTATTACGACTTGCTTGAACTTAATCATTGATGTTATGATAAAGTGGACCGTTCCAGTGACCCGTTTTCTTCTCCGAAAACCCTTAAGGGTCGAATTAAAGCAAATTGTCGGGTTCCGTTCTCACCTTGTCAGAATCCGCAGCGAGAGGCGACAAGTGCATTGCTATGTAGGTCGGTAAACACGGAACGGTGATAGACAAACCGAAGAACGAATCGCTAACGTTATTTGCTCAAGTACGAGGTTGACGGTAATTCGTAATTATAGAGCTTCGGTTTTTCACTCTGACATTAATAATGTCGAAACCGCCCACGGTCAGATTCAGGTGCCGTTAAGTACGTACTAATTGCAGCAACGAACCGTCATCACGGGAGAAGGATTACCGACATATCACTCGCAGCATTACAGCGAGACAAGTTGCAGTGATTTACGATATTGCTGAAAATTATTTTCGCAAGCGATTTTTGCGCGATATAAAATGTCTACCGTCCCAAGAATGGCGATAAACGGAACGGTATTGACAGTGTCCGATGTAACTGTACTGCAAAGTTCACATTCTTCTGCGTGCAAGCGGAATTTAAAATTGTGATAGTGGAAATCTTATTTTCTTTGCGTACATAGAAATGTATAATCTAATCATTCATGCACGCTGTAATCGGCCTATGAATATGCATAAAGTATTTCAATATAAAACGCTGAACTTTGTATGTAATCTTGTATACATACGTCAGATAAATACTAAAGAATTTTCTCCCATAGTAAATAAATTCTCAACTTAATAATAATCGTAAAATATTTCTCGGTCGTAAAGTAAAAGTGGGTGTTTTCGTTTCGCCTACTTCCTAATAAACAATGTGCGAAAAATGACCGATACAAATTGGAACGTTTTGATCGAAAGTTCACTTTTCTTCCTGCGGTGTGTAATTAACGCTCGTGCAGGAAGAAGGAAACTTTGTATAATTCCCATTTCGGAATTAATTATTAACACATACGCATAATTCCATAACGTAACGATAATCGCATTAGAATAATAATTTCTTTGGAAATTAGAAAAGCTCCGGCAATTACACGAGTGAGCAATAATATAATGTAGCGGTGATTGTGTTGCAACGACGAAACGAAATTGTTCCGATGAAATCACAAGTAAAATGATTTTCTCCCACACGATTTGCCCACTGTTATTCTATTGTGGCTCGTGGCCATAATGAGCATTCTTTATTGTGGATTTTTACGCAGGCACACACAACATCATTCATGCACACCTCGGCTAAACTCTGAATGGGTTCGGTATATACGGGCGCACGATTTTATCCAGTGGCGTCCTAAGCGATTGCGCAATTTGCCCCCCGATGCGTTATCTCGTCACGCCACTGCGTTTTCGGATTTTCATAAATTGATAAATGAAAGGGAAAGTTCAGTATTTTGGTATCTGGCCGAAAATGGCGATGACTGTTTTCAGATGTGCGCGTCATCCATGCAAATTTTTAACGACAACCGGATTATCCTTTTTTCGATAGCATTTATTACGATGAGTCAGTCTAAAAATTGGGATTTATGTGTAATAATATCTGCCATCCATCGGAAATCCGATTAAAAATAGTGAATTGTATCAGTTTTATTAAACGGGGCTAATTGCCATTATCAATATCAATTGGAGTTGACACTATAAATTTAACAGCTGGGTGAAATTTGTAATTGTCCTATATTAATTAAAGTACATGAATGATGGCACTTTCTAGGAAATCAACAACAGGCACGATTAATCTCATGGTGCAGGATGTTCATGGCGCATTTCTCGAGGATTTTATTTTTACAATTTCTTTGGACTTTCTGCAGTCGCGCTTATTGCATCGAAGCGTCACAGTGAGGAACGATAATGCGAAAAAGACTTTTCGTAGAATATGCTTGAAAATGCATTGAACCGTGATACCCAGAGCTCATAATAATAAGCTATACCTAGACGCATTCGTGTAATAGTATAAAATAATGTTCATATAGGCACCAGTGATCGCACACTATTCCGGGGTCATGGTTTTCAGTATAATGACTTACCGGAAGGAAACCCATCATTATCATTTCGAATTTTAAGTAAATTTATACAATTGGGGACTTGCAGAGCCGCCATGATGGCCGAATTTGACAGAAGCTTGAACGAAGATGCATATTTCATACCGCAAGCGTCTTTATTTTTGAATTTCATAAACGACTATGAGAAGCAGTGTTTAAGATCTGAAGGAAAGACATTTGGTGACCGTATGGTTCCTCGGGTTCAGGCTGTTGAACGTTTTTCAGGCTTGAGATCGACGACATTTGGATTTCTATCAGAAAGCTCTGAGAAAAGTAGTCCAGTTTTCGTTATTTATGAAGTTATCTTTCTCCCGATACAGTTAGAAGGCACAATAGCGATTGCCAAAAAATTCTACTCGTTCATTATTTATTCGCAATTCGCCGTTGTAATAACCGCCACAACGTTACGGTTCTCGTCACATTCGCCTTTATCGTTATTATTAACGTTATGACACATTGTGCTGAACGATTCTGGGTTATAATACGACTCGAGCTGCACTAATATTATGCGCTAGACTTTCTTAATACAGCGGCGGCCCGCATTACGATTACGTTATTCGGAGACGGTAATTTGTAAAATTCAGGCGACGCCTAAGCCAGTCCTCGATTTTATTAGATGAATTAGCTAGCGCGGTATTATTTAATTGGCCATTTAGAACGGATTTTGTACAGTTACTCGCTTGTAATTACGTGTATCGCGCCTGAATCCAAGGGATACGTTTTATTCGGTATTTGTCGAACGTCGAACGAGACTGATGCGTTTTGAGTTTGTAAAAACCCTTTGCAGGTTCGTTGAACCAAATACAGGGTGTCTTTGAAATACATGGACAACGCGCTACCACATATTTCTAAAGTCAAAATAGAACCATTTTACCAAAGTGACCTTAGTCCAAGTCCAAGTCAATTTTTTTTTAATAACTTGTCAATTTTTGGGAATATTGATTCAAAAATTGGTACACGGGTGCTTTTTGGTATGGGGAATATTTATCCGGGCTCCGTTTTGCTGTAATTTCTAAGGGCGTTCAAGTTATAAAAGTTCCAATAAATGCCATCAACTGCCTGATGATTTTACTCAAAAAAAGGATTATCTGTTTAATGACGCTAGCTACGATGCACCGTTTTGAACTATATTCACTCTTGAATGGTCGATTTCATCCAAAAATCACATAAAGTTTTTCGAGAAAAACAAATTAGCCTTGAAAAAACGGTAATTCGATTACTTTTTTTGCCAGGTGGTTTGTTTTTAGCATGCTCTTAGCCAAACAGTTATAAAATCAACTCTTTGCTCGGCTGATTTGTTTTCATGAAAAATTAAGACAAATTTACTGCGATTTTTGGTTGAATAAATTGACCATTCAAGAGTAAATATATAATCTGTAGGTTTCCAAAACGGTGACATTTAACATGTGACCCTTTTTTCAGTAGAATAATAGGATTGTTTTCTTTGGCCTTTGACATTGGCCGAAACATTTGAGAGTTATCTTCACAACCAATCAGAAATGATGACGCTTATTTCTATCCAATAGGCATCGTAGAATTTGGCCGAAAAATGAACATCTGTCATAGAAAACAATCCTATTAGGCAGTCGATTGCATTTATTGGAACGTTGGTAATAAGGTGGTTTTTTTATGACTGAGATGATATTCATTTTTCGACCAAATTCTACGATTTCTATTGGATAGAAATTAGCGTTATCATTTCTGATTGGTTGTGAAGATAACTCTCAAATGTTTCGGCCAATGTCAAAGACATAAATGAACAAGTCTATTTGAAGGGAGAAAAAGTTGAGACTGTCCTTTGCAAATTCTTGTATCGTATGTGGCACCCCCTAGAAAATACAGCAAAACTGAGTCCAGATAAATATTCCCCATACCGAAAAACTCTCGTGTACCAATTTTTAAATTAATAGTACCGAAACGTTATTCAGAAAAATTGGGTTGTTTTCTATAACTGAGAGATTAATTTTCGGCCAAATTCTACGATTTCCATTGGATAGCGTGATCATTTCTGATTGGTTGTGAAGATAACTCTCAAATGCTCCGGCCATCAATGTCAAAAGCATAAATGAAAATGTTCATTTCAACACCCTGTAACTTTTTTACTGTCAACTTTTAGACTGAGGTCATTTTGGTTGAATCCTTCTATTTTGAGCTGTGTGCTATAGCGCGTTGTTCACGTATTTCAAAGACACCCTGTAGGTCGAGCGCACTGTGGGTTATTAATTTTTTGTTTAGGACTGTTCCATTTCGACTTGCGGTTTAGATCGCGTCCCAGGAAGTCGTTATAATATTATCATCGCTTTTTGTCGTGCGCTCCTCCATTGTCGCACTATCTAATTTACTTCTCACCACATTTACCGGTTTTTCTCATCCATTTTGCATTTTTTGCTTTCGCTTTGCAGATGAGGATCTCTTTCGTGGACTCGCACCCCGAGATCTACGAGTACCCCTCGGAATCGTCCTTGCTGATAGAGGAGTCTCCTCTGTCCCCCACGAAGAGTGCACAAATGGGTCACGCAGTTCCTTCCCTTTCCGGTAAATGCGGATAGTTCTCGATTTTGTCGGATTCGATCGTCGTGTTTTAAATAAAAGACGTCGACTTTTAGGATCGTCCTCCCTGGCCAACTACACGCCCAAGGGCACGATCACCACCGACGATTTCGAGCCCGGAGTCACCCGGAAAACTCCGACTGTCGACGACAGTGATAGCAAAAAGTCTGAAGACGGAAGTCCCGTGAGTAACGGGGTCGTTTTGGAAGAGGCCGAGGAGCCGGTCCTGTTCAGTTCGGGGACCAACTCGGATATGCTTTTCTAAGATGGGATCAAACAAATTATAATACATTCCTCCAATTTTATAAGCATTTATACTTGCGATGTTCGAGCTTTGTAATGATATCGTGCCCGCTTTTACGTTTTTAAATTGTTACTTTTTAGAATTTAAGGTTTATATTATACATAATTATTGTAATATAGAACGCTGTGGTACTAGAATTAAAAATGATACGCGCCTTTAGGTATATTGAAAAACTAAAATTAATGAAGCGAGACAGTACTGTATGAATTTGCTGCTTTAGTGTTTTGTGACAGGTAGTATTTAAAGGATTTATAAGCAGTGTATTGATTTAAAACTGTGATTTTTGAAATTTACTGAGGACCAATAATTTTAAATCGGTTTTTGTGCTGATTTGGTTTATTTTTAACGTTCCAAATTTTGTTAGTTGATTATTGTAACTTTTCCTGTATGTTGTTGCGTTTGTTTTCGAGTGATTATGGTGGACTTTTGAGTTTTTGTTTTGTAAACTAGTATTTATAAGAGTTCTTCATAACTGGGTAGTTGTAAAGAACAGAAAGTCGTGTCTTAACTTGAGTCATAACCGTCACTTTGACCAGTTTTAACGAATATGCGTCAAGTTCTCACATGCCGTTCTGTTTTCACGGCTTCCGCGTATTGTCAAGTGTAATTTCGCGATTCATTTTCTAAAAATAAAACTGATGAGTACTATTAATATTACTGATGAACATTTATTTCAAATAAATTACTGAAAAAATATCACGATTTGACATTGTTTCAACTTTAAACACTGTTTAATTGGACAATGGTTTTCAATACAGCACATTAGTGATCGTGGGCATCTCATCCTTTACTATCAAGATCTCGACCACGTTATCGAGAGCCAGTAATCTATCTTTCAAATTCTCCAAAGCCTGAAATATAATACCAAATTGAAATTGGAAAACTAAGAGTTTTTGGAATTTGTTTTAAATGCCCAGGCATTCAAAATTACCTGTTTGATTTTCTTAGAAGCAGTTTCGTCAGTCTCCACAATATGTCTTAAAGTGGCAATAACTGAAGGATAATATCCGGTAAAATCTGAAATTACATCTGAATGCACACGGACTGCAATTTCCCCACTATCGTCCCCAATCTTAATTACTAATTTATATTCGTCTTCGTCTATCGTCAATTTTTCAACGATACTCCTCCATTTCGCTTTGATTTTGAAAAATCCCCGAGTGATGAAATCTCTTTTCTGTAATAATTTCGAAATTGTCATCAACGTATTTTTCGGTGGTTCAGGTTCGGGGGTCGGTTTCCAGGACATTTCCTGTTCCGCCTTCTCCAAGTGAGCATCGATATCAATTCTGGCAAAAATATCATCATCGTCATCTTGAAACGGCATCACAGTCGGATTTTCCTCATGTTTGATTGCACTTGTACTTGCTATTTGCTCTAATTGTTCAAAATCTTGATTGCTAAACTCAATGTCATCATCAAACATGTCTGGAGTTTTCGGCTTGTTTGCAGGAGGTTTAGGCCGATTATTTACACTCCTTTCAGCATCTAAAAGCAACTCTACCTCCTCTGCAATCCTTCTCTCTTCTTCATCAGAAATTTCATTCACTTTCATACTTGAATTAATGGGATTTGAATGAGGTGGTCTAGTTTGATTAAAATTGTTGCTTATTACTGGGCGCGCCATCAGTGAATCGTTACTTTCTGATACTTCTGTATCCAATAACTTCGCATCTATTCTAGCTGGATTTGGGTTTAGTTCTAAATTTAAAGCTCTGGCTAGAACGTTTTCTGCCGCATTCGGAACGAGAAGTTCCTCGACTTCGCCTCCGAGCACTTTCACATGTCGCGGCTCCAACATGACTCTCCCTCTTCTCACAGTGACAGGTCCTAATAATCGTATTTTACACCCAGGAACCAAATTGACGTTGAGACTCGAGATCGGACGATATTCCATTGCTTCCACCTCCTGTACACCATCCGAAAGTGTCAACATCAGCATCCGTTTTCCGGTTCCGACTTCATCGGAGTCTTTTTGTGTCGATTTGGTCAGGGCGTTGGTGTTTCGAATTTTCTGTAATTGCCACAATTTCGGTTTGGAGATGTCGACGATTTTCATCAGTTGCAAACAGAAGTTTCCGGTCAAATTTCGGTGGGTTGTGTTCGATAAATTCTTGGGTAGAGTGGGAACTTCGACGTCTCGTAGATCCAGAAGCAGCCACTGTTCGTATATGCTGTTTTGGAGGTCTTCCATTCGGTAATTAGGGGGCAAACTCTCTTGTTTACACCATGTCATGCAACTTTCGAGCCAAATGTTCGATAACGGCACCGATAGCGAATCGAAAAAACGCTTCACAGACACTAATTCGTTATTCATAATGCATTGGAATCAAATAAGTAGTTTAATAAGTGATTTAATTTGTCTTAAAATTGCTTTTAGTTTGAAACTTTTCGAGGTTAGGTTAAGTGTGTTTTGACAAGTGACATTTGTGTGTTGTGTGAAGACAGCACCTTTTGTTAGCTCCTTTTTTTATTGAACATATCCCCACCACCAAGTCAAACGCACACAACTAAAACTCATAGATTAGTGACTCCCCACCCCATAACACCGAAACCAACCTAAACCCAAAATTTAAAATCGATTCACATTGAATGATCGTATTTACGTATTATCAGTAATTTTCCAGAAGAGAAATGTTGAATTGGAAATTTCGTATTTGTTTGGTTGATCAATAATAATAATAAGTATATCAAAATAAATTTTATTTGAATTATGAAGATTTTCCTATTGATCTTGCTATCATCGATTGCTATTGATAGAATCGATTTTAACTTTTGGGTTTCGACTATGGTTTCGGTCTTATGGGGTAAAGTCACTAATCCATAATTTTTAGTTGTGTGCGTCTGACTTGATGGTGGGGATATTTTTTTATAAAAATGGAGCTAACAAAAGGTCCTATCTTCACACAAGTTCGATGTTCACAAAGTTTATTTGAAAATGAAGGTATACAAGAAACACAAGCCACCAACTAGACGAGAAGAAAGAAGTAAGTCAAAGCGACGCAAAATAGAATTTCATAATGTTTATTAGTTTTATGACGAGAGATGAGGTTATTTCTCTCGGTTCTCGAACAATCCTGGCTCAGAATTTCTGACAATTCTGACGGTTTGACTGGTCCACTGAAAATTTTCAGTTGCTGGCAATGATGGCAATGATTTGCTAACTTCACTCAGGACCTTAGGGGGGCTGTCAAAAGTCCATGTGCGAATTTTAGGTTATGTTGTTTGGTTTTTTTGTGCCGTGTTTGTCTCATTTAGTTGAGGAATTACCCTCAATTAATTTTAAACAATGAATGGGGACGTTAGAAGAAAGTCCAAAAAGCGAAACCATGTAGACGAGAAACTAGTTAACAAGATTCCTGGAAAGAAACTTGAAAAGGAAGATAAGTTGCGGAAAAGAACAAAAATTACTAGCAAATCTCTATCTTCAGGAAATAATGATGAGTTTCCTGTAAACCTTCCAAGAGCAACCGCGGAACTCCGAATAACTCCTACAAAATCAGAGTATATTTCAAAAATGGGGTCCCTTCAATACGATCTTATTCCGTCATCTAGTAGTGAAACTGAGAGTAAAACTGTGTTGGAATTGAACAACTATGATACTAATGATAGAGATATTAAACTCCATGAGAATGTACTTGATGAATTTGTTCATGGCAATTTTTCCAACATGAATGCAGAAGTCATCACCTGCAATAAGCCATTTCCAAATTTCAAATTACGAAAAGTTCATACAAAAAAGAAAAAGAGTACTTCTCCAGAAGTGAAGAAAGTGAAATTTTCTATGCGAATTGAATCTTCATCTGTGCCAACAATAGAGGATGACGTTATCGCCGAACCTACTATGTCTGCTTTAAATACAAGTGATGTATCAAGTGATCCAGAAGAACTAGAGGAAGAACCAGAAGAAAACTTGGAGACAAGTAAAAGTCTGACACAGCTTGTCCTAAGCCACTTACCGAAATCTACCAACTTGATTGTTGTAAAAGAAGGAGAAACAATGCATTTTCATGGGGTGTACGAATTTAATGTTTTACATGGTCAAATCGAATTACTCGGTTATAAAATGGACAAGAACTCCCCAAAAGCTAAAGTGTATTCTCTTCGGGGAAGTTCTCTTTTATACTTGAGAAATATCACAAGCTTTGCGGACAATAAAAAGATATCTTTACGAGAATTACCATTGAAAGTTCATGGTGATATTGAAATCGAAGAGAATTGTTGTGTGATAACGTACAAACAAATGGAGGAACCTAGAATGAACTTCATCAGTAAACACGTTTCCCAGCAGTTGCATTGTCAAGTTGACGAGATGTTAAAACCAACAGAAGGAACCTGGAATTACATCCAAATTGATCAAACTTGGGAAGAAACGGTGGATGTAATTTCACCATCTACCAAAATGGTGATCACCGGAGGCAAAGGTGTGGGAAAGAGCACTTTCCTCAGATACGCAATAAACAGATTGCTGTCGAGATTCAGTAAAATCAAAATCGTAGATTTAGATCCAGGACAATCGGAATTTACAGTGGCTGGATGTATATCGATAACGACCTTAGAGGAGCCCCTTTTTGGCGTCAACTACACGCATTTGAGAAAACCAGATAAATCGATTCTATCCAGTATTAACGTAGCCTATGAGCCTCAAAAATTCATCAGAGATGTCAAGAAACTTCTCTCACATTTACAAGAGGAAGATGGTGTTCCAATTTTATTCAATTACGTGGGATTCAGTCACGGTCTTGGCATCAACATCCTGGCTTCTGTTTTATATTGCATAGAGCCCACTGACGTTTTGCAAATACTTAGCGATAATCCCAAAAAGAATTTTAAGCGTCTATTGAATCCCGAAACTGTAAAAGCCAATTCAATATTATTCGGCTGTAATAATCATTCCGATGAAGATCTGGACTACAACTTGCATATAGTGGAAAGCATGTGTAATGAAAGTATCGGATGGAAAGCAGAGTCTAGACAGATAAGGGAAATGTCGATCTTGTCTTACTTTGGCGAAAAAGTCACTATGGATGGTTTGTCCCTATATTGTCCAAATCTCGACCCTTATGAGTAAGAATTTACGAATTAATCTTTGTAGAAATTATACTCATCGACATTTTATTTTCAGAATTGAATTGAATGCTCTTCAGTTGGTCGATGAAAATGGCAACGTCATCCCTCCTGCTGCTGTTAATGCCAATTTAGTGGCTTTGTGTTATGTGGACGATTGCAATTTGAAGACTTTTGCCTGTCTCGGTTGGGGTATTGTTAGAGGAATCGATATTTCCAATAATGTTTTAGTCTTAATCACCCCAGAAGATTTAGATACCTTAGATAAAGTAACGCATCTTGTCCTCAATTGTGGGGTGATGTTACCACCCTCTCTTTACATGACCAATGATAAAATGATCGGGGTAACTCCGTATCTTATTAGTGGTGATCTTACCCTTTTTGGTGAGTTAACTAAGCGGTCCCATGTATCAGCAAAAAAATAAAGGCCATGTCTTTTTCATTTCATGTTTCATTACTTGGAACTCTTTCAAGACTTTACGAAAGTGTTTGAGAATTTCTCATTGAATTTTCACCCCTTATTTCAAACAAGGTTGTAATCAAATTGATGTTAGGGCTATCAGAATTAGGAAGAAAACTTATCAATTTGGAAACATTTTCTAGAGGTTTACAAAAAGAAGATGATTTTGAACTTGTCACTCTATTTTGGTCATTTGCCTTTACTTTAAGGATTACATCCTTGGATTATATGGATAAACGCAGGTAACTAATATTTATGGTTTATGGTTTGAGAAAAAAACAACTCAATATAAAATGGAATTGGATATGGAAATTAATTATTCAAGATTCATTCTACTAAATGTGTGTATTCAGGTTAGATCGATTAATTGAAACATTATTTACATTGTTTAATTCAAAGATGTTTAATTATTACAAATTATACAAAGTGTTGGTATTTTCTACTATTTATTATTATTATTAGAATAGTAGATTATGTTATTAGGGCAAAATGAAGAATTGGCAGAATGAAAGGAATATTTTTAGTTCCAAAGTTATCAACATAACAGTTCAAAATTGCTTGTGGCCAAATGATTTTTACTTTACCAACAATTTTTGCATGCCCATGAATGTGCACCCAATGTCATCTACTTACTCTTACTTCTTTGAACAATTACAGATAGTCCAATGGTCTACTGATCATTTTTGTATGCAAATCCAACAGCCAAGACTAAATAAGATGTCACTGAGCCGAACATTGCAAATATTACAGTGAAATCTAATGTAAAAAAGTTTGCAGCAGTAAAATTTTTGGAATTGTTAGTCAGAAAACTGGTCAACAAGATCAGGTCCTCTTCCAAAGATACGTTCTCAGTACCATAATCTAAAGGCAAATTCAGAAGAAAATTCAGTGAAATGCTTGAGGATGTTTCCATTAGGCTTCGAGTTTTAGCAGTATTCCAACATAATTTGAATACAAATTGCTATAAATCAATATCAATGATCATTTATCACAAATATTTTATAGAGAAATAAATATGGAGCGATAGAATAAATTAGTTCAGTCTCTCCTGCTTGTAGTTTTCAGATGAGAAATCATGATATCCATCCTTCATGGATGGATTTATTCGATCGCTCCGAATAATATCGCCGTATACGTACCATAATGAACAATGTAGTGCCTACGACACTGGTGATTATTATCAAACGTGTATTTGTTCTGCTTATGTAAAAAGGGACAATGTTGAGAGCCCCAAATACTATTCCGAAATCCAGCGTCTTGACAATAAATATCACAATGCATAACAAAATGAAAATTAGTTGATTTCCATAGATTTCATTAGACAAATGACTTATATCCATTAATTTATCGTAATTTTTCAATAGCCCTTTTAGAATATTTGCTTTGAGTGTCATGAAAGGTCTTATCTTCCCATTATTAAGGACTGGGAACATTTTGCCTGTTACAATCGTATTTGTAGAAACTTCAAAAAGTATTCTGTTGATTTCTTCAAACCTTTTTCCAATTATTTTAATTATGGAGATATATTGAGAAACTGTAATTTGCGTCCACCATAAATTGATATAAATCGGTAAGTCTAACAAGAGGGATATAAATCCCATTCTCCTTACTCCACTATAACCATTTAATAAAACAAAAGTAAACAGGAAGAATTGTTCGGTATAAACACGTTTACTTTCTAGTTTCCTTGTATCAAATTTGCTCTTGTAACTCACTTTAAAACTACTGTTAAGATCGCTTAACAATCTTGTCAGTTTCAACATTTTGTTTTCCGATAAAAAATTCATTTCAATTATACTCAGAAAGTTACTCAAAAACATTACGATTGCAAGTAATATATAAAGAACATTGAAAGTAGAATTTCTAATAAACACAGATTTATACACTACATTTAATAGCATACAAATTGATAAGAATATAATCCAGCAGATTATTTTGAATAAATTGTTTTTCGATTCATCGTAACTCGAAAGTAATACCAGAAACTTTGAAACAGTCTCGAGCGGTTGGCAAAAGGGAGATGTTTTTCTAATGCGGATATTCTTTCGGTTTTTTGGTATCGTCATGATCAATGACATTCGTGAGTATTATCAGGGAGGTATTATAGAGAGTGCTAGATGACTGATTGTAATAAACGTAAAATGTTGTTTTGCTCCGTATTTCATCTACTTATTCATATACCGAATGTTCATTAATGGAAGTGAATATAGTAGGTCATGCCAGAGACTGTCTGATGGCAATAATTGAATTCTCTGGCATGTCCAACTCTAATCTCTTTCATTAATTAACGCCATTTAAAATGTTTTGCACAGTACATAATAAGCCATATTATGGCCGCTAAACCGGGATTTGACAATATTATATGCATACAGCTGATCATGAAAATAATAATAACGGAACGGCATATAAAAGAAGAAAGAGTAAAATATCTACCTAGGTATTCCAAAATATTGTTAGTCATAGTATTCGCATATAAATCCGAGCCGAGTTGGAGTGATTTTGGGTTAACACACATGGGGACGATCTTGATTAAATTTGTTAGTCAAGACATAATGAAAACCGACACTGTTCAATAAATAATCGACTAATTCCAGAGTTGACAATAAGGTGACTCGCAATCCTTCAACTGTATTGTGTGTAAGACATTGGTCCTTTATTATTTTATCCGATATGACCATATTTTGCCATTCATCAAGCCAAGTTAATGTTGATTTCAAAACCTAGTAAATCATAAATTACAATAGTCATGACCGCTCTTTATAATATTCCTTATCCTCAAACCTCTAAATCGCTGCTGTTTTTCTTAATACCCTCCGCTGGATCACGACGATTCAACGCATCAAAGCAATCGTTTAATTTCTTTGAAAATAATTTGGTGATGGCAGCCTCTTGTGGGATTTCCCCTTTATCCATATAAAACTTCAAACCATTGCATACGCTATTACTAAATATCTAAAAATTAGACCATATTTTATTGCAATAGGAGAATAAAATAACAGCATAATTCTACTCACCTGTGTGCAAAAACGCACCTTCATCTTCAATGCTTGATTACTAGGATTGACGTGGAAAGGTGTTAGCTTAGGACAGACTTTTAAATATCTCGGTAATTTCGATTCTAACTCATGTAGAGTTTTATAATATTCCCACTTGATGACACCTTCAGGAATCTACGATTTGAATTGAAATGATACATGAAATTAAAAAAAAAATGCTTCACAGTAAAGTCTTACGATCAGAATTGATTTGCGAAAAAATCGATTTCTTATGCACTTGAATAAGTGAGGGACGTCAGAAAAGAAAAATAACTTTCTTGTATCCGGAGACACAGGGTGTGGAATGTTGTTACTGGGATTATTCAGTATTCCAGATATGCCAAATTTCGCCCACATTTTCCGATGTGAGGTGGCTCCATCACACACGATTCCATCTACAGATACTCCACACTTTTCAAGTTTCTGGATAATTGCAATAATCAATTCGGCTAAGCAGTCTTCGTTTGTTGATCCCTTGGTTGCGAACACGGCAACCGGATGGCATAATTCGGTTGACATGAAAGATCTAAACCTGAAAACCAGCGCATGATCTGCACTTAGACCTGTTGCAGATTCAGAACCATTCGGTTCTTCAACATCGATCAGTTTCGTGTTTTTCCAGTTTAAACTTTTTCGAACTGATATCTCATCAAAAATCACCAGACCATGGCGTTCATGCTCACTTGTGTCCGATAATTTACATTCGAAAGCTTTGAAAAATTCATTATCCAATTCGCATTTCTGATCGATTCTAGAAAGATATTGCTTGATGGTTGATTTAGCCGGAAGGGGAAGAATATCATTGTTTCTCAAAAATTTATACGTTGATGGACTGCGAATATTCAAAAGCAAACATACTAGCATCCAGCCAGACGTATATCGCCTAGTATTCTTAGACTTGAATTTGCCAACTCTCATGCATTCCAAGATCAACATTTTTTGATTCTCCGGTAAATTTTCAATCTTGTTCATAAGCAAATTCTCATCAACGTTATGCAATTTTTCTTTCAAAACTTGCAATTCCTGTGATAAGTTTAGAACTTTTTTTTTTAAACGTGACAAAACTTTTCTTTTTTGGTTCTGTTTTTGTTCCTTAATGACTTGTGACGATTCTGACTTCTTCATTAGACGATCTAAATAAATACCTCCCTTGGTGCATAAATCACACGATTTTTTCCTTGGTGAATTAATCATAAAATCACATTTGGAGTGTCTCCATGTCGAGAGACCTTCTTGAAAGACCATCGTGTTTGATTTGAGTGAGGAAGGTAAAACTTTGAGAGATCCAAAACAAACAAACACCTTCTGAAATTGTTCGAGTACTTCTTCGAAATCCAGTATACAGTTGATAGTTGCCTTTTCATATAACGCTATTTCTTGACCAAGAATTTTAAAAGTCACAGAACTAGGCGTCAAAGTAACGTTTTTTAATATGATTTCACGGTTCTTAAATAGTCCCAGTTCCGTGATCCAAACTTCGCCCTGTATGTGATGTATTCCCCAGGTTTGAGAAGGTAGTCGCAACTTGTTTTGCATTTTCAAAATTTCCGAACACAAATTGAAAACTTCTACTTCAGGAATATTTGTGCTGGGTTCGCTCTCAGGTGGACATTCATCTAATAATTAATGATTAACAATAAGTAAAATCAATGCCCACAAATTAACTTAAGTGAGTATAGTTTACCAACGTCAATAATAGGTTCAATAATAGGGGCAATAAACTTCTGTTTTTTAGAATTGCACGGTACATCGGTCGGTATCAAAATCGGGGATTCCCTCTTGAGAATCCGTCTCGGTTTGGGGCATCCCGGAAAAATAGTCGGCACTGCATCAGCAGCTAACCGTGGTCTCATCAACTTGATCTGTATTATGGTACATGACGACAATAAATACCTTGTAGACCTTGTGTGTACTAACCAATGTACAAACTGATTTTCATACGGGATTTTCCGTCGAGGTAGCCATGACCATCTCTCTGTCTCATATAATAACCATTAGATAAACAGTGACAGAGATACAAATCATGGCAACTCCACTCCACAGAAAAACCGTTTGTACACACGGTACACTGATTGATGGCCGCTTCTTAGGCGATTAGCAAGATCAGTTGAATACTTACCGTATAACACTCTGTTTTGTCTTCCCTGACTATAAATGAAGGGTCGAAATGTACTTCGCAGATGTGGTCGTTGTCTGATAATCGTCGATCGGCCCGACGTGGGATCAACGTACGCCACTCTTGGATTTTGTCCTTCGGAATACGAAATAAACTGACTTTCTGTTTGTTGCTTTTGTACCCGCTAGTGCACGCGGGAACGGCACACTTATAACCCATATTTAATTAATAAAATAACACTGTGAATAATTATTAAACGTATGCTCCACGTGCTGTCATATCAACACATGTGCACTCAACTACTCTGTGTTGGCAAGTGATGGCCTACATGTGCGCACTCTTTCTAGAGGTTTGTTCGTGTAACAGTTTTGGACCGGTTCACAGAGTACGGCGCATGCGCACAAGTTTGAGCAGGGGTACATCTGACTTCTGACCACTTTCTGACCGGCAGTCCGGTGTTTTTGCAGAAAACTTGTGATTAATTTCTATTTGTTTTCAAAATGTTCAAGTAGTCGGGACTTCTCGGCGTGGAAACTGCAAAAAAGAATTTCGAACGATTTGACTGGTCCACTGGGAAATTTCACTAGCAAGTGTTTATTTGCTAACTTCACTCGAGAGTTGGCAGCATTGAAAGTCATTTGTCACTGTCAAAATTTTAACGGTTTTCCGTTTTTTAATTTGAAATCTTGTAATATTTGTGCCGTGATTCCATTTTCTTTAAGCGTTTTAATGTTGTTTTCGTATCTAAACAGTTCCGTTTTGGTATAATATTGGTATAAATAACCTCATCTACTGGAATATTTTTCCAATTCCAAGTAGTCTGTGAAGTGATGGCACAATTCAAATACATGAACGAAATGAATAACCTTCTGACAATAGACGGCCCACTGACCAAAGGGCCCCCGCCCCGCTGGCAACGCAAAGCCCAAGAATCGCACAGCAACGTGAGCGTGAGCCTGAGCAGTCTCAGCCTGAACTCCTCGAAGCAGAAATCATTCTCGACCTCGGTGTCGAAGACGCCGACGAAGAACGCCAGCGGCGACGTTTTCAAGACAAAAAAGACGCCCACGTCCAAGACGCCCTCCAACAAGGGCAAATCGAGTCGATCGACGACCCCAACTCCCAACAAAAACGCGAAGACGCCCACCGCCGACCGCTTCATCCCCATTCGAAACGCGAGCAACTTCGACCTGGCCCACTACAAGCTGACCCAGGACGAGAACCAGGTCGACACGCCCCAGAAGGAGCTGCAGAAGGCGATGTGCGACAACCTGCACGGGGCCGACATCGAGACGCAGAGGATCCTGTCTTATCGGAACAAAGCCCCGACGGCTCCCGAGGGCTTCCAGAACCCCATGAGGGTGATCTACACCCAGACCAAGACGCCGGCTTCTGCCAAGAGTAACACTCGGTACATCCCCCAAGCGCCCGACAGGATTTTGGACGCCCCTGATATTGTGGATGATTACTATTTGAATCTGATGGACTGGAGCTCCACCAACATCCTCGCCGCCGCTTTGGGGGCACAAGTCTACCTCTGGAACGCCGGTAATTCTTTTTTTTTCCTCAAAAAAAAAATAGATGAGATTATAAGATTAGGAAGAAAAGTTCCTATAAAGGGTGGTCCACAAACGCATAATTACAAAGTTATCTCGGAAGTTATTAACCATTGAAAGTAGCTGGTGAGTGGTGGGCCAATAATTTTCATAAATATTTTTTTGCTTATTTTGAGTCCTACCTAGGATTTGTTTTTTTTATAATATGAGTCAAAAATGAGGAAGTTCTCGTTATGCTCATCA
Organism: Salpingus planirostris; assembly: GCA_949788335.1. Classification (NCBI taxonomy): domain Eukaryota; kingdom Metazoa; phylum Arthropoda; class Insecta; order Coleoptera; family Salpingidae; genus Salpingus; species Salpingus planirostris. Next base: position 3,958,452 of record OX460920.1, on the reverse strand, counting down.
AGCTCGTCATCAAGAGATCACAAATTCAATTGTATATAAATGGTCAAACGGGGTGAAAAAGAGGTCGTCGTGAGCTAATCATTTAAAATTTAATGCTGTTGTAATTATTCAAGGAATTTTTCGTGTAATTTTCTATACAGGCTGAGTAAAAAAATCGGGGCTTCACTTCGGGGACTCCAGGCTCTAGGGCTCCCATCTGAAAAAAGGAAGAATAAGGGTCGATTGCACCATCGTCACTTAAAATTTAAACCAAGCTTAAACCTTGACAGCGATTGTTAACAACAATTGTAGTTAATAAGGTTTAAGCTCGGTTTAAATTTTAAGAGACGATGGTGCAATCGATCCTAAATAACGTAAAAGCTATAGGTCGCAAATGTATAATAGATACAGGGTGTCCCATTGAACATTTCCACTGCTTTTTTCACCAAGATGACGTCTCAGCCTCAAAAAAGTTTTTGTCGATTTCTGCAGCATATTCCTGTATCTTCAATAATTCCAGAGATGTTGCGATTTTCGTGCTATCGATCGGAGGACAAAAATATGAAATTTGAAGATTACAACAAAATACATACCTTACATGAAAAATATAAGTAGCTCTAAACAACAGTTTGTTTTTGTTCGAATGCATTTCTGCCGAACATTATTACACGAGCATTTACAGTTTCAGAAATATCTATCTCTATTTGAAATATGGTGACATTTTTTCAAAAAATGTGGACATATTTTCGAAATTAAAGTAGTAAGACTAATTGTGCATAAGAACGCCCAAAGCCCTGTTTAGAGCTGTCTTTTTCCAAATTCTAATCCAAGGACTCATAATAAGCGAAAAACCGCTGAAAATCATTTGCCCACAAGCAACCTTTACTGTAAACATTTTCGTAATCAATCATTTTCGGTCCGCCCTTTATCGGAACTTTTCTTCTTAATTTTACTAAAAGTAGCAGTTGAGGAAAGTTTTATCTGGATATCCGGATATTGGTTTTTATCCGGATATCCGTACGTTTTATCCGAGGTTTTATTCAAAATATCCGGCTAGGTGGCTTATCCGGATTTGTATGCATTTTTCTTCGTATTTTTACCCGGATTTGTATCCGAGTATTTTAACTTTAACATTTCAAGGAACCAAACCAATATCGGGATATAATCTCTGGATGTTTTATTCGCTGTGCTTCCAAACATTTTCACCTTCTAAAAATGTAAACTCATTCAGGGTGCTCAGCGACCTGGAAAACCTTAAAAACCAGATTATAAAACCTTATTATTGATACCTAGATCCATACCTAGATCTAATAGAAATATTCAAATATTCGAATAAACATCCGGATAAATATCCAGATGGATAATAAGATATCCAAATATCCGGATATATCCACCACCCTCAATTTTTACCCAAGGAATCTATTCTACCCTGAAGCGGTAGTATACAGCGTGTATCAGGAAGAAAGGTCCAGGCTTTCAGGATGCCCTCCTTGAGTGATTTCCAACAAAATTTCTTAGTAAATGTATATCCGTAAACGCCAAATAGATACAGGGTGTCACATTTAATACTCCCACTAAGTTTACCAGAGGCATGACAACCAAAATCGGTAAAAAGTTTTTAACGAAGGAGAGAGCCTATGATGCCAGCTTTCAGAAAAAAAATTGTCGATTCTTGTATCTTTAATAGTTCCACGGATATTGCGATTTTGCTGCAGCTGGTCGAAGGACGAAAAATTGAAATGTTCAGATTTCAATAAAATACCTAGGATGAAAAAGATAGCTAAAATCCAGAGCTTTCTTTTGTTTCGATACAAGTTTCGTCTAACGTCTACTGTTTCATGGATATCGTGATTTCAAATGACAGAATTTTCTTACTTAAGTGACAATATTTCCGAAAAAACAGTAGTTATGCAAAAACATTGTTGAAACATTAGAACCGTCTTCATTCAAGATATCTTTTTTACCCGGAGAATTTTGTTGAAATTTTGAAATATCAGTTTTTTGTCCTCCGACCAGCTGCAGCAGAATCGCGATATCCTTGGAACTATTAAAGATACAAGAATCGACAAAATTTTTTCTGAAAGCTGACATCATAGGCTATCTTTTTCGTTTGAAACATTTTACCAATTTTGGTGTTCCCGTATCTGAAAAACTTGGTGGAAATATTAAATGTGACACCCTGTATCTAATTGGCGTTTACGGATATACATTTACTAAGAAATTTTGTTGGAAATCACTCAAGGAGTACATCCTGAAAACCTGGACCTTTCTTCCTGATACACGCTGTATACCTGCTATACTTTCCAATGAACCTTAACCGTTTGATTTGACTCAGGAACGGGCAACATCGATCAACTCCTGGAACTGCAGGGCAACGACTACGTGTGCTCGTTGTCCTGGACGCAAGAGGGCGACTACTTGGCCGTCGGCACCACGACCGGCACCGTCGAGCTATGGGACTGCAACCGCTCGAAACGCCTGAGAGTGATGGACGGCCACTCGGCCCGAGTCGGAGCTTTAAGCTGGAACAGCTTCGTAGTCTCCAGCGGCTGTCGAAGCGGCCAGATCATCCACCACGACGTGCGCCAACGCGACCACGTCATATCCACCCTCTCGGGGCACACGCAGGAGGTGTGCGGCTTGAAATGGTCGACAGACGGGAAGTACATGGCGAGCGGGGGCAACGACAACGTGCTGAACGTGTGGCAGGGCGTCAGTGGCGCACACCACACGCAGACGCAGCCCTTACACGTCTTCACCCATCACCAGGCGGCTGTAAAAGCGTTGGCTTGGTGCCCCTGGCAGCCCCACGTGTTGGCCAGTGGCGGGGGCACCGCCGATCGCCATATCAGGTTCTGGAATTGCAATACAGGCGCCTGTATCAATTCGATTGATACGAAATCGCAGGTTTGCGCCTTGTTGTGGTCGGTTAACTACAAGGAGTTGATTTCGGGGCACGGGTTTGCGAATAATGAAGTCATTATTTGGAAGTATCCGGCCATGACGAAGGTGGCCGAGTTGACTGGGCACACTGCGCGCGTTTTGCATTTGGCCATGTCGCCTGACGGGACGACCGTTTTGTCTGCGGGTGCAGACGAGACTTTGAGGCTGTGGAAATGTTTCGTGAAGAATACGACGAAAACCAAGAGTTCGACGCAGATTAAGGAGAAGCCCAGTGTTCTTAAGCAGTGTATTAGATAGTTTTTATCTGCGCGATGTTTTTTCTTTCAAGTTTTTGTGTGACGATTTAGTTTTAATGATTTTTTACTTTGTTCAGTTGGACGTTTTGTAGGAGCTCTACAATGTAAGACTTTAATTTTACCTGATAAATTTGACTAATAAATGATATTGAATCTTATTTTGGTCGTTCTTTAAACCTGAACTATTTCTTGAATTAATTATTATAGGCCTGATAATTCATAATTATTGAGGAAATCAGCGGGAAAACTTATGAACATTTTTGAATTTTCAAACTTTATACGAATCTAGGGGAATTATGTTTTGTAAAGTTTATAGGAAGAAAAATTTTGCAGTAAAATCTCCACCAACGTTAGACCTTATTCAAGTACGCAATAACATTTTCTCTACTCTCTGTTGGAAGCTTCTAGCATTTTTAGCTTTTAATAGTTTTATTAATTCAAATCAAAAATTCAAGAATTAATCTAGGGGGATTTTATTTTGTAGTGTTTTTCAAAATGGGAAACGTCAATGTCAATTAGCTGTCAAGTCAATTGGAAATTAACCTCAATTTTCTAGTTGCTCGTTCGTTTCGTTTACACCTCGATTCGCAGGAATAAAATGGGTTCCAAAAAGAAGAAACCCGAAACGAGCAGCTCCGACGATTCCTCCGGATCGAGCAGCGAAAGTTCAGACTCGTCCCCGAAGCAAAAACAGAAAGAGAAGAAACCCAAGAATAAAGACCATTCCAGCTCCAAATCCCAAGAAAGGGAATCCCCCAAAAAGTCCGCACCGCCTAAAACCAAAAAACGCGAGATTTCTCCAGAACGTGATGACGAAAATCAATCACACAAAAAAAGCAGAGACCAGTCCACCAGCTGGGGCGACCGAGACCAACACAACAGAGAAGAGAGACCCAGGTAAGACAACCCTAGCTTCACAAATCGATAACGATACTAAACCTGTCAATAATCAACCAGAAAACGGCCACATAACAGTCCACCCGCCGACTTGAGCAGAGACCATAAGACTAGGGAGGATCACAGAGACCGCGACCGAGACCGAGGGCGTTTTGACAACCGAAGAGAGCGCGAGGATCGCCAGAGAGACAGAAATCCCGATCGCAGAGATCGACGAGGCGACAGAGAGGATTTCCGTAATCGGCGAGAGGACCATGGCAACCGAAATCACAACAGAAACCGAGATAATAACAGAAACAACAACTTCAATAGAAGAAGGAGAAGCCGCAGCGGCTCGTTCGACCACGCCAACGCCAAGTGGGGCAGAGGCGGCGGCGACGATCGCCAAGAGGAAAAAAAGGAGCCGGCCGAGAAGCTGAAACCGAACTTTGGCCTCTCTGGGAAGCTTACCGAGGAAACGAATACTTATCGGGGGGTCGTTATCAAGTACAGCGAGCCCCCCGAGGCGCGCAAACCGAAACGCAGGTGGCGCCTGTACCCCTTCAAAGGGGAGAAGGCGCTGCAGACGCTGTATATTCATCGAGAGAGCGCCTATTTGATTGGAAGAGACAGAAAATTGGTGGATTTGCCGGTGGATCACCCGTCTTGCTCGAAACAGCACGCCGCTTTGCAGTACCGACTGGTGCCCTTCACCAGGGATGACGGGAGCTCCGGGAAGAGGGTGAGACCTTATTTGATCGATTTGGAGTCGGCGAACGGGACTTTCATCAACAATAAGAAAATCGATGCGAAGAAATACGTGGAGTTGTTGGAAAAGGACGTGGTGAAGTTTGGGTTCAGCTCGAGGGAATACGTTCTCTTGCACGAGAATAGTAAAGATGAGGCTCTAGATGATGACGTGAAGCAAGAGGAAGAGGAGGATGTGAAGGTAAAGCAAGAAACTAATTAATATATTCTATTATTATTGATATTATTATTAAGGTTCAACTTTTTTTGTACTTTAAACATCAGACATTAACATTATTATCTGGTGATTAAACTGTTCGAGTTCAATAAAAGTTTCGTCAAATTATAAATTTATTCAAATTTTGGTCAGCAAAATTGCTTAATTTTAAATCACATTCATACTTACGAACTACGTCATGATTGTTACTCTATTTTAATTTTTACATATTTACATATTGATGATTTGTGCTTATCGTTTTTATTTGAGAATACTGATTTTCGTTATCTAAATTTAATAAATACTGCTGGATTATATGCGAAAAAGTCGAAAATTAATCACTATGATGATTAGTAATCCTTATGTTCAGACATTAAAGTAACATAAATAAACCTACACAAAATGAAATTGTTACCGGTAAAGTGATTTGTTTTCAAATTTCATCTTGGACAACTTTTAATTCAATGCCCGGTAATTCAGAAATCTGTATTACAGTTATTCACTTTACCGATAACCCTAGGCCAAATTTTCAGTTCAGATCAGACTGACCTTCGTTCAGTTTACGTTGACCGTTACTGAAATACTGGTCTTAATGATCAGTTACAGTCTGATACGTAAGTTGGTACCAGTTTAGGGGGTTTCTAGATTCTAGATAATATAAGAATACCAACTTAACGGATTAAAAAGAAAAATGTAAATAAAACTATCTGTTGGTTTGTTCGTGCACCTCAAATGGGGACCGGTTTGCAAGCTATCACTGACTGGTTCCGGATATTTTAGTGCGCAGAATCGACCCCGGATAAGTTTGGGGTCGGTCAGAAAGTGGTCAGAGCTGTTAATTGGGCTATTCATTGCGCATGTCACAAACCACTAGTGCATGCCGAGAAGTTCTGACCACTTTGACCATTTACAGACGGTTAGAAAGTAATCCAAAGTTTCCTGCAAGAACACCGGACTATCAGTTAGAAACTGGTTGGAAAACAGTTTGTGCACCTGCTAGAACTGCGTCAAGCTTGTGCGCATGCGTCGTACTTTGTGGATCGGTGCACAACTCTTGCACGAACAAACCTAGTAGCGCACTATTCGACGTTGAAAAGTGGAGAAGAAATAAATTATAAGAGGTCTGGTTCATTCTATGTTATTATTCAGATTATTCTGGTACTTCTTGTTCGCGTTTTTCGCACTCGTCAGTCTTATCGGTACTGTCCGCGGCACTTTCACTGTTGTCTTGAGCAAGGGATTCATTTATTTGCACCATTTCTGCGTTCAGCAGTTCGTTCGGAATTTCGTACCCGCCGTTGGGCAAAGTCGGCCCTTCCGAAACGCACAGAAGCTCCAAATACTTCGGAATGCTGGTTTCCGGATCGGGGGCGAGGAAAGGCGTCTTCTCCCTATTCGTCTCGTCGTCGATCTCGCCTAAACGAAAATTTCATTCAATTTTCGATATTATAAAGAAATGCGTTTAGTAATTTTTAATGGGTATTAATAATCGTGCTCTCATCGTCAGCCCACTTTACCTGAAACGCGGTGGACGTCCTGAAAATAGGCTTCGTTGGAAATGCCTTCAAAATCTGGAAATAAGCAGAAAAGCATTCGCGAGCGATTTAGTACCCATGCGTTCGAATCTAGCGATGGTTTTATTTAGTCCAGGAAATGCATGAATCGTGCCAATCATAGTAATTTGAATCGCACTCACATTCCTGCACGGTGCTTATGTATTGTCCTTCATGGGCAGCGGTCGTGGGGCTCCTCAAGTTTTGCAAATGAAGATTGTTCAATACGTCTAGGCAATATTTGAACGTTGGCCTTTTGTCCGCCTTGTACTCCCAACATAGCAACATCAAATTGTGTCTATAGAAAAAAAAAATGAAAAAATAAAATAAAAAACAAAAAATTCAACTTTCGGGAATAATTAACAATAAGGGGATGACTCACAAAGCTGCAGGGCAATCTGTGGGCTTCCCTAGCCGTCCTCCTATTTTGACGTAATGCAGGACTTCCATATTATTCCTCGCTGGGTAAGGTTGCTGTCCTAAAGTCATAATCTCCCATAAGAGCACCCCGAATGCCCAAACATCGGATTGACTCGTGAAAACTCCATCTACGAGCGATTCCGGCGCCATCCATCTCACGGGTAAAAGACCTTCGCCTTCTTTCCGGTAGTAATCGTTCTTGTAGATGTCTCTAGCAAGTCCGAAATCGCCAATTTTCACGATTCTGTGCTCCGCTTCTATCGAAGACACAAGGCAATTGCGACATGCCAAATCGCGATGCACGAAATGCATTTCCTCCAAATAGCGACAACCCTTCGTCACGTCCACGCACATTTTCAAAAGCTCTATGAGTTTCAGAGAAGGTGCGTTCGCCTGAAATCGACACTCGTAATGAAGAAACACAAATTGAAAAAAATATATATTACTTTTACTGTGGGATTTCTCGACGATCTCAGATAGGTGAGCAAATCGCCCCCTTGCATCAACTCCATTATGATGAAGTGAGGGTCGTTGTCCAGGCAGACTCCCAGGAGCTGCAGGATGTGCTCGTGCTTGAAGTTGCTCATGAGTTGCGCCTCTTGGAGGAACTCGGATTTCTCCTGGTCCGAGGCGCCTTTGCGTAACGCCTTGACCGCCACCTTCGTTTCCGCGCTGTTACCGGAAATGCCCTTGGCTTTACCCTCGAAAACTTCGCCGAAAGCGCCGCAACCCAAGAACTTCGTCAAAGTAATTTGATCACTGAAAGTGAGCAATTCGTAAGTTTTTCTCTTTTAACGAAGGTGAAAACGAAGTACCGTCTTATGTGAGGAAGGAGGGTGACTTCTTCGGGGTTGGATTGCGTGGAGACGTACAAAACGTTGGTATTTTGGATTCCTCTCCTTGGGAGCTCCCTCAAAGTGGCCAACTCAACGTCGGGACCTCTGGCTATCGAAACCACTTGCACTTTTTTCGGTTTACCACAGTTACCTAAATTAGGAAATAGTTTTGATTGATTCGCTTCAGAAATTGTCGAGGGGTTGACCAAAATTGACAAAAATTACTAAAAATTACTAAACAATTACTAATATTTCGTTATTGCCAAAAATGTCGATTTATTGCCTAAGGTTAAGGATAAAACAGGAATCTAGTTAACCGACTATTGCCGGTTATTGCCCAAGTTATTGCTGAAAATGTCTGTTTCTAGCTGTTATTGTCCAATATTCCCAGTGTTGCTCGAGTATTACCCTCTTTTGCCAAACTATTGCCTATCTTTTGTACTCCGTATTGCCGAGAGTGGTTTACTCCTCTGTATAGACAACGGGTAAACCACTCCGTGAAAATTTGTACTCGTATTGGGTTATGCCCGATTTATTGCCGGTATTGCCTAAGGATAAAACAGGAATCTAATTGACCAACGATTGTCTTGCCGGTTATTGCCCAAGTTATTGCCGAAAATGCCTGTTATTGCCTCACATTGCTCTAAACTGACTAATATTTCCTATGATTGCCCGATATTTCCAGTATATTGCCCAAGTATTACCCTCTATTGCCTAACTTTTGCACTCGTATTGCCGAGAGTGCCCTTTGGTAAAAGCAAGGGGTAAACCAATCCGTGAAAATTTGTACTCGTATATTGGGTTATTGCCAATTTATTGAGAATATTGCCTGAGGTTAAAGATAAAACAGGAATCTAGTTGACCGACGATTGCCGATTATTGCCCAAGTTATTGCCGAAAATGCTGTTATTGCCTCGGATTACTCTAAATTGCCTAATATTTCCTATGATTGGCCGATATTTCCAGTATTGCCCAAGTATTTCCCATGATTGCCTAACTTTTGTAGTCGTATTGCCGAGAAGTGGTTTACCCCTTGGACAAATTATGAGAAAAAAATACTGAAATTACTGAAAAAAAGTACCAAAATTGCTAAAAAAAATACTGAAATAAAAAAAACCACTAAATTGCTAAAGAATTACTTAAAAATCACAAAAACACTACAAAATGACCAAAATTACTAGAGAATATTACTCGGAATTACTAAGTCAACCCCTCGCGAATAGTGTAGATTCGACTTACGGCACAGAATGAAGAAGAATATCGACAGGAATATCGAGATCGGGATGCAGGTCGCTATGATGGTCAGGTTGAACGTCTTCGGCTTCTCGGCCATCCTGGCCACCTCGTTCAGATCAAATTCGGTGCTCTCGCCGCTCGGGTCGCTCCATCCGTGCGAATTGAACGCCGACACCCTGAACGCGTACTTGTACTTGTCGCTCAACCCGTCGATGATCCACGAGTTGTTAGTGCCGTTGTAGAAGCTCTTCCACACGCGCTCCTCCTCCTCGACCGAGGGGGCCAACTCGGAGTAGGCCGATCGATTCGTGCTCCTCCTGAATCGATAGTTCGGCAGCCGCAGCCCCTCCAGCATGTAGAGCTCGATCGGGGCGCCGTTTTCTTTAGAAGTGTCCCAGCGCACCTTGTAGACGTTCGGTTTGACGTACTGGATCGTGGGGATTCCGGGGGGCGAAGGCCTGTCACCCAGGGTTTCGAAAGTGAACCGATAATCCGCGGGCCAGATGTACTCCTCTGGGTAGTTTCTATAAGACAGGACTAGCCGGAATTTGTAGCGCGTTTTTGGGTTCAAACGCTCGGCAGAAAACACGACCTCTTCTGCGTCTTCTTCAACAATTTCCGTTCCAGTCCATTCATTAGAAGTGATTGGCGAATATTCCGCCACGTAATTATCGACATGTTGATCGATTTCCCAGTCCAATTCCATCGTGTACGCAGTCTTGTTCAGTAGTCTCAAATTCGGGGGTTCCGGATACGTCGTGATTTGCACTTTTTCGCTATCACTGGACGTTTCGTTGGTTTCACTGTATGCCTTAACCCATATCGAGTAAGTCTCATGAGGGGATAATTTGTTCAAAAGGGTCGTGAAGTACTCGGTGGAGTTCGGGGAGTACTGCTGTTCGACTTTGGGCCTTTCGTCCGGTCGCAACCCGCTCAAAGTCACCCCGGTTTTCCAGTAGATCTCGTAATGCACTTTGGCCCCGTTCAGCTCTTGAGGAGGGCACCACTTGACTTGGGCCAGAGTCGGGGTCAGGACTTCGACGGAGACGTTTTGCGGTTTCGAGGGCGCCCCGACCGCCGTTTGGAAAGTGACAGGAGGCCCCGTTATGATCTCCTCATCTTTGGTGTAGTAATTCCTGATGGTGATCGCGAAAGTGTACTTGGTGAAGGGTTTCAACAAATCGATCGTGTACTCTTTATCGAAAGTCGTGACATTATGGCAATCGAAATAGCCAAAGCTCTCGTTACTTTCCTGACTGTAATAGATCGTGTATTCTACCGTAGCTATTGAGTTATTAGCACAATCAGGGTGAACTCCGTAATCTGGCATTTTCAGAGTCAAAGAATTCGAAGTTTTCTTCTTTAGGGTCGCGGTGATATTCCCTTGTTGTAAAGGGGCCAAACACTGGATAGGAGGATAGGGTTGCATGTGGTTTCCGAAGATGAAAATGTCGTTGACGTTCACCTCTTTGGAGATGATGTTGGCTTCGTTTCTTTTCAGGGCGTACAGAAGCCCTCTAGGGTTGGTCCAATATAAAGCCCCGAAATCTGATTTGATCCTCTCTAGAGGAAACGTGTCGATCACGTTTGAATTATTCGTGATCACATCGCAAAAACACCCGGTTTTGTCTGCAGAAACCACGTTTTGACTTAGCGAATCGATGAAAATTAACAGCGGTTTTGATTTGGAATTAGAATGATCCAGGGTGAAAGTGTTTTCGATCGTGGGATTTCTAGGGCAATTGCAGTTTTCCTCGTCCAAATCGCGTTTCTTCCGAAAATCGCCATCGAAAAATAACTCAATCCCATTTCCGTCCACTTCGCTTATCATCAGTTTTGAATTTTCGACCCAATAGAGTTTTCGAGTGAACGGCGACACTTCCAATTTCGTTATATTAAAAGTTGTCGAAAATAATTCTCGATTCTTCAGCGTCCCTCTGGAGTTGTGATTCAAATCGATTTTGAATACAGTAGAACCCCCGTATTGCTCATTGAACTGGACGTAATATAGACTCCTCTCTAGCCAATCCACGCTTAAACTATGACCGCCTTGGGTCAGATCCATGATTTTGCTTTTAGTCGCCGCGAATTTATCGTACATCATGAGGTCCTTCATCTGGTTGATCCAGAATAATCTCTCCTCGGTTATGAAGTAGCCGATCTCTATCGGGGTGTTTATGTCGTGTAAAAGCGACCGATTTCGGTTCACGTCGATGTCGTGGATGAAAATCGAGTCTTCGGAGGCTATAAGAAGGGTGGGAATGGGCGATTCCGCACTGCAATTGACCGAAATCGATTCGGATAAATCACCGTCGCCGATTTCCGTGAACGCTTGAATGGTGAACGAGTAAATCTGATCTTTGTCCAAATTGGAGACTTCGTATTCCAAGTCTTTGGGCGATTTGATAACGTCCGGGCATTGGTCAGAAAACTCGTCCTCGACGTTCATGCAGAATATTTTGTACCCTTTAATGAGTCCGTTTGGGTGAACCGGAGGATCCCATCTGAAAGTCACTGAGACTTTGTCGTCTTCTGAAGTCCTCCTCTGGAAAGTGACGTAACTTCGCAAGTTTAGAGGTGTCGATGGGGTCGAAGAAGGCGAGAAGATTTTTGAAGTCACTTGGGGCGAAGTCCCCCAATAGGTGAAAGCTCGGATCGCCACGTGCAACTCCGTGAAAGGGTCCACTTTTTGCCAAAATCTCACGGATGAGAATGTAGTCACCACCTAATTTTGAATCAAATTTTAGTAAGTTTTCAAAATTTTTACATTATTGTCAACCGTACCGCTGATGCGTTATTTGTAGCGCTATCCACTGTAACTTCGTAAAAAACTGTCCCGTAATTCACGTTTTTGGTACTGTTCCACGTGATGTTGAAGGAATTTAAAGGCCCGACAACCCTTACGGAATTCCTGTCGATCGTTTCCGGTATCACCACGATTTTATCACCGGATGTATCTAAAAAATCAGTGATTTAATCAGTTCTTAAGCAAACTAAAATCTTGGGAATTCTTACCAGGCCAGAGGTGTGAGGATGTATCGACGACATAGACCAAAGTTAGGCCGGACATGCTCGTTCCGCTTATGGTTGCGATATTTTTTCCTTGGAGGTCGCTTATTGCGGCGTTTTTGTCGTCTTGTAGCCACAAAAGGCGCTTGTGAAAAAAACAGAGAGGTCCTTGCATGTTTCGTTTTTGCAAACTGGAGATTTTCTCGACGGCGATTTTGCTTTCCGAGTAACCGGCCATGGGGGCGCGAAATAAATTTGATCCTTCCGAACCTCTGACGATCCAATAAACGAATTTGTTCGTCATGTCGAGAGTCAGACCCATAACTGAAAAATCGTTTATTAGAAAACCCGAGGGGCAAACTCCTGGCTGATTGTGTACACTATAATTCCCTTTTTTGTAATAAATCTCAAAAATCCCTAACAAATCCTATGAATCCCAATAAATCCTCGGAAATTTCGATAAATTTCCGGATATTCCCATAAATCCCCGGAAATCCTCATAAAGCCTCGTTAAATTGTACCGAGTGTTCAATATTGCTATAGTGAATTCAGAGTTTTCAGTACATATCTAGATCCAAACTAAATAGTGTAAATCATGAAAGCTAATAATACTGACTTCAGATGCTAAATTGTGTTGGAAATGCATCCAAGAACTGATTCAAGACCACTTGAAAATATTTCTATGCGCATGACAGAAATACAGCATGCGCATGCGTACCGAAGAATTTATTTCAATAAATCCCCTAGAAATCCTCAAAAAATACCAATAAATCCTCATAAATCCCAATAAATTCTGGGTCCATGAATCGATATAAATCCCCAAAACCTAATATTTTAATCAAAAGTGTTATTCACCTTGTTTTCCGGAAAATAATTGTACTGGGTGGTACTCAGTCCTATTGGCCCCGTTCAAATGAGCGCATTCGACTGCGTAACCCGTGGACCAATATAAATACGCTTTCACCGAGTCTATGTTCAGTTCTTTAGCCAGAGTGAAAATTGGTAAGGGTTCCTGCTGAGTTCCATTCAAATTACCACGGATTATCTAAAATTGAAACGTTTATTTAAACAATTTTGAAATATTTTCTTGGTTCTCACCATTTGACGCTTTAGATTCGACCAATATAACTTCTCCCCAAGCCAATCAACGGCGATACTTCCCACGGAATCGATATCGATTAATCGATTCCTTCTATGGGTTTCCATGTCGTATAAATAAACGTAAGAGTCGTTGGTGACTAAATAAATTTGGTTTTTGTACCAGGCGATATCGATGAAATAGTAATTTCTCATGTGGCTTTTATGGATCAAAGTCTCGACATTTTCACCAGTCGCATCCGATTTCAGTAGTCCTTTATCGGCGGACCATAGAATTGTGGGGTCTCGATTTTTAGGCAACGTAGAACCGTGAAATTCTGAAGACCACGGACCTCTACCGAAAGTTGTATACGCCGCTGCCTTTATGACGTATTCAGAATCTTCTTTCAGATTCTCGATGGTGTAAAAGGTCGTGTTGATGTCTTTGTGCAAGGCGACTTTTTCGGTATTGATATCTCTGACGGATATTTCGTACGACCAATTCTGCCACGCTCCTTTTCCTGAAAAATTAAGTCTTAATCTGGCGGATGGTCTCGACGAACGGTGGCTCACCTTGTATCCCCAGTAAATGCGGCGATTGCCACGTGGTTTTCGCGATGTTCGAACCGAAAATCGATTGCACGTTCGTGGGAGGATTCACCGGAATCGGGATCGGCTGCGAGCTTTGCAAATTAACGATCACTTTTTTGTAAGATCTGGCGGAAAGCGCCGGATAAGAATTGTGATAGTAACTCTCGTGGTGATATTCTTCATAGAAGATGTCATCGCCGTTGGTCCAGTAGAACTTTTTATTGGCGGTCGCCAGAGAAATCACCTTTTCGAAACGAGCCGTCGTGACTTTGGGCCGCATATTCGTCACTTCTTTTCTGTATGAGAAATATTGGAAATAATTAGATACCGGGAAATATGCATTTTGCATATTCGTGCATATTTTGCATATTTCAGGTGTTTTTTGAAAATGCATATGCATCTATGCATTCTGCGCATATTTTGGGTAAAACTGCATATTTCCTGCCATTTTCCCTTTCGTGACATATTGTATTTCATACAATTTTCTGATTTTTTCATGAAACTCAAAACAACACAAAATAGGTGAGAATACCCCGGTTCTTGGTAGTGCGTCTCTATCAGTAATATCAGTATGTATGAATGTACCTAGGTTATATCATTGAAATTTTACATTTTTTCTATATGATAGAATCAACCGTCATCATCATTTTTCTAAAAAATCGTCCCTACTCAATTTTTGTAATGAATTGACCATCCATGAAGTAAGTTTTCAATTCATTCGAAAACTGCGGGCATGTGAATACCCAGAGCTGAAGTTGAATGATATTTTCGATTATAAAGTGACGAAAGTTGCGGAAAAATCGTAAAAACACGCGAAGATAATAAGAGCTCAGCAAAAGTTATCTGTCTGTCTCTGTTTTCAAATGCTTATAAAATGAGACAGAGAGATGGGCACGGGTAACTTGACAGAAAAAGGGTATTTTCCTCTTCTTTCGTGCATATTTTGGTAATTTTCGCACTTTTTCGTGCAAAGGTATTTTCGTATCTTTTCGTATCATATTTGGTACTTTTTCGTGCATATTGCATGCATAACATTCTTTTTCGTTCATATTTTTCAGTCACTAGTAATAAATCCTATAAATTGCTGGAAATTGATGTGCTTACCCATCCAGAGAAACGGTATTGATGGTGTTCAGCTTTTGATTGGAGATGAGTAAGCGGAAGTTGGTGTGGTCAACGGTGAACGCTCCCAAATTCGAGTCTTGCAAAATCATTTCCGGTTGAACTTCGTGCTTGATTCCGTTGCTGATATCGGAAACATCCAGACGATACAGCCCCCCACCCGCACCGCTCTGAACCCAAAACAAATACCTACAAAAATAAGCAATTTAGCAATTTTCCCTTCACAGAACATTATTTAAACCAACCCATTATAGGGATCGATTTCTATGGTACTCGGTTTAGAAGTGAGCCCAGCGACGGCCACAGTCATACCTCGCCCATCCAAATTAGACCTAATAATTTGCCATCTGGTCTGAAGTCGAATTTTGACTTCTCCAAGAATGTAGAGCTGATCGTTGAGCCAATCGACCGACAAGTCCTGAGGCATGAAAGCGATCAGATCAGGGTTCATGATGTAAGATGCGGTCGAATTTTCGTGCCCGTTTCTGTTCAATGGCCTTTTCATGACGAATCCCCCGGAATCTGACACGAAAAGCAGTTTCTTCGCGATGTGTATCGCTATTCCTGTTATGTTCCTGGGAGTACCGTATAGCAGTACCGGCTCTTCGAAAAAATCCGCCCCTTGCTCTATGACGCTGTGGTGGGTGCCCAAAATTAAAATCGGCTGCTGAGTGTCTTTGACTAGAGGCGCTGGGGGGGTAGAAACCGAAACTTTCGCAGAAGGCCCAGCTCCGACCCCGTTCCTACTCTGTATCGAAACCGTGTAATTTTCGTTCTGTCTCAAATTTCGGTACACGTAGAAATTGTTCTCCGCTGGGATATCCTAGAGAACGAAAATAAGTATAAGTTTTCAAGCCTCGAAAGTTGGGCAGAAATCAAGAGAATCCCAGTGATTGAGATAGCATGCGTTTTGTTAGTTTTCACACAGAGTTTTAGAACATCGAGAGAAGAAGGATTCGCATAGGATTGTCGTCGGTACTTACGCCTTCTATCGGCAGCACCGAAGAGAAAAAAAGAGTATTTTAATAATAACGAAAAAAAAATTGGTTGTCTTTAAAGCGACTAAAAGAGATCTAGCGAAATCGCAGGGTTGGTTGGGGTAAATGCGGTTCGCACCTTGACTTCCGATCGGGCGTCTGGTCCGCTGCCTGTAATTTGGAGCACATAGGAGAGGAGAGGGCCGTTGGGAAAGGGACCGGGTTCCCAGCTCACGCTAATGCGTGTGCAATCGATGGGAGCCGCGCGTACAATACTTGGAGGTGAAGCCGGAAGACCGAACGGGAGAGTGCTGATGACCACGCTGGGGGCGGACACTATCGAGTACTCCTGGTGGCCCAGAATCAGCGCCACTCGAAACTGGAAAAGAACAACAATTCGGTATTTTTCCAGAGATCGAAAAAATCCCTAGTAGCACCAAGCATAATTGATAATACCTATGTAATAAAATATTTCTTGAAAGTTGACAACCCTAAAATATATTGGCCTCTTTACTGGGTGTCCCATTAAGCCTGGAGAATACCCAACTTCGGAATTTGAAATGGAAAATAGTTTGATTTTCCCACGACCTAACATAAGGTAAGATGAAGGAATTTTGAATTATTCTGATTTTTCTTGAAAAGTGCTCTCTGCTTTTGGGCGCAAAAGTTTCTGTAGAGTGTAAATGGTAGCTTTAATTTAATTGGTGTAGGCAAAAGCAGAATATTCAACCGTATACTTAATCAGTTCGAAACGTTCGGATGAATTTTTCTATTGAAAAAGGTGCAATATTCTGATAATATCAAATAAGACCACTTTCCCCACATCAATGAATGCCAAATTTAAAGGTCTTTCGAATTGATCTGGTGTTCCTTTTTGCTAAAATAATTTGTTCCCGAGTACTTAATTACGGAAAATCCTAACTGTAAGAGAAGTACTATCGAGTGCATCACTTTTCCCCAGTCTCTCGCTCTAGCACAAGGGTTTACCCGTAGAGACTGAATGACAATGAAACTAAAAGGAAAATATGTTGAATAAATGAAAAAAATCTGTTACTTTACTGATTGGATAAATTTCCCAAAAGTCAATATTTGACAATAGTATATTATAACCTTAGGGCCCAGCGGGCCTACAGTGGAAAAAAAGTCATTTGAGTCGTGAGTCCTGAGGTATACGAGCTATTTTTCAATATTCTTAGAAATAAATTCAAATAATTAAGTAATTCTTTGTATCAAGCTTACAATCAAATGCTATACAATAAGGTAATAAACCATTATCAACGAAATCAATAAAAAGCAGAGTTTTTCATTATTTTGCAAAATATTTTCAACTTTCGAATCAATTTTGAATTATTTGTAACAAATTTATGAGTTTGACTTAGACAAGACGGTGGAAAAATGAATCAATGCGCTTTCATCTTCAAAATCAAGAAACGCTATGAAAAAATCACGAAATGCTCATAGCAATGTTCTTGTATTTCGATATTCTACTTTTTTACCGTTGAGGGAAGAAGAGGAAAAGTTTACACTTTAGTCCCTGAATTGCGAAATAGTATATTATGTATCCAGGAACTAAAGTGACACTTTTTTCCCGTGGGTGAATATTGTTGCTAGAGACGTCGTCAACAGCAATAATCACTCCAGGGAAAAAGGTATCTTATTTAGTCCTGAGATACATTATACCTACGTCATTTTTCATAATTCCTACAAAGACATCCAGATATTCGATCATTTTCCCTATTGTGCTTACAATGGAATGGTTTTAAAATACTTAAGCATAATCAACAAAAACCGAAACAAAAACTGAATCCTTGACATTTTTTGACTTTTTTTTATTCAAATTTTTATTGTACATTTCTTCCATTGGAACGAAAAGTAAAACCTATTTCCTCTTGGGAAAGAAATGGCACTTTATTCTTTCAAAAAAGGGACTAAAGTGGTCACTTTAGTCTCTGAATTGCGAACATATCTTGGTGCTACTAGGGGCGGGGATGGCAATTACCCGGTATTTGGTGTAAGGCTGGAGGTTCTCTATGAAAACGACCGAATCGTCCTGCTCCCAAGTGGCGTTCCTGCAGTAGTGCCAACTGGACAGCAGTTCCTCGTACTTCCACTGGACGTGCCGCGTGAGCCCCCGTTTGTGCGCCTCCGGGAAATTCCACTCCAATTTCAGCGAAGTCGCGTTCAAAGAGTCCGCGACCAGGGCCGGTGCAGGAGGCGTGATCAGTTTCGACTTCAGCTGCGAAAAATACTTGGTGATGGCGTCGTTGCACCCCATGATGCAGTACAGCTCTTTGGGGCTCAGACGCTGACTAGGTCCGTTCTGAAATATCTGGAATTCATTTCGGGCCAAATTTCGGGGCATTTTCAACTCACGCAGATACTTTGGCACGAAGATTTCAACGCTCTCTTCCACTGCTTGCATCCCCTGGCGCACTGAAACGAAATTTACGGTCGTGTCTAATTAAATTTTAAACAAGTTCGAGTTGTATCGGTGTCGGTGTATAATACGAGTCGGGTTTATAGGCGTGTGACGGTTTTAACTTTTTGAAGAGCGGATGCTGCAATTAGTATGCGTATAGTCTAAATCGAAATGTGCGCTAACTGACCACTTTCCCACGATGCGCTCCTGAAAACAACCCCGGACGAAATTGGACTTTGTCATCGGCACTTGACTTAACTAGACTTTAAAATATTTACGATTGAATTTAGTAAAGTAAACCGTGAATATATTAACGCACCCCTTGGGAAAAAAACTCGGAGATTACACAAAACAGAAGCAGCCCCAGAGCTAATTACAATGTTTATTCAGTGGAACACAACCCCTATCTGACACTTAACAGCCACTAAACCCGAGTCGGCCATGTGGCAATGCGATATTGAGTCGCACAATCCACATAATTCATCCCTGATAAAGAAGAGACGGACTATCGTTATTTTTACAGTTTCGAAAAAGGGGCAATAGTCGCGTGTCTGATTTTCCTTTGATCCCCCTGTAACTCCGAGAAAAAATGTTATTGTTGATTACCACAATCTTTTTTATTGCTTAATTGAATGATACGTTACCATTTATCTGTTTATTCTTGCATTATTTAAATTAATTAAGTATGTGGAATAATAGCATTTGTGCCTTTTATTAGACGTCGTGTCAAAGTACAGTTTTGCACTGTGCGCTCTGGTAAAATTGGGTTCAAATTTAACGTGATACCCATTAATCTTTCCGAATTTGTATCACATCCATTATAATAATATCCGCAGTTGTCTCTTATTTAGAAATGGCGACAGTGTTTAAAATAATGAACGCCTTGTTTTTTCGCAATCATCACCTCTTAACGACATAATCCCATGTAGTCTTCGCGTGACTGTTACATAACGTCTGGCACTCGGTCTGGCGCCCAGCCACTTTACCCCCGAAAAGGGTACAAACAGTTCGAAAAGATAAACCGCTCTCTTGACAACATTCCATGATAAACAAATGGACATTTTTCCCAACAATTTACTTAAAAATCCAGGTGATTTTTGTCGTATTTCATTTAAATCGGTCGAAATGATGCTTCTGGCGAGCGCGCGATACCCGAGGGCATTTAAAATTGGTGCTTTAAAGGGCGCAGAGCCAATCCGACAGCCCATGCTTGATGACTCTGATTACCGTTCGGACTTAATGAGGAAGTAGGGAATTATTAGGCAACCCGTCTACTTATTCTGGCTGCACGGTTAAATTGTATCATTGTGGGCTTTATGTTTGTGCATATGGCATTTGCCGTTCGCAGCTCCGCTATCTTGACTATCATTGAAGATATGCCAACAGCTTTCGCGATATAAACCATTAAGTAGTCCAATCACATATAATTGCGAAAGTTAAATTTGTACCATAGAGCCATTACGTTATCTGCTGAACTGGTCATCGACGAGAATATCTCCCGGCTTCTGAGCATGACTTTTTGAAAAAATTTCGACGCACCCCTTTCAATTTTGAGGTCGATCGCCTGGATTTTCTTATAGCGATTAGATTACCTACGCCATATTAATCTTTCTATTTTTATGTGGTTTTTATCTGTTCCCAAGCTAGATATCTCGTTGGAATTTACATATAAATATACATAAAAAAAATCGAAAAATTAATGGCCACTGAAGGAGCCACACTATTATCTTGAGAAGGCGCTGTAGGTCGTAAGGTTGATCTCAGTCTGACCCGCAAACTTAAAACGTCAATCTTCAATCGTACAAACAGTACATTTAAATTGATTAAGTGGACGCGTGCTCAAAAATTGGAACCGCTACTCCGTGTTACGTGTGCGTTTTTGTCCGACAGAAAATGTATGAAAACATTCAAAATTAGTCTTCTCGTGTATACTTATAACTTACTTAGTAGCAAAGCAATTTGCTGTAAACAGAGCTTATCGGTCGGAATATTTGCATTTTTTGGGGAAAAGCGACTTGCATACGTCTATGCACTAGACGCCAGATGATTGACAGAGGAAAATATTTTGCAACACTTTGACCTACATTGATTTTTTAAAGATCTCGTAATTTGATCAAACTTTCCCTTTCGGGCGTCAAAATGCGAAGAGAATTCTTATCAGTTGACGTTTTCAGATTTTCATGCAGATGATAAAAATGGAGCCAAATAAGACAACACTGCCACCCCTAGTTACAAAATCACTTATTCAGTTTGAAAAAAAAACCTCGCCAATGTAAATAAATACCTACATACATAATTTATTAGAGTCTTTGATCAATCAATTTTTGTAGATAAAAGACTTTTCAAAAGCCTGTCGTATACACGATTCAAAATTAGAAAATTTTACATTATAATTGGAACCATAGATTGGAACACACAAAATTTGAGCATTTTGATCAAAAACAATGATTTTGAATTGTTAAAAATTTCGCTCGAAATTTAACTGAAGAATAGTCAATTGGAAATACAAAATTTGAGCATTTTGATCAAAAAAATTATCTCAAAATTTAACTGAAAAATAGTCAATCAATGAATTTTAACTGACTGAACTTTGTGATATTTTCACTAAACATTAAAGTCGATAAAATGTCTAATTTATTCCGATCTGCTCACTGAATTTCCAAGACAGTTTCACAGTATTTCAACTCGTTTCATTAGAGAATTTGAGATATGTATTAATGAGAGACACATACAAATTTATCATGAGAAATCGTCGTTTTTATGGGGAAAGCACGTAAAACCTTGAAGTTATGAAAACCCTCAGAATTGATAAGAGGAATCCTCCTTGGATTTCTCTGAATTCAAAGTTTATTTTAGATCTTTGCATATTTCACTAAGAATTATGACGAAAAGTGGGAAATTGACTAAAAAGTTGATAATTCAACCATGTATCGACTTTGTGAACAAAAATTTGACAAAGTTCAATTCAGTTAATTGTTGACATAATGTTTATAATAATTTCTATTCTTGAAATGCATTTTGTGACATAATCACTGGCAATTTCAGACTGTATGATTCGCTCGAGGATTCGCTTTCCGGGTGTGATTTAAAATGAGCTTTCAAGCTCGGTGCAGAATCCCTGTCGGTTTTGGGGTCAATTCGGGCGTAATGTGCCGGCACTTCCTGGCGGTCACGCATTAAAATATGCCATCAAATATTGAAAATAATGGCACATGAACGCGAGTAGGCGTTAAGCGTGTGTCTGGTCCACTTAAAGGAGCCTCTTAGATTGAATTATGGACCGCAATGGCCGCGAAGTGTCCTCGGACAATGTGTTTACGACCATTCGGGCCGCATCGCAATTAACCACCATTGACCTTACCACTTACACCAATTACACATCTTCATTTTTCAGTTAAATCTTGGCAAAATCCGCCTGTATCATTCATCATATTGCGACACTGAAACCTATACGTCACCCGATCCTCTCTGAAAAACGAAATTAGCGGAAGCGGATCTCTGCTGAATGATCCCATTGAGAGGCATCATCTGACAACGTGTCGTGCAGGTATATCGTCGCCTGTTCCCGATTCAGATCTGATTCATGTAATCGTCAAAACCGTAGTAGATCGAGTGAATGCGTATCAAGGAAGTACTCGACACGGTTCGCAGGGCAGTCCGTTAAATATGGTGAAGAAGGGCCCGAAATTGTTGCCTACCTGGTCGATGTTGCACTTGTAGTCGCAGGCGTAGTCGTAATGGCCCGCATCCGTCCGGTTCTGTAACGAAAATGACGAAAGTGAAAAATCAACCCTTCGGACAGGAAGCGCGAGTTTACACAAGAAATTTTTCGAACCGAGAGAAAACAAAGCCGGGGCAGGGTGGACCGCAAACGAGGGCCCGCCACCTGACACCCCATTCCTTCACACTCGGATGGGCGCGTAATACGAGGACTTCCTCGACTAGCACACCCTTCCGCTCGGAATCCAGCCCGCGTGAAGCGAAATCCGCAATCGACAAGAAATTTATGTTAAGTTATGTGGGAAATCGCGTCCGCCCCTACCTATAATTCCCAAATTATAATTACAAACGATAATTATAGAGTAACAAAAGTAACGGCTTTACTTCTAATGATGCTTATGTCAATTCAGTGGTAATTGTTATAAAAGGCGCAAGTGTCCCGGAAAAGGCTCGTTAAAGGGAGTAACCCTTCAATCACACTTGTTAACGGAATCCCGACGCCTTAATGAGATCCGAGAAAAGCTCGAGAAAAGCGCGATTTCAGTTCGAGCAAGGGGATTATCGTCAAATTACCTACTCGTAATCGTTCGAAAAATTGTGATTTACGACGAAAACAACGTATTAAAGAAAGGCCTTATCGCGGTAATTGCGGCTTTGGAGTCCGTTATTCGGAGCCAAAGGGTCAAGCCGGAGATTGTTCGAAACCGTAGGTAATTAATTCTTAATCGAGTGACGGAGACGATTTTGACTAATTGAAAGAAAAATAAAACCGCGCTTTGGGGAATTGGCAAATTGGAACGCTACCAGAAAAGCACGCGAATGTCTGCGCAACAAATTGTCGCTGATTAACACAAATTTATAATAACTGGCCGGCCAATTGATGGACGAGGTTCGTATGATTGGTATGTGCTTTACGATGAGAATGTGCACCGCAACTTGCTATCACGAAAATATACAGAGAGGAATAATAGACAGACACATGGTATTTCTTCATAAGATAGTCGAAGACAATTAAGCCACATGGTTTAATTAACTGCGAGATGAACGCACTGCGACAAAAAGCTCCGTGAACTTCACCACGAAAACGCGCTCTGCTGTACCTCCAAAGGGCAACCAGATGAAATTATTCATTCATCTCGAGTTATTACGTAACGCGTATAAACGAGATCAATGTTACGTTTGAGCGTCGAGTGGCTCTCGAGGAATCCCTAGGAATTCCTAGGTGGTCAACACGAGTGGCCTCTCGAGTTCCACATTGAATGGACCCCTTTCTTCCGTTCCCAAAGTCTGCGCACTGTAATTTTACGGCCCAATTATCGCGAGAAATCACCAAACGGAATCATAATTTTTTGACCTAGAAGAGTTATTATTATGATCGAAATGAAAACAACTCCCGATATAACCTTTCGGTGCCGAAGATGTACGTTATCACCTTTTATCAGTAAAATGTGTAGTCTCCTGAAATCCTTGGTGTTTTGATCATGCGGTGGGCGGAATATTTTCCAAAGTCGAAAGGGTGACGGCGATACGCATCTCCTATGCATTATGGTCTGGACCTTTGATATGTTAATTGAAGATCTCGGCATAACAAAACAATCGCTTTTGTTATGGAATCATGCCGATATGGGCATGATGCATATGCGAGTCGAGAACAACAAAAGCTCGTGAAAAATGCGTAAACTCGAAACGACAACAAACATTCAACCGCGGGTTGAATCCACGAGATGTTGTTGGCATTTCTGGCAGAATCGGTCATTGGTCACCATCATTGATAACTCGCTCTTTCACAAAACCACAAATATTATCAATCGCATTATCGCACGCACTGCGATGATGAGACCTTGCTCGTTTCTCCTCAAAATAACCGAAAAAATCGAACCGAGATAGTACTCAATATCTAATAATGTCGAATCAGCGTAAAAGAAGTGATAATTTTCGGAAAAGATGCAAAATTTCTCGGTTGCTAACCTGGAGAGGGCAATGCTGGATGCATTGGTGTTCGACCTCCAAATCCAAAAGGTCCAAATTGGCGATCGTTCGTGTCACGCATAGGGAGAGAACGAGGAAAACGCGCACCGAACTCATTTTCGCGAATCACCTCATCGTTTCACTCTTTTCCGAAGTCGAGTCTTTGGCGGCAAAGAGATTTTCGGGTGTCGGTTTTGAATTTTCGGCGACCGCGCGCTTTTCACGTTCTTGTGGCTTTGTGGCGCAGAAGCTACTGATTTTGAGTCCGGTAAAGTGAAGAAGAGGAGGCGCGCGTTCCGGAGTACGCCCCCACTATACCCAGATAGCACAGGATATCCAATGGATATACATGAAAGGTCCATATTACATCCATGGATGGATCTGATATACAATGGATATCCAATGTATATCCATATCCACACATGGATATCCATTGGATATACATTCCTGTATATACATTGGATGTACATGAATGTATGTCTCATGGATTACCATATCCACACATGGATATCCATTGGATATACACTCCTGTATATCCAATGTATATACGCAATGTATGTCCAATGGATATACATTCATGTATATAGATATCCATGAAATGTAGATGGCGCCACACAATGTACGTCGCTAACATTAATGTTTCATTTCGAAATAAATAGGCTGGGTTTCGCATACTTCAACAGTTGGATCATTAATCTCGCTCAGCCATGGCTTCGTGCCTGACTGCCTGGTTTTTTGGTTATGACAAGACCGATAGGCCCTGGTAACCTATTACGGGTTGAGATCCCGCTTGGGTATGTCCCGGCTTCAGCCTGATATTTTCCTGATCAGCTAGTTCATACAATTTTAAGTTTTAGGGATACCAATAAAGTTAAACAATAATAATATTTAGAAAAATGCAAATGGGCATGGATGTATATGCGTCAAAAATTTAATATACGAGATTTATTATATTATGGATATCGATGGATATCCTATGGACATCCAATGGATATCCACGGGCGAGACACGTGTATGATACAATGGATATCCATTGGATGTCCACAATGGTATTCATGGATATCCATTGGATATACAGATATCCATTCATGGATATACATTGGATATCCATTGGATATGTTTGTGCTATCTGGGTACTTAAAACCGACCGAACGAGTACATCAATGAAATATAATTGTGCACTCAAACAGACCTAAACTACTTCCGTTACTATATACGTTCGTAATTATTATTAAAGTCCAGGGGTGGAGCTCGAAGAGACCTGAAATTATGAAGCCGCTTCCTTAAAGGTAATTCCATGAGATGAACGAAAGGAGTTTTTGAACTTTTTTTCCATTAGTCCTGTAAAATTGAAATAAAGGACAAAACAAGGTAAAATAAGGGAAAAACACTTTTAAAATGTCGCTCCATATCTGTCCCATCAGTTATGTGATTAATTTTTTAGAAGAAAAAAAAAATGCTTTATCAAAATTACTGAGTATTATAGAAATAAATAGAAATGCATCTGTGGAAATACTTAACAGCGAATAACGGACTGAAAGCAAAAATAAAACATTTTCTCCACCTCTGCAAATTATACAAATTATACCTCTAAAAATTTCTTGACATAGTTTTGTGACACCCTGTGTACAGACTTGGGTCAGTTGTTCTCGGAGAAGTTCCATTCCTCCCTTATCATGTTATTTTGGTAATTATGTGGTAAGTCGTTAATGGTCATCTGTCACTGTCCCACGTCCTTTTGGGTCATTTTTTCACGATCTGAATTTTGGACCATTACGACTTTTATAGCCATTTGTTTACATAATTAGCAGCAATTTATCAGCGAATTAATGGTAAAAAATTGATACCGAAGACTGTTAGTGTTTAGATAAGAAATTACAGTGTCGACTCGTAAAATTTTTATATCATAATCCCGCACGCAAAACTATTACAATAATTTGTTTTCATAAAATCTAATTTTTCAACTGCGCTACCATGAAAAATGTAGGACATCAACAGAAAATATTTCGAAATGGTGGTGGCAATTAAACTGTATGATGGAGAACATAGAGCAATTTTTAGCTTAGTTCCTACATAATGTAATGTAAGTATATTTTTCCCGATGCGTATTGATAATTCAATTACCAATTCATTTCTAGAAATTGAACAAAATAGTAATAATAAGAATAATAATAATAACTAACTGTTTATCATTTTCCAAAAAAGCGCTCTTAGATCGTATGATGAATGAATCCGATGTCACGGTGGTCTGGTGCGTCTGGAGAAAGCAAGGATATCAGCCCTCACTGCGTCCTAATTAAATAAAAATTGACTGACCCTATGCAGTCTGGACGTCGCACATAATTAGTATTTTATTCTCTTTAGTTGGGCCCAATTAGGAGACTGGACTTTCATCCATCATTTGACGGGGTTATAATGATAATCATAACCGAAGCACAGAGGGCGAATTAAAAATAATAATCCGGGCACAGTTTAGATCCGGGGTTAAAACTATTCATGTTTTTTTTTCTCCGCGCTTTCGAATGTATTATGTGCTGCCTATAAGGTATTAGCTTATTCATTTACTCTTGCTCCAGTGCTTTCTCCATAAGAACTGAGAAACTTGAAGAATAAGTCGAGGAATAAGTCTAGGTAGTTTTTTTTAATATCTTTTTTTGAATTATTTTTAATAATGTGAATTTTTACCTGTCTAATTTGTTTGATACAAATGTTGGAACACAGATGAAAAGAACGAAAGGGTTAATTAATTCAATTAAATTCAATCATTTCTCGAATGATGTGGGTAAATAATTGAGCGGAAACATTAAAGTACCCAAAATATTATTCCTCTTTGGGTACCTGAGAATTATTGTTGAAATAACAAATTATTTTATGGTGAGGTAAGATTGAAATATCTTTCAACAATACCTACATTGTCAATAAATGACGCGCGATGCAAGTCACCTTTTCATTTAAATATTAATTATTTGGCGATTTTTTTGCCAAAAATATGAGCGACATTTCTGTGGAGGAATCTCGTTCAACTTGAAAAAAATGTCAAGGTTGACTAATCCAATAGAGAACAGATTCCACCATCTCATCCTTCCATTCTGTAACAAACTTGGTCACGATTCTGATCTAAAAATGGGATGGTCTTATGATGATGTTGATGGTTCAATACGTAATAAGTACTTCGCTTCGAATATTTCGCCAAGGATGGGAGTCGCGTTGAAGTGGATGGAAGGGTAAAGAGAATTTATTTGTTTTCTGCATATTGAAAAGGAGCGGTTTATACTGCAACTGGAACAATTAATTATTAAAAGTTATGAAAACATTTCATATTTCACTATAACGATCGACAACGTTACCATATAACGTACGAATTTAAAAGGTAAGATAATCTCATATGTGATTAATTTCAGCAACCTTTTCAATCTATTTAATATGTAACGCAAATAAAAATGCGGCCTTGTATATCTAATGGGTATTAATTTTGATGAGTGCATAATATTATTCCACTTTTGTTCACTTCCCACCTTTTATTTAATATTTATTCTATGGTATTTATGTAACACACTCATTTCATTACAGTTCATTTCATAAAATCCGGATGAAAAACGGCCTGGGAATATTATAGCCGAGTTGAAAAATTCCCTTGGAAACTCCTTATGTAAGAATAATAAGTAAGTAAGGTATTTTCAGAGAGATGTGACGATGATTTTCACTTTTATTAAGTTCGTGAACTTCAGCATCAGACTTTGACATTATTTGGTACAACAATAGAGTCTAATGAAATTAAATTCATCCACGCTGTTTTTAATTTCTATCGACTCATGCATTATTACCTTTGGAAGGACGTTTCTAAAACGGGACCTAGTCGATGTATTAACGTGTGGTTTATTATTATATAAATGTTAAACTAATTATTTTGTACAAGTAAGTATATTTTGCACGCCATGTAACCTTCACGCGGGTCTTCAACAACCACCTATCAATAATTTCCCATAATCCAGCGCAAGCTTTCACGTTAAAAAGGAAATAAATTTTAAAACTAGCAAGAAAATTCCAATATTATGTTTTGTAATTAATTAAACAACGATTATTAAATGAGGGGTTTAGCGCACGTAATATATTCACACGGTCTTAATCAATCATTTACTGTAACTGGCGATTATTTTGCATTAAAGCTCGTGATTTAATTGAGAGAAATTATTGTGCAAGCCTTAATTTACCACTCATCGTTTAATCTTCAATAAAATCGACTTTAGATTCGACAATATGCCGCTGATGATATCTAAATTAAACCAATTAATATTTCACAAGATTTTGCGAGCCTATGAACGGCGAAAGAAAAGTGGTTGATGGTAAAATCGCAGTCGAGCAAGTACAATAAAATATTTCCATATCTAATTGTTTCTTCACGTTGCGTTGATGTAATTGAGTAACGTCACATTGTTGTTGCTGGCACAGAAAACACGTTTGGCATTGTGTCTTTCCGTTTACGGCACAAGATTTTTCCAATACTTCCAGCCATCACACTACTGATTGCTGTATGTACCGCGGAATTTGTCATACACCTGAATAGCGGATCATCAATCGTGATAGTACCTGCAAATTAGCTGGTTTTACATCTATTTACCTAAACTTATGCCTAAACTATACTTCAGAATCTCTTTCTCGTTTGTGCTCCTTCGTGAATTCAAGCAAATATTAATTTTTCAAAGGGTTATAAATGTATAAATGTGTAATTTTTTCAAACAAATAACGAAAGAAATAAAAAAGCTTTTGCCGAATTTAGTATTTAGTTCAATTTCAAAAGATCCGATCGGTGAATTACAACAAAATACCTTGACTTAAAATGGAGAGAGATTTTGATTGATGTACTTCTGCTTTAGTTTAGAACATCCCATTTAAAAATTACATTCTAGATTGAAACTTGCGATATTCATAAAATAGAGCAGTCTTTCAGACATAATAGGGATAAATATACCCATACCCATACACCCACCCATTACATACACAGATTTATTTTGAGTATTTAAAGTGATAATTTTATTCTTTTTGAGTTGATTACGTGTCGATCTTCTTTATAAAAAATTGAGATTTTTTTTAAATATTTCGTCAGCTTCAGGCGATCTGAATGGTCTGTTACAGTAATCACACTGCCCATTCTCGATTTTCAATTTTAATTAGTTACCGAATTCTGTTTTTCCTAGATTTCGAAAAAAAAACGATGGAACTTGGAACTTTGAGTGAATCAGCCTGTACGACGTGATATAGTAAATAGCAACATCAATCAATCTAAACATTGAAAAAAGACAAAAAAGCTCTTTGGAAAATATTGCCGATTTATTGCTTTATTACTCTGACGCTAAGACAATAATCTTTTTAATGTCACACCCCGTATAACCAGCTATATATAACCAATATCGATTCTATATTGATATCTTTACATCGATAAAGGCTACCTATATTAAAATGGCACAGCGACGATACGGGTTTGAATATATTTTGAGTATAGGCTGAATAAAGTTAGTATTTATCGAATCAATATCGATACGAATGAGTTCTGGGCTTCGTCTCAATCAAGACCACTGTATTGAATCTTAATTATATCAATACAGATTGCCTATATTCAATCTACATATATTGAAAATTGCGTTAATCTATACTCCATGAAAAATATTATATGCCAACAATTTCTATATAGAATAAAATGGTTTTATTCATTTGAATATTCTCAAGAAGACTTTAATCTGAATTTATCGATCGTTTATCATGCGCACCTAGCTTACCACTGAAAGTTCATCCGGAAAATTCACTACTTCTTGTTTGTCACTGGCGGGATTTGAACCACCTACCTTACGGACCCAACTCTTCCTTACTTCATAAGATACCATTCGGCTATCAACCTTGTTGTAGGACTTGTGATATTCTGGTGACTTGAGATAACTAAATCGATAGCCAAACCGAAAACCAAAATGAAAATGACTCAACATTGGGCAAATATGCGTACTGAAGAGGTGGCTACAGTATATAAAGTCGTCGGATCGGTGTACGTAGGCATAATGAAATTGCAAAGAATTCGATTAAAGTTAACAAAATTGAGGAAACAAAATTATTGTTATTATAAAATATTGTTTTCTAAAACACGTTTATTATTCCGCTCTTGTTTGTCTGGCAACTAGTCCTTACCGTCTCAAAATTAATTGTTCTTGCTTGACTAACTTTTAAACGTCATAAAACCTATACATTCTCACCAAAAAGACGGAGAACATCCTCAATATTTATAGTTTACGATAAGAATGTAGGTATCCAGTTTTAATTGAATCATTATTAAATTGTTTTTATATTTTACTGTAAAATTATATTGACTTAACATTTACTCAATCTTGAGAAAACTCGGTATAGGTCCGTGTATAGGACCACCACAGAATACTTCATTGTCTAATATAGAATTGTAATAGGACCCCCATAGTATTAGTATAAAGTTTTAATACATATTCAATAACGAAAAAACCTTTAGCGAATACATTTACAGGAAATGCGATGGATTGGTATCCACTCGATAACGATACTTCACGCGTCCGATAAAGCTGGAATATAGATCCTGCATAGAAAAATTATTTAAAGCAACCGATTTATCGCTTCTGTATAGGTCTAGTAAAGTGGACATCTGTAAAGAATGTATTTATTTATTCTACATCTATCCGATAAAGTCTCATCTTTATCGACGGATCTTCATGGAATATTTATCTAATTAATATAGGTAAAATATTCCTGTATCGCTGGTTATACGGGGCCCTGTTTTTATAAGCATTTGCACATTTTTCGCTCATATACAAACTAGAATAAACACAAAATCACTTGACTACCCTTTTCTCATCATGCAATATTATTGTAAATAAATCAGTTGATGTTGATGTTAGGAAGGAATCTGGGCTGGTTCAGAATTTTTCACGTATCATAAATGACACCCACATGCACAAATACCCATTAGCATAGGTAGGTAACTTTTATAACAATTTGTAGGCGACGACTTGTAAGGCTCGGTCGGTATAGGTAAGTATAATTATAATTTATTTAAAATACTATCCGTCTGTATGTGCGATGAAAATAGTAAGGTCGCTAATTGTTATTACATATAGCGACATAGCTGTGAATCGAATCTTCCTAATAACGTGCGGTTGTTTAGAAATAGAATTTATGACGAATTGTCGCTTATTACTCCTGCACAATGGTAATAATTGTCGCCTTATTAATAATTAGGATAATAAAACACCTCTCTGCTGTGACCCATAAGGAATTCTCCTTCAACCGGATCTCCGGCTGATGAGACATAACAATACAAGCGCGAATTTGCCACAGTTAATTGCTTTTTAGAGGAATTTTATTAGTCAAGATCACCCTCGCGAATTAATGGACCCGGAGGCTGCGGATTTCGCCATTATATTATTCTACAAGAGTTTCATTTAAATCTGACATTGCTTTGTCTCACTAATCTACATCTACCAGCTTCATAATAATCGGATTAGTGAAAGTAATTGGGATGGGATTATCCGACTTACTGATGAGATGTCCTTGCCTTTGGGATTTTTCACAGGTCAAAAATTGGGGGGTACCCACCTTTTCTCGTATGCATAGCTCGTGGGTACAAGCTTATTGGAATTTAGGATAAACTTTAATAAGTGTAATTACATATTTTCAAATTATTCTTGAAATTACGATTTTAACAAGCCTGATGATCAGTTCAGACGAGATTATCGTGACACGAATTAAGGCCGAGTTCATAATTTCGAATCGTAAATTGGGATTACCTGCAGGTGAGTATTATAAAAAGCGAAAAAGTTTCGCAACTGAATATTTGATACAGCTGCACTAGATATTAAATTTAGACTGAAATTAGCAATCTCACGCTTCTTATATCAAACTTTATGCAGATAACCATCAATTTTTTCAGCGTTGGAAATATTTATCTAAATTTCGAAGCGCGGTATTTGTTTAAACTGTCACGATTTTATAGGAGTATTCACGTAATGTGAACATTATTATAAGCGAAAATTGCGTTTTCATTGAGACTCGTGTGGATTTATCTCGTCACCATCATAATCAAGACATGGCTTTTACACAAAGAGCTCGTTAGGTGCAGAGTATTTTATTTACCATTAGGCAAAAACCTTTTTTATTAATAATAATTAGACAACTAAATTAACTCGTTGTTAGAGTCGACCTCCGTCGCTCATAATAAATACGGAAATTACCTGTTGATAGGACTAAGTTGTCAGAAGATAATGAAGGCGCCCTGAAAAGTGACCATCGTTCCTTATTATACTAAAGTTCAATACTGTCAATATCTGATTCTGGAGAATTTATAGTCCGAAATCGAATCTTTTTATAATGGGTCTTAAATTAATTCTTTCAGTTTCCAGATGAGGTAAGTAGGCGATCGTTATGGCGAAAAATGGCGGAGGCGCCGGTCTACCAGTTTGATTCATATCGCTAATTCATTAACTCTAAATCACGATCACTGAATTTCTACGCTGTCGCAACCATAAATGAAAAATCATCAATTCACTCTTCCAATATCTTTCAGTATATAAATTCCTGAAGCCTCGGTGCCAAAATATTTGAGTTTTCCGCAATCTAATATTAGGAATAGTCTTATACAAAAAGCGTGATTACGAACCAGAAGGTACAGATTTATAAGTTTTAAAAGAGATTAACTTTACCTAGAGGCAATTAGTTTAAGGAAGTGGTTATGGATGCTGGAATAATGCTACAGAGCACTCAAAACGCATGCAATCACTAGATTAAGATAATTTTTGACTCAAATCTCACATCAAGGAACTATCTATGAATATTCTAATTCATTTCAATCTGTTATTCTTTCATATAATATGTTATAGATTATTCGTTACGCAACAAAAACGTTGACCCTCTTTCGCCGAAATTCTTCGTGTTATGGGGAAGCGTAACCTCCGACCTCACATTTTTGTGAGGAAGAAAGTGATCGGACCCGTTTTATTATCATCGAAGATATCTGCTGTCCTGATTGGAGCACTGCAAAGTCACGTAACAATTCCCAATATAATTTCCTTTTCATGAGTTCACGAATTGTAGGCGTATGAAAGATTTAGACCCCCGACTAGGAATTAAGGAGTAACAAATTAAAAACAATGAGAATTTTGCAACAGTTAAATTGAATTAATTCTTTGAAAAGTACTCGCAGTTGTTCTTACATCACATCACCGATGGAATCCGCTGAAACGAAAGAGCCTTTTCGAGTGTCTCGAAGTGTGTGTAGGGTCAACAGAGTCACGGGTTCAAGTCGCGACATATGCCCAGTACTCCGATGGTACTGTTAGATATACTAACTAATGGCGATTGTTATGTAATGAGCAAGAGATTTTTAAAATGTCTTGTCTGCGGCGATTGAAGGCGAGAGAACGGACTCACCATTTTCCGTGTCCACAATATTTTTCAGATGTCATTTGAATAAGTGGTACGAATTCGGTTTCTAACGAAATATCATTTCCAAATTGCAAAATAAATCTCACCAAAACGACAACCAATTAGTTCTATAGAGGTACCGTGGTACCTGTACTTTGAAAAGACAAGGGTACTAACGATCTAGAACCAATTAGCCGAATTAGAAACAACGCAATTTTGAAAGGATTATTTATTTCTCATTTTTAATCCAAAAAGGTCAAACTAAATATGTCTTTTTATCATGTTACGCCATCACGATAAACATAGTAGTAATAGTGGCTGGTACCCGATGGAGAGGAAATTAACATTCCTTTATAAGGATTTTTTATAATTTGTCACAATCACCTCTGTTTATAATAACAATTAAGAAAGTACGTAACTGTGATTGCAATATAATAACAATTAAAAGAAGTGATTATTTGGAGCAGCGAACTGTAAAAATACTTAGAAAGGCTTTCTACGAAATTTTGCTTTAGCGCTGCTCTTTTATACAGTTAGCAGAACCCGATTCGGCTGATAATCTGGAAAATTCGCACCTAAGTCATGTGATTTCCTACAGTCATCCTAAACCACAAGATAAATAGAAATTCGTACTGACGACTCATCCGAAATCTGAGTAACGTTAGAAATCGATTTGATAGTAGGTGAGTACCCAATATCGACCGTGCGTCATAATTTTCGGACATATGGTCAAGCGGCATAAAGAAGGAAAAACGAATTTTGTTTACGGTTTTTTGTCGCCTTTACGAACCGACTTTTTACGCCGTTGTTTACAGAATGTGGGCAGTTCAGTGTGCTTCTGCATGTCTTTTTGTCCGCACCACCTACGAATCCCGCCGTAGGCGTACCGTAAGCGAAGTGCGCTACCTTCTTGGGGAAAAGCACTTTTCATTTCTTGATTGCCGAGCAAATACGATAATTGAATAATCGGTGGGTGTTTGGGACGTCTCGTGCAACCGACTCTTCTGTAATTCTGCCTCTCCACTTTGCAAGTCTAGGAGGCACATACTGGTACCCATCCGGTACGATATTAGCACTTTAGCGCCTACCTCTGCTGGTTGTGTCCGATGTGAAATAGCAAAACATCGCGGTATCTTTCGCATTCGGGTGCTAGGTGTGCTGAGAGCTACAACATCGCTCCCTTCTCTCTTGCATAGGTAGATTAACGGCCTCGTGACCTGGTGACCTCCCTTACTCTCGATCGGCTCGTCTTCTTCGAGTAGTCGACGTCTCTTGGGTCGCGCAAGTGCACCGGCTCTTCTCGCGATAATATTCGTGTGCAGTGCTGTACAACGGTACCAACATGAGTCTGACTTTACCGAACGGACTATTCGCCATCGGCCTCTTATCGGCCGTCACCATACAGGTTAGTACCTTCTACATGGATTTTTTTTTTAAATCGAGTAAAAGTGTTAAATATTTCCGTATCAAGGACTAAATGTAGGTGGGATGTTATGTTCGATATAATGTCAATAGGTGACAAAATAGAATTGGTGCTTTTGAAAGAGTTTAAATTTGGTTCAGTCTGGAGGAACTTTGTAATGAGAAAATTCGAGTTTTACGAAACCTTTATTTTTACCATCTTCTCGTCCACAATAGAATGCAACGCAATCTTGCCCCATCGACTTATCTGCCTCCTATCGCTTGTAACACCCACGCGAAACAAATTACACGTTATTTAAATATGTATTTAGAGCCTAGTACAAAGTTTCCATTTTTCTAAATCGTGAATTTCTTCCTAATAGGCCGCGTGATATGTTAATACTCCACTAATGCAAACCTTGAAATATCTTTATTACCTGCATGCGCGTAATACTTAATGTATGCATTTCTGTACAGTTTATGAGCGAGATGGTGTTGAAGCCACGGGTTGGGCTATTAAATAATTTGTACTAATTTGTCAAATTCGTATATGAATTTCAATTCACCTGCAGCCGAGCGTGTACTTATGACTGTTTAACATATTCAAAAGGAAGCGAATCTCCGAGGAGCCCCCGGTTTGTTAACAGCTTGCGAAAGCTCGATTAAAAAATTTCGTCACTTATCAAATGATTTTCTTGAAACTTATTTTAATGTCTTGTCGTTTTCGATGTTTTATTAAAGGTTGATAATTAATTATCCGCGGACATTTATCAAATGTCTTCGTTGTTCCTTAATTTTGATCATATCAAAAGTGAGGCGTACCGTTAGAAAATTTAATATAAATGATGCATCGATTTTAAAGAGGAGCGGTTTCTGTAACATTTAGATAATACGGAAAAAATCCCGGCCTTGGTGTGTCTCGCCTCATTTATTAAAGTGTAGTAATTGTTATTATTTGCCATCCTTCAGAGGGCACAGGTACTTCTACTTACTTAACAATAATAGTCAGCTCACGCATAAGTCGCTTTTTTCGAAAGTTTATTGATGCTAAATTAGAATCGGGAGGAACTTTTTTTGCGTACATGACCGTACTTACATTTTTAATTTTTTGTCCAGAGAGGTGCCAAAACTAAAATACTTCCTTATACGCATTCGAAACATTAAAACTTGCTAATACAAAAGAAAAAATCGGACGTGATTTGAATTCTAATTTTTCCATTTTTACCCAAGGTTGCATTACTATGCAAATATTTTGACTAACAAGCTAATCCCAATAACTTAATCGGAAGAGACTTCACATTTATATAATTAATCATGCCTAATTATTTGAAGTGTTTAATTAGCGCATTGGTAGACAAATTTTAATTAAAATCAGTCGTCTGCAATTACATACTTATATTAATAATTTGTCTTATACGGGATATGTCATGTGCAGGAACTTATTAAACTTTGAAAAAATTACAAAACCTATAGGTTGAATGTCAAACTTGTATTTAAAATTGTTGTCGGCATACAAATGCCTAGTTGAATGTTTTTTTACGAGTAGAAATTCATATAAGGAACCGTTTAGCGTTTTTCGCATCAAATTGCAAAATTCTTACATGAATTAATCGTAGCTGCATTTGCACGTAAATTGCCGACTTTAAGTCTATTCCGAATGCATCAGAGAAGTATCCATCAATGCAACCTACGCTTTATAGAAATTAGTGTTAATCGTTGCCTTGATTAGCGATTGCATTTAGTTTATTGCACTTCTATTAATAAACGCGAATGGTGTCAATTCATCTTTAGGTGCGTCTTTTTAGTTGAAATTTCATTATCGATAAGTATTTATATCTGGTAGACAAATCTTCACGTGCGTGCTCAACTAAGATCTTGACATTTTAAGTTTCTAGTTTTTTAATTTCAAATTCAACAACTTTGTTTTTTGGTTAAAATAATATAATTTTAGGATTATGTTGGTTTTAATTGTAAGTAAAGGTTCTCTTTTAAATTCGCCACAAGCAGAAACCCACAACAATTTTCATTATTCATATAAGTATACGTATGAATGAATCGATTATCAAGTATTATTATTAAAGAACGGTACCCACATTGAATTTGGAATTACTCAATTTTATTTCACTCATTATGGCTAAGTACACCACTGTTGCTTAATTTCACATCCAATTCAGACAATTTAATATTACTCAAGTCATTGGCGATGAGACTCCATTCTTCGATAATATCTTTAAATGTTAAATAGCTACCGAAACGCGAGACAGTCACACACTTTTTAATTGTCGAAAAATTATTATAATCCAAATGCCAATGCCTTAAGGCTTAGGGGCAGTCGTACACATCCGGATTGATTTTTTGTCTCATAGAATTTATTGACCTGTTTTCGTGTGGGATATTATTTTAGGAACCGATCCATTTAAAATTTTGCATAAATATCCAACTAATAATAATGGTCACAAAAACGTTAGAAATTATTGTTCCTGTAAAAGATTTGCGATCGAGATTACATAATTTGATGCCGACAAGATTAATTGCACCTCTCTAATGGTTAATAAACTCTATAGTGTTCTTTTTGTAAGGGTATGAACGAACGTGGCTAAATTATAGGTGCTCTAGGTAGATGCCAAATATAGTAGCACCATATACAATGAGAAACTTAAGTAACAATTTCATTACCTCTGACACCCACCTTGCATTCTTTTTTATGGTTACAGAAATATTGAGTACGTACTCGGTTTATTCTACAATGATGGATTGGTACTATTTATAAAATGCTCGTACTGCTGTTATGAAAATGGTGGAAATATTGCAATTGCTGATACCATTCATGGTCGTATGATATCTTTTTGGAGTAACTTGAATGAGATGGAAATAATGATGAATCGGTGGCTGAATCAAAGTTACATTCAATTTTCCCAGTCATAAATTAATTTCATGTTTTTATTACTATTTATAAAGTTCAAGATTGACGGATTTACAAAATACTATGCGGGTATCGTAAAAACTACAACTTTTTAAATCAATTCTACATTTTTACAGTTACACCTTTTCAGAAAAAAACAGCCAATTTGTAATTTAAATTGGTCCTATGATAACATTATTTTAATAATTAAAATCATAAATCCACAGGTACTTAATAATTATTTAGCCCGTCACATAATACCTACTATCATCAGGTAGGAACTTAAAAGTAATTAAAATAATTTTGGTAATAAATAAGTCTATCTATCATATTTCAGCCCAAGTGCAATAAATTTGCTTTTGAAAGTCAGGGACAATTTTTATTTCACCTAAATAACAGTGCACTAAATCTATCGGACCGTGAAAAATGTTGAAACATCCTTTGAAAGAATAATAATAATAATAAATACCAGTATTTTATTTATAAACATGCTTTTAAGTTGCTTTTTATGATTTAAATGACCGAATTATCGATAGTGGGTACCTAACAAACCATCATCGACACCACACACACTGGACGCTATCAATAATAATAATTTATTGGCTAACAGTGAAGATCAGGATCTCATTTATCATCTAGTTAACAAATCATAAACATTATAAGTACAAAAAATCTACGTTACATCGAGAACATGTAATAATTTTCATGACCTCTCTTCCTACAATTTCCATCTTCCGCTAAAATTACCGTAATTGCGTGTAATACATTACATGATACATTATCATGTGTATGTTTGGTGTATAAATTGTGGTAATAACGCGTCCTTTATGGTGATTCCAACGGTTTTCAGGCATGAAATCTCACTTATGCCCTCATCTTATCGCGTAATGATTGATAATCCCAGTTTCGATATAATAATGCCCAATTACCACCACCACTCAATGGCATGAGAACTTGGCGAAAATTACGTAATGACTTAATTAATTTACATTGTGGGTGTTTAGTTTTCCGGCCTCGGGCATTCCGAGGCGTCTAGTCTGCTCACTTCATAATTGTCGTTCATCCACTCTCTCTTTGGTTATGGGCGAAGAACGACTTAATTAAAATAAAATCCGACACCCAATAACAGGTACAGATCGGTGAATCACGATCGGTGTGAATCTTCGAACCCAAAAACGGACGATTTTTTCTCCGCAAACCGCGACCGTTTTCCTCCCAAATAAAGGCCGAAGGTTGGGAAATAAGTGACCTCATCTCGGAATTTGCTACCATTCGTTCGAACAGTCCTTGCATTTTATCTGCGCAATTAAGCCGAGATGGCTGTCTCGAAATGGGCAAATTGGCCGCGCCGATATCAGATCGAAGTTTCTCACGGTGATGGTCCGCAATAAAATCCAACAATCGGACGTAAACAAACTGTTACGGTTTTATTACCTAATGCATTGTTTCGTTTCCCTATAAATAATTCAAAATATTCGTAAATAAACAAACAAAATAAAAAACGGTGAGGCTGATGCGTCTCCCATTGTGTTGGTTTTTCTGGTCATGTGTGTGGAAGGTCGATGATATCAACTCTATCAATCATCTTAAGACGATTATTCATGATGGCGTGTTATCACTCTCTGGATGACGGAAAACAATGTGAAACCCCGGGAAGTGAAGCATGTTGTATTATTCTCAAATCAAGTCATTTGCCTTGAAAAAATCTCAATCCTCTAGAAGAGGAAATCCAATGAAAGTTGGGTACCTACTAATATCTAGTTTCTTCAAAAAGTAAAAACTTCATGCGTGGATGAGGTCCATTTCGCTTGAATTAATTCACTCACGAACAAGAGGTGTCACTTTCTGGAGATCTCCGTAAGACGAGTTATTTGCAATAACGCTAAAGTGTGCCGCATCCGCCAGTACTAGATTCCGTGTAAAAATCGTGGAAAACTGCGGAAGCGCCTAGTTGCTCACAGGCCTCAAAGAGCAACACAAAAAGAAGAGAAGACAATTCCTTTGTGTAATTCGTATGACTTAACAGCCAGCTATTACACTGAAATGACTACTAATTGAGATCTGGCTACGGTAGGTAATGAAATTAGCATCTTCCAGAATTGAACCACCTGAGATGATGAGAAGATGCGCAACCCGGACAAAAGTCAACTCTTTTAGAGAGTCAGATTAACACGACATAAATCACTTCGCCATTATCAAGGTAGAAATGTGAAGATTTATTCTTGTGTAAATATATCGTCAATTTCACAACAATCGGAGTTTTTTTTTCGGTTATGCAAACGATCCTGCACTAGGCTGCGCATCTCTTTTGATATTTTCAGCCGTGGTGGCCTACGCAAAGTCGCGGAATTGACCTATAGTGCCTATTATGCAGATAGAAAGGTAAATTAGGTGCAATATGCGAAAAACCAGACAATGATTTATGGTGTTCCCTTCGAGTTTCATCTCTGCACTTGAAGATGTGTGTACCCTTTTGATGTTACCTCCTGGCGATCGAGTGAAAAATCGGATAAATACGCCTCCGCACGTTCTAAAAGAATAATTATATCTCGTGAATAATAGAACAGATAAGGTAAAAGTCGAATTAGTTTCATACGAAGATAACAAAAAAACTTCGTGATCTTTCATCTCGCAAAAAAGTATTACTATGAGAAAGTCCGAATAAGAAAGTCGATCCATTATTATTTATTATGCCAAACATCTATTATGTAGAGTTAATACTCGTAAAATATCCATCAAGTTTATTGCATTTATTGCACCATTGGAATAATTTTCGAGAGACTTGCAGATTAGTTCAGTTGACGCCTATTAATAAATTCGAATAACTTCCTCATCGCAAGTTCAAGTTGAGTGATGTCGTCCCAGCAAGGGCAAGGTCTCGCCTAATTATTACCTCCTGCGATTGCTCATTAAACTGTGTACACTTGCTTGGTTTCTCTGTACGTGAGTGCCTGAAATAATTAAAGACTATAGCACAATTATCGTTGCATAATCTTAAAAGCTTCGTGATGGAATTACACCTCTGTGGTTTATCTCGGTATCTCGAGGGACGCTGCAAGATTATTGGGTATATCGTGTGCAATTACTTCACGTAATCACGGAACTTTTGCGAACTTCAAACAATTTTTATTTTATTTTCAGGTGGTCTATACAAAATTCTCCTGTACTGGCAGGACTTCGGGCTATTATGCAGACGTGGAATCGGGATGTCAGGTAATGTATACCTATCATTGACATTAGAAGGAATAAGTTGCAGAAAAAATCCCGAATAACCTAGCTCATTAGGTAGTAGGTATTACAATTCTTAATGAAATTCAAAGAAATCGAAAGTCTAAGGAGTAATTTTAAAAGAAACGTGTACAAACGCTTTTTCTGTCGGGTTAAGCCATGACCTTTGGAATTTTTTTCAATTTTCGACCAAAAGTTTTTAATCGACCATATTTTGCTCCATTAATCCGCTGTAATTAAGAAACCAGAAGAGGTAGCAAGCTCAGTGAGGGTTTATTTTGGAGCTAAGAAGTTCAGGGTAGATTTTCCGCTCACATTGGCAGTTATTTGGCAAAAAATTTGTTATCACTTGTCACTAAGGTAGGAGACTTCTTATCTGTGCTTCTTATTGGCTCTCAATTCCATATCAATATCGACTTGTTGAGAGTTACGAATCCAGATATGTGATAATTTTCCTCACTGACCTTTGAAAATGATGGGAGCGACAAGTTTTTATTTACTTTTTATTTTTATTAATTCAAATTTTAATTGTACCTAGGTACTTTTTTCCTTGTAAATAAAAAGAGTAAATTGTACTTTTTTCCTTGGTCAAAAAGAGCCAACTTTAGTCTTTCAAAGTACCTAAACTATACTAAAAGCGGGCACTTCTGACTCACTCGCAAACCGACTCTTTTAAATTTCGGGCCCAAAATAAAGACTAAAATGGCCATTTTACTCTCTGAATAGAGAAAATGGTGATTATCAGTGCAATACTAGTTTTAAGATATACTACTCTATACAGGGTGTCCCAAAATCATGTAGCACTTCAATCTTCCGTCTCATGGTACATGCCCCCCTTAACCGCCTCCATATTGAGAACCGTTGGTGCAGTGGGCAGTGTTTATTTATAATTACAATTTAAATAAACACTGGTTGGGGCCTGACATAATA
Organism: Salpingus planirostris; assembly: GCA_949788335.1. NCBI lineage: Eukaryota > Metazoa > Arthropoda > Insecta > Coleoptera > Salpingidae > Salpingus > Salpingus planirostris. Next base: position 3,916,615 of record OX460920.1, on the reverse strand, counting down.
ACACAAACATTCTTGTCTTATAATGTCGGGTGGAATCCGCCATTACTGGGTTCCCCGGTGATTTTGGGACACCCTGTATACTTAGGTCATAAAGAAAAACATCAATCACCTCTTCAATAGCAAAACATTTAGAAGGTTTTCGAGACAGTTAGGGACTCGTGGCGAACTGACGCGGACATTTTTTAAATACAGAGGGACCCATAAAAGTGGTGATGCTCTTGAAATAAACCCCAAAAACCGGCTTACCTGCAAAACAATACCAACAAATTATGTTATCAGATATAGAAGAAGATGGAATTTGTTTTCTATATGAATGAAATCAGAAATTCAACAAGTCTGTCGTGTACTTAATGGAGAAAAATCGCAGTATCTACTTCAAAAGACTTGCATATTTAATCAAGCAAAACACTAATGAACAAGTTATTCAACAGAAAATACTTAATGCTTTCAAATTAGTCAAAGCTACTCATATCTAAAATTGCTCCTCTTCGTTTATTATTTTTGAGATTGTAACGGGTATGTACCAGAGCGCATCAGGATTTCCTGCGACACCCTTGTAAGTTTATCTTCTTAATGATACGAGTCTCTTTGAAGGTGTACCACATGTGCGACGGCATAGGGCGGCAATTCACCTACACGTGCCCGAACGCGACCCTCTTCCAGCAGCGGATGCTGATCTGCGACCACTGGTACATGGTCAACTGCAGCAAATCCGAGAGCGACTACGGCGCCAACCTGCGCATCGGCCAGCGCCACAAACCGTTCGTCGACGACTCGGAGACCCACCCCTACCACCGCACCCCCAGGCCCGACCTGCTCTCGCACCCCAGCGACTCGGAAATCAACATCATCTACCGTCGAACGGGACGCGGCCGATTCGGCGACAACCAGAACGTCGTCGGCGCCGAATCCGACGACGAAGACGGCAACGCCACCTCCAGCTCTTCGGACGAACCCGTCTACTTCCTGCCCAGCCATTGGTCCACCCAATACTCGCGAGGATCCACGACCACGACCGATAAACCACCGAACAGTAACGGAAACGTTCGGGAGAAATCGCCCAATTACTCGAAGAAGACGATCACGAACAACACGAGGATCAAAGGAAAACCGGTCAACCCTCTGGTGGAGGCGCCGCAAGTTAACTACAAGTCGTCTTTCAAAGCCACGACTCCGGTCTACCCGAAGAGCGTCGAAGCAACTTCGGTTTCGCCCGATAACTTAGGAATTCTCCCCCCGATTCCTTATAGAGATTTCGCGAATAAATCCAGTCCACCCGAGAAAATCAACCAATTGGCGGAAATAGCGGTGAATTTCCGGTCGAGTTTCCAGGCGACCACCCCGGTTTACCCCCGAAGTGTGGAGGCGACTAGTGCGGAGCCCGGCGATTCGGGGGTGCTTCCCCCTAAAGGTGCCGATTTAGAACCCCTCGAACTGGGGTTACCGAAAGAGGAGAATGTGGTGAATTTCGGGTCGAATTTTAAGGCGACCACCCCGGTTTACCCCCAAAGTGTGGAGGCGACCAGTGCGGAGCCCGGGGATTTAGGGGTGTTACCCCCGAAAGGCCTCAATGGAGAAGAAAATTTGTCGCCGAATTTAGAAGAGGTCGTCGTTAATTTCGGGTCGAAATTCCGGGCCACCACCCCGGTCTACCCCCAAAGTGTCGAGGCGACCAGTCAGGAACCCGGCGATTTCGGGGTTTTACCCCCAAAAGAAATTAATAATGACAAATTATTACAATCGCATGATGGAGAAGATGCTGCTGTTAATTTTAGGTCGGAATTTAAAGCGACGACTCCGGTTTACCCCCAAAGCGTCGAGGCCACTAGTCCGGAACCCGGAGAATTGGGGGTTTTGCCCCCCTTGGATTCTGGTAATAAGATCGATTCCGATCCGAGAATCCCCGATTTGAGTTTGGATTTCGTCCCTCCCGCCGAAGATCTGAATTTCGTTCCCCGGAATCGCAGTGAACTTCTCGATTCGGTGCAGAGGCCTTCCAAGTTTTACCAGCCGCCGAAGTTCGAGCCCGACTATCAGGAATTGGCGAAAAAGGCCGAAGAGATTAAGAACAAGCGCAACGGGTTGAAGTCGCTTAATAACGCCGAGTGGGAGGATTTGAGGAAGAAGTTCTTCATTCCCGATTACGAGTTTCCTTTGGATTCGGTGTCGAGGCCCAGTTACGATAGTGTTTTGAGTTCCTTTCAGGGCGCCCCGACGGCGGACTCGAGGAAAAAGTGATGCGGTAATAAATTATTGTTCTATTCTAGGATGATAATTATGTGACTGTTTTTGAAATTGGAACTTATTACGGTGGTTTCACAATCTTATTAAGTCTCGCCGTCGCGAATATATTGCAATTTTTTCATTTTGAATAATTCATTGGATATTCAAAATGTAAATGAATACGACAACACGTTCGACCTATTCATCGACATATTTTCTAATCATTTCGAATTGTTATAATACCTACTTTACTTGATTGTAACAATTATTTAGTTGTCTTTTTTTATATTTGGGCGCAGAGACGCAATCATATTTTGTATAATGGTCGAATTTATTGTGACCCACGTTGTACCAAATAAGTAGAAGTAACGACTATTAACAGATTGCATTAGCATATTATAACGTTCCTATATTCTGTTATAAATACAAAGTATGCAAGAGGACGACCATAAATTATGACACGTGTTTTAGAAGCTTGACCACACAGAATGTTTAAAAATCGAAACTTATGGAAATCACATAATACATTTTCTGTTTCTTATGTCATAATGAACTAGAAGAATTTGATGTTTTATTCTATAGGGTTTTAAAATGTTATTACCCTTACCAAATTTGAATTTCCCGCAAATAGTTTTCTAATATTTGGGTCCTGCGCATGCGTATTGTTATCTTGACGTCATATTGCACATGCGCAATTAATGAAATATTGGTAAAGTTTTAGGCGGGACATTTAATTATTGGTAATTTCACAATAACTCCACTGTAGCAGATCTTTAGATGAAAATCAAAAAAATTATCAGATATGATAACCAAACAACGAAAATTTATAAAAGAATAAATTTCCGTCCCAATTCTCATCTAATTACAACAAAGCACCACAACTCATACGTAATAAATTGCTGATTGTAGCTTTATTTATTAATAGTTTAGTTTTAACTCATCAATCATCATCTCACTTTTTTGTAATAAAATCATTGAAAAAAAATAATAAAGAAGTTTCAAATCCTTAATAAAGCTTTATTAGACGTAATAAATTAAATAGCAATAAATTTAAACAAACGGTTCAATATTAATTTCTACACAAGAACAAGGATTTGTAAGCTCAAATTTATGTAAAACGTCGGGGTGCAGCACCCCAATTCTGCCGATATCCAGGCCATTGCAAATAATCTGAGCGCATCTCCCAGGGAAATAAGCAGGATCTGAAATTGACCCAAAAATTAAAATATCGAATACAAACAAGTTAATATTTTCTTACCATCACAAGCTTGTAAGTAATAACCTTTGGGCGTCTTATTAGGATTCCACGGCACTTCAAGAAGCAGCATAATTTTATCTAAAAGACCGTGCACCACTTCAAAGCCGGCATTTCTGTTACAGTTCACTGCGCAAATTCTTCTTTCATTTCGGGCACCAACCTCTGAAAAAAAAACCGATCATCATTAGGAATTTTGAGACACTAATATTTATAGAGATTACCCACCAGATTTAGGGTCTTTTAGGACGACATCCGCTACCTCGAAAACTTTTACCGGCAAAGGCATCTTCTTATTAGAGGCAATAGTCTTCAACAGACCTGGCAAAAGCGTAGTTCGACAAACTTGGAATTCCAGAGTTTTCGGATTCGAAATGTGAACGGCTGGAACTTGATCGATCGATTTCAAACCCAACTTAGTCGATACGTCATCTCTGGAACACTGCAAACGACTCAATTAAAAAAACCACAAGATAAAGAAAATTTCAAAGACGTACTAAAGTGAAGGTGAAGCCTTCTGTGAACCCGGCTTGCGCTATCGGCTGTCTCAAGAGATCCGACAACTTGTTCAACGGAAACTGCTGGCCGATCGTCAGCGTGCTGGGAATGGTGCGCTTGATTTTATTGTAACCGTAAGCGATGGCAACGTCTTCGTAGATGTCGCAAGGGTGGATCACGTCGTGCCTAGTTGGGGGTATTTTCACCTTCACCGTTTCCCCGTCGGATGTCAAATCCGACTCGAGGCTCATCTTGCTCAGGAGCTTCGAGACACTCTCGGGGGATTCTCTGAGATCGAACGACCAAATAAATTGCCATACGGATAAAAGAATTCAAAGAAATGAGAAATGTGAAAGTCGAAGGCTAAACCACTGTCAGCAATACGAGTACACAAGTTAGGCAAAATAGAGGGAAATATTTGGACGATACTGAAAATATTGGGCAATAACAGGATATGCAGGAAATATTAAGCAATTTTGAGCATTACTTCAGCAATACGAGACATAACGTAAAAGTTGTAGGTCGCAAATGTATAATACATACAGGGTGTCCCATTGAACATCTCCACTGCATTTTTTTACCAAGATGACGTCTCAAATCAGAAATATGTAATGCCGTTTTTTGGCGTACATTTAGTCTTAAAACACTGCGATCTCATTGGTTGTGAGGTGACTTATTTTAAACCACGGCCAATGACAGCGCAGTGTTTTAAAACTGAATGTTCGCCAATAGTTAAACGACATGAGTTTCAAATACAAAATGAAGTCTATGATCTCAGCTTTCAAAAAAGTTTTTGTCGATTCCATATCGATTCCTGTATCTTCAATAATTCCAGAGATATTGCGATTTTCGTGCAGTCGATCGGAGGACAAAAATACGAAATTTCAAGATTACGACAAAATACCTCACAAGGAAAAGACAGCTCTAAACTAGAGCTTGTTATTGTTCGAATGCACTTTTAGTCTAACATTTACAGGTTTAGAGATATTACGATTTGAAATTTCATTGGAATTTTTAAAGATTTTTATTATACAGGAATCGTCGAAAGGCTTTCTTGAAAGCTAAGATTATAGACTTCATTTTTTATTCGAAACTTGTTTCTGATTTGAATCGCCATCTTGGTGAAAAATGCAGTGGAAATGTTCAACGAGACACCCTGTATCTATTATACATTTTCGACCTATACAATACTTTTATGTTTTTTCTTTTTTATTTAGATAGGGGAATTCGTCCCTGAAGTGGGGCTACGATTTTTCTACTCGCCCAGAATAATTTGGGTAATAATACTAATTATAATAATAACCGGCAATAGTAAACTAGATTCCTGTTTTATCCTTAACCTTAGGCAATACAGGCAATACATTGTAATTTTCCGTCAATAACGCAATACGAGAACAAATTTTCACGGAGTGGTTTTACCACTCCCTTATACCGAGGGGTAAACCATTTTCGGCAATACGAGTACAAAAGAGGGAAATATTTGGGCAATACTGAAAATATTGGACAATAAAAGGAAACATTAAGCAATTTCGGGCAATACTTTAGCGTTACAGTTATGAGGCAATAACAGACATTTTCGGCAATAAACCGGTAAAAGTCGGTAAACTAGATTCCTGTTTTATTCTTAACTTTAAGCAATACTGGCAATAAATCGGAAATACGAGTACAGATTTCCACAGAGTGGTTTACCCCTTGACTCGCCCCTTGATAAAAGTATAAAACTAAAATTGAAAGAAACTTTGACTTACTGTATCCCGATGATTTTGTTGGCTTTATCGGCGAGAATAACTTCGGTTCGGTAAGCCAAATCAGGGTAGAATTTCGAAGTTCCATCGGCAGTAACGACTTCGGTGGTCTCAGCGGTGAATCGCTCTTGACAATATTGGCTGAACATGCAGACGACCGTATCCACGACCACTCTCGCTTTAGTCAAATCGGTAGCCGTACATTCAATGAAAACGTTTTTCGTCTTCAGAGTGATCTTCGAATGGTTGCTATTGATGATCGGCGGAAGAGAAAGCACAGTACCATTGCTATCGGTGACTAGAGGATAAACCGGACTGTCCTTGATGATCGGTAAGTACTGCTTCAATTGTGCATGATTCTAATAAAAAATAAAACCAAACTAAACATAAAATTGTACCAGAAAATAATCGGTACTTACTGCAAACAGCTCCATGACTTCTAGTCCGTTGCATTCTTTCGTTTGGTTAAGAGGGACGAATTTGAAATCTGTGGGTGGTAGGGCATCGTAAGTGAAAGGCCCTTGGACTGTATCTAAATCGTGGGTGCCGATCGAGACTAAAGTACGTTTTCGGCAAATATTTTGATGCAGTTTCTCCTGTAAATCTATGAAGCTGTTGTACGAGTCTTGGGTGAAAGTAATGTTTCGTAAAACTGCCGTCACAATGTAAGGGCGAATTTTCAGTGCGTTCGGTTTGACGAAAGTCTTTTGAATGGCATCGCCGGGTGGTTGAATGCTCTTATAAAAAGGTGGAGCCATTCTGAAATTACCAATTGTTGCATTATTAGAGAAATGGGATTCTTTTTAAATTTTTACTTACTTTCCATGGAATATACGTAAGCCGAGGACTATGCCTTCAAGGCACAGGAGGTCATAACGATTTGCTGGGATGTCGATTCTGTAGATTACGTCTTCTGAGGCTCCTGATGCTAGGGCCGATTGTTCGCCTTGCTCTTTCGATATCATCTGTTGTTCGGTGGTCTAAATTTTTCCATTTGGTTATTCACGAGTCAGTAAAGAAAGGTTGATTATTTACGTACCACTTCGTCCAATTCCAACCCGAATTCGAAGCAAAGACGTTGGAATTCATCATCGGCTAAACAATGTGGTTATTATTATTAACAGAAAGGTCTAATTATCGAGTTTTGATTCTTACTGTAGCTTTTCCCCAACGCTTCGAATAGTAAATTACGTTTTACTCCAACAGTCGGCATTGTGGAAATTAACTTTTTAACTTAATTTTCGGCGAAAATGACACGAAACACGTTTTCTTCACAAAAATTGCATCACTCTACAAATTACGAGACGTCAAACTGACATATGTCATAGGTCACGTGCTCCAAAATGTCATCTCTCAAAACACGACGTTAGATGGAATTTCCAGTGAGCCTCAATCGGTCACCCATTGAAATTGAAATGTCCCAAATGTCCCATGTCTGACAGCAGACGATTCGTCAAAGTAAAATCTCATTATGATATTATAATCAATTTTGCGTCTTAATACTCTTTATCCACTCCTAGATAATAATCATACTATTATTATTAGAAATTTTTGGTAATAATGGGTGGCGTTATTGATATAGATCACAGTTCGATGAAATAAAGTGACATTTCCAGCGATTAATGGGATCATTATTGCATTGGCTGTGGCCAATCAGAATAGAGCGATTTTCAGGTACAATTGGCAACAACGCAACAATCGCGAAATTGACATTCAAAAATGGCGACCATTTGTTTGAATAATTGTTACGAGTGGTGGAGTGTCGAAAATTACTTGATCGTTTAATTGAAAATATGCATATGAATGATATAAGAGCCGTTTGACACTATGCTAAAACCGGCACTAAATTTAGTACTAAAAGTGCGTACGAGGTAGTGCACGATAAAATAGAACCTGTTCTATTTTCTCGTGTCCTAACTCAAATCTGTACTGACTGTCATTCTCAAAAACCCTCTTCTGCATAATCGCCTGTTCAGCCATTTTCGGGATCAAATACGCTCACCCTTTAATTTTTTCTTACTATTCTTTCATGTAATCGCCATCAACGTTGCTGTCATTAGCCACAATTCTCCCATTTTAAAACTTTTAGCCCCTGGTTCACCGCTAAAAGCTGTACTAACTGTCACAATATTACGATATAGTGTCACACAGGAACTTTCAAAATTGTACTAAATTGGGTAAGAAATCGGCGCGCCTACTGTCAGTACTAAATTTAGTCCCGAATTTAGCATAGTGTCAAACGGCTCTAAGTGATAGTGAAAATGGAGACGAGCTTATAGGAACGGCTCCGGAGATACCAGATACCTGAAATATCCAGAAAGAGCTATGAATGAAGGTATGACACTTATAACAGTTCCCTTCGCACTGTTCGCAGCTCACAAATCTGCGCCGATCTGACAACACTACATTCTGTCCGTCACAGCTGTTTTGAATGAAATTTGAAAGTTGAGCGAATTTTCGAGAGCCGTTTTAACTGTTTTGGAGTGGATAAAGCATAGTATTAAGCTCGCGTGTTTTGGCTTTTATTCGCTCGTTTGAATTACGCCACTCGCTGGCGCTCGTGGCGTAAGTTTTTCAAACTCGCGAATAAAAGCTACCAAAACACGCTCACCTAATAATATTTTATAATGTGTCTCAAATTATACCTGAGTAAAGTTACCGATCAAGTGAAAAATTCTTGAAGTTTCTTTAAAGTTGCTCGAAGCTTCCCCGGAGTGTCACTGAAGTCCTCTAGAGGCACCCAAAAATTTTCACTTGCCGATAATAAAGTGATTTGATTACTGTAACCAGCTGTAACATCACTCAGGTTCAAAACATTGGCGTTGTGTGCAAGTTTGAGAGACACTGAAAATTCGTTCACCTTGGCTTTCCGCCGAACGGAGATGAGGCCCTGTCATCTGTCAGCGTTTGACAGATGGACCTAACCTCAATTAGCTAGAGGAGCCTTCTTGTTTTTGTTGTTTTCTCTTTCGACAAATTATTGGAGCATAACATAATGTCTTCACAAATAAGCACCAAGGAAAAGCTGCTATACATCATAGACGACATGGAATTAATCTCAAAGTGAGTTACTCGGATTAGGTCCATTCAGTATCTATTTTTTACTAATCACCGTATTCTCCAGGGAAATCATCGAAAATGCCATAGCTCCCAAGCCGCTGAAGCTGTCCGGCCCCGAATACGCCCAGCTGACCGATCTCCTGGTCGCGAAAAACAACGAACTCAACGACACCCTGAAACTGGCCGAGGAACAAGCTCAAATCGACAAAAAGATGGACACCCTCAAGGCGGAAGTGGAGCGCCAAGACCAGGACATCAACCACCTGCAGAAACAGCTGAAAGAAGCCGAACAGATCCTTTCGACCGCCATCTATCAGGCGAACCAAAAATTGAACTCGATCGCCAGAGCCAACAAACGCCCCGTGTCTTCGGAGGAGTTGATCAAATTCGCTCACAGGATCAGCGCGTCGAACGCGATCTGCGCGCCGTTGACGTGGCAACAGGGCGATCCGAGGCGACCGTATCCCACGGATATCGAGATGAGACTCGGATTACTCGGTAGACTCATGACCGATCCGATTAATGGGCATCTGCTGCAACAGCAGAATAACATGTCGGATCTGCATCGACCGGGCCATCCCGGAGGTAATGTTACTTTGTCATTGTGTAATTTATGCAATGATGTTTATTCATTATTTGGGGATTTTCCAGAAATCCCTGCAGCGCAGCAAAATCAGTTCGCCTGGCATCCCTCGGGTGAGATCCACATGAGTGTCGGCCAGGGAAGCGTCCCGATGGACACCCGAAATCACAAGCAAGAAACCGAAGACGTCGAAGTTATGTCGACCGATTCCAGCAGTAGCTCATCCAGTGATTCTCAATAATTAATCGATTATCTGTAAGTAGATGTATCATGATCTCTTCTGTATTGTGGTGGCAAATCCGAATTTTTAATATACTTATTTTATCCCGAACTGGGCTCTAGTTTTTATGACGTTATTTCCGTTTGATGGCAGGGTGATTTTTTGAATAATTTGAAGAGACGCGGACCTCATGGGAAATTTAGTTTCAAATCCCATCGTTTGGGTGTGCTGTGATTACAAAGAGGTCGCGAATAATTAAATGGCTCGCGCTGTAATTGCATTTTGACCCCGTGCATTATCCGGGAGGCCGAGCTTTTGTGAAATTTATTTGCTCTAGTAAATGCGACATGATTGATTGGCCAATACGCGGACTGTCGTTCGAGTCGTGTTGTCCTAAGATGGGCCTCGATATTCCCGGTCATCAATCACATCCACCTCCCTGAGTGACATGAATACAGTGCAGATACGACTTTAGAAGACAAATGTCTGTGATTATAAGCGAGGCCGGTTATTGGCTGTTTGCCTGTTTGTTTAGGATGCGATATGGACAAAAACAACATGTTTTCTAATACCAACGTCTATTATTCATTTATTGAAGATTCTACAAGCAGAAGGTGAATTTCAGTATTATCCGCTTTTTGTAATAATAATTCATAAATGGTAATAAGTATTATATCTCATGGTAAGTGCACTAATAATCAATAAGTAAAAATATAATTAGTTCAAAAAGTCGACTTTTTGCGCTAACAGATGTATATCATAAGCTTTAAAATGTCTGAAGTGTAATGGTGGTCTTATAAAATTTCAAATCAACAAACAAATTAGCTCATTTGTATGTTGTTTTGATCACAATATATTTGTTTTAACAGTAAAGTACACTAAGTTATTTTGATTTTGTCATTATTTTATTATTATTGATTAGATATGTGAAGGATTTTTTTTAGAATTTATCACAGGGTTGACGTGATATTATTTCTTATTGTTTTTAAAACAAATAAAAAGGAAGTATAACGAAATACGGCATCATTAAGCACATAATTATCGAATATATTATACACCATACTAAAAGGTAAAGGTATCACAATGCACTTCTATTTTATTGTGGGACAGCACAAAATAAGTGTTCTACTAGAACACATTTTCTCTTATTCATTCAATACAGCATTTTTTTTATACTTATAATATACCTAATTGGAGATTCGAGGACATCGTTTATGAGTGGAACCGAAATGAGGAACGTAATGATGGTGGGCCGATAGGGCTCAATGCGGCGGACCATCATTACGTGCTTTGACTTTGTCTTCAAATTAATACTTAACATCTACTTTACAGATATGTACAGTTGTACCACATTTTCCGAACTCCTTTTTATTTATAAGTAACATAACACTGTTTTGTTCAATAATTGATTAATTATCATATGTAATTACATAAAGTACGTATTATGAGTGTTAGAGACTATTTGGTTTCCATCAGCTACCTAATAAATACATAATATCATATATTATAAGTTATTGATTATTTCATTAGATATAGAAATGATTAAGAGGTCTAATAAGTTTTTTTTTGTCCTAATAATGGTAATATTTACAAAGTCCTATTAAAATAATTTACAGAGGCTTTCGGGTCCCGCGTAAAACCAGCGTGGTACCGTAGTGAGCTTAATTTTAGGATCATGACTATAAAATATCTTATTGTCTTTTATTATTTATTGACCAACGTACGCTCTAAACACGAATCTCTCCAAGCAATTATCGATATATTCGTGTCGGTCCAGGCAAATCGGGTTTCATGTTATTCATAAAGTTTTATACAAGGTGTCCCGTAATAACGTGACAACGCTCATCTGCCATAAATTGCTGAGGTCGAAATAGAACGATTTTAACCAAAATGACCTTAGTCCAAAAGTTGATAATAAAAAAGTTAAACGTACTGTGTTCGAATGAAATATTTTATTTCAATTTTTTTTTAAATTTGTCAAGTTTTGGAAATATTGATTCAAAAATTGTCAGTTTTTTTTTAGTATGAGGAATAATAATCTGGGCTCAATTTGACTGTATTTCTTAGAGGGTGTCACATACGCTATACAAGAATTAGCAAATAACTCCCGATTTCATAATCGAAGTAAAAGTCTACTTTAATAAAAGTTAAATGAGAATGTGACGAATCAACTCTTGCATTTGTCACATTCTAAACTCCATTTTTACTAAAGTGACGTTAAATTCGATCATGAAAACGGGGGTAACAGTTTCAACTTTTTTACTCATTAAAGTTCCAATAAGTAAACGCAAACCATAATTGCCTAAGAATTTTTCCAAAAAAATTATCACTTGTTTGATGTCGCTACGATGGACCGTTTTGGAAATATTCAATGTTAAAAGGTCGATTTGACAGAAAAATTATACTAATTTCTGGTGTAATTTTTCATGAAAAATAAATGTGCTTGGCATTTAATCATTATTTTGCAGAAACAAATCAAGGCAAAAAAGTAATGAATTCACCTCGGAAATTACGTTTTTGCCAGGCTCATAGGTTTGTTATAAAAAATTAGGTACACTCCAAAAATTAATGCGATTTTTGGGTGGAATTGATCTTTCAAGAGCATAGTTCAACAGGTAATAAGTTCCAAAACGGTCTAACGTAGCGACATCAAACAAGTTATCATTTTTTGAGTAAAATTCTTAGGCAATCGGTTGCATTCATTAATGGTACTTCGATAATTTTAAGGGTGCAAAAGTTAAGACGTCTGTTCCCAAATTCTTGTAGCATGTGGCGCCATCTAGGAAATACAGTAAAACTGAGCCCAGATTATTATTCCTCATACTAAAAAAACACCATGTACCAATTTTTGAATCGATTCCCCAAATTATGTACATATTTAAAAGAATAAAGATCAAAATTTTCATTACGACACTCTGTAACTTTTCATTGTCAACTTATAGACTGAGGTAATTCTGGTTAAATCGTTCTATTTTGACCTAAGCAATCCGTAGCATAATTACGGGCCACCTCGTATGATGGGTCAATTTGCCTGTACCGTTCGCCGTGTACGATTTATCTAAAAATTTTTTATTGAATTCGCTAATAATACCTAAAAGATTTTGCAATTATCGCCGTTCCCTACTAATTAAAACCGCCCCCGACCCCACCAAAGAGCGAATCTACGTCATGTGCAGATCCCCCCTCAGGATCCGGGTGAACGTCTTCTTGAACTGCTGATTGGCCAACGCGTAGCAGAACGGATTCAGCGGACTGTTGGCGTAGCACAGGAAGTACGAGAACATGTACAGATGCCCGTTGACGCACGGCGGATCCGAGCAGAACCCAACCACCAGCGCGAAGACGTGGTAAGGCGTCCAGCAGACCACGAAAGCGCCCAAAATGAACGAGATCGTGCGCAGCGCCTTCCTCGCCCGGTTCTCCGACTTGGACTTCTGCCTCCCGAAGCCCCCGAACGGCCCCACCGCCTTCTTCTTCTTCCCCCGGAGCCGCCGCCCGATCGTCTTCACCAGCTCCCTCTTCGCTCCACCGGGGGCGTCCTCCGTCTCTGTTTTGGCACACGTTTTAGTGCGACTCACCTCGACGATGGTCGTGGCCGCCATGATGGCGGCCGCGTTACCTGTCTGGCTGATGGCGGACAGGCCGCACGGCGTGCTCGGGTCCGAGTCGCGCGGCTCGCTGACCACCGAGGTGACGGCCCTGTCTGCCGTCAGATCGAGGGTGACCTCGGTGCGCACCTTCTTGGAGCGGACCAGCGCCGTCTGCAGCAGGGAAGCGTTAGGGTCGGCTTTGGGGGGGCTGTCGGCCTGGGGGGAGGGCAGGGCGAGGGAGCTCTCGTCCATGTAGCGCAGGTCGGCGCCGTCCAGGCCGACGAGGACGTCGTAGGTCGGCTGGGGGGTCACGTGCAGGCTGCGGGGGCGGCGGCTACCGGGGGGGCTACTTTGGAACTGTTCGGGGGGCGGGATGATCGTCTGAGACTTGAGCGAGGGGGCGGGCGACCTTTCCGGTCTCAAGGGGGCGACACCTACCGTCGTTCCGGGCGGATTCGCCGCATCCAGGAGACTGGGCTGCCGGGGCTGCTCGGCGATCTTTGTCAGAGAGGGCGAAACCCCTCCGCTGCCCGGGGTGGCCGCCATTTTGGGCTCGTTTCCGCTACCAGGAAGGCCGCCATTGGCCCGGTTGTTGTTGTCCGCCTGCGCACTGGAAGACCGCTTCTTAACCGGTACCACTTGCTGATTAGCAGTACTATCTTCATCCGACTCAAAAGCGGGGCTACTGGACCTTTCCGACTTATCCTGCTCCCCAGATTGCGCTTGAGGAAGACACAAATTCCTCCTCTCCAAATTGTTACTATCCGCAGTAGTGGTAGTCGTGGTATTGGTGGTACTACTCTTATTCGAGCTGCTTTTCTGACTAGAACTCGAGTCTCCAGAAGCCCCAGCTGTCATCTCTTTATTGACAGTCAACCCCAAGTTAGGTTGGAAAACCGGAACGTTGACTTGAGGCTTATCCTGACTCAAGAGGGTGCTATGGGTTTTTGACAGTCCGATCCCTGCGGCCCTCCCAGCCATCCCTGACATGGCGCCTGCACTCAGGGCGACCATCGACTGCATCTTGCGCTGCTTCGCCTCGCTCTTCTTCTGCATGTCGTAGGCGGTCTTGTAGATGCCGCCGTAGAGGATGAAGAGGACGATGAGGGTGGTCCAGTAGTAGCCGATGATGAGGGCGGTGTTGAAGATGGGGTCCTTGAGGAACTGGACGGCGCACTGGCCGGGCAGGAGGTCGCGGTAGCCGATGAAGTGCTCCCAGCCGAAGATGCTGATGAAGAACAGGAGGGCCGGGATAATCCAGGTTATGGTGACCATCCAGACGACGCGGTTCTTGGTGCGCCAGCTGCGGTACTTGGCCGCGATTTTGACGGAGCAGAAGCGGTCGATCGTTATCAGGAGAACGGTGTATTGGGACACCAGGCACACGGTGTAGTCCACGGAGAGCCACAGGTCGCACAGGAGCGGGCCCAGGTGCCAGGTGCCCACGAGCACGTAGACGGTGTAGAACGGCATGGAGACGGTACCTGTCAAGCGGAAAAGGAAGGTTCTTAGCATGTTTTTAGCAAAAAGTGTCAATTTACATTCAAACGACTGCACTCGATAGTAACATACAGTAGTGACACAATGGCTAATAGACCAAAGTGGGACCAAAGTGGGACTTAGCACCACACCACCTTAAACAATATCCGTCACTAGAATTAAGCGTTGGCGGTTGTGCACTTGCCCCTAAATACAAGAAGGTGAGCGATTTGTTCGGATTACTGTGAAAATCCTTGTGTAGATAACGTAAACGTAAAGTGATATGTTTTCGACTTTTGTTGAAAATCGAAATAATTAAAAACAAAAAATCTGGAAGAAATGAAGAGCATTTCGGCCAGCCTAGATGGCTAATTCTTGCAGTAAAAAAACACCAGAAACTTCCGAGGAAAATTCGAATATGAGAAAGAATAAAAAATTTGCGCCCTTCTGGAGGTTACACTTTTTCCATCGGTTGTCCAAAAATCATCCATACTTTTTAGAAAATTGTATCATCGGGTGCGTTAGTATTCCCCATTCTCTCGCTCTAGCACACACGGGTTCACGGGTTGTGCTAGAGCAAGAGACTGGGGAAAACTAATGCACTCGATAGTACACTGCTGTTCGGATTAACGAAGGTTCGGGATAAAGAACCTCTACTGTATATCCTGATGGAGCCTTCAAATAAAGCTACTAAACCTACTAATCCGATTCGTATATGAATGCTTTATTGAGGTTCATTAGTGCTGCCCATCATGCAATGTTTACAAACTCACAAACTTGACATAAAATACTCAACATTCAAAAAGTTATTTTCAATGGCATCCTGCGAGTAGACCTCTTGGGTATATTCACCCGAGATTCGGCAAAAAACGGTGCCTTTTCATAATCATTATACGATATATTTGCGTGGTACAGTTACAGTAGTGACCTTTTAATCCGAACAGCTAAATGCAAGTTGGGGTGCAGATGAGCGATTTGCACGGATTTACTGTAGTAGTCAGGGTAAACAACGTTAAATGATACAGTCTTAGACATTTATTAAGGAACATAAAAAAACATGGAAAAATGAAAAATAAAAAGTTGATTTTGATCAGTTCCGCCGGTCTCGATGGCTTGTTCTCAAAGTTCTTGCAGTAAAAAATAGAATAGTAAGAAAATCCGCGTTCTTTCAGAGGTCACACTTTTTCTAACGACTGCATAATCACCCATACTTTTTGGAAAATCGTTCGGATCAAAAATATTTGGTCGAATTGTGGAACTTCTAGATGTTCAGTTTACTAGAGATTCGGATTAACGACGTAGGTTCGGGTTAAAAAGATTCGGCTGTATATCCTGATGAAGTCTTCCAAACAACTAAAGCTACTAATCCCATTGGTATATGAATGCGTTATTGAGGTTAATAAGTGCTGCCCATTACGAAATGTTTACAAATTCACAACTTGACATAAAATCCTCGGTATTCAAAAGAGTTATTTTCTATGGCTCCTGGAGACCTCTTGGCTATTTTCACCCTACATTCAGCACACATAAATCCGAGCATAAATCACATTTTTACCAGAGCCGTGGTATCCGGATTTCTTGGGAGGCCAAAGACCAAAATTCCAATTTTCAGAGAAATGGAAACTTTGCAAACTTTTTGCAAATTTAGTCAACTATTGCAGTTTTAGGCAACTTTTGTTGGATTTTCTGGAACTGGGAGTTCCTCGACCCCCAAGAGCCGCGGCTCTGCATCAGTACATATTATACGATATATTTTGATTATGTATAGTTTTACGTCCCGGCGAGATTTTATACGAGCTTATTTCGTGTGTGGCCCCCCCATAAAGAAAATCCGGGCGTAATGAAGTCTGCGCGATAAGAGGGTGACACATTTCGACATCACGTAAAACCGGCGACTTTATCACTTTACCTATCAGCATGTCGGTGGCGGCGAGGGAGGCGATGAAATAATTACTGGGCTGCCTGATGTTCCTGTCGACGATGAAGGCGAGCAGCACCAGGATGTTGCCGGCGACGGTCAGGATTATGCACAGGCCCAGGCAGATCGCTATCAGGACGGTCTGCCACAGCTCGAAGGGCGGAAGGACCGGCGCCAAGGTGGACGTGACGTCCGAGCCCTCCGAACCGTTTCCGGTGCCGTTCGGGAAGTACGGGTACGAGTCGTTCCCGAGGATGTTGAGCGGGTCCGAGTCCCACGATTTCACGAAAGCCGCCGAATCGAACGCCTGGATGCACTCGGTGTACGATAAGATGCCGTTGTAGACGGTCTTGCAGTACCTCTCGCGCTGTTTCGTCAATTTCCTGTAACAAAAAGTCGACACGATTCTTCAAATAAATTGACATTCGTCCAAATATTTCTTGTAAATTTACAGTTTGATATGTCACGCGTTATTTCACCAAATTTCTTCAACAGAAAGTTTGCTTGCTTCTTTGCTTGCTTCTTTGAAGACATTGGCACTTGTTGAAATATTTACTGTATACAGTTATAGTTATATGCCTCATCTATTCTTCAAAGAAATTGGTACTCATTGGAATATTTCCTATAGTTACAGTTTGATACGTCAAATTTCTGTAACCAGAATGTTCGGTCGATTCTTCAAAGAAATTGACAGTTTTTCAAATAGTTATTGCAAAAGATTCAGTTACAGTTTCACACCACTCACGCTGTTTGATGCTCGTTCAAATATTTTCTCTGGGGAGCCACAGTTACAGATTCATACGTTATTCAATAATTTATTGTCGAGATTACTTTAATTGTGTTTGTCTCTTAAACAGTGCAACACCAGTGATTTGCAATAGTTATCAACCCTTTTTGTGTAAAATCGAACGTAGAATACGATTCCACCATCAAATCATCGAAAACTCTAGTGAGTCTAGTGCTCGTTCAATTTTTTCACCAGAATTTCAAGACCACTTTGTGTCTACCCTGTACAGGTATTGAGCCCTTTCAGACATGGCATCATAGGATTCTATTAGATATTTTGGACAAGTAGAACTCCTAAAAAATTTGGATAGAAATATTGAATCCGGTTGTATTTCGGTGAGTAGATTCCTGATCATCACGGGTTTGGGAGATATCGGGGGGAAAGCGGAATTCCGGGATGATTTTGCCTTCATTACACGAACGAGTGAACGAGCAGGCTTCATTAACGCCCGGAGTTGGCCTGCTCTTCTGTCAGGTCGAAGTTACCTACCCTACAGGGTGTCACAGGAAAAAAGCTTCAAATGAGATATCTCGTATGATCTCGCTGCGAATCTAGAAAAACATCCCAAAACCGAAAGAGTGAAAAACTTAGTGAGGAATTTTAAAAAATTACATATTTTTGATAATATCTTCAATTTCGAGTGATTACAATCACAACTAGTGATTGTTGCAAAATAGAATAGATTACTCCAGTTTTTTTATGAAAATAATCCATTCTCCTTCTTGTTAATGTTATATTTTGAAGTATCTGAGAAGTGAAGATTATTTTTTTCATTTATTACGTAGATTAATCTCATATCTTTTAAAAAAGTATCTCATGCAAATTTATTGCATTTCGGGCACTTTTTCTCTCGATTCCGGGGGATACACTACTTTGTATAGCTTACGGAGAATAAATTCGCAAAAATTAATAAAATATCGACGGATGATATCGTTTTGATTAATGTTTGTCGTTTTAAAAAAGAGTTTCCTTCACGTAAACCTCACGACCTCACGTCGTCTACAGTTTCACGTGAGGAAAAGCACAAAGTTTCAGGTATTTTCATTTCCTAATTTTCAAACTATGAAAATTGTCCCCTTTACTTTCCACTGTAGTGAACATTTCATGATTGTTAATTGAAAATCAGCTTGTTTGTACGCAAATTTCACGCCCATTCTATGTGATGTTTGAGGCAAAGAAGTCGTTATAAGTTCAGTAAGTCAGCCGGACCATCACCCTAGACCTAGACCATTGATAAATTCTCAACGAATGTGCCAAATGGCAACTTTTACACGTGTTTCTAGTAGCATTTTCTAGTAATGATGAAGCGAGAAAGCGAGACTTCGTGATTGGCACTTTCATCCCGGGACACCCTGTACCGAACTCGGCGATAGACTGATGATAAGGCAGTCTCTTGTACGCATCATCCCGAAAAAGCGATAAAAATTTAACAAAGCCTCGAAATCGCCGACTTTTTGACGGAATTACCGGAGGGATCCTCGATCGGAACTTTATTACGTCGTCATCTCCGAGCCTCCTCGAGCGCTAACCGGTTAATTAACTACGGGACGAAAGTAATTACGCGATTTTTGCCATTTCGCACCGTCGCGTCCTATACATTTCCGGTAAAGAATTCAAAATTTTCACCATTAAAACTTCATTTACGATAGGACGATAGATATGTGGAAAACGCGGAGGCCCGTAATCCTCGAATTGTGAACTCCGCTTCTGCCCGTAACGAACCCGACGAGGGAGTGCATTATGTGCCGGGAATCTGGAAGCGTGTGGGTGAAGTGTGTTTGCTTCCGCTTCCCGGGGAACAAAAAGAGTGCGGTCCAATTAATTTTCAGTCGTCTGGGTTCGGATTGTCGGGACATCAATAAAATTGGCCGCGAGTGCAATCGTCTACGCCTATTACGGCACGCGAGAGGGTTAGCAGGCTATGTGGAGAATATATCATAAGACCTCGAGTACGTCGAGAAATCGATTAAATTAACAAAACCGGCCGATTATAAATGATGTCGATTACTCCGGTATCGCCCGGGCTCCTCCTCCTATTTGTTATCCATTATTTATGGCGGCAGCGACGCGTATTTATAATCCGTGATAACGCACCTAGGGCTTTTATCATGATTAAATTTCTCCCGGAGATTTATTTAAATGTGAAAAAATCAAGACTCTATTTTACAGCATGAGCCTTATTTTTACACACCGTGGATTTCTCAAAGAATTATGCATTATAACAGCCTTTTTGTCTGTGGAGACATTATTTATACCAGAAGTCCAAAAACCATTCAAATCAATGTATTACATTTCATATTCAACATCGCTAAACATAACTTTACTACGGATAATACGGGCCGATTAAAAAGTATGGCACAAAATAAGTCAAAAACTTCCAATGAGGGGTTAGGTCCGCAAAGGCTTGATAGATACTGGGTGTAACATTTAACATTTCCACTACTATTTTCGGGGAGATGACAACTATATCCAAGAAAAGTTTGAGATAATAAAGAATTAAAGTTTCTAGAAAAGTTTTGGTCGATTCTTATACAATCTTCATTCATTTTTGGGATATTACGGTTTCAGGGTAGAATAAGTTCAAATTTCAAGATTACAACAAAATACCCCTCACAAAAAAGATAGCTTAGATTAAGATCATTTCATTGTTCTTTTAAATGTTTACTCTTACTACACTACTCTCGGACATTGAAACTTCTTCCATTTCAAGTCCTCTGATATCTGTGAAACAGTAGATGTTGTGCTATAAACTAATTAGAACAATAAAACCTCTTTTGATCTAAGCTATCTTCATGAGATAGGCTTTCTGTTATATGGGAAGCTGCTTTTTCCCTTTTTTTGTTGACATGCAACTGAAAAATATAGTAAGAATGTTGAATTTGACACCCTGTATCGATTAAGTCTTTGCGGACCCCTCTTTATGTGAACTCATCTTCTTATTTGACCTAATTAATCTACCCTGAAGCGGTAGTGCTATACTTTTGAATCAGCCTGTATAATTAAATTTTCGTGAAAAAAGTTGAAAAAATCAAAGAAAACAGAAAATGTTCAAAAGATATTTGCCAATAGAGTTTTTGTCCGAATTTAGACCAAAAATCGTGTTTTACACATGGCACTTTTATCGAGAACGATTTCATTATAGTTCTGTGAGTAAGTCCATGAGAAATTGAAGTAGAAAATTTTCGTGTCTGTAATTCTGCGTTCAAGTTCGAAATGTATTTCCCGGGAGGTACTTAACTAATACCGCCCGAGGCACGTTTAAGTCATCACTTTCGCCCCAATATCATCATCTCAACGTCATAATCTCCAAACCAAATTGCTTATTAGATTCGGAAGCTTGCGCCGGATATTTCCTGGATATCTAGCCGAGTTTGTGATCACCGGCACTTTTCGAGGTCGCATTATCGTCGCGTGTAATCGAAAATTTCAGATTTCCTTCGGTGTTTTTCAGTGCCGGAAATTTATCAGCCTCAAAAGCAAACAGCTGAGTTTCATTAGCGCGAAAGGGACGTTTTATTACTCGCGAAATGGAGCGTGAACACTTCCCCTGGAAATTTTTCATTTGCTTATTCATTTTGGGCGGAGCAGAGCGAGAAAGCGAGACGATTTCGTGAGAAATTTCATTTCGATGCGTCCCAAAAAACGACTCGACGCAAATTGCAACCGTTTATTAAAATTAAGACGTTCGGGGACCCCTGTTCGCATTACCATATCAACTTTCCTCATCACATTCCTATTAGAGTCTCCCGAGGAGACCAAAATCGAAAATACTCTGCTTTTTCATACTTCGAGGAAAATCCTAGGCAAATATGGAATTCCGCACGGGTATTTGTGATTTATCGCAATGTATCGAATCTCGTGGCCGACCGAGCAGAATTATTGACGTCTTATCTGTTCAGTCGGGCGGCTCTAATCTCGCTACCTTGTCATCCGTGTTAATCTACATCGCTAATTAATTTGCTTACGGGATAGTGTGTGACACGTAGAATCGCGACATTATAACGCTCCCTTCATCGCCGAAAGGGACGAATTTCGAGGGTGCACCTTCTCGAATTGAATCTACTTAAACATTTTACAAAGACCTCTCGTCGACCCGAATACCAAATGATTCTTGAACTCGGTTTAGACGTGATCACGATAGTGTCCTTTCGGGTTAATCGATATCGGTACTAATGGCCGAGATTTGTCATCATTAACCACCGGAGAGTAATCTACGGCACCGAGTTTAGTCACGTTGTCCTTGTGAAAAACCCCGATCTGATTGCGGTGATTACGTCCCGGAAAAAAGCTCGAAAAGGGTGACATTACAGGATGCTTTACGTATATGTATATCGGATTTAAAGGTCGCGACCTTTATATTTTTTGATGCCTCTTATTCCCCCCTCCGAAAACATCTCCGATACATACTTACGCGTTATCAGTTAATCGAATATCGAGCGGGCAAGTTTTTATAAAAGAAAAGCTCATTCTGCGAGAGGGAGACGATAAAGGGGTCGATCCATTGTTCGCCGAAAGCGTCTGATTAGAGATAATGACGTGTTGAATAATTTCAAAATCGCTTGATAAATGAAATTTTCGGCTCGCTAAGAGCCTTAAACTCGACCCCGTCGGAATATATGAATACAGCGGCGGAAAAGAGGCGAATTCGCATCCCACCGTTTTTATCTCTGGGCCGATTAATTTCTCACACGTTAAAAAAGGATCCTATCAAGTTTATTATCCCGTGCGGTAATTAAGGCAGTTTTGAGGCCACCCGCCGGGGAAGGTAGTATAATGTAGTTAGCTTAAATTGTCACCACCGGAGTGCAACCCTTGCCTGGAGGGTTTATAACGGTATCAACCACTACTCACGATAATAAACTCGAGTAATCTGGAGATTTTATCAAGGGTCCGGTGTGTTATATTATGGAGACGTTATGTATATTGTTGGGGAAGCATCCCATCCGTCTTCTGAAATAACATCGTGCATGTTATGTACAAGGTGTTACGAAATTGTGTTCACCAAAGTTTTAGAAGTGGCGAATCCCCAACATTTATTCCTAATGAACTTGCCTTCGCAGGACCTCAATTTCGATGCCACCCTGGTTCGAATTTTTCGGAATATTCAGGAAGGTCAAGTGGGGTAAATGTAACTACTAGTTTTGCCAAACTGAGCGAAATACGACTACAAAAATTCATGTATATCGCGGAACGGATATCCAATCGCAGAGTGGAGGAGATATAAACATTATGTTTATGTGTACATATAAAGTTTAATTTTCTTTGAATTTTTTGTAATCGAAATACCTTTTTATGAAAAATTGACGAAATAAAAATACATTTATGTATAACAAGACATCAACAAAATTCTTTATAATAATCGCTTTATAATAATCGCTCTGCCTCTATCCTTCTAGTAGTTTTCAGATGAGACAGAATTTTTACGACACTAGACAATCAAGGCGCGCTATGCGCGCGTAAAATCAGAAAGATTGCTGTTTAAATTTAAATCGACCAGAACTGCAGCCCGAGATATGCAACCAAACATATATCAATTCACAACCTTCACCGCGTTCGATTTCAAGATCAGGCGGAGCTCGAGAGCCCGAGCATGCGCATGCAGCAAAGTTTAACTTTATTTAACTTTGTTTACCCATGTCTTTTATATTATAGGATCTCTGTATACAGCTTGATGTTTGGAAAAACTATAATACTAAATTAGATACTGTGCTAGATAGCAGATCGACTAATTCAACTTTGTCGCAAACATGGATGAATAGAAGTAAAAATTATAATAAAATATGTAAATTAGCACAAAACATTTCTTTTTTCATGAAAATATGGAGAGCGTGAAGGAAACACTTTTACAATCGAGATGATGTCATCCGTCAAAATTTTATCTACATATTTTTCGAATTCATTTTCCCATTCATAGTAGGAAAAAATGTCGAAAATGTAATAAATTTGCTTGAGGAACGTTTTTAACATTGGATAATATCACAGATTATAGCACTAAATGAGTTTCGGTCTTCACGGTAAAAGGGGATTAGAAAGTAAAAGTATTATTTTTCTTGAAATAAAAAAAAAGAAAATTGAGCAAAACATGTTTGTTTGTTTTTACTTAAATCTACAGAGCAATCGAGAAAATTTCACATAAGGGGAGGTTGTGACTATCATTCTCTCTCTACCTTTTCAGATGGGACAGAATGATAGTCATAGCCTCTCTTTATGTGAAATTTTCTCGATCGCACCGTATTATTGTTTCGTGACACCATGTATAGACACCTTTTACGCTATATCATTGTTAATACCTGTTAAATAAGGCTATAAATAATGTCTAAGATTTGAAATGTTTTTATCAAATATTCAAATGTGTTCTCGAAGTTTTGGTTCTCCAGTTGATGGTTTTTTACACTGGGCAAAATAATGCCCCGCGAGTTGAAAAGTTGAACAAACGCTACAAAAACCTCCAAGTATTATTAAATTAAGGCATCCGGAGGACTCCATCGGAGTCAGAATAACCCGATCAACAACTTTTAGTTTCTGATTGCCGAAGGGAATTTCATTATTCATCGGCATGTGCACTTTGACAGGCAGTCCGGCATACATTCTGCAGGATGGATGATAATCAATGGAATACCCAACGCTCCTCTCTCTCTCCCCCATCAACTATAGGTAAGTACATAACAATACCGAAAATTGCTGGTAATTAAAACCGGAAGGGCAAAGAGATAAGACGCCGACGAAAACATCATGAAAGGACGACGTCTTAATTAAGTCCTTTTTAATGCACGGAAAATATTTAATTAACGGGACGAATTTTTCCCGTTTTCGTTTTAAATCTGCGAGTGATGACGTACGACACTTTGGGGGGGAATTTCATAATCGGTGATGGCCGTTCAACAGCGAAAAGGACTTCTCGGTCTCGTCCCCTAATGTGTCGCGTTAAAGCAAACAGCGGGTTTCATCACAGCCCCCGGCGGCGCTTTATTGCTTATGTAATCGGCAAAGGTTGTGTACTTTCCACGGCGACAACTCACGGCCCATTTGGCTGAAAATGAGCCGAGTTTGTTACCCCGAAAGTTCAGACGTTCGCGGCCTCCCCGCGGAGCTCGCGCCTCTCGACTTGATGTTCGAACATTACGTTTCGGATACACCGCATCGTTACATCACGTACTTACGTTACGTACTTACGTTACGTTACGAAATTTACGCCTCCCCGGAAAATCATCATAATTCCGACGCGGCCTTCTTCGTAAGAATCGATCCGAATCGAATCTTTTTAAGGTCGATGAGTTATTCGAGTCTCTGAACGAGAAAGGGGTCCGGGGTGCAGTAAATTATTTCGAGATTAAACGGGGCTCCCTTGAGGTTTCCCCGGAGAGGATGAGGTGTCTACTCGCACTAATTTGAATGGGGAGAATTGCACCGGCGTGAAAATCTATCTGCGGAATTTTAAAAGGTTAGGTGAAGACGATCCGGCAGACTATTATCGACGGAAAATGGTGGAGGCGCCGGGATGGAGAAAATTTACCTCACCCTTTTTCCGGGTATTTCGCAGATGCAAATTCGCAGGAGCTGTAAAGCTGACGTACAGATAATTTTCTAATTTCGCCCAATGAATAATGAAAATTTAGCTGAATTGGGAAGGTATTATTTCTAATTGAAAAAATTCTCAGTCGCAGTTCTATGATGAACTTCGTTTTTCTGTGAACATATCGAAATCTGGCGCGAGATATAAAATAAACTAGTTCTTCTAGAAGACGAAGTCAAAATCACATAAAGACCCATATTATATCACATACATACAGGCTGATTCAAAAGTATAACACCGCTTCAAGGTAGATTCCTTAGGTCAAAATAAGAAGAAAAGTTACCATAATGAAGGGTCCATTGAACACTTTCACTACACTTTTCAGAAGAATATCAACAATAATTGGGAAAAAGTTTCCAATAAAATAGAAAACCTATAGTCTATTCAAGATAAACTGAACATCACGTGACCTAAGTTGCTTAGCAAAATTTAAATGAAAAACATTGATAACCATTGACTAATGACAGGTATTTGTCAGGTACTTTTGGGTCACGTGATGTTCAGTTTATCTTGAATAGACTATATCTCATGACATAAATTTGCGAAGTAGTTTTTGGTTGATTTGTGTATATTCGTTAATACTAGGAGAGCTGGGGCCTGTTGCTGAGGTTACAATTCATGTGTGCGCAGTATTTACAATTATAATTACAATGAATTGTAAATTCAGCAAAACTTTTAAAAGCCCAACTCACAGCAAACTTCAGGGTAAAAAGTCAGTGTCACAGAGCACAGAGCAAAAGTTACTAAAACTTCAAAATCTAGTTACTCACTACAAAGATACGACTAAGGTAAATGTCCCGAATGCGGACACTGACCCAAATTCTAACTCATATTTTTCAAAAGACATAAGTTTAGATTTGCTGATGCATTATTGAAACTCTGATATCTGTCGCGACGTCTATGATGATTTTGTGTTACTTTAAAAATAAAACATGTGTCGCCATCTACGACGAGATAATTTATTCTGACACTTGAAAATGTCACTCACGTTATTAGCCGGTTTATTGAAGTTGTCTTCTAGTGCATGTGTTATCGGTGGTACTTTTCAGGTAAGATATTTATGAAATTATCTTCACAATTACGTGTTTAATGATTTTAATTGGTTTGCTTATGGTATTTATGAGTAATTTCAAGTTTGGAATGATTTTTCAATATATAACCTATAATTAATGGAGGTGTCAGATTTATGGTCACCTTGGATTACGGTTTCCTAATTCCGACATGGAGGTGTCAGAATTTGGTTTTTAAATAAAATGATGACCCCTAATTCTGACATTATTAAGTAAGAAAGTCTTCGTCATTGTTATAGAATGCCAGCAAAAAAGAACTGCCAGTATTCGTCATCTGCACTCAAAAATGCTTTAGAAGCAATTAAAAATGGCATGCCCATCAAAAAAGCTAGTCAGGAGTACAAAATACCTAAAACAACCTTGCATTGCAAGTTTCATGGCAAGTACCCCATTGAATGTAAAGTAGGGGCACCTACGATTTTAACTAAAGAAGAAGAGGATACTCTAGTTCAATGGATTATTAGAGTGGCTCAGGCGGGCTTTCCGGTTAGTAGAGAACAGTTATTGGAAAGTGTATTCATGCTCCTGACGAAAAGTCAAAGACCAAATCCCTTCAAAAATAATATGCCGGGCAGGCACTGGTATGAAGGATTTCTTCGACGCCATACTGAAATTTCAAGGAGGATGACACAAAACCTTGTTCACTCGCGAGCCATCATCACTGAGCAAAGTATCAGGAAATGGTTTGATGAAGTCCATGAATATTTGGAAAAAGAAAATTTAATCGAAGTACTGAATGATCCACGAAGAATATTTAATGCAGATGAAAGCGCATTTTTTCTTTGTCCTAAAGGAAAGAAGGCTCTAGCATTAAAAGGCAGCAAGGCGGTTTACAACAATACTGCTAATGACGAGAAAGAATGCATCACTACTCTTGTTACTGGTGAGTGTGTTCTTGATTATCAATTATTAAAATGAAGACATGCTCTCAATATTTCAGCAAATGCGGCGGGTGAATTACCTCCACCAATGGTAATGTTCGCTTATCAGAGGATTCCCCAAAGCATTGTAACTCTAATGCCTGATAATTGGGGTTTAGGAAAATCCGAATCGGGTTGGATGACCGGAGAAAGTTTTTTTGAGTTCGTCTCAAATGTATTTCATCCCTGGTTGGTAAGAAATGATATACCATTACCAGTCATTTTTTATGTGGATGGTCACAAATCACATCTAACTTTACATTTGAGTGAATTTTGTTCACAAAATGGAGTTATTCTCATAAGCCTGTTCCCAAATTCTACCCACATACTCCAGCCGATGGATGTGGGTGTTTTCCATCCTCTCAAAAATGGATGGAAAAAGGCAGTCACTAAATTTAGGAATCAAACGAACAAACAAAAAATTCGAAAGGAAAATTTCGCACCACTTCTGGATACTGTTATTAAAGATGTTGTGAACGCTAAAATGTTGCAGAATGCCTTCAAGACTTGTGGTTTATTTCCGTTTAATCCTAATGCCATCAACTATAATAAACTGGTAACTACTGCAAATAATACTAAGAATCATCCGAGCAATAATGAGATTGAACACATTGAATTCAATAACAAACAGCTAGATTTAGTTGAAACTTTAATAGATAGGTCTATAGAAAAGAACTTGACTGAAGAGTTTAGAATTCACAATTCAAGTGGCCGTAATTGGACAGGACCCTCCAAACATGAATCTCTGTTCATTTTGTGGAAGGAATTGAATGAGTACGTGAGAACCAAAATTGTGATACCTATAACTTCAGATGTAGTCCCTGATCAAGTTATTCAGATTGCCGAAGACATGCCAGAAGATGTCTTAGTATTAGAAGCGGATTGGCTTGGTGACATTTTAACTGTTAATAACGAGAACCAAGAGATTCCTGAAGCCACAAACTTGAAAAGCACTGTTAGTGCAGACGTAGATCATGATAATAATTGGATCATTCAAGAAAAAAATGCAACCAGTCAAGAGCAAAATATTGAAGAAGACAACGAGGAAGCGACGCGTGATGAGTGTTCGGAGTCTTTGGAAGAACATGCCACTTCAAATGGCCACGTTTCCGAAGCCATAGAAAAAGGTGTGAATTCGAGCAATAAGCAGGATGTGATAAATAACGACATTGATTACTTCAATGATAGCGAAACAAATCCATATGAAGATGTAGGTGCAATAGATAACTCATTTGATAAAGACATAAATGAAAACATTAATACAACTAACGAAACAAGCAGTAATAATGCAAATAGTGAGTTACCGTTTGACGTACCATCGCCTTTCAAGGGCATATTATTCTGGCCTCAGAAGCAAAGCATTGCAACGAAAAAGAAAATCTCAATAAAGATACCTAGTGTAGCTAGTTCAGAGCAATGGAAAGCTTTTTATAGAAAAAAGCAAGAAGAAAAAGATAAGAAGGAAGAAGAAAAAGAGAACAGAAAAAGGAAGAGAGAAGCAAAACGCGAAGAAACATCACTAAAGAAAAGTACAAAAGTTACCAAGAGAGGAAAGACTGCAAAAAATGCGAAACGTATACTTTTTGAAGATGATCATCCCTCAGATGAAGACTTATCGGACTCAGGTTCAGAATTGATGACTGAAAATCCAGCAAACAATGACAGAGATCGAGTTTTCAAAATTGGCGATTACGTAATTGTTAATTACGACAACAAAAAATTTCCTGGTGTTATAAATGACATTAAGCCGAGTGAGGCGTCTGTGAGCACCATGATTCCGAGTGGGACAAACTGGAAATGGCCGTCCAAAAAAGATGTCTTATGGTACGAAAATGAAGACATTTGTGAAAAGATTAATGAACCCATTCTGTCCAACAAAAGGGGATGTTTCGTGGTTCCAGAGTTTAAACAATATGAAGAATTCAAATTTTGAACTACCGTTCTTTTTCTTGTGTTAATGATTATTTATTCCCCAGTTTATTCCAATATATCTCTTTATCGTTCAATAATAAATTATTATAATTTTTCGTTTTTAACTCTTGTTTTATATGATTCGCAGCCAGTGTTTCTTATCCTCATCCTTAAATTTCAATAACTGTCAGAATTACGTGCAACCACTGTCAGAGTTGGAGCCTATGTCGGAATAATGGACATGTCTGTGTCAGAATTTCGTACGAAATTTATTCTAGGGTGTCACAATAAGGTACTAGGTTTAAAATGGAATAAAAAGCGATTTAACGAAAAATTCTTGAGTTATTCATGTGCGAATTAACAATAGATATATAAAAAAAGAATTTTATGAGTCAATTCATGTGTTTCTTGATTCGCAACCTAAAATTAACTATTTTGTGAACAAAATGAAAATTTTCTCTGCCTTAACATGTCAGAATTTGGGACATTTACCTTAGTATAGAATTTTTTTTTTGAGAATCCATTTGTCTACACATTCAAGTAGGAATAAGAGGTAAGTGGGGACGCTTAAATGTCATTCATGATTATAATGAGATTTTTAGAAATTATGTTTACAAAAATACAAAGAATCCCAAGAAGTGTTGCATTTTTTGTTTATTATGTCTATTCTGTAAACTTCGGCGTGAGTCAATACAATTTCAGCAAAATAATCGTTACAAACTTTTTCAGGTAGGTATTTCTGTAATAAATATAAAAGTAATTTTTAACATTTTTTTTTTATTTCTTGCTAGGTTAAACTGTATTCTGTAACATATTTATAAGATTCATTTTTCTATAACAATCTTTTTCCGAAAATGTAACCATAGCAAAACCGAAACCAACAGGCTTTGCCAACAAGTAAATATTGTACTCATGAGTCTGTGATACGCTGTATAAGACAAAAATCAGCCGCATGTCACAAAGAAGAAGTGGCGGCTTTCGAGAAAACCCTCATGCTGTGTTTTTCTCGAAGACGTATGGCCGAAAAATCCGGGTCAGCTTTAGCCCAGTCCCCCAATAAATAATTGAGGTTTGCATTCGAATGAGGTGATTCCATTTCCCCATGTTTATTTAAACCCGAGCGCGGACCGTTCCGATTTCGTGCAATTAAGTTCCCCCCGTTTCGCTTTTCGGCCCGGCGAATCCGCTTAACGTATGTACACCGTTATGTGCGGAAGGGCGCAATTAACTTGTAAAATTCGGCCCGAATCGTGCCTGCAATTTTGAATAAAATCCGCGAATTAATCCGATCAAACGCGATAATAACGCCGAGCGAAAGAGGTCGGATCTCACGGTGATTACCGCGTGTATACTCGAGTATACCGAGACAATTCTCGCCTAATCTGAATGTTCGAGTTGAAAGTGAAATCCTGTTGCCGCATTACGTCGTTCGCCATGTAATAAAGCGCTTATTCACCTGAAATATAAATGTCGCCATCTCCTGCTGTATTATACGAGGAGCGCTCCCATAAGATAGGGCATGGTTTACGGCCCCGTCCCCGTAGGATTCCGGCCACCCTAACAAAACAACCCCATCGCGCAATAAAACACGTTCGCGAACGGGCGCGACGAATTCAGGCCCCTCAAAATTTAATTCATCATTGTCAATGCGGCGTGACGAACAAAGTGGAAATTTACGGAGCGAAACCGGAATAAAGCTCGGGCGAAGGTGTGGAGAGACGATCTGGATCTCGGGGACGAAAGCGAAATCTCTTATGGAGTTTTTAGTCGCACGGCGGGGAATAATGCGACTTTTCGACTCGCGCCAGTAATTTAAATTCTATTTGAAGGCGCCCCCATATACCGCACAAACGGACCTCTCACGAGACGCGTGCATAGAAGAACACCCCGCCTTTTATATTTCGCCTTGGAACCCATTCAGGATACCGGGAGGTGGATGTAAAATATAAATGAAGGCGCGGATGGGAAATTTATCCTTTCTGCACCGCGCGGTCCTATCGCAATCTGTCGGCCTGAAATATGCAACAGAGCGAAGTTTTCCATCGATTGCGGATTTCGCCATGCCATTAGCGGTACCTACGAAACACCGTGGAACTTTTAATAACGGGAAAACTTGCCCGGATTTCTAAAGGGCGAAATATCGGGTGGCCCAGAAAAGAACGAAGTTTATGTTTTCGTTTTATTTTTCAACCGATTTACATTTCTCAAGCTGTTTAGATGCACAATGGAACAGACTAGCTTTTGGACCGATAGTGAATGTTGTGTCTTTATGAACGATCGGTCATAAAACGCAATCTTACGTCTTAATTCGCGGGCGGTAAAGTGCTATTTTACGCTCTAGGGCTTTAGAAAGTACGCATCGTTTCTTCTTGAACAAAATTGCAAGTTTAAATACATGATGGTATATATGGTATATACACTCTTGGACAGAAAAATAGGGACACCTCGATTAGCTGCGCCGGATTTAGGCAACCAAACGTGCACCAAAGTTTAGTGTCAACATGGACAAACTTTGTTCACAGGCGGCTGGATATTTGCTGACAACTCAAAAATATGTCAAATTGTCAAACTATCCAGAAGTTTTCCGGGCCTATAATAGTTCCAATTGTAATGTTACGGTGTATACATATGTATTCACGAAAAATAAATCGTAACATCGTAACTCAAAACATAGAATATAGAAATTTTGTTCAAGAAGAAACGATCCATACTTCTAAAGCCCTAGGCAGTAAAATAGCACTTTACCGCCCGCGAAACAAGTTGTAACCGCAGAAATTGAAGCCAACTGGAACAATTCATATCCTAAAGACCGTCAAATTACGAATCTTGGTACAAAAATAATCAAATGGAAATCTGCTCAGAATATTCCACCAAAGTTGAAAAGTGCTAAAACGTGGTGTTTGATTCTCGATCAGAATTTTTACTGTTTTTATAAAAAAATTATCAGTGACATGGCAAAATAATCACAAAAGATTACTGGGTTTCTTGGAGTGATAAATTTTATCAAACATCTCTGAGGGAAAAAGTCGGGGAAAAAGTGTACGTTATCGAGACTTAATTAAATTTTCTGAACGCAACGAAAAATCGATTCGAGGATTAAAAACGTTTAGGCGAATGCTCAAGCTATCTTGCCAATTGCAGTAATTCGATATCGCATGAAAAACACGAAAGTTCTTGACTTCAACAAAGATGCACTTTTTTGCATAGTGAAACTCAGATTTTGTCAAAAACTTATCTCAAAAAATTTGCTGTAAGCTCAAGATGTTCACAAAAGATCACGCATCCGACTCATGAGTCGATATTACATTTCAGGAGTCGATATTACATCGTAGCGTGAAGAAGAAAGCTCATTTTAAAATTTGTGAAAAATTGAAATGTGGCAACATCTTGGTTTTCGCAAAAATTTCAGTTTGCAACTTCCAGATATACCTTGAAAAATTGCAAATCGGTTGAAAAATAGAAAATTCACCCGTAAATATAAAAATTGGTTTTTTTTTCTGGGCCACCCTACAGGAGGCGCTCGTTTTATTCCACTTTTGATGGCGCATTTGCATAAACTTGGCGTTAGCATTCTCGGCCGGGATAAAACCTGTTGGGATATATGAAAAAATAATATATTTGTAACCGAGTTGTCGGGCATTATGCGGTGCGAGTCGGCCGGTGAACGGCATCAGTGTGACGGTTGACAATGGAGATCAGGCACAATGCCAACGCCAGATGAAGATATACGACAACACCGCACAATGGTTCTCAACCAAACTGAGAAGCTGGAAAAGCGAATTCACACAATGCCCCGTACACACGGCCACAAATGAACAGTGTTCACCCGTGCCGCATTATTAGCGCCGCTACAAGGAGCAGTTTTGTTATCGAGTCGGGTTTCTATTTTTGAATCTATTACTTGCGTCTCTTATTCCCGCTTCCTGCCTCGTCGCTACTTGTTGTACATACCGCACCGTGGGTAATGAGTGGTGTTATTGATCGGGCGACCGGCTTCACTTTTATTTATGGAGGGATAACACCCACGAGTGGATCCCGATTATAGAAAAGACCACTTAATGTGAGAGGTGGGATGAAAGCTCCCGTCCTTTCTGTTCGGCACACCTCACCTGTCTCTGGGAAATAATTAGACAGATGTTATCCAGTCTGATTACAAAAGCGCCGCTTTTAGACATGGCGCATCCTCGAAATCTTTCACATGTTCGAAAAGGCGCTGGGCTGTGAATGAAAAGCTCTCGAACAGGGCTGTTTTTTTTATTTGAAGCATTATGTTGTTGTATCCTTGAAATTGCATAAGGTTTTTGAAGCTAAGTATAATCATACAAAAGATAACCAAATCAGTGCGAAATTATAATAATCTCGAAAATAGGTACATAACAGCGAAAACTCATAATCGCGAAACGCCATAACATCGACAATGACAACGTTTGTACAGTGAAAGTTCCCTTGAGTGGACACCGGTGATCACCAAGTTTTTGTCCGTTCAAGAGCATGTGAAAAAGTTCAAAAAAAAAATTGTAGTCTAAAAAATTATAGATAGATGTATAAAATACATTCATTGAGTTACAAATTACGAACAAAGTCAGTTTTTAACACTGGAGTATTCTCGCACTTGTTTGCCGAGAACGACATTTTTTTCGAACTCATTTTCAACTAAATGTTCATCCTCCGCGTTCGCTGAGGAAGGTTTTTCATGGCTTTTTATACACGAATTGCGCATTTTTCAGTGCATCCGAAGTGTTGATATGCATCATCAAGCGTCACCAGCGTTTACATCCAAGAATTGCTATAATTTTAAGAGATTTGGAGTACCCAAAGGGCACCAAAGCGAAATGACGTGTGACTGACGTCATTGTCGAAGTTATAGTGTTTCGCGATTATGGCTTTTCACGATTATGTGCAGGATTATGGCAAGACAAACACAAACTTGCCATGGCACCCATCGACGGTAATTCGATTATCCTGTAAATTTATCGGCGGAAGAAATCGATCCCTTTGTCCCGAATGTCCATCATGTAACCGTTACATGCAATCTCGTGTTTAATAGATGGTCTCGGTACAATGTTTCGACGCTCGAGGGCTGATATAGTCGCCCGGCGCATCCACCATCGAGAGGTGTATACAGCATATAGCAAAGATCTTTGTTTTGCCAGAATACAACTAAACAGAACTGGACGCTGTTTCGTGCAACTTTCATTGGCCATAGAGAAATCCGTGATTGGGGCGAGGTCATAGTCCCGGTCGCTGAATTTTTGAAAGGGCAACGTATGGGGTGCGTCCCGATGTAACAGCATGTAAATTTCAACTTTAATCGCGGCCCGCACCGCTTTGGTTCGGGCTTTCGGGAATATGAATTATGACCGATATATGGATATTTCATCCGGACGTGTACGCGCCAAAACCCCATCACCATAAACCAACATATTTATCATCACCGCTACCACCGGTGCGACTTTTTCCTCGCATATGCGTCATGATTGCACTGATAACATGCAATCAGAGAGTCGATGGGGTGCATCCAAATAACAAGTTGTCGAGCAAGTTGTAGAAAATAAGCTTTTCTACAGCAGATACTATTAAAAGTCGGCTTTTAAACATCCTGACTGCTGGTACACTCTTTCCAAGATAAACTGGCCATCACGTGACCCCAAAGTACCTGACACCTGTCATTAGTCAGCGATTATCAATGTTTTTCAATCAAATTTTGCTTAGCAACTTGGGTCACGTGATGGCCAGTTTATCTTGGAAAGAGTTTGAAAACGTCATATTTTGTCACCAGTTGGTAAAATTCGAGGTAAAATTAATGACAGTCTGAAAAATTAATGACAGCGCGTGACAATCATTGTTGTCTTTTTTTACAAAATCATGAAAACATGAATGGCAGTGCGTAATGGCTATTTATGTAACTAGTCCATAATTTAGGTAATTATTGAAGAGTCCATATTTATGGCAGAGCGAGCTTGCGAAGTATGTGATGCTTTGGCCAATTAATTCAGACTCTCATAAAACTCAAAAAACAGCATTTCGACGTTTATTTAAATAATTGGCCGAATAACCTTTGGTGAGAAGCCGAAGGGGCCAATTTTCATTATCATTATTGAACTAATACATAATAAGCCATATTACGGCCGCTAAAGCAAAAGGAAAATGATATCATATTTGTGTATCATAATGAGCTCATTAGTGTCCATTAGTGCTTTAAAATACCCTATGTCAGTTATCCTAACAAATCCACAAATTCCCACCCATTTTAATGTACTTAATCTGTAGAGAAAAATGTGAATAAAGTGTTCGATATCATTTTAAAAGTGGTTTTTTTCTTCGAGGGATTCTTACATTCTTTCATTAAAAAAAAAATAATGCCACTTTTAACTATTTTGCTCGACTCGGCAGCCGCGGATAAGAATAAAAGCGGAGGGTGTGTTCGAGTCGTTTCGGCGAGAGGAAGTAAAAATGAGAACGCGCGCGAACGGGGGTTGAATTATTGCCGCTGCTTTTGTGCAAATCCACGTTCGTGTAAATAAAGAGCGCCGTATTCGTTCGCCCAGGTAGGCATGCAGACCGGTTTATAAATCCCAATTACCGCTAGCGGTTCCCGGTGGTAAAACGCATAACACATGACACGGTTTCATGGGAAATACAATCATTATGCGAAAATCGTCACATCCCATAAGTACCTCGATACTCCATAACGAATTATTATTACCCTAATCAATATTCCGTGTACACGAATTAATAATATGAATTTGCATTTTCCATCAGCGAAATTTTCAAACGAACGTTCTAAATTTGGCGAAATATCATTGACTGATTGTCCAATAATGACACGAAGTCCTGCAAGATAAAACCAATAATGCATCGATATGATTTCCATAAATTTGTTTCCGTTGTGAACTTTTCATATTCGAGTCGTCGCATAATTTAATAATCGAAAAGTGAGTGAAATCAAAAACGAATTTGCATCACCAGGGATATTCGTTATGGTTGGTATTTTTCATCAACAGGCGTTCATCACAAAAGCTCGACTGAAGCCCTAATCAGTTCACAAACGAACAATTTCTCATTTGAAGCAACACCTTGTCACAAAGTTTACGCACGGATTCGTTTTTAACTTGCCAATAAAAAAAATAATGCTGCGTCCGCATGCGGAATAATGGAAAACGAAAATTGGAAACTTTTCGACACCACCCCAAGATTTATTGCCGTTAGGAAATATTTTATTAATAATTTACGAGTCGCTCTTTGGGGGGTCGTTAAAACATCTAAAATTAGATACACAAATGCGCCAGGAATAAATCTAAACTTTACCCATAACGTTCGAATAAAATTTCGAAATGACGTGTAGCCGGGCCACCCTTGAGCCCGACGAGACAACCACAACGGATTAAAAACCGTCGAGCGCAAATTAATTTATACTACTGGTCATACTGGCATTATCGAAAATCCGACGTATACAGGCAGTGCTGGATCAACCATGAGGCGCACGAGGCGTGCGCCTCAGGGCCCAGGGCCCCATAGGGGCCCGGATGGCTAGAAACCACCCTACATTCAAAAAAAATTTCGTCTGCGGCGCTATTTTCCTTTTTTTTTTTTGGCTGTCATCTATCTTATCAAATTGCTTATCTAGCTGCACACTAATGCCAAGATTTGGCAACACTGCAACTGCGCCTCAGGCCCGGAATCTTCTTAATCCGGCCCTGTATACAGGGTTGAAATACCCGTACATGCACATGTTCCCGAGGTCAAAATATGACGATTGGGCTAAACTTTTACCTTTATACAGAGTTGCTTTCCTTAGACCACTAGGTACATGGCGTCAAAGTTCTTGAAAAAAATTATTTCCCACACATGTATTTTAATAATACTTATATCCAGAATGCTTTCATGAATTTAGCTATGCGTCTGGATTGGTGAAAGAGTTTTTTGGATATGCATTGCATGTTTGTCGGAATTGCGAAAGTGGTAAAAAGTTAGGCCATCTCTAGTTACAAAAAAGTACAGGATTTTTTAGTCGAACAATTCACACACTGAGTTTTTTTCATGAGAAAGCGCCACTTTCTTTTAATTTTTAATGACTATCATGGTTTAGTCAGAGAAGAGAAATCTTGAGCACATGCCATTATCGATGGGATCCATTTTTTTTTTATAAAATTCAGGAAGCCGTAAAGAGAGGGTGGATGTTGTCATAAGAGTTGTGATTATTGAGTTTGGCAAAACTATCTCACTATTTCTACTAATTCCTCTAATAATTTCTACTAATTTCCCAGTTATTTCCACTAATTCCACTAAGGTCCGGTCTTTTCACCTCTGGTTAAACCTTCGGTTAGCTAACTGGAACTATGAATGTGACCCTCTATTATTCATTTCAACCAGAATTGTCACAGTATAAGGTTCCAGTTAGCTAACAGGAGGATAACTAGAGGTGAAAAGACCGGGCGTAAGTCCTACGGTCCTACTAATTTGTACTATTTCCCTAATTTCTAATTCCCAGTAACTATAATTCCTGGAACTTGTACACTAAAATTTCCCTGCGAAATATCCCTCGTTCGTACCACGATCATATCCAAAACGCCCTTTTACGAAATTTCACGACGATTGTGAAATTATTAAAAAAAAAATTCAAGAACTCTGACGCCCTCTAGTTCCCTTGTGTGAAGCAAAGTTTATCCCAATCGTCATATTTTTACCTCGGGAATATGTGGCAGCGCGTTGTAGACGCATTTCAAAGACACCCTGTATGGAAGACGCCCTTGACGGGCAATTCGGCAGACTCCAGAGTGGATCGGACACAATTTTCAGTGCGCTTTTTTGCGAGTTCTCAATCCGGGAGCCGTCTCCCTTTTGAAAACCCTTAATGAGCGAGCATCTGTTTGTGGCGCGCGTCAAAGAGCTTAAAGCGCGCGAGAACATCTCGCAAGGGGCGCGAAAAAAGTAACGAACGAGCGGGTCCGCGATTTGATGGCGGTCGTTTTGCGAGCGGCCAAAAATCGGAGAAGAACAGGGATCGGGCGGCGCCCGGGTCCACCGGGGGATGTCGATCCTCTAAACACGCATGATTATGGGCCGATAAGAACCCCGTCGTTATTTAAGGGAAACCGGAGGACACCGAAGTTCACTTTCGCCCGAAAGTATAAAGTCGTGCGATTTCTGCCTCGCCGAAAACCCTCGAATAACGCGTACAGGGATGATGATGCGACCCCCGGGCGACGCTCTTTCCCCAAGAAGCCGCAAAAACGAATTGCATTTTCGGTCCTTTTTCATCCGACCGATTTTGATGGATGACATCATGAAAGCTCAAGTCCCGAGTTAATTCGACGAAAAAATAAATGTTTACGGTGCACGACGCTATTTTTTAACTGGGACACTTCCGATCGCCTTGGTTTTTCGTTATCAAAAATCGATTCTCGTTTATAAGGAGCTCGTTCCGTGCCGGGGGCGAATATTCGTAAACCGGCTTCGAGTAATAGGGCTCGCTCCAAGGTGGAGGAAAAATCTAATAATTTGAATTTTCCGATCGCTTCCTAATCCTCCTCGATCTTATGCATCACCGGATTTCGTTCGAGACCGGTTTATCAGTTCCGCAAGAAAAATAAATAATCCTGAAATTTTAATCAGCCCTAATGAGAAATCCTACACGTTTTTGTGCGTTTTATAGATGGTTGGGTTGGTCTCTTATTATTATTTCTATTATGATATATTTCTAAAGTGGAGGCACCCTATACACACCATATGCACACCTCGCTCTATTTTCGCAAGACACAAAAGCGTGTGTGTGGATTTAGCTTTAAAGAATAATAAGTCGCCGTCAACACGAAAGCCCTCGTATTTTCATAGCAGGTGCATATCAACATCCTGGTGCGTTTCCATTGGCGGGGAACTTTCCTGCTGATGGCTATTTGAAAATTCCCAACTTTTTCATTTATCATTATGCCAAAAAGTCGAGCGAGTCTATCTCATTTAACTAAAGTTTTCAACTTACGTCCCGATACTACCGATACTAGCGAAACGGTACATCATTTTCAGATAATTTTTTGCGAATCGATCCCCGGTGGGATATCTAGTAATTTTTCCCATTTCCAGTCACCTTCCCGTATAGCTTTAACGAGAGAACTCCGCAATTGGCTCCTTTTCACACGAGTTTCGCAGTGTATCTCATCGAGTCAAAAATAAATAAAAAAGTTATACTTTTCGGTTCGCTTAAGCCGAATCAAGAGAGACGGGGATTGCGAACATTTCGACATTTTGATGATGCGCCGGGCGAAATCCGAACTTTCCTAATAATTACTTCTATCGCCGCCCATAATCAACACCGTGGAATATTTTTAATTAGTAGAATACAAGGTATACATCAGTTCAGTAATTAATCCGGTACCGGTGATGTTGTGTCGAAAGTTTGCGGATGCAGAGGCAAAATTAACAAACTTGAGTTCGTTCGAATTTATTGTTGTTTACCGAAATTCCGCGTTTCAATCCTTCAAAAGTCGAAACGCGCGCAGGTAGAGCTGTCCCAAATTATATGTGCCTCGGCTGGCCCTGGTTCCGAACGAAATTTCGGGCAAGTTCGGAAATGTGAGAAGGACACTACTTTGACAGTGGTCATAAGTGATGTAACAAAGTTGGGGTTGAGGCGGAAGTCCAGATGTTATTTATTAATTCATGAATAATAATGATATGAGATGGATAATTAATCAATAATTGCCAGAAAACATACAATATTATCCTTTCGACATTCAAATACCATCGAAATAATCGAATTAATAATTTCTTTATGCGGTTCCAACGAAAAGAGGAAGTTTACTGTCGGCGCCACTGACGTTATTCTTCATATTGTGCCCATGATTTGATGGTTTCATTTATTAGCGTTTTATACGAATGCGCATCAGACCTTGGGGTACAGACAATTTGTGACAGCTATACTTGCATACGTTCGGCACAATTAAAGTGAGGGAAGATTTCCGTTTTCGCGAGCTTGTGAATTCGAGAGGGACGCGATAGTGTCGAAGTGAAAAATATGAAATTATGTTCACGATTTATTTTATTGATTTACGGGAGCGGGGCGACGATAAAGCCCGCCCACTCCGGCGATTAACTTGAACTTTACGCTGTTGTATTTCGAGCAGCCCGGCCGTAATAATCAACCCCCGGATTTATCGGTGGACCGTGACGAGAGTCGGTGCGAATTGTCGAAAAAATCGCTTCCAGGATGTTTTTCCGGGCCGTAATGCCCCCTTTTTCTATTTGCGTATCATAAACGAGCTTATTTCGATGTGCTATTGCGTATCGAAATGAAATCGTTCTAGAGTGCACCTCAATCCACTATCCATTTGGGATTGGAAATGCCGCAAATACGTAATTTCGGAAACTAGACAGCAGATGTGCAAAAGATAAACGTTTGGGACTGAGTGACCATCCACAGCAAAAATCTCTGAATCAACCACATGCTGACAATTGAGAAAATCAATGAAAATTCCATCAAATAGAAAAAATAGTAACTACTCAGTGGAACATATTTCTAATCTGTGGACTTGAACTTTTCCTTCCGGTCGATTTTGTGATGATTAGTTAGTTAGAAGTTAGAGGATAAACAAGTATTGAAATGATACGTCACTTCACCATGTTTCCTATTAAAAATCATGTAAGTAGGGGTTGATTTTTTCATTATTGTCGATTTCGATCGAGCTCCGCCTGATCCTCAAATCGAACGCGGTAAAGGTCGTGAATTGATATATGTATGTTTGGTTGCATATCTCGGGCTGCAGTTTTGGCCAATTTATGTTTAAACGGCAATAATTTTGATTTAACCCGCGCGTAGCGTGCCTTGATTCTCTAATTCCTATGATATAAGACAGGGGGTAACAAAGTTAAAGTTTGAGAAGTAGAACACTGCATGCGCATGCTCGGGCTCCTAAGCTCCGCCTGATCCTGAAATCGAACGCGGCGGAGGTCGTGAATTGATATATGTATGTTTAGTTGCATATCTCGGGCTGCAGTTTTGGCCGATTTAAGTTTAAACAGCAATAATTCTGATTTAACGCGCGCATAGCGCGCCTTGATTGTCTAGTTTCTTTAAAATCGATATTTGCATTTGCTAACATATGAAGTGTCAAGTTTTCAAATTGCCACACTGTACATATAGGGAAAAGAGTCCGGGGGGATTCTGTCTGGTTCCGGGTAAAGCGATTTCCCGTTTCGGGGATTTTTAGTGAGTGAGGCGCATGTTTGACAACTAGTTTAGCATCGTCGCTTTTGCCCGCACAAAGCCGGATTAACCGGCGGACTGTATCCACTTCGCGGACAAACGGAAACGCCCGGCTTTTATGCCGGAGGATTTCACAGGGGATGCGGCGTCAGCGAGAGGGGCTTATGTGCGCGAGACCCGGCATTCGAAAACCCCCCGAAATCGTCCCGAATTTCTGCAAAGTCGGGATCCGCATTTTTCACCTGGGCTAAAAAGGACGGTTTTTGTTCACGGGTGGGAAAAATTTCGTCTCATTTATTTACGAGAGGCGGACGTCGTCATCATCATCGGCCCCCCGGTCAGAAACTCGGAGGAAATTAATTGAGGTCGTCTGGTTCATTTCATGTATAATACGCCTGAAAGTTTCATAACCGTCGTCCGCTTTCAGTGATGCACGTGTTTTATTATTATTATTTTAACGCGAAAAGTTTGAATTTTTCAAAACGTGTGGATTACTCAACACACGAGTAATAATCAACTTTACAACTCGACGAAGTGAATTGTTCACATGAAAAACTTCATAAATTTCTATACCTACCTCGTAAAAAAGCCATTCGATTTGACGATGTATTAAAATACAATCTATCGGTGACAAGTTTATGATCGCGGGTTATTGATTTCTTCAAACAGGGCGGTTTCATTATCATCATCACAGCCATTATCATTATTATGTAGGTCTGTATTAATGAAACGTAATAGTTGGAATATTCGGAAATATTTCTCGAAGACGACTTTCCATATCCCCCAAACGGTATATTACGCGAAGTTTAACAGAAACTCACCTCATGGAAAATCTAGGCTCCAACATCTGCTGCCTCCCCTTTATATTTTGAAGACTAACGCCGTCATTACAAAGCGGAACTACATCTAACCGGATGGTAAATGCACATAAAGAAAATTTAAAGCTCTCTAATGGAGTGGATTGCACCGGAAACTCGTGATATGTGAAAAGGGTTACGCGTATCGAATATTCTTCCAAACAAAGATTTCTATTTTCATAAAAAGCGTCTGGATTCATGGTGTCACAAGAGTTATAAAGACGACAAAATTTTGATTCCTCAGACTATTTTTATTAGAATAATTTAATAAAAAATGAACAGTAGTTCAAATTTTGAAGAAAAACCATGTAATGAAACGGGTTTTAGGGGTTTGAGAGTAATCTAGGTGTATTTTTCTGAAATGTAGAAAAAAAATTTCTTTGGTAATCCCAATCGCGGAAATTTAGTTGACTTTCCAATTTCGATAAAGTAAGTAGGTAATAATAATAATAGTCACTGTACGTAGAACCGCGAGTATACATTTGTATTGATTACTTACTCACTCTCCCTGCACAATTGCTACTTCAGTAATAATAGAATATTACAGAAGTAGGAAGGTAATAACTTGTGAATAACTAAATATTTATTTCGTCCTATTTACAAGTTTGATGGGTTATTTTGAACGCGTTATGTTTTATTTCATTTTATTTCTGCAAACTAGACTCATCTCAGGTCTCACGTTTCTAATGATTTCGCAACATTGGCGCAAATATGTATTACACTCGTAATGGGTGAACTCGAAAGTTTACAATTCCCCTAAGAATTATTGTGGACATCATAGATTCGTATTAATGATTGCATTAAAGTGAAACCAGCCATGTGCAAAGTACTAGAATTATTTAGCAAAATATTGTTGCAAATTGCAATGTCC
Source organism: Salpingus planirostris (assembly GCA_949788335.1). NCBI lineage: Eukaryota > Metazoa > Arthropoda > Insecta > Coleoptera > Salpingidae > Salpingus > Salpingus planirostris. Next base: position 3,873,856 of record OX460920.1, on the reverse strand, counting down.
ATTGTCGAAATTCGTAGTTCCCGAATTATTTCCACACCGAACTTTGCATAATGATAGAATAACAACATAACGAATACGCGTTATTATATTATGTTATGCAGATATGGGACAGAGTGGGACTGTGAAATACAGGAAAATATTATTTGTTTAAAGTGGATGAATATTTCCGGTCTGGCTGATGATGATGATGATGATGGTGGAAATTACAGATCCCTGGTTTCGTCAATTTTCCGACCGCATTCATCTCCATAAATTTCCGTCGGCTTTCAAATGTGATCATGGCGAGCAGCGAGCACATGATAATCTAGGCGGTGGGTGCAAAACCTCAATAAATAGCCGCCGCCCTTCCACATAATACGAACGCATCCAACATTTAATATACGTCTACCGTTGGTGGTTGTGGTGCCCTTTCCGATTTCCCATCACGATCAATGTCCGTATGTTCTGATTGACATTACGCACAATAAAGCGGATTAATCACGGGAATCTGATGACTCGGGTTTCAGGATTTTTTCAGAAGATTTCCCGTCCGGATTGAGTACACCAGGTGTCTCGATGAAAACTGCCAACGGCGTTATTTCGATCCGGTCTTTTCACCTCTGTTTATCCTCTATATTTATTTGGAACTTTGAATATGACCATTTCATTATTTTTCATAGTCATGATTGTCACAGTCAAAGTTCTAATTAGTTAAGCGAAGGATAATCAGAGGTAAAAAGATCGAGCTTTCGAAAAGTCCATTGTTTAAGTAGTTTCTACTTGGACTATGAAAGCCAATTTGGGAATAATAAACACAACAATGTAAGTAGGTACTTGAAATGCACTGATTTTTTAGATATCTCACGTTTATAATAGAGGTCTAATTGGGTCTAATCTTTTTATCTGTCAATTAGAAAAGTTGATTTTAATACATTGTAATTGTAAACCCAATATTCTATGTATGATATAACATTTTCAACGGCTCTTCCGGGCATTGCTGTAATTTTGGTTGACGTAATAAATTGTGGATGAATTTTATGTTTGCATTTGTGCGAGAGAGAGGATTTCAAAATGTGGGGTGACCTGGGTTGATTTTAAGCTCCTGATTAATCTGTTGGCGAAGAGTGACACCTCTTGACGAATTAGTATTCAAGTCAGGCACATTTTTAGCAAATTTCGAATGAATAATTCGTCGGATTTCAAAAAAAAATCATGATTTTACGTGGTAGGTATTTGGGACATCTGATAAAGCTGTGAAAGTATTTTCGAGTTTTTATATCATTATCAAAAAACCTCTTGACCGATACGGATCGATTCGTCATTTCCTTCTGGAAAAGTCGTCGAACTGGGTCGGTCTGGTGTGTAAATTGCGGTGGAGGACATTAGTCGGGGTTGGAATTGATGACGCCACGCATTCGAGGGTAATCTCAGCATTTAATGGTTTTTTAAAAATTCCTTCACTTTTCCCTCTTTTTCGGTAAATATTGGAACAGACGCAGCTCGTTCATTTTGTTGACTTTTGATGGAATTATTCATGGCGAGGTTGAGCCTCTCGTCAGGGGTAAATAGAAAGAAAACGATTAGAAGGAATGAATTCGTACTTTGTGTTCTCAAGTACTTAGGGAAATAACGGATCTCATCTCCACTATTATTCGATGAAATATAAGTATGTGTAATTAGCCCACGGAAAATCTCTCCAGTTAATGAGCGGAAATATTTAAAATTATAACTACGGGCGAAAGTTTGAAGTTTTTCCAATTATTCGAGAATTTACACAGGAATTTATAACTGGCAAAACAAGGAATACCTATACCGAAATGTTGAGTATCTCGTATAGATCGATGTTTCCTTATTGCATTTTCAAAATCCGATTTGATTAGTAATTTGGTATAGGAGTTATCGTTTCTGACGTTGATCTTATTATTATAATCATAATAAGTGTTTCAACCGCATAATAAATATAATTGCTCCTCTTACATACTGAATCATTTAGTGTAGTAGCATGTATCGATCAGGCACAATATAATTCGTTGGTATCAAATTAGAATAACAAATGGAATGGGACAATGGGAAGGAATACCAGAAGTGAAATGAATGAAATTGAGTACATTTTCCAATCTTCTTGAAAATGTTACAAACGATTTAGGGATTATCTTGAAAGTATTTTAAAACTTGTGGTTTACCCCATCGAGCTAAGATGCGATCAACAAGTTTGTGGATGTAAACTTCGCCAACTATTTCACGGCTACTAAATAAATGTATTTGGCTGTTTTAAACAATTTATTTCAGTAATTTCACCCTATAACACATGCTGAGAACCATCATCAATGCATTTTCACCAATTCGCAATATAAATTAGCTTTGTTTCAGCAATAATTTATCTCCTGTCATCAGCAATATGAATATTATGAATTAGGGTGAGTTATAAAAATGTATCCCCTGTTCAACTTTGGCCCAATGCCTATAAATAGTACAATTGTTGCAATGACGGTGTCTAAAGTTTAAACTGGAGTTGATCCGAGGAGAAATTTTTATGCAATTCACCCTTCATGATTCGGATTTATCATATAAAATTTGATGGAACATCATAAACTCGTAAATTCTACAACCAACATCACGTTGATGCAAAGTCGGGTCTTATAGACTGACGGTTAGACAGACCAAGTTGGTCCATCTCCGGACCTAAATCGGACCTAATTCGACCTAAGCAACAGGAGCCCATAATATTAAGAAAGATACGCGGATCGCTCTTCTCGGATCCCAGTCCGGTTTTCCGGATACAACGTGCAGACCTGACCGTCCCAGTCAAACCTGGGTCGGATCCTTTCACCAGGAGCGCACGACCGTCAACAGGTGAAAGCGCAGATCCCTTCCGTACCGACCGGACCGGACCGGGCCAGACCGGACCGGACCGGGCCAGACCAGACCAGACCAGACCAGACCGGGACCAAACTCCCGACCAACTTATCGGGAGCGCATGACGTTCCAGGAGCGTCTTAGGTCCGTGCGGAAGGAACGCCGATCGGACCCAAATCGGACCCAAATCGGACCTGACCAGACCCGTTCACCGGGAGACCATGAGGGCGCAAGGAGTCGTGGACGCCGAAACGCGAGATGCGATGTCTCGCATCGAGGCGGATAGGCAGGGACTGAAATCGGACGCAAATCGGACGCAACTGCACCTTATCATCAGGAGGACATGACGTTTCGAGAGGTTGGTCGGTCGGATCGCGTATTATGAGCGAGCTCACTTTCGAGCGCGTGTGTTTCGTTCGAACTTGAAGCGGTGATGCACAGAAATGATATGTTAAATCAAACTCGGGCACTTCTCACGACTGATGCTAACCTGGTAGAAGTAATCGCAAAGTTTTCAATATTATAACGATTGGTCTGCATAGCGCGACACCGCTGATACTTTATTTTATTTTATTTTACTCCTCTTGGTTTAGACAACATGGAAAGAAGAAAATTTACAGAAATGATGTTTTCAGAGTTGTTATTTTGTTCTGGTCATGATTAGAAAGAAATCAATCTTTCTATCGGTATTTAACTGTAATCTGACACTTATTCGCCCCAAAAATATGACCTAAATATGACAATCCAATGTATCACCCTCCCATTACTTATATGTAGTTACGCCCGCCACGATTCAGACTCTCTTTATAAGCATTTGGACTTCAATTTTGTTATGTGTTTCTCTATCAATCATTGCTACAAATTCTTGGGAGCTGTTTTTGTATAGCTAATGTCAACTGCTTCGAAAATATTCTATGTATGTACATATCTACGGTACATATCCTGCTCTGTACCAGAATAAGCTTACAATTATTTTCCCTGATGATTCCTGCACTAAAATGAGAAGTTCTGATAAACAGAAGCCGAGAAGCCAACTCTTCTGAGACTGTCATTAACCGGAAAGAAAGAAAAAGACTGTGAAGGAACTACTTTTTGGCGTCAGAAAATGTAAGTAGGTATAGTCTATTCAAGATAAACTGAACATCACGTGACCTAGGTTGCTTAGCCAAATTTAAATGAAAAACATTGATAACCATTGACTAATGACAGGTATTTGTCAGGTACTTTGGGGTCACGTGATGTTCAGTTTATCTTGGATAGACTATAATATGCTTCAAAATTAAAATTGCCATTGATGAAATCAAGTCAAAACAAGGAGATCCTTTTAAATTTTGAGATTCTCAGGACGAGTGTATGACAATTTAAATAATGCTTTTTATTTTGGGAACATTGCTGTTCTCGTGCTTGTCGCTCATTCTTATTCACTGCAGCTTGTACTTACTTACATACAAAACATTTGTTTTCAAACGTCATATAAATGACAAATTATGTGACTAGATTGGAAGGGTGAAAGTTTTTCTTATCTGCGTAAGCAGCATAGAAAGTATCAATTTTTCATAAAACGCACAATTATTTAAACCCAATTGCACGACCTTTCCTTAGGGCCAACTGCACCGCTTTCACTTGAAAGTTAAAGCGGAGCTTAAGCCTTGACTACGATTGTTAACAACAATTGTTGCTAAGGTTTAAGTTCCACTTAAATTTTAAGTGAAAACGGAGCAGTTGCCCTTAGTGTTCGCCTTAGTTGTAACCATCACTTAACGATTTTTGACAAGACGCATTCGAGAAACAAGAACTTGCACTAAAATCCACAAGGCACATACGGATTTCTTCAGCCACATAAAGCTTCACTTTTCACCCTAATAACATAAGCTACTATTTTTTCTTAATGCCGAAATTTTGAATCAGATTGAAGATCAAGGATCACATTACATTCACCAGGATTCATTCTTTGTCCAAGTCTGCGGGGAGGTTGTCACCTTATCTGGCTTAATGAACGACATAAATCCTTACTTTCAAGTTATAATTAAGCGGAAGTTGTACCTACTTTTCGAACAAGTTCTAGAAACGGCAAATTGTGTAGGTATACAATCTCTTAAGGGAAATGTCAGATGATAAGCCACATTCTGGAAGCGTCAGGCAAAGACAGAGCAGGGGTGTCTCGGAGGGTTGCTCATCGTGATTGTTTTCTTTCACTCCTAAATAAATAACGTTTTATGTGTGATACGAATGCCTACCATGATTAACATCACGGAAAACTGCGTGGGTTAGTTCGAAACATTAATAATTTGTTCCGGATCCGGAATGCGTATATTGTTATAAGATGATGGGGTATATGCGAACGCTCAATAACCCAAGAGCGAAGTCTCCCGCTCCCCCATAACATCATGCGAAGTGTGAATTTATCAATACACCACTTTCAACCCCGTTTAACCACAGGTAGGTAAATACTCGAATAATACGTCTACTTGTAAAGAGGATTTTATTAAGTACCCGGGAACATGAATAGTGAATATCAGAGTAGACGTATCCTGTAAATTAAGTTGAAAAATAAAAAGCGCGTTCGCCATTTCCGGCGAGGAATGTTCTCCGTTTCCCCACTTGCTGCATGCAGATATCTGGATGCGCCTCGCCTCTCCGAGGACTTTTATTCGACAAATCTATTCGCATAGGTATGGAGTAAATCGGGTTTTCTTCAACTCCTGCCTTAAAGCAACCGGAGGGTAGGCAGGTGGGTCGACTATTGCCCGGATATAAAATTCCGTCAAGTTGGGGAAACTTTGAGAACTGAAAGTTCCAGGGGGTCCCCTTCGGCCCGGTGTTTAGGACGCGAACAAGGGGGCATACTTTAAAAGTCTCGAGATAATACGGGCATCGCCAAGTTCTTCATCAACACAAACATCTCGAAATTTTTACTTATGTTAATAAGGACCGTGATGTAGGTGCCCTGGCTTTGGTTAATTTCACGGGATCGTAACTATAAACTAAATTGTGCTGAAATTTTGTGTGTAAAAGCGGTCTAGCTATACGAAAACCGTTTCGGTATAATATTATTCGCCTGATTTAATATTCAATATAGTGGAATATTTCCGACTTTGCCGAGATGTCGATCAAGATCGCTAAACGTAAACATATTTCGATCCGATATTATACGTACGACATGCCATACCGCGGTCGTTTTTTTCGCCTTTTCGCTTTTTCGCCCCACTCACTCGATCGAAAAGCGCGCAAAGGGATGAATAAGAAAGAAATCTGCCGCAATTACAACGCCATCAGTCGTCGGCTCGATGTAATCGGCCATTTAAGCACTCGAAAACAATTTGCATTTTAAAAGCTCGTTATTGGGCGCGAAATGCGCGATTTCGAGTCATCATCCCCTTTTCGCAGGCCCGGATTAAAATTTCCATTTTCGGGTATACAGCCTGTTCTAAAACTGACGCCCATACGGAAGAGGGCCAATTCCTCTTACCAAAATAAGAGAAAAAGTTCCCATAAACTTATGAGGCGCAAATGCTTAATAGATAGAGCTGTCCCAAATTATCTGTGCCCCAAGGTCGGATGCGCATTCGTACAAAACGCTAATAAATGAAACCAAATCTTGGGTTCAGTATGGAGAACACCAGTAGCGTCGATAGTAAACTTCCTCTTTGCGTTGAAATTACGTAAAGAAAATAATAATTTGATTATGGTGGTTATGGTATATTATCCATCTAATATCATCATCATTCTTGAAAAATAAGGAATACTTAATATCTCGATTTCGGCCCCAACCCTAACTTGGTTACGCCACTGTCAACGCAGTTTCTATCTCCCATTTTCGAACTTGCCCGAAATTTTGTTCGGAACCTGCGCGAGCCGAGGCACAGAGAATTTGGGACAGCTCTACAGGGTGTCACATTTATGATTTCCAGTACATTTTTCTGCACAAAGAAAAAAGAAAACCTACCCTTTCAGAAAAGCTTTTGATAGTTTTCGTATGTTAATTAATTCAAGAGATAAGTATTGTGATTTTAGTGCATCTAATCAAAGGACAAAATACTTATTAAAATTCAAAGTTTTCCAAACAAAAGAGGCCATATTTCCGAAATCAGAGTACTTAGTACGAGTAAAATTGTATTGCAACAATAAACCCCCCTTGTTCTAAGCTATCTTTTCTGCCTAGGGAATTTAAATAATTTTGAGTTAATTTAAGTAATTTTCCAATTTGAGTACTCTGTTTTCTGTTTCTGTTTCAGCTGCACTAAAATCCCGATATCCCTGGAATTAATGAACATACAAGAATCAACAAACATTTTTCTGGAAGCTTTTAAGATAGGCCTCCTTTCTTATCCCGAATGTGGTTGTCATGCCTCCGAAAAATGTACTGGGAACGTTAAATCCGACACACCCTGTATCTATTAAGAGTTTGCTGATCATAGTTCATAGGAACTTCTTCTCTACCTTGGATAGATCACCCTGTATGGACTATGGGAGCGAATAGAGTCGACTATAGACCGTCAATGGATTTCGGCCCTTGATCGGTCGCGCAATTTGTCTCGGGGTGAAGCGGATTGACGTAATTGATTGCGAGTTTGCTTGATTCTGCGTTGGCACTTGCGGCGGGGCCCGTCTTGGTCTGGGTGATTAATTGCCGGATTTTTTCCGTAAAAATCGACGGTCTTTAATTCTGAGCGCCCAGGTGCACATCGGCCTTGACACGGAAGTGCGTGGTACGGCTAGATGGGTATCGGATATGGATCGGCATTATCGGGGTATTTCTACGTCCTTGCCATGCCGCGGCCCACCGGGCAAGGCAAAGGCGTCGAGTTCGCCGACTGGAATAACCCGCTTTTCCGCCAGAAGGACCGTCCCTCTTTCACGTTTTCCGCCGAATCCGCGACAATATTCCACCGGCGGAGGGGCCCAAAGGCACACGGATAGAAACGAATTGTTGCATTTCTTTTGTAATGAATTTCTATTAATATTAGTTCTTGATTTCAATTTTTATTTTCATGAATTCAAGCACGTTTTAGTTTCAGGACTCGAAAGAGTTTTGTCTTCAGAAGTTTCTTGGACAAAATTGTTCTCAATGGGAAGATAACTGAGGATGGAATATTGTAAAAACGGTTTTCTACAAACCATCCGGAAAGTAAACTTGTGATGCGAATCGAGGGATATTTCGCTAAAAAAGTACCTATTGTACATATTGTAATTCCCCACTAATTTTTAATAGTTCTCCCATAATTTCTACTAATTCCTCTACTATTTCCCCACTGGAAGTTAATAAGTTTCGTATGTTACAATTGTTACTACCGTTTACTTTACTACTAAAATTGACAAATTTAACTCTCAGCTAAAAGATAACTGAGTATCTATTGGTAAACCGGTCCTTCGGACCAATTTATTTACTTCTACTTATGTTTATCTGGAAGTTAAATAATATACCTACCTCGGATACAATTGTCACGGCATGAAAATTTCCAACGGATTACCACCCTTACTTTTGACTTGCACCCCCTCAGTTTTTAGCTTTGTATTTTGTGTCCAATCGAAAAATTACATTATTCCGCCAAGCAAAATAATAGAATATTATTAGGTGAGCGTGTTTTGGTAGCTTTTATTCGCGAGTTTGAAAAACTTACGCCACGAGCGCCAGCGAGTGGCGTAATTCAAACGAGCGAATAAAAGCCAAAACACGCGAGCTTAATACTATGCTTTATCCACTCCAAAACAGTTAAAACGGCTTTCGAAAATTCGCTCAACTTTCAAATTTAATTCAAAACAGCTGTGACGGACAGAATGTAGTGTTGTCAGATCGGCGCGGATTTGTGAGCTGCGAACATTGCGAAGGGAACTGTTATAAGTGTCATACCTTCATTCATAGCTCTTTCTGGATATTTCAGGTATCTGGTATCTCCGGAGCCGTTCCTATGAGCTCGTCTCCATTTTCACTATCACTTATGTCATTCATATGCATATTTTCAATTAAACGATCAAGTAATTTTCGACACTCCACCACTCGTAACAATTATTCAAACAAATGGTCGCCATTTTTGAATGTCAATTTCGCGATTGTTGCGCTGTTGCCAATTGTACCTGAATATCGCTCTATTCTGATTGGCCACAGCCAATGCAATAATGATCCCATTAATCGCTGGAAATGTCACTTTGTTTCATCGAACTGTGATCTATATCAATAACGCCACCCATTATTACCAAAAATTTCTAATAATAATAGTATGATTATTATCTAGGAGTGGATAAACATTCTATGTATAAGAAAATCCAAAATTATTCATTTTAACATCTGGATGATCTTCAATTACCATTTCCTCTTAAAGGTAGCTTAGTCAATATGCATGCTAATACCGTAATTGATATACCCAGTACTCGTCCCAGAAAAGATAAGAGTGATAAGTGATAAATTACTTCGGGAAAACTGTTCTCTATACTTGTTTACTCCGTTATTATAAAAAATCGGGCATAGGTCCATAGGAAGTTTTCGTCATCGTTTTTCTCATTGGAATTCTGCCAAGGAATCATCGGACACCCTGTATACTTTTTAGAAGCCGAAGATTTTCGGGAACACATCGAATGCAGCGTGCACACAATTGTTTGGTTAAAATACCCGGATAAATATCCAGATAGATAATTCGATATAAACCCGGATAATTCACCTAGCCAACTACATATCTTGGATAAAACGGATAGGTATCTCGGTCAAAACCGATAACCGGATAAAATTTTCCTCGACCGCCACAATAAATATTCATACATATTACAAAACTACAGTGTTGTTATTATAGAACTATAATACTATTCGTATAAAAACTTACACCCTTGACCATAGACCCTTGACTAACTGCTTTAAAATTGTAAAACGTACAATGCAGAACGCTGTGTAGAAAATTTCGTTGCTCTTGGTGAATTTACTGTACCTCTGAATAGCCAACTTTTTTGCATGCACCTGGAGAAAAGTGAAGATTTTGGAACTCACCAGTGCGCTATGAACTCTGGTCCGATGGTGAAGACGGGGGTGGTTCTGTTATTTTCGGCGGTGACGAGGGAGGAGGGCTCCGTGGAGTTCTCCATGTCTCCTCACCTACCCGGATCCGTTTTCATCTCTTTGACATGCTTAATAACGCTCCATGGATCGACCTGAAAGACACACGCAGACTTTAAGTGACGGAACGATTTTTACATTCGGCGACGCCTCATTTCCGGGGTGGCAGGTGGATGCGGCCGTTAAATCGAAATAATTGGATTTTCGACGGCGGCATTTTTCATCGCGTGATAATAAACCCAATTAGCGCGCGTCGTAAAAACGTAACGGGACCTCACCTCCCTGTGATCTTTTGATCCGATCCCTTATTACTCATAACGAAAACCCGCGTCCGATCGAGCTTTTCCGGGCCCACTTGAATATCGCGCAGTGGATACGATTTCGTGTTTGCGTAAGCTTCCTCATTAAATCCGATATGAAATGTAGTTGTTTGCGGAAAGAATAATTACGAGATCGGGAGGGATCGGAATCGGGCGACCGAAAACGGGGGAGGAAATCCGAACGAAGAGCGCGTCCTCCCGGAAGACTCGGCATAGTGTTTGATATGCGATTTTCCGCGAGGCGGAAAAGACTCTCAGGTGTTTGATTGACACAAATGTAATGACGTGAAATGAACGGCACGCAGCGTGGTCGTATGTACATACATATGCGAGTGTTGTCGGTGCCTTTTCATTGATTTTCCACAATGGAACTCGATACGGCTGAAACCAAAGCGCAAAACTCCATCATCCGACCGAACGGTCTATACGTATAATAATCCGACAATGAACGCGGAACGATATGAAAAAGTCCATAATGAAATTGATTTGTATTCAAATCGAGTATCGCATCGAAAACGATCGGAATATAGAAAATAAACACGAGTCGTTTTCGAAATGAATGCCGCGACTTGTAGAAATTACATTGCCGACGTTCGTTGTAGGGGAATTTCAAATGAATTATCGCCTGCAGTCACAACTTCCTGTCGTTTATTTATTTCCCTTTTTCGAATATCTTGATTTGCTTGAAAATTACCCAGCGATTAGGCAAATCGGTGAACTTTATGAAAAAAAAAATTATTAAAAGGTGACTGAAGTGCATCTCGACGCAATTCAAACATACAGACAATGTAGGTACTCGGGAATTCCGAATTTTCAGAAAAATTTAGAAACATCGATTAATCAAAAATCGGAGAAAATCCTCTGGTCATCATCACCTTTCTACATAAAGATTTTATTGGTTATTAATTATCAATTTTCTACCGAAAAATCCAAAAGGTATGGAATCGTTGTAACGAAGAAAAGAAATGTGTCGCGATTCGATTCATAAAAATAGAGCTGTCCCAAATTATCTGTGCCCCAAGGTCGGATGCGCATTCGTACAAAACGCTAATAAATGAAACCAAATCTTGGGTTCAATATGGAGAACACCAGTAGCGCCGATAGTAAATTTCCTCTTTGCGTTGAAATTACGTAATAATTTGATAATTTTGCGGGTATTTGAATGTCTAATGGTTATGGTATATTTTCTGTCAATTATTGATTCATGATATCATATCATTATTCATAAAAAATAAGGAATAATATCTCGACTTCGGCCCCAACCCCAACTTTGTTACGCCACTGCCAACGTAGTTTCTATCTTACATTTCCGAACTTGCCCAAAATTTCGTTCGGAACCTGCACGAGCCGAGGCACAGAAACTTTGGGACACCTCTATCAGGTAGGAACCAATTTCAGAGGGACATTTTTCGATATACTTAGCGTTACACAGAAATTAAACAAAATATGGAAAATTATCGTATATTCTTGGCCAAAACATTTTGCCCCAAAAATATCGATACCTCGCATAGATAATACCTCGGTTAACAGTACCAATCCATGTCATATTTTACTAATCGACAAAGTAGCCGCTGTGGGCTAGAAAGATTGCAGAACAATGTCATATGTAACATAAATGTGAAAAAGTTCCATGAAAATTTTCGCACAGGTAGTAAGGGTGTAGGAGCGTGCTGTATGCTTCAAGGTGAAAGTGCCTTTTGGGCTTTCTAGAAAATTCTCGTAATCCAACCTAAAAGTACCACTTTCCGCTTTCAATACAGAGCATTCAACAGGATATCGGCGGTTGATTGCAGACTTTTTTTCAACTTCTTGGACTTTTTAAACTCACCCCTGCTTATTGTAAAATATATGAGAGTATACTTTTTCTAATGGAAAATGCAGTTTTTGGTGAACAATAGGGAAATCTTTGCCCCAAATAATTCAAAAACACAAGACAAACGTTTTTCACAGAATTAACAGCAGATTAAACTTACACCAGAATTATTCTGTTCTGTCATTGGGAAATAGAATTTCAATGTAGTATAGAAGAAAAGGCATGATGTAATGTTTTTGTCAGGAAGGTAAAATTTTTGAATCATCACCTTTTAAGGCGCTAATTTGATCAGTGACAAGTTAGGTATACTTAATTATAAAAATTAATAAAACGCCACGTCCTAATTAAAGACCGATCATTATAAAAGATCTCGGTTAATTTGTAAACGCAAGACGGGCATGTTATATGCGAGTGCGAACTTATCTCACCACAGTAGATAAGATCGCCTCTTCTTTATCATCGTGCCTCGGGCACGCTTACATTATATGAAGCGCCCCCGGATGTCTGCGAGTGGAATTCTAAGCCCCTTTTTGAAAGAGTCATCCCCTTGTAAGGATTTCGGCGGGCTTATACGCGGATTTGTGCCATATCTCCTGATGAACTACCCCCTCGAAATTCGCCATAATTGAAAAGAGCCTAAATGCGAAAGAAACCGGCCGCACTAATAGCATTTCGGCCTCTCCGCTCGCAAACAATAATCGTTTTCGGATAGATTGCCGGCGTATTGTCTCGGCGGACGAGTGCCCCGAAATGAGCACCCCGTCGCGAAAATGAGGGGTTGCGTTTTACCGAATGCGAGCGCGGGGAATTCGCGACAAAGCGAGGCGGGCCGGTGTCTGTGTCAGTTGAATTGTTGAATATAAGACGCTCAAACTGATTGCGCATTGTTCTTGTACGGGATTGCTCGATTGATATCCACGCACTCGCTGTTGGCATTAGAGGAGAACCGCGGCCGGATTGTTCATGTGTCAATGTCTAGGATGGGCCGTTGAAACCGTCACTGAGCGGTTTAATTAACTCGTACGCGATAACTGATAGGAGGCGACATCGTCACGAGCGTTGAATCGGCGGGACGAGGAAAAATCGCACCTGTCCATCAGCGCCCACCCCTGGGGCTAAGTCGATGCAAACGATTCGCATGTAAAAATAGCGCCGGTTTCTCTTTTTATCTCAACCTTGGGCGCCTATTTTGGATCCTCCCGCACTAAACTTTTGCCTTTCTTCCGCACATCGGGACAGTTTGATGTAAAACTCTCATTAAGAATGGCAGGGGAAAGTTCCATGCGAGGTTGTACCGTGAAACGGTTCGCCCCTGAGCTGATTTTACCTTTTTGAATTTAGCGCGCTTATGCGTTAAATTTGGCCATGTGATCGTCTAGTTTTGAAAAATGGTTAGGACTCTATTTTGTTGTGTTCGTAGCAAACTCCTTTTTATTTATTTCTAAAGCTCAAGAGAAATTTGTTGGATACCACGGCAGTGTTGGAGGGAGAAGAAATAAAACACAGGGTTGAATTAAGACGTGTAATCAACCACAAGTATTTGTAAACGTATTACAAATCAGTGTTCGGTATTAAATTTAAAATCAATTATTTAAATTTACAAGTCAACAATTTAAAACCAAATGAATGTTTCCCATACGACCGTCGCAAAGAATTTTGAATGAATTTAACATGACTCGGAGGATTCCAATGAATCCCCTGAAGAAGTCGCCCAACATATTCCATCTTTCCCCACCGAAGGGGACAAGACGGAATATCCGGTCCAACGGGACTACGGCGACGAGTTCCACGCCTGCAGCGTATTCTTCCCCACTGAAGGGGACAGAACCCTGCACACGTATTCGGAACCCCCACGAGTTCCACGCCCGCAGCGTATTCTTCCCCACTGAAGGGGACAGAACCCTGCACACGTATTCGGAACCCCTACATCAGGCTAGTTCCCCACTGAAGGGGAAAGAGCAAGATGCACTCCATAACAGCAAATCTCCTTCCCCACCGAAGGGGACAAGACAACCACTATCATGGAACTACCCCTTAGAATGCAATGGCCCTTTTCCCCACCGAAGGGGATAGGAACCATCCCATTCAAAAGAATGAGTTGAAGAGAGAGCAAGAAATTGAATTTAAGTCGGTCGTATGGGAACCCCGTAAAACAAGGTAACCAACCTAAAGAGTCTTGCCTCTTGTCGTTCGTTGAATCAGCGATTCGGTTGTCGACCTCGATCCAGCTGATCCCAGGCACTTTTCAATCCAGATGAAACAACAACATCAGCGAGTTACAATTGGTGGCGCCATCTGGCGTTGTTTGCGTTTATCTTTTCGATCTCTTACACCGTCGTGGTAATACAGAACTCTGTATTGTTGAACTTTATCTTTATTTTGAAAATTCTTGACGGACCAGGGTCTGGACCGTCTCAACCGCATACAGTGCATTCCGTCTCGGACAAACCACCCCAATTTTTCTGAAACTGTATAGTTTTAAGAAAAACCTGAAAATAGCTCAATTTTTGTATTTCAATTCAGGCGGTGACTTCAACCCCTTGAATTTGAATAGGGAAAGCAGATCGAGTGACGCACCTCTAACTAAAGGTCTATTGATGGACTATTTGAGACAATAAAAAACTTGTTGATCTTGTTCACAATTTTTACACCTCGAAAATAATCAAAAAGACGTTCAAAAGAGCCCCTATTCTCTCCCATACCATATACTGGGTTTCCATGAATGCTTGGACAGGGGTGGCGGAACTTCTTGAAAGTTGGGAGGGCCAGGCCAAAATATTTTTCAAGTATATGTATGTAGGTCATTTTTGTATTGCCAAAGGCGCAAATTGGTAAAAATATTGAAAATTATGAAAAAACGGAACCGAAGGTTGGGGGGGGGGGGGGGGCAGGCCCCTCCGTTGTCAAGATTGGGGGGGCATGGCTCCCCTGGCCCTCCCGGTTCCGCCGCCCCTGTGCTTGGTTACCACGTGACTTAGCGGAGGCTTGCAACCCGCGCTACACCATGGGCGTCAGAACAGGGCGGGGTTTTTGGGTCCGGGCTTAAACAAAATTATTTTCCAGAGCTGGTTATCCATCTAATATTTTGAATTTTTCGAATTACTTTCTCCAAAATTCAGTCATGGTGGTTTTAGGGGCTGGCATTTCCTTGTGTATTCTAGGGGAATTCGTGGTTTGAAAATTCACCCCGTTTATCCTTGTTTCATAATTTTTCAAAAGAGAAACAAGAATATTCAATTGCGCTTACTGTTAAATTTGAGTAAATGTACCTATTACTCCATTTCCAATTTCTATTTACGATTTCATGCTGAAAATGATACATACGCATTATGAACGATTTTTCATTCGATTTAATCAAGGAGAAATTTTGCCTCCCAATACTTCCCAATGTAAAACTATTTAGTTTATTTATTCCAAGAAATTCACTTATGCTATGTATTACTTACTGTGCAACTATAGATTGTAGATGGAAAATATAAGGATTTTAGAAATCAATTGCTAACATAGAACGAAAAATGTAAGGTAGTTCATAGGGTTGCAGATTGCCTGATGTTTTCAGTTTTATCTTTATCGGTGTGCGCGGACGAATTTGAGGTCCTAAACATAATAAATTACTTCTGCCATAACCTGCATTAATGCATGATCTGCATCAAGGAACCGTTCTTGAAGACGGCTTAATAACACCGAAAATTTGAGGTAGCTATTGGAACACTGACTTTTTCATTGCTTTAGAGAGGACATGGAAGTCATTTTGGCGTATCTATCAAGGATTTTCTTATACGATAATTTTCTTGAAAGTGTAGAAACATTTATGAAGCGAACAAGACGAATGAATTTTTTCTCGAATAGTCCATCAACAGGTTTTCAATATAATTGGTGTCACTCGACCTGATTTTCCTATTCAAATTCGAGGGATGGAAGTCCCCTGACTAGAGAATATGTCCACCTTGGAATCAGAAATCGACGTGTTTTGTAATTCTCGGGAGTGGCTCGTTTGATATGGGGTTCACTGTATGGGGTTTCAGCGGGGAATAATAATGGTTCGGTTTCGGTTTAGGGTTGAAGTTATCTGATTCAGAAAGTCATTGCGTGCTCCAAATCGCGTCTCTAACTCGTTCGGTATGGAAACGCGGTGCCGTATACGTCCCATAATCACGTGTGCACTGGATGATGATGGGCGGTGGAAATGGGGCGGTTTCGGCCCCCAATCGTTATCGCGTAAAATCATCTGAAATATGTCGTGAGAAAAACCGGCTCTTTTCCGAGTGCCATTTGAGCAGCACGAATTATTTGTGCGTTATATGGATGCAGAAGCGAGGTAATGAACGCGACGACGTGGTTATAGTTTGCTCATCAACTCGGTCAACTTCACCGCGATATTAATTATATGAAATAATAATAACCGAACGGTTTATTAATCTCGTTTACCTTTAGTTACCCAGGTTAGGGTTGTTATACCGTGTTCAAAGTTCTGAAGCGAGTCAACAAACCGGAATTTCGCAACTTTAATAAGGGATAAAGGTCATTCATAATACAGTATCAACCCCCTTCTGTATAATACCTAATCTTGAGGGGATAAATTTATTCACTTATGATTCGGTTTTATTGTTTCACTCGAGCTTTTATTTGTACCTGTAAGGGGCATCAGTATTTCGGTCGTGTATGTTCTAAACTAACATTAAGCTAACCGGAGTTTATTTCCATAGTAACTTTTGTTGTAACAATGAAAATCAACAAAATGTAACCGCGATTTAAGAGGATTTTACAAACATGATTATACACGTTGATTTAAAAGTATAGTACCTACTCCAGAGTACATTTCTTGATTATGTCAAAATAAGAAGAAAAATTTCCGATAAAGAGGGGTCCAAGGCTTAAAAGATATAAGGTCTCACATTCAACAGTTCCTCTACATTTTTCAGAGGCATTATGTTTGAAAATAGAAAAGTAAGAGTAAAAATGTGAAAACCATAAAATTATCTTGATCTTTTTTGGGATATTTTGTTGTAATCTTCAAATTTCAACTTATTCAACCCCGACCAGCTGTACTTAAATCGCAATTTCTCTGGAGTCAATGAAGATACAGGAATCGACCAAAACTTTTCTAGAAGCTCATATGATATAGGCTTTCTTTATTATCTCAAACTTTTTCTCGATTATAGTTCTCTTGTCTGAAAAATGTAGTGTAAATGTTAAATGTGACACCTTGTATCTATCAAGCCTATGCGAACCTACCTCCGTAGGATGTTTTCGCCTTATTTTGATCTAAGGAAGCAGCCCTGAATCTACAGTGATCTACTTTTGAATCAGCATGTCTACGGCATGTCTACTGAATGACTTAATTTTTGAGTGAAATTTTTAAGAAATCATACATAAAGGAACTTTTCTCTTTTTAAAGTCAATCCTTGAACATGATCCAATGAATATCACTAAGTTTCGAGAACTAGTACGAATAGGTAGAAAAAGTACAAAACTAAAAACACCCCTGAAACCCCTGAAAAAACACCAAAAATGTTGCAATTGAATTGCAAAGAAAACTACTAATACCTACTTACCTACCTGAGTGAATATAATCGAGAATATGGTACCAAAAATGTCCATAATAAGTAGTGAGTTGAAGATTACTATCGAGAAATCATCAGTACTAATTAAATATTAAATTAAAGAAGGTAAATACAAAAGTTTCAATTGCACATACTTTCCTTTTCGTTGACACGGCATAAAATAGGCACTTAAGTAAGTGGTTGAAAAAATTGTATTGAACTGTGAGAACTTTGCTTGCTAATGAAAAAGCAGAAATATTGATTCCGATATTATACTGGCAGAAGCCGGGTTGGATTAAACAGAAATTTCAATTAAAAATCACTTGATTTTTCTAGTGCTTTCACGCGAAAATTATCCCAAGTAAGTATACTAACAGCATACGATTTTCAGTAAAGTCCATTTCCTTAGGCTCTTAACAAATAAACATAATTCCGCAACACCCTGTATGGGGAGGAATCCGTGCCTCTAAACGATTTTATCTCTTTGGGGTCGAGGTGTTATCGTGTAACATATTTTCAGGAAATTACCCAAACCAAACTGGGCCATCAATTTCACCCCAATAAAACGAAAAATGTGGCTCATTTTGATTGAAATTCGAATTTTTGCGGCTAAATCCGATTACGGGATCTCGGGGCTTAAAAGATTAACGCTCGGTGTACTGTCGGCACGAGTTTGAAAGCTTTCCGATGTGACTGAGATGGCACGGTCATTTTCCACCCAACCACCGAAGGATTCCGCAAGCGAATCTGCCGGATTTGTCCCAACTTTGAAACGCGATTTCGAAGCTGCACCATTTCCGTCATCGAAAGGTGAGATAATGCGAAGAATCGTCGAAGGTCGCGCTCGCAATTAGGGCGACACAAGTCGATCGGCGAAATTTAATCAGCGAAGTAGGTGACGCTCGGATCTGATTGCTCATTTCCGCCATCGGGAGTCGCGGCGGCGGCGGCTTCCTCCAGTTCCTTCTGAAATTTCCGAAGCACTCGAAAGCACCAACATCCTCTCTTCTTGCCTGCATCCGTTCGGGCTTAGGCGCCCTTCGTCCGTATCGTGCCATGCGAGACGTGTCCGGCCCTGTAGCTCGCGCTATCGAATTTTGGGCCCGTTATTGTCATTCCGGACGGGACGCTCCTTCCGGAAATTAGGCACGTCTGCTCGTGTTTTGCTGCCGGTGCATTTTTCCTTTTCGGGCCGAGATGCGATGTCTACGCGTTTTAATAAGAACGTTACCTATACCGGTATGCCCGTGGGACGGTATGGCCGGACGTGGGAATTCGGTAAACGTGGAATCGCTGACCAATTTCGCACATACGTGCAGATTCGGAAGTTCGGAGACGGAAATTCCAGTGAACGAACGAAAATTTCGGAGCGTTTCAACCTCGGTTTCGACTTTTGGACGGGGCGCTCCTGAAATTGCGTGCTTCACTTTTATGACAATGAAGAATTTCGGGGAGGGCGATCCAAAATTCACTCAAATCTGTCGGGTTTCGCCCTAAGACGGCAATCAAACGTAATTTCGAACATGTCTAAAACCGAGGGCAAACACTGAACAAAATATTTTACACCATATTCTTTTTTTGGGTATCTTCAGAAGATACCCAATTTTCCAATGAATCCTCGAAGATATGCACTTACTATAAACCCTTATTAGGTGGTCTGCTTAGCCTAAGGGCCAAAAACATCGCTCTCACTTAAAATTTAAGTGGAACTTGAACTTTATCAACAATTGTTGTCAACAAGCGCAGGCAGTCAAAGCTTAAGCTCCGCTTAACTTTTAAGTGAAAGCGGTGTAGTTGGCCCTTAGACCCACTGTTTCAGTTGCGGTTTAACAAATCTTTAGATTTTAAATGTTACAACAATCGTTACTGTAAACCACGGCTGGCCTTAGAGCAACCAGATAGTGCCTTTGGCCTTAGATAGCGTTTTTCTGAATTTAGGTCCGATCTTTTCACCTCTAGTTATCCTCCTGTTAGCTAACTGGAACCTTAGACTGTGACAATTCTGGCCAAAATGAATAATAGAGGGTCACATTCAAAGTTCCAGTTAGCTAACCGGAGGTTTAACCAGAGGTGAAAAGACCGGACCTTAATTGGTCAAATTTTTTCTTATTTATCCATCTGCATATTGTATTTTTCTTCATAATTGTGGCCAAGCAGGATTTTGGAAACTAAAGAAGAGAAATTCAGCTACTGATCATTACAAATTATTGAAATCCCATAAAATAGGCCCGGAAACATGGTTCATTTCAAAAAGTTCAATTTCAGTGCAAAATTGGCACATGCGCATACTTATGAATGAATATGTCTGACAAGAATTATTGATGGGATAGAATTTTCACGATATTGGCTATGGTTATGTTATGATATTTTCATTTGCTAAATTACTACTGACTACGTTAATAACAGATAATTATATGTATGTACTATTTTTTCTTGAAGTGGATAATTTACATTATTCTATTTATTATTCACTGACGTATATAGGAAACGATAAAGGTGTAATTCACCTGGAAGAACTACGTCTAGAAAAGAAAATTCGTAATATCTATTTCAAAAAACGTACAGTGTAATAGTTTTTCAGAAACTATCATTTTGATTTCGAGTAGACTCGTGCAGTTCTGAAACTTTTTTGAACTTCAATTCGCTTTTAGAATAAAGACCAGATGCTTATCGATGCTAATTACAGAAACGAAAACTATAAAATGTAGATGATCAAGGTTTATAGCAAACTCGCATGCATCTTGAAATTCGTTAAAGTTATGAGGAAAGGTCGCAAAATTTTCGTTCGTTTTTCCATTTTCCAACTACCGCATAACCTTCACCTAGCTGTTGCATATTATACGGCATAACGTGCTGTGAAAGTCTAATAGAAATTACAAATTTCTACCACTTACATTATACAACTCGCAACCTCCCTCATAAAATATAATCCAATTGTAAACAGCTTCGTAATAAAAAGTAGAAAATCTTTATACGCTCACGATTATAGAATTTTCCCGTTTGAAGTTAAATCGCTAAAAGGTAAAGTACGTCGGTCAACAGGCACGGGAAATTATTAAAAGCGAATAGTTCCGGTAAATACGGCCCGAACTTGAGCCACCGGATTTAGTTCCGAAATTAGCTAAAAATAGTTCCACCTTGTTGGGGTATAGCTGTACGAGCTCCGGTTGAAAAGCAATTATTCAGAATAATTGGCGTCCTAATCGGTTCCAAACTAAATTCTGGGCCAAAATAAACCAGTCACATTAGATTATATTAACCGGCGATCGCATGTTATCATGCGATGAATCATCTAGAACCGTCTTGAGAGCTACACGGTTTGTTAATGTTTTAACAAAACGATTTTATTTCTATTACACTTTAAAATACTCGAATCATGTACTTCATTTAATCTCGTCCTCACCTCGTTTGTCAACAATATAACGACACTGGATTTTTCTGACCACAATTAATCTTTATACAAGAGATTTAAACGCCGTGCGGCGGCGGTACGAAAGCGGCCGGATTATGTTACGAGGCGAATTTGGGCGGAGCCGCCCGTGGAAATTAATTTTATTCCCGTATTAAAATTAAAAGCCGTTATCTTGAGTCACGCGAGGCTTCTGATGATGAGAACGGAGACGGTTATTTATCGTATTCCGAGGAAATATAGGTGAAATGGGACCGAGGCGCCCTAATACGTTTCCTCCCCGGCAGGCTCATTAATTCACACGTAAATTACCTAAGTAAGTAGACCAGACAAGCCAAACTCCTCATATTTTCATAACTGACAGCGAAAATTCATTACTTTATACACCTAGTCGGATATTTTGCGCGAGAAATTCGATCGACTCAAGCCGAGTGCGGTATTAGAAACTGGTTTATGGTCAACTGTCTATAGCGGCCGCAATATGGCTATTATGTACTATTCAATAATGATAATGAGAATCGGTCGCATTCTGCTTCTCACCTAGGTTATTCGACATATTATTCAAATAAACGTCAAAATGTTGAATTTTTTTCAAATTGTATACCTAAGTGTTAATTGACCAAAGCATACACTTCGCAGTGTTCGATCTAGGTGTTTTATCGATTAATTTTTGAAGAAAATGACCATAAAATCTTGTGTGCAACTCGTCCATAATTAGGCATTATTGGCTCGTCCGATTTATTCCCCCTTGCTCGTAAGCTCGCTCTGCCATGAACATGGACTCTTCAATAGTTAATTATGAACTAATACATCATAATAGCTATTATGGTGAGCTGTCTAAAATAACGTCAAAAATGGCATCATCTACCTTGGTTTAGCGGACGTAATACGGCTTATTATGCACTAGTACAATAATCGGGCGCTTCGGATTCTTACCAAGGTTATTCGACACATTATTCAAATAAACGTCAAAATGCTTAATTTTTTTGAAATTCAACAAGTTTTAGAATGAATTAATTGACCAACGCATACTTCACAATATTCGACATACCTAAGTAGGTGTTTTTCGATTTTTTTAAGAAAAAACACCTTCGAAGCAGTTGACCATAAAATCTTGTATGCAACTCGTCCGTAAATTAGGCATTATTGGCTCGTCCAATTTATTAGCCTCGCTCGCAAGCTCGTGCTGTCATAAACATGGACTCTTCAATACTCTTCAATAATTAGGTAGATACCTAAATTATGGACTAAAGTTACGTAAATAGCTATTATGATCAACTGTCTATAATAACGTCCAAAATGACATCATTTATCTTGGTTTAGCGGCCGTAATATGGCTTATTATGTAGGTACTGTCCAATAATGATAATGAAAATCGGCCACTTCGGATTCTCACCTAGGTTATTACATTATTCAAATAAACGTTAAAATATTGAATTTTTGTTGTTGGCCACAAAGCTTGTATGCAACTCGTCCAACATATAAAACATGGACTCTTCAATAATTACCAAAATTATGAACTAGTTACATAAATAGTTATTTCACGAAAGCGCGACGGTTAAAAACTAAGAGCTTTCGTCAATAATGAAGCTCTCGTCTCGCGACGGGGCGACTCGGATGTTATTATCCTCGCGATGACTAATAAAGCTTTCTCGAGCGAGCTTTCGCCGTAATGAATTTTTTCACAAACCTCTCGGCCGTCATCTTAATGCGCTATCGCAGATTGCGACCTACCTGATGCGAATCGCAGGAGGGGAAACGGCCGCGACGTCGTCCTACGAGCTTCCCGCGGCTGCATAAAGTTCGGATTCACTTCCGGTCGTCATCATCGTTCGTTCGTTCACCACTAATCACACGTACTATCGGCCGGATCGGTCGAAATCCGGACGGGGACGAAACGTTGCCGGCCCTCGAAAGTCCGGCCGGATTCGAGTGAATTCGGCGCGTTTTTCACGGTTTGCGGATTTTCCGCGACGAACGGCGGGCGCTCGTCACCTTTGGCCGCCCAGGTGATACGTGTTTCGTGAATGGCCGACGTCGAGTGGAACATCGAGTTGGCCGTCGCGGGGTTTCAATTTGAAACTCTTCGGAAAAGCGCAAGCGCTTTCCCGACGACCACCGGTGGCTACGCTGGCTGCTTTTCCCGAAAAGAGTGATGCACGCGAACCGACGCCGCTGCAATGATGCGATGATTAAATCAGTTCGGCCGTCATCATGCACGTGGATGGATCAGTGCCGATATGGCCGTCGGGGGTGGGGAATGCTCGAAATCCGGAAGCGTCATCGGGGCGACGCGGAGCGCCGTCGAGGGGTGGCAATTATATGTCGGAGACTGATCGGGGCGCTCTTGTGCGCTTTTCCGACCCCCCGACATTAGTCTTTTTGCACTTTTATTTACGTTCGCTTCGTAAATATCGCCGGTAAACATGCGAACCGTAATCAGAAGTCTAAGAAGATGAATTTCCGCTTAGGCTGTCATCAATTATGCTTTGTTGTTGACTTTATCGGGATTTTGTGACCGGGCGCCTTTGTCTTCGAGAACTGGAGCCCGAATCGGACGAAAATTATTAATTGGTATCGATTACGAGAAATGTATGAAAGTAATCTTATTAAGCAGGAAATTCTTTCGCATAAACTATGGGTTTTCATAAATGCTTGGGTACCACGTGACTCAGCGCTACACCATAGGCGCCAGAACAGGGGAGGGTCTGGGGAAGACAAAAATATTTTCCACGGCTGGAATTTCCCCAAACAAAAGAAAAAGAAGCATTTTCTTCAAGTGTCCACACCATTTTCACGTCGAGGAAAGTCCACAGAAAACGCAAGATCACGTGTGTTTGCAGAATGACGGACATAAAGACTAAACAACACGAACGTTACTGGCGAATTTGACGCACAAACTTGGTGAAAAAAAACCTAAAAACACGTAATTCCCCAAAATTCCCCCAAATATGTATGTTGAGTTGTCTACCTCATGCTCACGTGGTACTGAAGCATTTATGAAAGCCGAGTACTTTATGTACGAATGCGCTAATTGTACAATGAGAAACTGTAAGAATAATTGTGAGAATGATAATAAATTTCATTATAACAATAATATCGCATTTAAACTTATTGCAACAATTCATGAGTTGTTTATTTTTATTGGTCCGATTACAGTTTTTTTGGTACTGATTACTGTCTATTTTTCTCTCTGATACGAAATATTAAAAAATCAGAATGTTACGGGTTAGTTACTAAAGATGAAACTTCACAGTAAATTTAAATTCCAAGTACATATTAAAACTGGTATTTCACATATGAAAACTGCATGCTTACTTAAAACTCGCGAGCGTAAAAAAAAATTGGATATTGGGCCAGGATTTGTTTCATAGAGCGGATTAGTCTCCATGCTGTAAATGTCGAGTAGGATTTTACATACAATTTAGGCTAATTTTATTTTATAACTCTACTCTAAAATTTACAGGTATAATGGAAAATCAGGTGTGTACAAATGAAATTCTCAGGCCGGTATGAAATTGTGCATAGTAGACATGAAAATCAACTAGATTTCGATTTTAGTTACAATATTATGCACATTATTAAAACATGAGTTAAATTGTTGGAGATCTCTTAAAAAAGTTCCTGATAAATTTTGCAAACTGGTCGGTGAGTTTTGCACGCCACTGTATGAAATTGGTAAATAATATCCAATTGATGATAAATGTACAGATAAATTTTTATCAGAGTACGTATAATACGATTAATGTAAAAATGAAACAAACTCGATATTCAGTAGGTAGTCTGCATTTCTACGATATACATAATTGAAAATGCGCACACGGGTTTTTGGTCCACAATTAAAATTAACGCGAATTTTGATGAGCTTCCGTCAATACATTTACGGCCTGTGTGCCGCGCGGTTGCGGTGCAAGCCAATTTAGGACGAATTGGATTACATTGTCCCAATAAGCTCGGCTCTTTGTGGATCGGTAATTCATAAGCCCTTTCTGCACACAGAGATACAGAATCAGACCACGAATTACTAATTAAGCGCCCGTTTCACGGCTTCCACCCAGGACCGAGGTGAAGATAAAGATGGCCGATGGCGAACTCCGGGCGAAATCCGGCGGATCTCTCCCTCGATCTGGTCAATAGCGACATATGGGCGAGTGCATTTTTGATGCCGTCTATTTCGAGATTGCAAGTTCTCTCGTCGTCGACCCTTTTCAGAGCGGTCCGCTAAAAATTAATGAGGGCATTTATGAGTTCTAAAAATACGAAATGAAGGGTGTTTTCCGACTATTCATGGACGTGATGCCGCCCGGAGTCGCCACAAAGGCGGCAATTTGCCCATGCTGAATGGAGGATACACGACTGGGGAGGATCTGACCCCGCACTGTGTCATCACCGAGACCGCTGCACCTTTGATGGGGTCTCCTCTGACACTAAAACAAACTGAAACTTTAAAATCGCATGTTTAAGAGTCCCTTAACGTTCCTGAACGTAGCGGCGATGTGACGTCGACAGTTTCGAACGGAATTGAACCCACATCGAACCACCTAATTATCACATACATTTACATTTTGGAAATACAATTCTACAAAAATTTGTGTCATTCGCGATATGAACGTTAATAGGATAGGGTTAGGCGTATGAGCATTAAAAAATTCTACATAAAAAGGAAAATACATACACAGAACGACTTTTCAGAAAATTGAAAAAGGGACCATCTGAGTGAAAAAATAATAAACAATAATACAGGGATAGTACATTATACAACGTGTCGGGAAAGCGAGCCGGGAATTGAAACTTTCCGACAAATTGTGTACACTATTTTTTTCTCGACGCCAATATTATACTTACAAAAACTCATAAATACATAAGAAAAAAATATTCAACTGTCATAGATCATTTTGAAGTTTGGATTTCCCAACCTTAATTTTCATAAAAAGAAAAATTGCTAAAAATGTTAAATCATACAATATTCAACGATTTGATCCAACTAAAACGATTAACATAAATGAATTGACAATAAAAATGATAACATGTAATATTTTGAAGTCGGTTTTCATGCTTAGTGAAATCATAGATTTTGTTTAGTAGTAAAATCACCAAGTTACGTAATGAAATCACCATATCCATTTCGTAATTATAGTGACTTACAATTACACACCCCTCAATTCTAACATCCATCAGTCCAATGATCTGGTAGAAGTTCGATAATCCAAACAAAAAGTCTTTCATCCGATAACCTCTGCAGTTTCCCAAAAATTTTATAAGAAATTAGTGATTTTTGAAAAGGGGATAGGAGGACGTTCATATATTTTATTTTCAACTCCGTTTTCTGGTATTTTCACTGTACAAAATTCGAGAACAGGTTATCAAGGGCGGAAGAAATGTCCAACATCAAACAAAAAATTGTGATATTTCTCTAGATTGAATTCTGTTTTTCGTTTTTGTTTTCAATTTATCTTTGTTTTCTTTTAGTGTTCCTCAATAAATGGAAACTTTATCAGTTGACGTTATTTACAATGACTCCAATAATCCGAACAAATCGCTCACCCGACCACTCCCTTGTATTTAGCCATCAGAATTAAAGGGTGCCTAATGGCGGCGTAACAGTGAAATTCTATCGTTTTGATCAAAAATTGTCATCCTCCCACATCGAATCCGCTTTCCCGATACGGGCTGAAAGAAAAGTTTAAAAGCACTCATCGGCCTCCACCGAAACTCTTATTTCCAGATCGCAAAATGTTGTCTAATTTCTGTCGAGTGTAAATAGGTTTCGCAATAAAATTACCGATGAAAATTTATAAACAGATTATTGTCGGGCAATCGAATTGGTCGCCCTTCCTTCCGTCGTGTCCTCGACTTTATTCCGTTCCGTGTTTATACAGAGATAGGACGAAATCAATTTTATTTTAAAATACACGAACAAGCTTTTATGGCGCTTTCGCAAAGTCTCCTTTTACTTGGCAAATTGTATTCTGGAGCGTAATTTTTCCGATCCGGCGCGGCGGCTTTATTTTAAACAAAAATCTGAGTACTTTGTTAGGCGGAAGTCGTGAATCAAATCCTTCACAACATTGCACTATAGTTTAGGTAAAATAAAATACAAAGTATACCTGTAGGAGTAGAAAAATCGTCTATGAAAGTATCTCTTTGCGATTCAACTCAACTGGTTGCTATCTTTTATACATAACTACATGGGTACAGTGTAATCTGTTGCGAAGAGATCGGGTTTTATTCTAAAAAGCGGTTTTACGAATGCTGACGCACGCTGGGCGCTGACAAAGACGGAGATGGCATCTTTATGGACAGCTCCGGGCTTAATAAGACTCCGCAAGGCGGAAAATCAGTGTGATTGCACTCCGGACCACCATCAATGTTTGAGACGGTTTCTCGCGTGGCTTTTGAAATATTTCGCGTTCTCTTTGTACGCTCAATACGTTTTTTACATGTGTTTGAACACATAAACCCCGGATTCATTGCACCTACATCTATGAAATCGATCCCCAGGAGATTTAATAAACAGCTCACCAAAATACTTCAGGTTCGTTTACGACAGGCAGCAGTTTTTTTACCCGTTTACAACATGTTATTTTGTATCATGTTTTCTTCACAAAATGACAACATTTCAATGAATTTCAAATACCCAACATAACCAGATTTCCGTCTTGGTTTGTTTTTTAGAACGCATTACAAAAATGTGAAAATTTTGAAGTATTGATGATTATACGTACGTCTTACCTATATCCGAGGCTATGTATACCTACTTAGTTTTTGAGTATGTAAACTGAGAGAGACCCTATACTAGCCAATTTTGACCATTCACGTGTCTAGATGATATAGCACGAAAGTGGTCTTTATCGGATGTTAAAATTCGGACTAGTCTACCAGAATAACTAAGTAGTTCGAAAAGTAATCTGTTTTAAGAAAAAATTTCGAAAATCATGATATTTCTTTCCACATATAACTCTGCGTTTAAAATTCGTCTAGGACTCAAGTAAATCGATTTGGAATTAGAAAATTTGCTGCACGCCAACTTTGAAGAATTTCGGCAACGATCATCATTGGAAGTAATTCTGAAAATCGTTATGAATAATTTTTTATGCGAGGGTTGTTTCCAGATTTTTTATTATTCAAATAGTAGAAGTCGTAAAATGAAATCATGGAACACGCGTAACATAACATTTGCCTATACTTTCAATAAAAATACATTCTCCCCTTATGTGAGAGGGCAATCTTTCACCCCCTTGACTTTTGAATTATAAATCAGCCCAGCTATAATACGAAAATCTTGAATAAGAATCGGGAATAACACGACTTTCATGCTATTATCTTTAGGATCAAATGTGTGCGCGCATAATATGCAATAATTCTACTTATTCAGAAACAGGAGTGAAAAATATTATTACTGCCACAAATCTGTCTCCTTTTATGATGTTGGGGTATCCCGAGGGAAGTGTCCTCGAAAGTATCGTACGTCCCCTTTTCATTCTTGGAGTAATGGGATTTTTATCAAAATGCGGCTTTCCATAGACCCTCTAGCTGCCGCCATGACAATTTTTAATTCAACATTCCTGTACAATAGTTACCTGTCCTGGTTTCGAGAGATTGCGTTCCCGGAATGCGAAACGCGACGTCAGTTCGAAACGGAAGTGCCTTTTCCCTTTTGTCCGATTCGACAGCGACAGTCGAGGACCGCAGGTCGGGACCTTTGATCAATTGATTGCGTTATTTTTACGGATCGTGTTTGCTCAATATTATTTTATTGCGGGATCTTTTACGGTATTTGGAACACCATAAAACGTTCTGAGTAATTCCGCCAATAAGACAACTAATAGGTACGAAAGTAATTAAATACCAATAAAAATACGTAGAATACAGCACCTAGTTATCAATTTCAACACTATTTATAATCAATGTAAAGTGTGATTGCAATAAAATTATTACTGTTCAAAATGTTGATGAAGTTAGTGGTTGTGCTTTTTTTAACGAAAATTGTTTCGTCCCAAGACTGCGGACTATTCAAAAATGTGAAAGATTTGAAATACGATTTGGAAATCGTTCCCGATCTTAGCAATTTCGTTTTTACCGCAACTGCCCAAATCCAGTTACTTACTTTAGAAGAGACTAATTCCTTGGTTTTCGAAGCGCAAAATTTGCAATTGTCATCGACTAACCCTAAAATTGATGTATACGAAATCAGCGACAGCGAAAATCCAATCGAAAATGAATTCACTTCTTCATCGGATTGCTGGAATATAAATTTTCCGACTGCACTACCAGAAGGTACTTATAATATCAGAATAGTTTACAACGGAGTGCTCAACAAGAAACGGGAAGGTCTTTATGTGGCAACAATTGAAAATGACTACATCCACAAGTAATGGTTATTTTGAATAATTTAAGACATGCTATAATCAAAAATTGTAGACCGATACTTTTGGGAAATTTAGGACCAGGACATGCCCGAAAGGTTTTTCCATGCCTGGAACGTTCCGACATTCCAGCGAAATTCAAAATTAGCCTCATTCGATCAACCAATTACATTTCAATTTCAAATACGCCGCTATTAACAACAACCACTATGTACGTTCATCAAATTTTCATGCAATTTTGCTCATTTTTGCAATTTCAAATATTTCAGAGAAGAGAATAGTATCGAAAAAGATGAATTTCAAGAATCGGAGGAGCTACTAACGCACCAACTGTCATTTGCAATTCTCACAGATTTTCATACATTCCACATAGAAGAAAACTTCCCTTTATTATTCAGCCAATTAACAAACCCTTCAGTACTAAGTGACGAAGTGAAAAAAATACTGGATACTTTAAAATCGATCCGGCCTTCAAATGATGGAAAGGAAATAACTTATTTAGCACAAATCGTGGTCCCTGATGATGCCTTGCCTCGAGATTCGATTATAGCAAAAGGACTGATACTTTACAGGCAATCTGCGGTGGAGTTGGACGAATCTAAATCCACGTCAGAAGAGAAACAGATAATTTTCAATACGTTAAGTTATGCCCTCAGCTCTCAATGGTTTTATGAAACACAAATAGTAAATTATGTGAGTCATCCTCATTCTGAAGGTAGAGTTATCGACATACAACAGGAGATCGGAAATGTGCTTCGATCGGAATGGAGACTTCATGAACAATTTGTCATTAGAGATTTGAATAGAAATTTGGAAGTCGATGTTGGAGACGATGCTGAAAATTTGATTGTTGATGATTTCTATGATCTCGATTCAATTTTATCTCGCAAATGTAAGTCTATGATTTTTAATTATTTTGATGTAATTTCTGATTAACATTAATTTTCTAGTTTATATCATTGGTAAAATGTTTCTTGGTTTGGAATCTCCGTGAGTAAATTTTGCAAATATTAAAAATAATAATATATCTGTATTTAATGATATAATTTTAAAGCCCAGAGAACTTTTTCAAATCTTGGGAAGAAAATTTGGGATATCCATTTTTGAAAATTGACAGAAATTACGAAACTTCTACTATTACTGCTTGTCAAGTGATTAAATACACTTATTTCTGCAAGGAAAATTAATTTTTTAATTTTTGTCACATAGGTTTTATTCGTAACACAGAATTCGCGAACTTGGCAAATCCCTTTTACATTGGTGGCTCAAGATGAGAGTGGAGATACTGCTAATGTGATGATTTTGAACCAAACTTGCATTGAAATTGACACATCAAATTCTCCAACCAAGTGGACTATCGCAATTCCAAATCTTCAACAAATTGGTGAACTTATTTGACTCACTTTGAAAATTATAAATGATTAGAAATATGTGTATTTCGATTCAGGTTATTACCGTGTGAATTACGATGAAACGAATTGGGGATTGATAATCAACGATTTGAAAAACCCCAAATCGCTCACGACTTTACATCAAATCGACAAAGCCCGACTAATAGACGATGCTTACAATCTAGCGGAAAATAATTACTTGAATTATGAAATTTATTTGAACTTGACCGAGTATGTTCACAATGAAGTCGATTTCATCCCTCTTTATACTTTTTATCGAACGGCTAGACGCTTAAGTAGTCTGTTGAGTCAAACTGCAACTCAAGACAAATTTAAGGTAAAATTGATTTACTTAATATTCCTGATCGAAAAATCTTGATTTTGGATTTCAGAAACATTGCCTCAAAGTATTAACCGGCTTATATGAAACTGTGGGCTCTAACATTATAAATTCGTACGAGTCGCATATCTCGCGACTGCGGCGAGTCGAAACATTGACGTTTCTTTGTGATTTCGGCCACATCCAGTGCAGGACGGACATGTTCGGAATGTTGTCACAATTGAGAAACCCCCATCCCGACATGGAAGAAGCGGCTTATCGTGGGGGAATGAGAAACGGCAGTTTGGACCATTTCTTGTGGCTGACCGTCCAATACGCAAATAATCGAAAAGCCAGGATTTTGAAAGCCATGGGAGCTACTAGCGATTTAACATCCATCTTGTAAGATTCTCAAGTTTTTCATCTGCCGTGAGTGAATTAGGTATTTATTTTCAAAATGAATTGTTTATTACAGGGCTTATCTAACCACATTACTAGACCCATCATTAGCGTCATACAAACATCCAGAACATAGAATAATTGCATTCGCATCTGTTTATGAAGGTTCTGAAATGGGTCGCCAAATGGCTCTACAATTCTTAGCGAACAACTTCAATCAGATAGCCGATAGGTGAATAGTCATTACGAAAATTTACGGTTGTTTTGTCATTGATTAGTTTTAGCTTTTCCCAGAAGGAAGTATCCGAAATGGTTTTGGGGTTATCACGAAATATCGGTAGTCAAACGGGAAAAATGGCGGTAGGTTCGGAAAATTAATTCAAGTGTTGTAATTATTCTCGTATGGACTGTACTTTTAGATCTCTTCTATCTTGGAAACGATTTGCGATGATCATAGGGTGACATTCGAAGCAGTCATTCAAAAGGCTTTGAAAATTATCGATCAAAATATGGAATGGAAGGAAACACATTTAGAAACTATTGATGAGTGGCTGGATCGATTTGCGGAACCTACGACTACTGAAGCTCCGACTACCAAGCCTCCTATTACTAAGCCACCCAGTTCTGAACCTCCAGTTACTGAAGCTCCCATTACTGAAGCTCCAATTACAGAACCAGCAGGAGGAGGAGCAAATTCTCTACAACTCGTACAAAGTTTCATCGTACCGTTTTCTGTAGTTTTGGCAATTTTCAACTATATGGTCAAAAATGGTTTATTTTACATTTAATCGTTTCTAAATGTATCGAAAATAAATTAACAGAATAATATTCATACTTATGTGATACATGTTATTTCCCAAAGTAAGTTTCCAATACAAATAAAAAAGAAAGTTTACCTCATACAAAATTGTTGCCTCGGATTACCTCAACGCGCTATTGTATACACACGCCGCCATATTTTACCTCGATAGTTGGATACAAAAGACGCGGGAAATAACGAACAGTCGTTATAAATCCCGTCCAGAAGGATTTCTGGGTTCTGGGCTTTAGTCGTTTGGCTGCGACACAATTCCAATCTATTGAGATGAAGGGGGTTTATCCCTGTTTTGATGAGCCCGTATTCAAGGCGATTTACAGCGTGAAAATTGTGCACTCCTCTAAATACTCACCAATTTCCAATCAGGGATCCAGTTCAACGTTGAAAGTCTCACTCATAAATAAATTTATTTAAAATCAGTTAAATTGGAAATTGAATTCAATAAAAAAAATCCGAGATGATCGCATTATTGACAAAAAATTTGACACCTGTACCGTATGTACCGTATGTACAGGCGCTTTTTCTGCCGAGTTGTCATGATTTGTATAGGTAGATTTTTATTTGGTGGCGGAAAGCTCGGGATGCGCAGTAGCAAAGCTCCGCCTCCGCTTCTCCCGTTTGTGAAAACTGAAAACAACCAGTGGAGTAGCGATGATGCTGTTTCTAATTTAAAAAAGGCGCGGCACGATTATGTGTCTATATCTCTATCATTATATGTGACAGAAAATCCATTTGTACACACGGTATGTATAATCGTTTTATTTTAGTGGACCGTCAAGAAACAAACAAAGCACGCAAGTTTTTGGTCGTTTGTAGTTTTTAGAAATGAAGATTGAGATTGTGTCCAAGAAGGAAAGTTTGTTACCGAGTTTCAAGTAAAATTATGCTCTTATCGAGGTTATCATTTTTCTCAAAATTCTCGTCCTAAGATTGATTCATAATTCAAATGATCCAGCGATTTTTTTGAAAATTCCGATAAATGACCAGAAACATCTATGTCTCGTTTTCGATGGATCATGCTATAGGTATTATTCTTTCACGTATGAATATCATGGAGACTTTAAAAGTACAGAGTGGTAACTCAATCATATACTCACGTAATCTCTCAACAATGGATTTAGAAACACTCCACAGACTTTGACACTCGAAATTTATAAAATTTTCGAGATTTTTTTTTTTGGATAGTACAGTACTTATTATTTGCTAATCTCATCTACACCATTGACTACACATCAACTACATACAAACGTCAATGTCAGCGCTGTCAGCGCTAAACTTATTTCGAATAAATCCGTGCCTACATGTTTTTCGGATGCAACTTTGTACGTTTCTTCAGAAAAATTGATAAATAATAAGGTACAGCGGAAATATTTGATTTTTTGACTTTATGTGTGGCTTTGCACATAAAGTACTTTTCCTACCGCTTAGCCATAAAGTCAAACTTCTACCCTCTCACTAATGTCACATAAGATGTCATTTATATTATGTATGTCGTTTGAAAATAAATACCTACAACTAACCTCGGATATAACGAACATGGTCTATAAAGAAACGATTTGCCCCGTCAAAAAAGTCTATTTAGACCATGCATTTTTGTTCGGTTATAACGAACTCGGCTATAGCGAACAATCGGATATAACGCACTGCAATTCGAGTCCGTGGAACACTAAAACTCGGTTATAACCATACGAACAACCAGAAGCACTTTTTCAGTCGATAATTCGGGCGATAATTTGCGAAATTCAACGATCGGTGAGATTTCCCAAGTTATGAATTCGTAAGGTAAAATATGAAATAGATATGTAGTGTTAGCGACTGCATTCACACCATATCAACATGAGGCGTAATCCGAGAGTATCCAGGAGCACTATTACGTTGTCGGCCAAGTTGGAGATAAATAGTTTAGAAATTAGACAGTGGGTGCTCAAATGTCCATTTTTTTTTATTATGATCTTAAAAAATTAAATACCAGTAAGCATGATTATTTTGCTTATAGCGAACATCGGTTATAACGAATCATTTTTGATCTCATTAGGTCGTTCGTTATCTCCGCGAGGTTGACTGTATAACTAAAAAAAAACATTTATTTCTGGTGGCCTTTGATGGTCATGAAAGTAGGTGTTCAAAAGTAACCACAAACGTAAAAGAAGTTAATGTTTGTCGAGATGTTCGTATTCTGATGGTACTGCGAGGCTACGGCTACCGGAAAGTCCATCATAATTAGGGCAAGTATTTGGGAAGCAATGCTGACAAATCTTTGATGAAATGTTTTCCATTTTTCATTCGATGAATTTCTTCATTACATTGCGGCCAATTGCGGCCAATACAATCTCGAATCTACTTCCTGTTGCCATCATGGCCCAACATTTCAAGCGAGACGAGAATTCTGCCTGCAATGAATGCAGTCCCGTAATGAGTGTACGTGTACTTACGTTTTGAAATCCAACAATTTTCTGGTTTTCGTCCAACCGGACCCAGAGCTTCGTCGACAGTTCTGCGCATTTTGCACCTCGTCGGCTTGGCCTTTTTGCGACGAGCGAGCAGGAGACGAGACGAGCCGAGACGAAACGAACTGTTTATGACGACGTGCAGACGCCGGTACCGGTGTTGAATACGCAGGTTTCTGATTCTGAATTGTTGTATTTTGTGCTGGCTCTTCATCTTCAGCTTAGCTTTTTCGCATGTGCTGTTTTGGTTATTCACTTATCTAGCTAACCTGCCACATTATTATTTTTGTGTCTTCCGCCACAGCAACTCATCAAGGTAAGCTTTTAGCAAAAGAATTAATGAATGTTTGTACCTGTACTTCCCCGTTTTTTTTTGTTCTCAATTCTCTTTGTTTCATGCTCTTGTTATCATAATCCTAACGCAAAAGTAATAAAAAGTGGGTTTTTACTCATGATTTCTATTCCAAATTATTCTGGAACTAGTATAAAATACCAACTCTTATTGCTAAAATTATTCGCATAATTTGGCACAAAGGCTTATTGATAATGCATGAAAAATAAATAATTTATTGTTGATGGGTTTTTGCAATCGGATCACAACCAAAGAAACTGTGGCGTTTTTAACTTTCCATTTTAAGTACGCTCGGTTTGCCCGCTTATTAATTTTATTATATTCATAAAATCGTTAATTATTATTACTTTAAAGGCTTTGAAGTGGCATTCTAGTTCATTTTGTATACAGGGTGTCCCCAGTATAACTACATACAGGCCGTTTCATAAAAACTCTAGAAAAAACTAATTGATGTGATCCGATTTCAAAAACTCATGAACAAAAAATTATTTATTTTTTATGCATTACGAATACGTTATTGAAAAATTGAATTTTAACAATGTTAAAAAAGAAGTTGAGGGAAAAAATTTCCCAAAGACCTATTCGTAGTGCATGAAAAAATTGTTGATGCGTTTTGGAAATCGGATCGCAACCAAAAAAACTGTGGCGCTCTGGAGTTTTTATCAAACAGCCTGTATATTTTTTATGTAAATCGGTACTTCTCTCTATTGGATTTCGTAGCATTTGAATTGTGTGTTCATACAGTTTACATTTCTTCATGATGACTCACTATCAGTTATAGCAGTCTAGTTGATAACGGTTTCCTGGTATAAAATTTCATTTTGCTTTACATGAATATTTCCTGTAATATTAACTATCTAATTGGTGAAAATATCAAAAGTGCGTTCTTTTTATTGACCTTTGATCGCAACTAGAGTCCGCTTTCCGTGAAATAGGTTAAATCTGTCGAATATAGTAAAATTCCGTAAGTAACATCGATTGTATTTTTTTCAGCACAAGAATGTTAGCACCCAGAGCTTCGTTGGATAAGCTGAAATGTTCACAATGTCGAAAATACTTATCGTTCTTCCCAGTATACTTATTGGAAAACAACGTTAAAATATGTGGGAGATGCGCCTCATCACTTCCTGACCATTCCATCCAAAATGAGACATACCAGCAATTGGCGAAGTTTTTACGATTTCCATGTATTTTCAACGTCGACGGTTGCTTAAGTACTCTGTTACCTTCAGAAGTATCTGATCACGAAAAATCTTGCACTTTTCGCATGGAACATTGTCCCAATAAAGAGTTATCTGGATGTGTTTGGAGAGGCGGCATCAAAGACGTCTACGCACATTGTGAAGAAAGTCATCCCATTTTTCTTACGAAAAATTCAGAGTTAGAATTAGATTTGGTTAATACGAATCATCAAGAAAATATGTTGAAATTCAGCGATGAGACATTCATTTTCAAGCGAACATTCAATTCTGAAACACAAATTTTTAGTTGCTGCGTCGTGCGCTTCAGCTACAATTCACCGATAAAGAATTTTAGTTTTCGAATCGTCTTACAAAATATTGCTAAATCCATGAGAATGTATATTCCGGAAAATGAGAAAGACATTCTTGATAATGATGATTACATACGCACTCCACTCGATTTTATGGATGAACAGCTCGATGATCCCACAGTAATCGTGTGTAAAGTCGAATTGTTCTTGAAAGATGACACAGCGAGAAATAAGAAAAATAATTCAAATCCTAATTTCGATTTAGAACTAATTTCTGATTTAGAATGTCCGGTTTGTTTTGATTACATGATGGAAAATATCTTTTTGTGTGAAGCGGGGCATAGCATCTGCCAGAGTTGCAAGACGAAAGTTACGGAATGTCCCTCATGTAAATCTGCGATAAAAGAGAGTCGAAATTTTATCTTGGAAAAAATGGCTTCGCGCAATAAATTTCCGTGCAAATACAAAGAATTCGGTTGTAATTTCGTTGCGAAACCCGAACTAATGAGAGGTCATCAACAATTTTGCAACAACAGTCGCCAGGAATGTCCTCTGAAAGATTACCTCGAGTGTGAATGGACCGATTCCTTCATGAATATGTTGGAACACGTTAAAAATGATCATCATGAAAACTTCCTCGAAATTGAAACCATTGAAATCTTCATCGATGATGACTATTTCAAAGATGAAGATTGGGAAAGTCACATCTTATCAGCGTACAATTCCTTATTCAAATTGCATTATCTGTATAAAGATGAGGTATTTTATTGGTCATTGCAACTTATCGGTCCACCTGAAGATTGCAAACAATTCATGTTTGAACTCGATATTGTGGACAACAGCGGAAGTGGTCTCAGAACTTATTTCAAAACTTGCGTTTCTCCCTTGACAATCAAAACTGAATTTAATGAAATAAACAAAAATTTTATTTGCATTAATCTGACCAACATAAAATCTTACATTCATGACGGCACATTTACTTACGGGGTACGCGTTCTTAAATAACTATTCATACCCTTTTTCAAAATAATATCCACATAATATCCGTTATAACTTGATATAGTATATTACCACTATACCTACTTGAAGTATTTTCTTTTTATTACTTACTGTGAACTATAAATTGAGTTGTGTTTTTGAGGTTGACTTGTGTGATTAATTTCACACTTCGTGACTACCTCCGAAATCATAGATATGTATTTTTTAGTTGGTTTGTTCATTATATGTAACAAAAACGAATAAAACTTGCCTATGTCTTATTTTATAGTAATATTTTTATTTCTTTACAAAATTTGAAAAAAGTTCTCGAAACGGGTGGATTATGCCACATCTCGACGTACAAAATTTATGTCGATGATAATGTGGAATCCTTACTTTACCTTAATTGTGCTGGAATGCAAATTTCGAGTTGCAGCAAAAAATTATATTGCATCTTTTTCTACTACGACGACGCCTCTTGTTTTCTCATAATGTCAACTTCCAATAGAATCTTATTTTATTATTAGATAGAAACGTATTTAGTCAATGAAACAATTACCAATCAATGACGTAGAAAATTCTGTGATCATATGATGAAATGTATTGCACACACAGCATTTGAGATGACTCATATATGTGAAAAGTAAACTCAATACCTATATTAGATCACATTTTGTTTATCTAGAACAATAAATCAATTGAACTTACCTACACTTATAAGATTTATTACTGTAGGTAAGAATACTTACTTAAATGTCGTTCTTAAGTTGGTTTTTTTCTTGTATCATTGATTTTTTTTAATAATGAAATTAATGAATTAGCAACACTATTTTACCGGCGACCACAATAAATGAACAACATCATTACTTGCGAAAACTTCGGAAGACTTATATAAATACAGAAGAAAGAAAGTTTAATGTTTGACTCGAGAAGTGCTATGTGAAACTGAACTTATATAAAAATGAAAATCCCTGTATTTTGCAAAATTACAAAATTTATGAAATTAATAAACAATTGAAATCAACTAAACGATAGATGTATAACAATTAACATCGGTTTTCATGCTAAGATTTGGTGAAAATAGAAAACAAAAATATGGACCCGTGTGTAATAAAATCACTAAGTTACGCAATGAAATCATCAACAAGTCCATTTCGCAACAGTTTGTATTGGAGTGACTGGATTGGATTGGAGCTACCTCAATTCTTATGGAAATTGTCAATTTACAATATGGTCCTCGGGAGACTAACTTACTGAAATACCTATCTTTCGAAATTTACACATCATGACTATAGATGTTTATTAGTTTGTATCATTGTATTATATTATTTATATGTATTATGAAGCCTTCCATTGTTTTCTCACTTAGAACATTCCATGGATTATCTTTATCACAATCACAATGAGTTAAAATAGATGTCTGGAGATAAATGTGGTCCTAAAGGATATGAAATCGGAATATTGGAAATACTTAGATGTTTTATTGCTTATGTTCTTAGAGGTAAATTACAGATTAATCCTTTAATCGACTATCAACGCCTCATTTCTTAGGCTTAATACCATTATCCAGGATAATGATAAAAAGCAATAAATAATATGGTTTTAATGTCATTAGATAAGATAAATTGCATATTAAATATTCTTAAACCTTACAGTAAAAAGAGTTTTCATCAAATACTATAGTTTAAAAGTTCAGTTGCGTTAAAACTGTGATAGTTTATTATCGTATTCAAAATGCTCATTTTAAAATTATTCTGTGTAGCGATTTTGGCGCCAAGTATTAAGTCAACACCTGTTAAAACCGTCTCAAAATTGAATGATGTGAATTATCGTCTTCCCCTGAATGTAGTCCCCACAAATTATGCAATTGAGTTAACTCTTGGTGACTTTTCGACGACTGATGCAACTGCTTTGATTATCAATGGAAATGCCGTCATCACTTTTACTACCACTGAAACTGTTCAACAAATAGTACTTCATGGCAATAAATTGAATGTTTTAAAAGTAGAATTAAAAGCAATAGAACCCGAAGGTGGTAGTGAAGACGACCTACCAATTGAACTGGATCCGAACGACTCCTATGAGTGTGACGAAATCACAGACAAAATTGTGATCAACACCTTGACTCCATTGGATCCAACGAACGTTTACCAGTTGACGATTACTTTCACTGGACAATTAAGAGATGACGAGATGTATGGTTTTTACAAAAGCACTTATACTGATCAAAATAAGGAAACCAAAGCTTTGGCCACCACGCAATTTCAACCAACTTATGCTCGAAGAGCATTTCCTTGCTTTGATGAGCCCGGTTTCAAAGCGGCTTTCGACATCACGTTGATTTATCCTGACAAGTATACGGCAATAGGAAATGCTGCAGTTAAGAGCGACGATCCCATAGAAGGGTAAAATTATAAAATATATATTAGGCGATCCCATTATTTTTCAACAATGATATTTTTTATAGGAATTTGAAAAAGACGGTTTTC
This sequence comes from Salpingus planirostris, assembly GCA_949788335.1. Lineage (NCBI taxonomy): Eukaryota > Metazoa > Arthropoda > Insecta > Coleoptera > Salpingidae > Salpingus > Salpingus planirostris. The sequence continues at coordinate 3,833,844 of OX460920.1, read as the reverse complement.
CATACCACTCCGAAAATGTCATCGTATTTGGTCGCCTTCGTTATATCTGAATTCACACCATCTAATGATAACGTTAACTTAGAAGAAGACAAAATTCCGCACAAAGTTTGGTCTAGAGATGAAGCAGCAAGTACGAGAAATTTAGCAAGTACAGTGACTCCGAAAATCATTCAGGACCTCGCAGAGTATACCGGAGTTCCTTACAGTACTTCCACTCTGACCAAACTCGATCAGGTTGCTATTCCTGATTTTTCCGCCGGAGCTATGGAAAATTGGGGCCTCGTCACCTACAGGTGCTGGTTTCCTAACGACCTGAAATAACAACGTTACAAAATTTCGTATTTATAGAGAGACCGCTCTTCTCTGGGACGAAAACGAATCATCTAACAGATACAAACAGAGGGTGGAAACGGTCATCGCCCACGAATTGGCTCACATGTGGTTTGGAAATCTCAAGACCACTCATTGGTGGTCTGATCTTTGGTTAAATGAAGGTTTTGCAACTTATTTCGAATTTCATTCGACCGGAAGGGTATGGACTTTTTTCATGGTGAATTTCACGATGTCATGTTATTGTCGTTTTCAGGTTGAAGAAAACTGGGAACTGGACAAACAATTTGTGGTCGAGGACGTTCATTCGGCTTTAGCTAGCGATGCATCGACATCTTCGCATGCCTTGAATCATGAAGTTAATTCTCCTGCTGAAATCTCAGGACGATTCAGTACTATTTCATATGCTAAAGGTGGAAGTATCCTTCGAATGGTTGAACATATTCTCGGATCAGTTAATTTTGAAAACGGAATAAAATCCTACGCCAAGTCAAAGTCGGTGTTACTATAGTAATTTGTCCAGTCATATATTTTGAAATTTATATTTTTTAGTCATTTCGGAGATGCAACTACCACAGATTTATGGCAAAATTTAGCTCCATTTGCAGGCAGTAATTTGCCAACAACTTTAGCTGGAGTCATGGATAATTGGACTAATAAACCAGGCTACCCATTAGTAAAAGTAACAGCCAATGGAAACGATGTTAGGCTTTCACAAGTAATGCTTTATAACTATATGTATTATTGTAATAGGTAAATAATCATTTCGAAATTGTGTCTTTCTTTAGAAACGATTTTTGACCAGTACCGGTACAGAAGATGACACAAAGTGGCACGTTCCCATTTCGTATACTACATCATTATCATCATCAGGAGGTTTCGAAAATACTAAACCGACCGCTTGGATCTCACTAAATGACGATCTACAAATAAATGGGGTTCTAGAAAATGCTGACTGGATCGTTATCAATAATAAACAAACAGGTACAAATCTCAAAAAAATATATGTTGATTACTGTAACCTACTGAAAAGTCGATATCATCACCAGACACTTAGATCACTTATTTAATATCAAGTATTTTCAATTCGTATTTAATTGTTGATTGGAACATTTCTGAAGGATATCTAGCTGCCTCGTGATTTAATATGTGCACCTGATGATGAGAACAATTTTGTACTCAAATAACAAGTTTTCATGAATGGAACTTATTGTATTTCGAAGTACTTACATAAGTGAAATTCCTTTACCGGGCCTATGAAACTTTATTATACAAATTCATGATTGGCTATAGTTAAAAATTAGGTATCATAATATTGACATTTTTATTCAGGTTTTTACAGAGTGCAATACGATGATGTTCTTTTGGAAAAATTGGGTCAGGCTTTGAAGCAGGACGAATTTTCCAGCATTATAGACCTCAACCGAGCCAATTTTGTCGATGACTTACTAATCTTAGCTAGAATTAATGAATATCAGTATGCTCGAGTTTTCGAGTTACTGTCTTTCTTGAAAAACGACGTTTCGTATTATCCTTGGTATGCAGCATTAGCAGAATTCGATGTAATGTTACGCAGAACGGGTGATGAAAGAATTAGAGGCCCCCTTTCAGTATGTCGTCCGTTCATTTATTATGGATTGATTGAAAAAACAATTATTATCTCATAGGTTTTCATTTTGGATTTGATGGCTAAATTAATAGAAAGCGTGCCATTTGATGATGCAAGGGACGATGATCAAATTTACACGCATGCGAGAGTTTTAGCCCAAACCTGGGCTTGTAAACTGGGAGATGAAACCTGCATCAGCAAAGCCACAGAAGAGTTTACTAAATATCAAAGTAGCGAACCAAAGTGAGAATTTTTCCAAAAGTGGTGATTCACCAATAATTATAATAATTATTTCAGAAAACGTCCTGATAAAAATATGAAACTAATAGTCTACTGCAACGCATTAAGGCACAGCACAAATGCAAAGGAGGATTGGGAGTTTTTGTGGAATGAATACAAAAACTCCGACTTGGCAACGGAACAAGTTACCATTATTTCAGCATTAGGATGTACAAAAGACACTGCACTATTGAACGAGTAACAAATCATTTCTCATTGTTCAGTACAAATAAATTTAATCCCAATGTAATATTTTTAAGATATCTCAAAAAAACCATTACTCCAGATGGAGGAATCAGAAAACAGGATGCCTTGTCGGTCTATTCTGCCGTCCATTCCGGTAACCCTGAAGGAGTTGACATTGCTTTCAAATTTTTGACGGAAAATTACGACGCCATTGCCGATTAGTAAGTTTTTCAGTAAAATTACCCATTAGATCCATTGATACATTGATCAACTTGCAGCTATAAGAGTTTGAACTCTCTAAGTTCGTTAATTACAGGAATAGTTGCCAAATTCAATAAACAGAGTCAAATCGACGCCGTAAGTGACTTAGCCTAAATATGTTACTTTTGTTTACCACTGATTGCATTCCAGCTGAAGACTTTCATAAACGAATTAAGTGAAGAAGATAAGGGAACGGCACAAAATGCATTAGCTTCCGCTGAAAGAAACTTGGAATGGACCACGTCTTTTGAGAAACAAATGACTGACTTTTTCAAGTTGGATAATGAGGATGATGGAAAAAATAATGCAAATTCTGTTAAATTTGGAGTACTTACTTTAGTCACTCTGACAATTTTCCATTTGTTTTATTAAAATTTGAAAAATTCTCTAATGTATTTATTTTTCTATTCTACTATTAAACATGTGTATAGGCATATGTACTCGTATGGACAATTGCTTTATCAGTTTCTTGGAATGCCCAACTTTTCTATTTTTGCTTTCCTCATTTGAAATTAACATCATAAAATTTCATGTGCGATAGCATTTTCTAGATAAAAAGCATATTGTTTAAATTTTCCATTTGAACAAAAATCAGACTTATTCAGAGAGATACGATGTAGAGAATAAAATCGACTTGTTTGAAAATATTCCAAAAATTCAAGTCGTCTGTAAATTTTCGTACTCACGTACTCAATACTTTTATTTTTATATTGTTCAGATGGTACATACACGAAGTAAATATTTATAGTTATGACAAAAAGGGATTTGTCTATAATCCCCTAAGATAAAGATAAATTTAGAGAATAAAACTAAAATCAAACCAATATGATTTTAGTTCATCAAAAACGATATGCTCGTCTATCTCTCATAACTAAAATCTGTGAAAAATAATCAAAATCATGTCATTTTTTATATGTTGTATAATGATCATTTTGGCACATAATATTTCGAGTTTACCAGTACTGAATTCTTCAACAATTCAAAAAACTGACGAAATTGTTAATGATCACAGACTTGATCGCAAAGTTCTTCCAATATCATATACTCTGATAATGATCCTGGAGCAAGATTGGTATACAACTGATGCATTCCGTGGGGAAGTGATAATTGAAGTCGAGATAGTGGAAGAAATCAATAGGAATATTCGTTTACACTCCAAAGACTTAAGAATTACTCTAATTCAAGTGGATGGAAATGATGCATCCTTCGAACCGGATGATCTATACGAAACCATAACGATTACAGCTGCGGAAGATTTGTCTCCTGGTGCCCATTTAGTCAGAATTACATTCGATGGAAGCCTCAGTCTCACAGATATGCATGGCTTTTACAAAAGTTCTTATGAAGACAATGAAGGAAACACACATTATCTGGCTGCTACACAATTTGAAGCAACGCATGCTCGTCGCGCATTCCCTTGCTTTGACGAACCGGAATTTAAGGCAATTTTCGAATTGTTATTAATGTATCCTGATGAATCCGGTGTATATAACGCTCTTGCTAATCAAGACATCAAGGGCTCATCAACTCGAGAGGGGTTCATTAGTAGCTCACCAATTTTATCAAGTTTGTAATATTTTTATTTCAGTACGACAACGATAAATTTTTATCCAACTCCACCAATGTCGACATATTTAATTGCGTTTGTCGTCTCGAAATTCAATTGTGATTCGGGAGTCTCCTTGAATGGTGGCATCCCCTATGAAGTTTGTTCGAGACCTGAAGCTAAAGCCACGAGAGAATTCGCGGTAGACATCGGTCCACATTTAATGCGCGTACTCGAAAAATTCACCGGGACCAAATATGGAGAATCGGAAATTAGAAAAATGACCCAAATTGCGATTCCGGATTTCTCAGCGGGTGCCATGGAGAATTGGGGATTGGTTACGTACAGAGAAACGGGTTTGTTATGGGATGAAGACGAATCTTCTAGCAATTACAAGCAAAGACTTGCGAGTGTCATAAGTCATGAGTTTGCACATATGTGGTTCGGAAATTCAGTTACGATGAAATGGTGGGACGATATTTTCCTCAATGAGGGTTTCGCACGATACTTTCAATATTTCGGAACGAACGAGGTGAGTAAATACCCATCTAGTGTTTACCGAACATATGCGATTTTTCGTCTGACATTAGGTATTCTCTTGTTGGAAATTGGATAAGCAATTCATAATTGAACAAGTTCATACCGCATTGCTGGCCGATTCGAAAATGTCTTCAAAAGAGCTGTCTTCAAAAGTTGATACTCCAACTGAAATTTCAGCCAAATTTGGTACAATCTCTTACAACAAAGGTAAAATTTTTCACTGTGTTCTAAATAAAGAATAATATTAATATGGTTATTCATAGGGGCGAGTATTTTTCGAATGGTAATCAATTTCGTGGGAGAAACACAATTTAAGGAAGGAATTCAGAACTATTTAAAAGAATTGTAAGTACTGCTATATGGTGTCAAGAATCACAATCGCTGAAAACATGGTTTATAGTGAGAGTAAAAACGCTGATAATAATGACTTGTGGACTCATTTGCATAACGCGATTCCTGTTGGTACTTTACCAAGCGGTACCACTTTGAATACTGTAATGGAGAATTGGACCAAGAAACCCGGTTATCCTGTTGTGAATGTCGCATTGAACGAAAACACTGTTAAAATCTCGCAAGTAGGTAGATTTGTGTCTTAAATCCCTAAATAACATGTTCTTCATCCACAAAGAAACGATTCCTGATAAATGGGGAAGATATTGAGAATACCAAATGGTATGTTCCGGTGACTTTCACGATTGCATCAAGCCAAGACAAATTCCAATCCAGGACGACTTCACAGAAATGGATGTTGCCTGATGAAGTCGAATCAGACTTGACAGAAATTTCGAGCGATAAATCGGAATGGATTATCCTGAACAATCAACAAGTAGGGTATTACAGAGTGAAATACGACGACAATCTTTTAGATAGAATTTATCGCGGCTTACTCGAAGAAGATTTCGATAATATTGATGTCATCAGCAGAACACAAATTACCGATGACGCATTCAATTTTGCACGAATCGGGGAAATCCGGTATAGCATTCTTTTCAGATTAGTTTCATTTTTAAAACGGGATGCGGAGTATTATCCTTGGTATGCAGCTTTTCAAGGATTTTCATACATACTTTCAAAATTGGAATCTGAGAATCTGAAAACTGCAATGAAGGTAGTGAATACCTCCAGAATCAATAGGTTTTAATTAAGTATCTTCCAATATCCAGAATCACATTCTGAATGAAATGGAGGGTCTACTAAGATCGGTACCGATAGATATTGAACATGATGATGATCAAATCTATACATTGAAGCGCGAAATGGCACATAAATGGGCTTGTAAATTAGGAAGCGAAAGTTGCATTGCCTCAACTAAAAACATATTTGCGGCCTACAAAAATACAACCGATAGTGTCAAGTATTAACACTTTCAGATAATTAAAATTTGTATGAGTATTGTTTGGATATTTCAGACCTAGCAAAAATTTGAGGCATGTAGTGTATTGCACAGCATTGCAAAACAGTGACGAAATCGAAGAGGATTGGGCCTTTCTCTGGGACAAGTACATACAAACCAAATTATCAACGGAACAGGTTACAATTTTGAATGTGTTGGGTTGTACAACAAATATGGTAGTTTTAAATCGGTGAGATACAAATTGATCTTATTCAGTTAATGTTTATGAGACGATTCACTTGAAATTCACAGATATTTGGAGTATATTATTGACAATAAGGTTCGAATTCAAGATAACAAACTGATATTCTCATCAATCTATAATAACAACTTATGGGGAGTCAGTATTGCATTGGATTTTTATGCATTAAATTATCAAAAAATATATGAATAGTAAGTTAAACGAAAGCTTGCGTTTGTGGCTCTAGAATTAAACTCGCCATTAAACGAACCGAAAAGTCACTTAACAATTCTAGAGCCAAGAAAGCGCGCACGATGAGTTTATTTATTTCGAGTGGAAAATTCTTACTTCTAGCTATGGCATCAAGTACGCGAATTCTCTACTGGAAACTTTAGCTGAACAGATTTCTAGTAGAAAAGACATTGAAAAAGTAGGTATTGATTATTACTATTCTCGAGTTGAAATAAAAAAAATCGTTTTCAGTTGAGTAACCTACTAAATATTCAAGACATTGAAGAATCTACCAAAGCTACAATTGAAGCCGCAATCACAACTGCTAGCCAAAATATGGATGTTGTGGAAAATCTTGAGACAGAACTAAACGAGTACTTTTTTAGAAAAAACGGAAGTAGTGGTTTGATACAGCAAGGAAACTTATTCTCTGTCTTTATTATTTCTATTACCATGATTTTAAGTATCTTGGAAAATTATTATTGAAAATATTAAGTTGCAGTATGATATGTTAATAGAATATGAAAAAGTACACAGTTTTATGATTGACCTGTGGTATGAACAACGGGTCCCAGCCCAGGGTGAAAAATCCACACGACTCCTGAAATTTGGGCACAACAATGAGAATGCAACCTGACTTATCTGTAACCAATTTTCTGCGAGTTCAGAGTTAGAAGCCTTCAAATAAGTTTGAATTTTTAATTGGTATTCAGTAAACTAGACTGTTTTCTCATTTTTTGTTTATTCGTGAAGGTTCGGTACCGAATATTGGGGCACGTATATGAAAAATATCTCATAACAATGTATGAATGTACAGATGACCCTTCTAGATTCTGTTATCACGAAAGATAGGTAGCCATCTTCGGGTCGATAAAAAAAAAATCACAAAATATAATAATTAAAACTGATTTTTGGTACTTCAGCCCGTCATTCACCTTTATACATTAGAAACAGACGGGTAAGTAAAGAAAACTACAAACTTTTTAAATAACAATATTTTTTTCTATTTAACATTTGCAGAGATTTCAGGATGAAGTTGATCACGTTAACAACTTTCATAATATTCATAGCAAACGTAGTACATTCAATACCAACACCACAATTGAACGATGAAGATGATGTATATGTCTTACCGAAGACAATAACACCTACTTTGTACCAATTAGAAATAATCGTACCAGATGAATTCCAGACTGTGCAACAGTACCAAGGAAAAAACACGATCACTTTTAATGTAGCCAAAGACACTTCCATCCAGGAAATTAAGTTGCATTCAAAAGGATTAACCATCACAAAAGCACAGCTGTTGGAAGCTGGATCGACCAGTCCAAAAGATCTCAAAATTACCGATCCGGATACAATCACCGATATCTTGGTATTCGCATTGGACGCAGAGCTGAAAGAAGATGGTCACCAATTAATCCTCGAGTTCACTGGACCTTTGAGCAACAAAACACTGAGCGGATTTTATCTGTCCTCGTACATCGAAGACACCGATCTCGAAAAGTTCGTCGCCAGTACGCAATTCGAACCGGTTCATGCTCGAGAAGCGTTTCCCTGTTTCGATGAACCGCAACTCAAAGCCCAGTTCGAAATCAAAATCACCGCTCCTCAAGGATACTCATCTCTAAGCAACACACCCGGAAAACCTCAAGAAGGGTGAGGCAGTAATTCAATTGAACAAGCTTTTTCTGACACGTAATGATCTATTTCACCTGCAGCAATCCGCTTACCACCGTATTCAAAACAACACCGCGTATGTCCACTTATTTGATTGCTTTCGTAGTATCCGAGTATAACTCTACTTCTGGCAGTCCGATCGGTGATCAGGAAGTGAAAGTTTGGTCAAGGGGTGAGTCAGTCAACATGAGAAATTATGCGGCGGATACAGCATCAAAACTGCTCCAAATCATGGAATCATACACTGGAGTCTCCTACGATCATCTGGAAGTTGGAAAATTAGACAATGTAGCTATCCCAAAATTCAACCCCGGAGCTATGGAAAATTGGGGTCTCGTAACATATCGGTGAGTACGGTAGTATAGTTCTTATGAAGCATCATATGAAATACCTATTTATTTGATTTGTGATATACCAATTCGTATCAGAACCAATAATGTAAATGAATGTAGAAGACTATTCTGATTTGTCAGAGATTTCTCTTGAATTATTTCGCCGGAAAATTCAGAATTTACGAATCCTAGAATCAAGGAACGTTTTGTAACCGTCACACATCTTATCGCTGAATTGATAAGATATTTTTTTCAATTTATGAATTTCGTGAAGATGTCTGAACAATCGCATGCATCAACATTTTAAATTCACAAATTGTTAGGGTTGTTAACTCTGACCATTTTCAAGCAAAATTAGAAAATATTTATTCATTACTCACAGCGAATCCCTCCTTCTTACGGACGATTCTTCAATAGTGGACCAACAAGCGGTAGCAACCATTATGGGTCACGAATTGTCTCATCAATGGTTCGGCGATCTTGTCACGATGAATTGGTGGACAGACGTATTTTTGAATGAAGGATTCGCCAGATATTTTGAATACCATGCAACAGATGAGGTAGTTATTTCAAATATTGTATTATTTCAATGATCAAACAATATATTTTAGATTTCTCCGGAATGGGAACTCCCTAAGAAATTCGCCGTCACCAGAATGTACGAAGCTCTCGCTGCAGATTCGAACGGCGCGTCTCTACCTCTCAGTTCTTACGTCTCTAAACCTGCAGATATATCGAAGAGATTCGATACAATTTCCTATGATAAAGGCGCATCCGTTTTAAGAATGGTCAGTCATTTCTTAACTCTTGAGGAATTCAAAAATGGTTTAAAGGACTATATCGAACTCAAGTATGGACATAACTATTCATTAGGATCGTTCCACGTTTCACTCATTCTTCATATGTTAACAGTAAAGTGGCAGGAACTGCCACGCCAAAAGAATTGTGGGCATCTTTGGGTAAATTCACTTCGAAAGCTAATATCGATGTACCGTTAGAAACTATTATGAACGAATGGACGTATAAGGCAGGGTATCCATGGATCAAAGTTGTTGAAAGTGGTAATGATGTAGTCATATCGCAGGTAAGTGCAATTTAGATTAAAATATTAGGTATCAATATCCCTAAATGAGAATTTAGGGATAAATTACTTACATTTCATGTAAAAAGTCCATTGTTTTAGAAACCCGTCTTTGGCGAGGAAACTACCCTGTGGTATGTTCCGATTTCATATGGTACGGCAAAAACAAACAACGATCTCAAGGACACTTCTGCGAAAACGTGGCTGACACCTGATACTCCCGAAGTAACTTTGACAAATGCTCTTAGCGGCAGTGATGATTGGTTCATTGTGAATGTACAAGCATCAGGTATCACATGTCTCTTGTAGGAAACTTACAAAAAAAATCAAAACATTTGCTTTTAGCATTCTATCGTGAATATTATGACCAGAGTCTTTTGGCGAGAATTTCGAATGTTTTGAAGAGCAATCCAGGAAACATTGATGTTTTGAGCAGAGCTCAATTGGTGGATAATTTATTCGCTCTCGCTAAAAGTGACATGGAAGGCTATGACTATGAGGCAGTTTTTAAAGTGTTAGCATATCTGATGAACGATACCGACTACTACCCCTGGTATGCAGCCTTCAAAGGCTTCGAGCAATTGTTAACCCGAGTCAACACTGCATCTGTACGAACTTCGTTCGCAGTACGTATAGACAACCGATTTTTGTTGAAACATTCTCATCAAACATTTTCTAGTTGTATATTACGCGTCTCATGAAAAATCTTTACGGTACTATTACATTTGACAAGGAGGACCCTTCTAATCTTATATTCACGATGAAGCAGATTTTGGGCTTATCTTGGGCTTGCAAACTAGGAACGGAAGACTGCATAGACACGTCCAAGAAATTGTTCAAAGATTTCAAAGATAATCCAAGTGAAACGTAAATGAAGCAACCGTTTTTTGAAAATTATTACACATACTCGTATATGTTTCAGACCTATAAGCAGCAACTTGAAAACAGTGGTCTACTGTAACGCACTCCGAAACAGCGACAACATTACCGATGATTGGAATTTTCTTCTCGAGCTGTATAAAACTAGTACGACTACACCCATAGAAAAGAATGCAATTTTAGAGGCTCTCGGTTGTGCCAAAGATGGCGATATTTTGAAATCGTTAGACTCTTATCTGAAAAAGTATACCTACAATTCACAACTTATTCTGAATTTTTTAGTTATATGAAGATGGCCATCAATGAGAAATTAGATTTGATCAAAAAGCCGGACATCAATTCAGTATTTTCATCGGTTTGTAATAATAACCCAGAAGGAGTGAAATCGCATTTTCATTTATATTAAGTAACCATAATGAGATCGTTCAATTGTAAGATGAATCAAAAATGTTGGATCATTTTAATCATCAATTTTTTTAAAGATTCGATGATAATGGAAAAGAATTCCTGTCTTTACTTACACTAATTGCTAATAAGATCACAGACGAGAAAGAGGCTGTAGCGGTACGACTAAAAATGAAGACGTAATCAAATTTAACTTTACAATTTTACAGCTCCAAGCATTTCTGAACCTAAGTGCTGCTGAAACTACGGATGAAGAAAAAGAACAAATAAAAATAACTATTGACAAGATTTATGAAAATTTGGAAGTCACTACGAGCTTAGAAAAACAACTTGTATCATACTTTAAAGAGCAAGAGGACGATGGTGATAGTGCAACTAGGCAAACTGTCCAATTCGGAACATACGCCATAATGTTTCTCATTATTTTTTTCACTAAATCATACATTTTCAGTGTTTAATTTTCTGTTAGTAATTACAAAATCATAATCTGTAACGAACTGTTCATTTACTGTTTTTTTTTATTATTTTAAAAGCGTAGCATTACATATTTCTATTTTGTTGCGATAACAATAGTATTAATATGTATGTTAGGTATGTACGAAGGATAAAATGCTTGATTTCTAACGAGGTGTAGTTTGTAGTTAAGAAGCACATCCCTAAGGTTAGTAAAACACCACCAAAATGCAACATTTTATAAATCTTATGTCGTTTTTTGGCGAACATTTATTTTTAAAACACTATGATCTCATTGGTTTTGAGGCGACTTATTTTCAACCACGGCCAATGAGAGCATAGTGTTTCAAAACTAAATGTTCGCCAAAAAATGACATTAGTGATATTCAAGATTCGTGGGAATGATTTTTTCCATTCGCCCCCAGTTCATGACTCAAACTACATTCTCGTGATCGCGAAAATCGGCAACTTTTTTCAAAGAGTGTCGCAGCAAAGAAAAGGTTTTGAAATACTTTAGAGCACATTTAGAAGAACATATCATAAGCCGTTATTATAGCTGACAGTTGACCATAAAATAAATTTACCAAGAAAAGAACGCCGCGACGTTCTTAAACGACCTTTGAACATAATGAAGTTTCCAACGATTATAAAAAAGGTGTCGCTCCAAAAGATATAATTTCCATCGGGCAAGAGACAATAAATTATTCCATTATGATAAGATAAAAGATAAGTTACTAATATAGTCACCGATAAAGAAATATTTCGGGATTACCTACTGTTCTTATCACGCAGATGCTAATAAACCCAGTATCTATAGTGAAAGTGTTATTTTTCCGAGTTATCACATTATCAATCCTCCATCTGCACTCTCTGATATATGAAATACTTCATGGAAAAGAACTAATTTTCGACTACCTGCGACAGTGATTCCACAAAAATTCATTCGGAATTAGAAGATTTAGCTGAAATTACATCGCATAAGAAAAATTACGACTTTGCATATTCAATTCGATGATTTTATGCACATGAATTGTTGAATTCAATACTATGAATTGAAAAATGCGAAGACCAATGGTTTACTTATTTCAAATTTTTAGAGTTGATTTTACTGATAGCGTCATTATTTGCTTGCATTTTGTGTAGAAGTTTACCGAAACTTCGCCCGATGGATTTGGTCACACCCAGGGGCATGTTCCCTAACTAAGATGAGTAAGTAATAGGGTTGTTATCTATGACTGAGAGATTCATTTTTTGGCAAAATTCTACGATTTCTATTGAATAGAAATTAGAGTTATCATTTCTGATTGGTTGTGAAGATAACTTTCAAATGTTTCGGCCAAACATTGAGAAACCGGCTCCAGTTTCGGAACTCAAAAAGAGGATTCTCAGGGCCAACTGCACCGCTTTCACTTAAAAGTTAAAGCGAAGCTTAAGCCTTGACTACGATTGTTAACAACAATTGTTGCTAAGGTTTAAGTTCCACTTATATTTTAAGTGAAAGCGGTGCAGTTGGCCCTAAATCAAGGTACTTGAATTTTGATCACCTTAGCTAACCATTTACGAAATATTGAAATTAAAACCTACGAGATGGACTGTCATAGGTACTAAATAAATCCAAATTTTCCAGTTAATATTGTCATGATGAATTTGATAAAAGAACCAGTTGGGTTTCAAATTGTAATCCGATGATGCAATGTGAAGTAAATGTTTTTCCAAAGTTTTAAAACTATTTACGAAAGCGGAAACAATCATTCTCTAAACGACAAGGTTTTCTTATCACTGATAATTTTCAATGGTAAATATGATCCAATTTCATATGATAAAGTCTGATGAAACAAAATTCGCCGAAACTACTAAAAAATAAGGCTCAAACTTTCGTTCTATTAGAGAATGATTCCTGGCTGATTCTGAATAATAATACCACTTGGATGTAATATCTATTAATTTGCCATCGCTATCGTCCTGTCTCTTTTTCCAACTATTAGAGGAAAAGAGGCAGAACGGTGGTTATGCCAACTGGAAACAAAAATCGGGTTGAACTTTGAGCACAGGGTATGCATACAGTGCGCGTCTAAAGTGTCCCCCCTCCCCCTAAAAATTTTTGAATGGGTAGAAATTTTTGAAATCGCTCAGACAGGTCGATTTTTATCTTTTCACGTAACTTTTGTTTCACCAACATTTCCGGTTTAACCGGAAATGACCGCAACTTTGTTTTTTTAAATGGACACCTGACTTTTTTGCATTTTCGGATTCTACGGTTTTTGACATTTTTTATCACGCGACTGATCGGCCATTTCTTTCGTATCTGAATTTGTAGAGTAGTTCAACACACATCAGGACGAAGTGAAAAATATATTTCAAATACAGTAATTTGAAATAAAAATTCACGTATCTATACATACTACATTACAGATAGTTCAAATACTTCTTGAATACTTTTAACGCTTCCAGAATTTGGCCTAGGTATGTTCTGCTTGGGCATTTCTCTACTAATGTGTGATAGGTATTCTGAAGCACAACAAGTCATAGTGAAAAAAGTTTTCCACCTTAAAATCGCCCAATTGGAAATTATTATTACGTCAAATGTGAGAAATTCATATAATACAGAGCGTTCAAATGTGGATAAGAAATCTAACATCATAACTTGACGTATAGAACGATTTTTATATGCATAATCAAAATGAGATTTATTGACAAAAGACGACTTTTCCATAGCCTACTCTAATTCCGTTCATTAATTAACGCTCAGCATTACTCAGTTCAGAAATCAGAAATTTTATATTTTATGTTATAATAGATTTTTATCTAAAGGATGTTCTAAAAATCTGTATTGTAGTCTTTGTTTATTTTGAGATTGATCATACCCATGATTAGTGAGAAGCTTTTATAGAAAATCACAGATTAGATAATATTTTAGTTAATATAAATTGTGAGTATTAATTGAAAACACACGCACAGTACTATTACGAGAACGCGTGAAAGTGTTGAAGTGATTTTTGTGGGTATCTTTCTGCTTTCAAGTATTAAAACTAAGAATATTCCAATGCAGAATTTTCCAGGTGCACAATGAAGATTTCACTGTTCATCTGTTTTGCATCTCTCCTGATATGTGGCATTGCATCTCCAGTCTCTAAAGAAAAAATCGATAACAATTATAGATTGCCTCAAAGCATTAAACCTAACCGATATGAAATCAGCCTTACCATTGAAGAGGATGCTTTTCAAATGAAATTATATGAAGGGGATGTAAAAATTGAAATAGAAGTAATAGAAAAAACCAAGGCGATCAAACTGCATTCAAGCCGTCAACGAATATTGAACATTGGTCTGGTGTCACATCTTGCTGCAGAACCTGTTTCTATACCCTACACCAGTTATGATATAGATAACGTGACAAATATTTTCACAATTAACTTTGAGAAGGAACTGGAATTGGGAAAATATGACTTAAGCATCCGCTATATTGGTACTTTGGGCGATGATGACATGTACGGATTTTATCAAAGCACGTACAAAGATGATAAAGGAGTGGATCACATTTTGGCAACAACACAATTTGAATCGGAATATGCTCGAAGGGCTTTCCCTTGTTTCGATGAGCCACAATTTAAAGCTAAATTCGCTTTGACTGTCCTTCACCCGGCAAAATACACAGTTATTGCAAATACGAAACCAAAGACGACAGGAAGATCAGAGTTAGTTCGAAATGACAAAGTTCGAAAGACTAAAATTATTTAATGAATTTATTACAGAATACTTTCAAAGACTGAATTCGAAGATTCCGAATTGATGTCATCTTATTTGGTTGCATTTATAATGTCCGAATTTACTGTCTCAGCAAATAAGGATAATACATTTAGTGTATATTCAAGACCTGATTCTGATCTAAATCGTGGAACTGCTCTCAAATATGGGCCTGAAATTTTAACACATCTTAGTACTCTAACAAAAGTGGACTATTATAAAACGATGAACATGGCGAAAATGGATGTTGTTGCTATTCCAGATTTTGCAGCGGGAGCAATGGAGAATTGGGGACTTGTAACATACAGAGAAGTCGTACTTCTAGATGATGGGACTGAAACTGCCGCTCTTAGTACACAGAAAATTCTTATGGTTATTGCTCACGAATTCGCACATCAGTGGTTCGGTGATTACGTGACATTGGATTGGTGGTCGAACACATGGCTCAACGAAGGATTTGCCACTTATTTTGAAAATTACATCAGTGATAAGGTCCTCATTTAAAATCGGTTCAACTGACATTCCAACTTATTTGAAATGTGATTGTTTCAGGTGGAACCAGAGTTCAAAGTGATGGATCAATTTGTCGTCAATGTACTACAAGTGGTCTTCCAGGCAGATTCAGTTAAATCAGCTCTTCCCCTGTCGTCTCTTGAAAGTGATATTAACACTCTTTCAGAAATCGATAATAAATTTGATTCTATCAGTTATGATAAAGGTGATGAACTGTTCCATAGTAGACGATTACATTGAAAAAAACAATTATTACTGAGTGATTTTGCAGGGGGAAGTATTCTTCGTATGATCACTTTCTTCCTTGGGCAAGATAAATTCGAAGATGGAATACAAAAATACTTGAGCAAGAAGACGTATAATTGAAGTTTTTTTTCACTACATTTACTTATCTATTCATTTTAGCGATCACCAAAATGTGAAACCCGATGATTTGTGGACCGAATTCACTTCCCCAATAGCTGACAAAAAAATGTCTGAAATAATGGACAGTTGGGTGAATAAGCCAGGATTGCCGATTGTGCAAGTGTCTCTCACATCTGATAAGAAAATTTCCTTGAGCCAGGTAAGAAGAACCTTTCGAACTTCAACAAATTTTGCTTAGAATTAATTATTTTTTTAGGAGAGATTCCTGTTGAACAATGACGAACAAAACGATGACACAAAATGGTATATCCCCATTAGTTACACGAAGAAATCATCCAAAGCTCAATTCGATACCTCAAAAGAGGCCTACAGCAATTGGCTTACTCCATCCGATCCAGATAATACGATGGTTATTCCTGTTGAGCAATTGGCAGACGACGAATGGGTCATTGTCAATAATAAAGCTACGGGTATTGAATTTAAAATATTCATTTAAGGAAGGTATTCATCTAGGAGTTATTATTTTCAGGATATTTCAGGACTAACTACGACACTAATTTGTGGGGCAGAATTATTAAGGCGTTAAAAGCTGAAGATTTTGAGACAATAAACGAATTGAACAGAGCACAATTAATTGACGATATCTTCAATCTAGCCAGAGTTAAGAAAACCAATTACAAAACGGTTTTTGATTTAGCTGACTATTTGAAGAAAGAAACCAATTTCTATGCTTGGACCTCCGCATTTAATGCATTCTCATTTTTACTTAAACGCACCGGTCCATCATCTCTCCTTGGCCAAACAATAACCGTAAGTTTGAATGTGTGATGAATAAACTAAATGTAAGTAGGTGTCGACTTCATAAAATGATATAAAAATAATAGGAAAGAATATCAACGTTGATGGATGCACTCTACAAAAAAGTAATAGACAATGAAGCATCCTTACATATCGATGTATTGAATGCAGCCCTGGCCAAAAAATGGGCATGTGATACGGGAAAAGAAGAGTGCATCAAAGATGCATTGGATCAATTGAAGAACTACCGAGCTGACAGCACGAAGAAACCAAGTTCTAATGATAGAAGCTATATTTACTGCACAGCTCTGAGGCATAGTGAAACAATCAAAGAAGACTGGTCATTTTTAAGGAATCAATTTACTGCCACTAAGTCTTCTGCAGAACAAACACTTATTCTGAACGCATTAGGATGCACGACCGATAAAGAAATACTAAAGGGGTATGTATCAAAAATATTACGTCAAACCCCTGAACCCAAACTCAAATCAAATCTTCCAGGTACTTGGAAGACTCGATTAAAGACGATTCTGACATAAGGAAACAGGATACCAGTACTGTTTTTAAATCGGTCTACAGTGGTACTACCGAAGGTACCGAAGTTGCTTTTGAATTTTTGAAAGAAAATTTCAAAGCCATCGCCGAAAAGTAATATTAATGAAATAATCAATTAAAATGCATTACCAAGAATTTTATTAACAATGATCATATCTTCACCAGATACAAAGGAATGAATTCGTTGTCCACTATAATATCCGGAATCGCGGATAGATTTACCGAAGAAAAACAAATCAAGGAGGTTCTATTAGCAATTTAACCTTGATTGAATATTTGTATAAAAAATTATTGTTTCAGTTGCAAGATTTCGTCACCGACGAAAGTTTACCTGCCGATTTCAAAGCTGCTGCAGAACAAGCCATAGAAACTGCTACAGCTAATGTGAATTGGTTAAGCACTTTCAAGAAGGATCTAGAGCAAACGTTCGGAATAGACGATGGAGACGATGGACCTGATGGCGCGAATGCGATTGGCGCCTCTATTACTCTCGTCATTAGTCTTGTAGTATTTTTCTTATAATAATAATGCAAAAAGGGTTTAAGGTACCATACATTTAAGAACAGAAAATTTATTTGAATATTTGTTGCAGTAATTGCAAGTTATTAACTGGATCGTACGAGTTCATGCTTTTTGTTAATACACGTCTAAAAAAATGTGGTGAAATTTTGTTAATTTTTAATGCATCGGAATAACTACTAAATAAATGTTTAATATTTCTAGTAAATTCATTAATTGAGGATTTGTTTTTTCATCTCTTGACGAGGGACCACGGATTTTCATGAAATCCGTGCGAGGGACAAATGTTTTGGCGTTGCGTTTATATAATCTTACTTTACTCTAACGAGGAAGAATGGCGATGGACGGCTCAATGTCAATATAATATGCGAAAAACAGTTTTACGTCTCTTCGCGATCGAGTGCTGGCGAGCGCACATTTTCACAACACCATAAAGATTTATTGTCTTTTGGCTTAGGGTGTTCGAACTCAATTGTCGTTTTTTTGACTAGGTATGTACCTCTAGACTACCTACTAACTGCTATTACCAGTGGCTTCTGGTCTTTTTGGCTACGATCACGTAGATAATGGGTATGGGGGATGGGATGGCGGGAAGTACCAGGATTGGGCAGAGCTATGCCTTGAGCACGCAACACAATTTGCGCGAATGAACGTCGATTCCGCCTTAGCCGCATACCAAGATACCAAGTGTTGAAATTTGAATCTTTTTAGAAAAACTGATTAAACATCTCTCCTCCTGTTGAATTTATCCACCAGTTAAATGTTTCCGTTACAATTCTTGCAACAATCAACAAATTTAACTAAACAATGTAAAGGATGGGCATGATAATTTCATCAACAAGGAAAGTTTATCTGACGATTCTCAAATCAGATAAGCTTCAAAAATTGTTACAGCTATATAATGTGAATCGATTAAGTACTTTCAAAAATGTTCCAGAACAAAAACATAATCAGCCTAGACGTAGACGATGATTATAATGCATCATACATGGTGTTGGCACAAATGCGATTCGCTCCTCGTTTTGCTTTCATTGTTAGTCTGGCTCTGGCAACATTTTTATTTCAATCATTTTAAAACTGTCATGATTATTATAATTTTGATTTTAAGTAAGTATGTATGAATGTACCATATAGTATATTTTTGAAAAGTAAATTTATTTAAAGATGTACGTAAATACAATGAATATACATTATTATAATGAATACGTACATTTTATACGTTTGGAACCATATTTCAATGTATACTTATGAAAAAGTACTTTCAATAATAATAATAATTCATAATTTCCAAATTAAAAATGTAAAAAGTACATGAATGCAATTTAAACCTACCTATACAGTATTACACATTAATATTTACGAGAACAGGTACAAACGTACTTTTGTGCCACGAATTAGTGATGTACAAAAAAACCCTAGAGAAATGGTGGGAAAGTGTTTTATGAGTAGATACCTACGTGTTTACTGTTTACTGGTTAGTCACATCTACTACACAAGTATAGTGTTTCAAACACGTTTGTTCTACGTTTTACATTGTACGTACATTTGTGAAAACACATTGAAGAGATTTTTAAATAAGAAGTGATAGAGTGATTTAGCTTTGAGTAGCTACTAACCACCGAACTATACTGTCGAAGTTTCTGCTCATCCACTTTACGTTCGTCTCGCCCTGTTCTATCGACTGTTGGGCAGTTCTCAAAGCGATCCCGAATTCATTGTGTCGATTTTTCACAAAATTTCTAAACTGCAAAAGTAATCAATCACAGAACCGAGTTAAGTTTTAAAAAGGGAGACGCCTTACGTCCTCTACTTCCAACTCGCTGTTGAACTTTATCGTGCAGCTCCTGACGATACTACTGAGCATCATCGATGCAGATCCCAAGCTAAAATATTTGTAGAATATATTGGACGATAGCGCAGATCTTTGTTACTCACTAAGATTTGATGCGGTCAAAATTGGTCTTCAAAAATCTGTACGCTAAATCCTGCCCTACGGAATTGCTGGCAACTGCCGCGAAAACTCTAGCGGAATCGTGTTTTCGAATACCGGAATTTTCGGTAACTGCCCATTCCAAATACCGACTCAGAATCCAAATTTCTCGGGAACACCCGAGCGCCATCAGCAGAATCTCCTTTTCGTTGCCCACGTTCGCATTCAGATACCGCTTCCAAGCGAAATCCCATTGCTCCTGACCGCCGACGCTTATGGCGGCGCAATACACGATTTCCCTCAGATTCTCAGATATTCTGCAACGAAGACACGTCTGAATAAATCGTAAATCATACAAGGTGTCCCGTAATAACGTGTACAACGCTCTACCGCAAATTGCTGAGGTCAAAATGGCACGATTTAACCGATGGCCAAAGTTGATAATAAACAAGCACCAGAGTGTTGAAATGAAAATTGTTATTTTCACTTTTTTTTTAATAATTTGTTAAATTTTGAGATTATCGATTCAAAAATTGGTATGAGTTTTGGTATGGTATACTTATATCCGGGCTCAATTTTACTGTATTTCCTATATGGTCATGTAAAGGGCGAAAAAGATAAGACGGATATTTGCAAATTCTTGTGGCGAATGTGGCACCCTCTAACAAATATGGTATAAAGTTGAGGCCGGATTATTATTCCTCATACCTACCATCTAAAAAAAATCATGTACCAATTTTTGAATCGATATTCACAAAACTTAAAAGATCATGGACTAAGGTCATTTTAGTCAAACTGTTCTATTTTGACTTTAGCAATTTGTGGCAGAGCGTTGTGCACGTTATTCGGGACACCTTGTATTTCAAAAAACTAACGTGTTGTATTTAGCCGGATTCGAAGTGTTCATCCACGCCTCGTATTCCTGCACGGAATTAGCGACGCAATCCTTGACTCCAAATTTGCACGCCCTGCTGTAAATCTCGTATCGATTGTAGATGAGCAATTGCGGATCAGTCTCCTTTTCCTTGAATCCAATCTCCTTGTAAAAATCGTCCATCAAGAACAACATGTAATCTTTGAATTTATTAAAGTGGGCGGTGCGAATGAACATTTCACACAGATAATCCAAAGCGGTGAGCGCCGATTTCCACGGTACGTATTCCCGTTCTTGTATCAAATATCGCGTAACATTTAGGGCAACGTCGTATTCCAAGTACCCGCTCGAGGCTAAATTTAGAGCGTCATCTAGAATTTGCGCCCGGTTTTTGGGGTCGAAAGCCAAATGGCCGCCCTCTTTATGCAGCTGAGTCGTGATCAGCCCCCAATTTTTCCCATCGTAGTTCACGCGATAATAGCCGGTCTGGTTGACGTTGACCAACAGCCAATCCTCGTTCAGGATTTTGACGTCCTTCAACTTCAATTGCGGCTGCCGGTTCATCCAGGCCGATTTCACTGCGCCGGACGGATCGGTGTAAGTCAAAGGCACCCACCACAAAACCGACTCTTTGGCGTCCGCCGGGTCGCTGAAACTCAAAAAACGCTCTTGCGTGAAAACCACGGCGCCCTCCGCGTAACTCCTGTCGGCCTTGATTACGGGGAATCCGGTCTGTAACGTCCACGTGTCCATGATTTCTTTGATTGTCACGTTTTCGCTGAGGGCTTTGTCTTCGTGACTCTGATTCGTCAGCGTCTCCCATAGGTCATCTTGCTCCGCGTTCTTGTAAATCCTGCTATTCAGGTAGCGGTTCAAGCCCCTTCTGAACACCTCCATCCCGAGAAAATGCTGCATCATGCGCAAAATTGAAGCCCCTAGAAAACACAAATATTGATCATTAAAGACGATTTTCCGTTGTACATTTGGGGAATTATTTTAAGGGACACCTCGAGGGTATACAGGGTGTTCCAAAATCACCGGTTGTCCGGACAGTGGCGAATTCCGTAGCTTGTTCTGAGATGAAAACCTTAATACATTTTTCTCGAGGTTTCATAAATACAAAAAATTAATGAATGCTAAAAAATTGTTAGAAATGCAGTTTGACTGTAAAAAAGTGGCACACTGTATCAACTTCGAATAGTTCGTGAGGTCACAGGTGAGGTTTATTCTGTATATCTACTGTCCCAGTTTCAATTTAGCAGTGTAAAAACTTAGTTTGAAGGAGGTTTTTGCAATATTTCAATAACGCCTTATTTGGTAATCACTAATCATTATTATCGACAAAATTGTATTAAGATTTTCGTCTCCAAACGAGCTACGGAATCCACCATTACCGGGACATCCGATGATTCTGGGCCACCTTGTATGCGCCGAATGTAGGCAACCAAACATACGCGAAATTATTTGTGCAACTTGAACGTGTTTCAAAAGTTGAGGGCAATAATCTATGATTGAGAGATCCAAAAACATACTGTGCGGTTGGTTATTAAGTTATCCAGAACTTTGGTGCTTCATCCTTTTCAATATTTCTGCAAGACCGTACTCGGGCCACAAAAGTTGCGCAAGTTAGATCGTATTTCTTTTGTATAAAATGACCTTTTCACCAATTTATTTTAATGAAACTGGCTACCCTTTGTTTTGGAAGAACGAAGAAAAGTCATTTCAAATCATGCAATTACTATTGGACCCTGATGATCAAAACATCCTACCTTTATTGTTTTTCTATCATTAGACAAATAAAGGGCAGTTTTCGAAAAATATGTGTTATTGTGAATTAAAAAAGTCTTCCACAGCTTGTTTTACCGCGGTGGACGCTGTTGCTGAGGCTGCGGGGTCTAATGCATTTTCTGAAACCACTATATCATCCTCGAAATTATAATTTATAAATTATTTTATAGTATACTATAAAATAATTGCGAACATTTTGAAGCTATTTCATTAGAAAAGGCTATAAAGATACTCGTACAGTAAACATATGTTTTTGGATCCCTCAAACATCCATTAGCACTTGAATCACTGAAAAAAATAGTTTTTTGATGAAATATTTGTAAAAAAAACTCATTTTAAAGCAAAAATTTCAATGAATATTTGTGCTGTCAAAACACTTTTAATCAGCTTTGTTCACGTGCCCGTTCACGCAGCGCTAAAATTTCGCGCATGTTTGGTTGCACACTTTCGGCACACATAGTCGAGGTGACCCTTAAAATAGTTCCCAAGTGTACATACATACCTTTGGAGTAGGAAATCCTGTCGAAAATGTCGCTAATCTCCTCGGGGTTATTGACTTTGACCGAAATCTGGTGCGACGACTTGAGGACGTCCAACATGAAAGCCCCGTGCAATTCGTGGACCAGGAACTGGTCCAGTTCCTTCAGATGCGGATTGACCTGAAAGAGAGCGGAATCGCTGCAGACCGCGACAATGACGACGCCGAAAATACGTTACGGCATTGGCGCCCAAGCACTCGACGTAAGTGGCGAAGCCCTCGTTCAGCCACAAATCCGACCACCAAACCGGAGTGACCAAGTTGCCGAACCACTGGTGGGCCAATTCGTGGGCCACGACGTGGGCGATCCGCTGCAGACTGCTCTTGCTCGAAACGCCTTCCTCGTAAAGAAGGACCGATTCCCTAGTGGGTAATTACAAACGGTCGTGTCAAAAACACTGAAATATTTTGAGGGAAGGTAGATGTCGAAAAATTTGGTTGGCGAAAAACTTGTCAGTCAAGGCTGTGGTAAAGGGAAAATTAGTTGAAATTTCGAAAAATACTGGAACTCATGAAAACGACAAACTGCTGACCATTTAGATGGCTTAGGCTAGCTTGGGCGCAATGTTTCAAAATGGTTTTTACTGCTCATTTGAAATACGTGTACAACGCGCTACCACATATCGTGGGGTCAAAATAGAACGATTCAACCAAAATGATCTCAGTCCAAAAGTTGATACTAAAGAAGGTCCAGGGTGAACATTTTTATTTCAATTTTTTTGAGTAGGTATACAATATGTCCAGAAAATAATCGAGTTCCTCCTAACCGATAAATTGGCATCAGTTGTGATGAAGATCGGCGAGCGTTTTTTCGGATTTCTCAAAAATGGCCAAGATATTGGCTCTTGAAGATGACACCCGTTTGATGGTTTTTCGTTTATAACTTTTTACTGGTTCAAGCTAGAAACTTGCAATTTGGGGTGGTCATAAGACTATTAAGGACACATGAAATCTGCAAATTTGATTCAAATTGATTGAGTGGAAGTGTCATTTTTCGACGCCCTCTTCTACTTCTTTTTGTGGAACTTTGTTTCCTACAGGTAAAGTAAAGTGATTATGAAAACATGATTGCCTCATTCCTTAGTAACATTTTAGATCGGTACAATTTTTGTCGTAAAACATGGTCAAAAAGTGCTAATTTTCTCCCGGTGAAACTTTAAAATTGAACAACAAAGCTACAAAATGATTCAAATTTGATTGATTGGGCTTTGTAAGATTCAGTGATATGGATTTTCTTTATTTCGCAGTTCTGCCAGTTCTTTTTTGGATTCTCACCACAACAAATTTAGCAATTTTGACCATGTTTTGAGGGACAATATGTCGGTTTCCTACCAAACCATACGCTTCACGAAAAAAAAAACATCAAATCGAAAATGTTACTTTTCAACGGAAAAATTGATTACCTTCAAGTTAATGATCACTTGACCTGCTAGAGAAAAAGTTCGTCCAGAGAATTAGAAGAGGGCGCCGGAAAATAACACTTCCACTGAATCGATTTGATTCAAATTTACAGATTTTATGTGTCTCAATAGTCCTATGATCACCCCAAATTACAAGTTTCTAGCATGAACCAGTAAAAAGTTATACATGAAAAACCGCTATACTTAGGGGCGTCATCTTCCAGTGACAATGTCTCGGTCATTTTTGAGAAATCCGAAAAAATGCCCGCGCCGATCTTCATCACATCTGATGCCAATCTATTGGTTAGGAAGAACTCGTTTATTTTCTGGACACATTGTATTGTAAAGTTTTGGAAATAATAATTCAAAAATTGGTACTCGAAGGTTTTTTGATACGAGGAATATTTATCTTGACTCAGTTTCGCTGTATTTCCTAGGGAGGGCCACGTACATACGCTACAAGAGTTTTCATATATGACAGCCTTAACTTTTTCTCCCTCCAAATTTCCGACGTTCCAATAAATGCAATCGATATTTCAAAGACACCCTGTAAGAACTGTGTGGCTGGACTATGGGTGCATTTACCCGAATGTATTTGAATAATAACCACATTCACCAATGATATTTCCCGAAATAACCGAAAACTACTAAAACCGGCAATAACTGAAAATTATCCAATTATTTTCTATAGAACTGAAAAGCTATAAGTGAGCAATTTGGAGAATAATTTTATGAGCAAAGAATGATTTATTTTCCTGAAATGTATGTAAAGCTCCATTTTTTTAATAAATGTCGTGAAACTATGAAAAAGATATATCAGGCGAAAGCATTACTAATTTTTGAAATATACTTTATTACAACATTGATGCTAATAAGAACTCCCCCCACCACTGATAGAATGTCCTCCAAGAAATTCGGAAATTTTTATACATCGTATCCGATTGGAATGAAGTGCTTTTCGCGCTGACCTGTAAGTGATGAGACCCCAGTTTTCCATGGCCCCGGCGGAGAAATCCGGCAGCGCTATCATGTCGATCTTCGGTAGCGGGTACTCGATCCCGAAAAAGTCCTCGTAAAACTCGAGTATCTTCGGGCCGACCTGGAGGCTGTAGTTGGCCTGCGAGAGGGCGTTGTGGCGCGTCCACACGGAGAAGACGCCGTCCCTGATGCGCTCGAAGTCGGAGATGACGAAGGCGACCAGGTAGGTGGACATGGGCACGCTCTCCTCGTACCGGTCCCAGACGTAGTCCGGCAGCCCGGCCCTGCAACATTGTCGCGGTGAGTGGGCGCGAAAATCCGCCGAAGAAGCGATTATTACACTGGCTCCGGATCGCCGATTTTCCGCATGTTGGAGATCGAGGTCATGTTCCGCGTCCTCGCCAGACTGATCTGAAACTTCGCTTTCAGCGCGGGCTCGTCGAAACACGGAAAAGCTTTCCTTGCATCAGTGGCCTGGAATTGCGTCGTTGCAATCCACCTTTAATAACATAAAAGGCGTCAGGATCGGTTTTTTCGATCGCATTCCATTGGGGTGCGCCCAGGTAAAAACACAGGGATACCGAAAGAGTGTCGTATTTTTGAGGCATTATTTGTCGAGCTTCTCTAGTTTTTTTTAGTCAATTCGTTTTGGAACTACGTAACGATTTTTAATCAAAAGTTCTATTTTCATTGACGATCAAAAAAATCTTCAGAATAAGTGATACGTGATATTTAGCAGACAGTCTACTGAAAAATGTTGTAGAGTATTTCCATTTACAGATAAGATTGTTTCAATTAACACTTTCATTGAATGCTCCTACGAGTGCTCCTATATTAAGTATGTGTACAATTACAAAAACTAAAAGTGAAGAACGTTTTCGGCACTAGTTTGATTGTAATGTTTGGATATCTCGGAGATACTACAGCACTTTTGGAAAACAATTTTTTAACTAAAAGTGTGTTATCTAGGGAATTGTCTTATTTTGAACGAAAAAATATGCACCGGAACTAGTTCAATTGAAGTATACCTACTCAATCTGAGATTTTTTTACCAAAATTACACATCACTCTTTGTACCTGCAATGCATCCACTTACCGGAACACCCAGACCAAAGTAGGTCCGGATTATGGCTACACGAATTGTGCGTTTCCCTGGCTATACCCTGTACACACGATTACTTGTTATACACTATACACGGTGTTCCAAAAATGGCACCCGAATGTACCAGGACGCTATAGGAAATCCATATTAGAAAGCATGGGGTGAATAATAAAGAAGAAATTTTATAATGACTTGAGAGGGCTGTAAAGTAGGTATTAGACCAATATTAGACTTGACATCTTCAAAAAATTATTCTGCGCTACCTTAAATGAAGAAAGGTATTCTATGTGAAGAATACTTTTTATATTATTGGTTTTTTAAAACCGAAAATCACCGGATGTCCGGGCAGAAGCGGATTCCTTATACAGGCTGTCTTATAAAAAAACGCCCCAAGCCATAACTTCTTTATTTGACGTCCGATTCGAAAAAATTAAGAAGAAAAAATAAATTGCTCGATGAGTACTACAAACTGACCCTAATTTGAAATTTTTATACCATGGACCTCGATGTCAATCAATGGTCAACTTGAAATTTTCGCTAGGTAATGTATACTTCTCTACACACAAATGAGCAGAGTAATGTCTTTTTTTTATTTTGAGTCCTTTTCACCAGCAAAAATTATTGAAAGAAGTTTATTTAAATCACAAAAAAAATGGGAGAGAGTGCCGTGTATAACAATCACAGAACTGGATGTGACAGCGACAATAAACGCAACACGCTGAAAGTTGATTGTTGCCCACCGCCGACTGTACAATTTGGTTTGGAAAAGCCAATTTGATGCCGATAAACATTCCATTATTTCACCAGTGAATGCTCTTCAAGATGTCTTGACTAAAATACTGCTTAAAATGTAACATTTCAACAGAAATTAGAAAAAAAAATTAATGTTAAAGTCGATTTATTTCGAATGTGGCGCCTCCTATCGATGTTTACCAAGAGTACCTTTTTTCCGTAAAAAACCTCATAATTTCATAATATGCGGTTCAAACACGAAAAAAACATCACACAAAAAAGTTAGGAAGATTTTTTACCACGCCCCCCCCCCCCCCCTAGATGACCCGCCCCTGGTGGAAATTTTGAATTCTTTTCTAGTCCATTTTGTTGAGCATAAAAAGGTTAATAATTGTACCAAATATGATTTCTTAATCTTGAACAGTTATGGAGATATTTAACATAAACCATCATAGGGGGCCTACCTTTCAGGGGGTATATCTCCCTTAGGAAGCGATTCTCGACATACGTTCATTAGAACTTTTTTTCATCGTTTTTATAGAGGAATCATCAGGCAAATTATTGCAGGCTAATTTCTGGACACCGTGTATAGCTCATTCTGAGACGAAAACCTTTTGTCGAAAACAGAAAAACAAATGAATGCTGAAAAATTATTAGAAAATGCAGTTTGACGACTGAAAAATACTGGCACATTGTATAAACTTCGAATACTTAGAGAAGATCATTCTGCTTCTACGACCCAAATTTCAGTTTAGCAGGATAAAAACCCAGATTGAAGGACATTTTAGCTTAATTTCAATAGCGCCTCATTTGCTAACCATAATAGAGACTTGGCAAAATTGTATTAAGGTTTTCGTTTCCAAATGAGCTACGGAATCCACCATTACCAGCACATTCGATGAATCTGGGACACCCTGTATAAGAACGCACTAGAAGTTCAAATACATGTCTTTGTACCGTGTGTACAAACGGATTTTATGTCGAGTTTGCCACTTAAAAAAACAACGTTGCCGAACTGGGGTTGTAGATTTTCCTAATACCTCCCTCAAGTTACCTACGAAAGGAATTTTTTTCCAATAGCATGCTGGAGAGTTCGACCTCCATTTCTGGGACACTGTGTATAATGACAATTTTTTAATAGGCATTTTTGTGAGAAAATGACCAAAATCGTTCATAATTCTTGACTTTTAGAGATTATTTCTCTTCTCTTATTAGCCAATCAGAAAAAGTCAATTTATACTCGAATTAACATAACAGTATAGTGCTCAAATACCAAAGTTGATACTTACTGCTTATAATAAAGCACAGTACGATTGAATTACGAGTATGTATACTGCCCGTCTTTTGAAGTGCATGGATAATTGATATTATTCTAAAAAGAGGAAAAGAACAATCGCATTCAATGTCAAAGCATTCAGTGGTTCTGAGACCTCTAGGGCCTCGTTGCAAGCGGTCCTGAAATTTTCTGTCTTTTCTAAAATATTTAATTCAACAAGTCTGCATAAGAGAAAAATTGCAATATCCACTTCAAAAGACGCGCAGTGTAGTTTAACATTATAGTTTTTTACGCCAGGTTAACCACTTCGTAATTTTGGTGTATACATACTTTCTCTAGTAAGTTTTGTAATTTTTTTTAAGAAAATTTTTCAATACCATTAGTGATTTTGATAAAAAAATTAGTGATTCTATAATAAAAATGGTCATTTTAGTAATTTTTGTAATTTTTGTAGTAGGTGTGTAATTTATATAGAAATTTTTGTAATGGTGTACATGATTTTTGGGAATGGTGAACCCCTCGGATCGATTTCTTCTGATGGAGTCATGAAATCGTACATTCGGAAAAATGATTGAAGATGAAAAAATTGCAGGACCCAATCGTCAGTTTGCAACTAGCCCCTAGAGGTCTAAAAAAAGCTACCCTGCTATTGAAGGTGACCCTTTCTCTCTCATCATACGAAATAACACGAATGATCCACATCAAAAGACGAACACTTACAACTATCCGTATCACAGCGAAGCAGGAAAGAACCGTCGATTCGTACCTGGTCTCGCCGTCCGCCTCATACGAGCTCCTGTAGAACCCCTGCAGCAGGTCGTTGAGCATCCCCCTGAACTCGATGCTGACCACGTACCGCTCCCCCTTCACCAGCGCCCTGTCCAGCAGGACAGTCAGAAACTGCCGCCTCGTGTCGTTCACGAGACCCTTCACCTTCACGCCGTCCCCCGGGCGGCGGTGCTCCCGCACGGTCACGCCGTCCACCTGCAGCTCGTCCGCGTGCAGCGTGACGTTGTCGCACGTCTCCGTCACGTTCAGCAGGATCTCCACGCGCCCGTGGAACGTGAAGTTGCCCTCGACCAGGAACGGGACCAACTCGATCTTGTACGAGTGCGGGCGGACGGCGCGGGGCAGCCGGACGTCGATCTCGGGGGCGTCGGGGGCGTCGGTGGCGGGCGTCTGCACCTCGGAGGAGAGGCGGTCGTGGACGATGCGGGCCGACTCGTCGATCTGGGAGGCGGCGTCGGGGCAGGTCGAGGACAGGTGGTAGACGAGCAGGCCGGTGGCGGCGACCGTGCCGAGGAACAGCACGACGAGCAGGAGGGCGAGCAGTTTCGGGACCCTGATGGACTTGTGCTTGCCGGAGGTGGTGACGGTCGTCTCGGCTCGGCGGTCGTCGGTGCCCATTTCGGCGGGACCTGGATTTCGGGGTGGATATGATTTGAATAGAAAAATGACAAAATCGTCGATCATGATTCAAATCAAAATTTCATAGTCGGACAGAAGTTGGGAGTGATGCAATTGAGAACTGCATCAGCCCGAGTAGAAGAAACTTTTTCGACATTTGGGTTGATCCACAGCTAGGTGCGAGGAACATAACAAGATCGGTGCGGTCCATTGCATCGAAAATGACCATCCAGTACATTTTTCAGTGGCATGACAATACCGCATGCGGGAAAATATTTCAATTGAAACAATGAACAATGAAGTCCTATGGACTTTTAAAAAAGCTTTTGATGATTTTTGTATCTTCATTAATTCCAGACATATTGATGCGATTTTAGTGCAGCTACCTAATCAACGGACAAAATATTAAAAAATATCCCTGATAAAAACGATAGACCATATCGAGAGCTTTTAGTTGTTTCAATGGGTACGTTTTTATTTTAACGCCTTCTGTTTCAGAGAAATAGCAACGTTTTCCAAACGAAAGAAGCAATATTTCCGAAAGTAGAGTAGGTAGTAAGAGTAAAAATGTATTGAAACAATAAACCCTCCATCTTCTATAAGCTTTTCTGTTCAAGAAATTTTGTTGTAATTTTAAAATACTTTTTTCAGATGGGCTGGACTAGAATCTCAATAAGTATCTCTGAAAATTATGAAGATACAAGAATCAACAATAAAAGCTCTACCGAAACCTTCTAAGATAGACTTTCTCTCTTATCTGGAACTTTTTCCCGAATATTGTTGTCATACCTCCGAAAAATGTACTGCAAATGTTAAATGTGACACTCTGTATCTGCGTTTGTGGATCATAGTTTATAGCGAGTGTTCATAGGAACTTTTTCTCTTATATTGACGAGAGGATAGACCTTTATATCTTGGGTGCGCGATTTTCAGTATACCCTGTTTTATAATTAAGTACAGAGACATTTCTCATTTAATTCCTTCATCGAATATAAACTTTCCTTTCGAAAGTTCTAGCAATTTTTTTAGTAAGCTAAAAAATAAAACAATTTGACTCTTGATTTTTTCCAAAAAGTCATAATCTTGTCTGTTGCATTTCGAGGGAGTTTGAGAGAGTACCTAACGGGTTTATGGGAACCGGGCTAAAACGGGGCACCGTAACTCTCGTCGGACGTAACGACGTGAAACACTTCATAAATTTTTCTCGATTGCTGTTTAGCGAAGGCAGTTCGTAAAACACTCGAATGCCCACTTCGTTTTGAATTAATGATTAATTTATATTTAGAATTCTGGAATATTGGGTCGCAGCCTAGTTTCGTATTTATACCCACCCTCTGTCCAGATCAAACACACAAAACATTATTCTATAGCAGGAATGTATAGGGTGTCCCAATAATAATGCATATTGTCGCATATATTCGTGTTGAAAGGAGGAAAATTATAAATCAATTTGAAAGATTCTCCAAAATAGAAAAATCATCATTCCTAACTCAAACTCGGCATTTCTGACTCAAACTTGTAATTTTTTATGGTATGAATTTAAACTAGGTACGGATTTCTGACTCAAACAAACAATTTCAGCCTTAAACTCATATTTTCTGACTTGAACTTTTTTTCTTGTAAACTTGAAATTCCAGTCTTAAACTCCAAATTTCTTACTCTATAGCAAAGATTCTTTATAGCTCAAAATTTTTGACTTGACTCTGAATTTTATATATGTACAAGGTGATTCACCTTGTATAAATCGCTCTCGGCGAGGGGTATTCCGCAGGAAAATCTTGGTGTAAAAGCTCCAGGAATCAGTTAGGAATTAGAAATTAGGGTAATTAGTAGAAATTAGTAGGGAAGTAGTAGGAATTAGTGACGAATTAATAAGAAATTAGAAGGAATCAGTTAGAAATTAGTATGAATTTTTTTTAGTTCCAGTTTTTTTCAGCCATAGTGAATAGGAACAGGAACCTTGAAACATTGGAAATGTAAGCACTCGAAGCTTGTTTTGGAAAGACTTCTTTAATTGTCCGTGACAATATCTTTTTTTGATTAGAGTTTGATTACCTACTCAAAAACAATAATAAATCTCGATTCTTCTGACATTTCGTGTTGTGGCACTTATAAAACACCCAGTATATCTGACAGATTACCGATCAATCCCTCACACAAACATGCCTTCCAGGTACCATCCGCGTACACGATCCGGAAAATTGTGATTTAGAGTGGAACGTTTTAATTTCTTCGATCTCATCGAACGCCGTTCGGTGTGTGTCATCATGTCACCGCGTTCAAGTCAATTTCGTGTAGTTTGTTTGTATGTTTGCATTGTATCGTCTTTCGCAGTCGATTTCCATTACTTGAAATGAAGTTGGTGCGGACATCATCGACCATGTCGAAATGAAATTACGTTTTTGACCCATCCACTGCCACGCTTCACGTGTGGGTAGGTATATTAATTATCCAGCGGCACACGGAGTTGAGGCGAACCCCCCGGGAGGGCTAATTTCGCTCTTGGATGTTGCATGTTTCCGAGGAGTCTTTGTATTTTCCTTGTGCTCACTTTACGGACACAAACGGAGCGTTAACGATGCTTAAGTGGATAATTCAGCGTAAAGTACCTGTGCACCTAGTAGAGTCTAACTGAGCCGTCATCCACGTTTTATTAATAATCGGTGCGCTCTGCGGAGTCGCACATCTTATGAGGGTGGCGAGCCCGTATTTTCTCTTCCGATCTTAATCAAATTTAAACTTTCGCAAACTTCAAACAAGTAGGACACTTTTCAAAGCAACATAGGCGGATACAGGTACCCTTTGAATAAGTAAGGTACAGGGTTTCAATGATAAGGATCAAGCAAACTTGGTTGTGTCACCCTGAAGAGGGTGTTTTCCAGTTGGGAGTTTCGCTGAAGGGTTTTTTTGTTGTTGAAAATGTGTTTATCTGAAAAGCGTTTGTTTACGAAATATCCCGCGTCGGCTTTTAATAACGAAAACTAATTAGTGAATCCCATTTCCAGTGACCTTTGCACGTACTGCACACACGGTCGTAAACTAAAACGAGTGCGCGTTATAATTTTTGAATTTTTTCGATGGCAACATCGCGGACTGGAAATTGGCCTCTCTTTTCCGAGCCCGTGCACGTTCGATGTGTCAGTGTGTTAATAAGCTCTCGGAAAGTTCTGGCCGCAAATTGTTTTCCTAGCAGCGAACTTTATTAAACTGTAATTAAATTGCAGTTCATCAACATACACAGTATCATCAGGCGGCACGAAATTGCCATCCAGCTTATACGACACGAGTCCGTGTCCCATCTAATCAATTGCGGCAGAGGGCACGAAACGGAAAAACTCACGAAGCGACCCTCATCAACCTTTCCGTCTTCATTTTGATTACGTTCTCGCCTGTTCGGGCGCAATCTGGAATCACCCACGGGGACCAGCAAAAATTACAATAATCCATCGGCCGAGTGGTTTTTAATTATTTGAGGCACGAAAACGCGGAGGATTTGACGCGGATGATTAGGATTATGTGGGTAGGGTGAATTAGAAAATTAATTTCTCTTACCGCTCTGGTGGGAATCGACGGACGAACCTGAACGGTTTATGACGGTTTCGGAAAATCGATCACCATTATAATTTCAATCACATGTACTTTCGATTTTAACGCATGTAAATAAACAACGCGGCTTCGGGCAGCTTCTTTCGACGGTGTCGGCTAATGTGATACTGAATTTAAAGCTTGGCGCTAGATTGCGCATGGGCTCCCTAAACATTTTCGATACCGCCGTAGGTAAACGCAAATCGAAAAAGCACGAAAAAGCTTCATCACTTCTTTCCGACGCGATGTATAAAGCAAATCTGCATTTCAAAAAGGGCTTTCAATTCATATAATTTTTAATTAGTATTCATAACGCTGCGCATATTTAGAGATGCAAACTTTTTGGTCCGTTCGCGATTTGAAATGCTACAAAGTATTCGAATAATGTTTGCTTTGAATCTACTTACAAATTCCAATCTGTGAGTTTCTTCAGTTATCTCATTATTCTTTGTTAACTTGACCATTCACGCAACTTTTCCACCACCTTATAGACTTTAGTTTCAAAGGGATAGATGGAGTTGCTCCATTTTTTCCGGGTGAAGTTTATCTAAACTATTTACGATACATTTTAAAAACACCACTGCTTCATCAAACTGCAAAAATAGCCGTAAAACATGGCATAACATGTCGACTTTTGAAATTTATTACCGCCTCGAAATACACTATATAATTTTAGGAACAGTCATCAGAGTTGAAACGATTTTTAATTAGATTTTGGTCGTCCACATCCGCGGAAACGTCTCGGCGGAAGCGAACAGAACGACAAGAAGCACCGATTTTATTAATAAAAATTCTCGATTTTATTTTTTGAACCGTTCGTCAACACCTCTCGGTCCGTTAGATGGAAGACACATGTTATCGTCAACAAAATTATGGACGTGCGACGAACATTCGTATTATTATTGCACGTCATAAATCATAAATTCCTCTGCATATTTCCGCTAATTTAACACCAGGTCAAGGTTGAAACATCATTATCAACATCATACAGGAAATACGTTGACTTTTTTAAGGCCGCTGTGGCCGGACACCAGGGTTTTGCGAATGAACTGACCGGAAGGAGCGGAAGTAATTTGTTCTCCTTGTTTTGTTTTGCCGTAATACTCATTGAATCCGCTTAACTGTTGATAAAATATGAGAAATAATAGACCTTATTTCCACCTTATTCCCTTCAGTTCTTACCGAATAATTTGAATTTGTTTTTTGATCGAGAAATTGAAACATATTGAAATTAAAATTATAATTTACGTTGGTATATTATTATTATTCCAAAAAATATGGTAAGGAGATTTTATCATATAAAAATGGATAATTTAGATATTGCTTTATTACTATTCTGATGGAATTAATTGGCTATAAAACTATCGTCAGAGCAATAACAGATATGTCATTCTCATTCATCTGCAACTTCTTCCTCCTCCAATATCATCTTGAAACTGAAAGGCTGGAACGGATATCCCAATCCGCTGTAGAATTTACTCATAAATTCGACCCTGTGTGAATAAAATAGAAAATTGTTCAATAGAGATGTTGTTGGAGTAAATCTCGGAAACATTACCAGTGCAAACGCAAAGTGTGAAGGAAAGCTGATAAACCCTCCATGAGTACCAGAACCGATACAGTGAAAAGGGCCCATATTGTGAAGGTTATGAAAATCGCGGCAGCTCCCACGTAACCTTCCATTGTCAACCCCATTTTGAATATCATGTTCCATAATACTTCAGATAATTCTGAAAAAAGGAAACAATTTTAAAATGCTTCAATATTGGGGAAGTGGAAATCGTAATAATTACGGGCGTGAGCTAGAGACAAAGCCCATAAACGCAAATAAGATGCGGTGTGGGAAATTGTGCTGAGAACGTATTCTATCGTGTGGATGCCCTGGTGGATGAAAATTTCACTCATCGGTTCCTCCTCTTCACTGTGATGCGCAACAGTCGAGTTCTGGTTGGCTTCTGGAACCTCTCCAAGTTCTATCCCTTGATTAATGTCCCCGTTGCTCCTCGTCTATTACCAGAAAAAAAAACAGATTATCGAAACTATATCTACAGGCGACAATGATATGAGGAATTTTCATGCATTTTTTGGAATAGCTTATCTGATACAACTACAGTATTTAATAATTAAGAAGGTATTTTTTTATATCTTTGTATAGTTTAAAGTGCTGATATTAATTTTTAAATTTTGATGACGTCAGCTATTACGAATTTTCTATGATCCAGTAGATGGCGCCACGCGTAGTTACAGTTACGGTGTTGATCCGTGCTGTGCATGTGATCAGTTTGGATCAGGGGATATTTTTTCATTTTTAGAGGCATAATCGCATAACATTAACGACACGGATGACAGCAGATACGGTAACCAGAAATACAGCGACTATTATTAAATTTTTATGAGCGCCATCTGCAGACGATCTGTGTCCCCGATTTGTGATTGCTGACGTCACGAAAATTTCTTTGTAATTGCAATAACTAATCGAAAACAATGTTTTCCAACACAATTCTTGCGCAGAACTGATTTTCGTCATATGCGAATAAGTTTCCATTCATAAAACTTGAATTGTGTTCCTCGTGAAAATACTCCATTCAAATTAACTTACGATCGGTTTCTTCGATCGAGTCGCTTTGATGTACAGCGGCTTCCCCAGGAGTAGTACCGGGATGCAGATCAACGCGCCAAACACGAGGATTTTCTGCAGTGTCGGCTGAAACTCGAACATGTACACGTCGCAGTGCTCGTTCGGCGGATCGCTGTCTTTGAACAGCATCATGTTGATGAAGAAGATGAGAACGGACGGCGCGCACGACGATCCGCGCAGTATCCTGGGCGAATGCGGCGGAGCATGGAACGACGAGTACATGAACCACTTCAGGAACATCATGAACACCATGTAGAGGAACAGGAACAACAGCAGCGCGATCTGCGGGATGAACTCCAAGAAGATGCTGGAGGTTTTGCGGAAGTGGCTGCAAATAAATTTTCGAAAATTATCGGAAACCTTCGATCGATCCCCAGTCGTGACTTACACGTAGTTCACGACGCTGACGCAAACTCCGAAGATCATGTGAGTGACGCCGAAAATGATCGACAGTTTCATCTTGAACGAGTTCAAGAAGATGATCTTGTTCTTGGCGAGCTGCCAAACCGGATCGAGCCCTATGAAGTAGGGGTCGCCCGTGTACTGCGTCGCCGGGTCGAATTCGATGTCTTTGGCCGCGTTGATCGCGGTGAAGTTGTTGACGTTGTACCAGCTCGAGCCGAACAGGTTCACGGACCGGGAGAAGATGTCGTTGTACACGAAGCCGGTGTAGAACGAGAACATGCCCATCAGCAGGATTATGTAGCGGCCGGCGAAGAAGATGGTGAAGATTTCGCTCTGGATCTTCTTGGCCGCCAGCTTCTTCTCGGCCAGGACCAGGTACAGGCCGGCCCCGAGCATGATGAGGGAATGGCCCATGTCGCCGAACATGACCGCGAACAGGAACGGGAAAGTGATGATCGTGTACAGGGACGGGTTCGCCTCCCTATAGGAGGCCACGCCGTAAGAGTCGATCAAATTCTGGAAGCCTCTGGTGAACTTGTTGGTCCTGTTGAAAGTCGGCGGGTCTTCGGTGGTGTTGATCACGTTCAAGAACGACGGGATCGAGCTGCCGCAAGCGTCCTAAATGCCAAAAGGTGAGATTAGTCCGATTTGGGAAAATAGCTGTTTATGTAACTAGTCCATGATCTAGTTTAATAATTGGACGAGTCAATAATGCCTAATTATGGACGAGTTGCATGCAAGATTTTATGACAACTGCTTCGGAGGTAATTTTTTCTTAAAAAATTTACATCTATGTGGAATATTACGAAGAAGCCAAGTAGCACAGTTGCGCAAAAATCACATCATTTTATGGTCATTGATAGGTCATGATTACGTCATTTTTACCGTCCTTTTAGCGTGAAAATGATGGTCTAATGTCACACCACAATGGAGTCATCCTTAGACGTCATTTTACGTCATTTTAACGTCATTTTGTGACTATTCAATCACCAAATTTAAAATCGTTTGTATTTCATTTCTACTTATTGCGTTGTATTGAATATATTTTTTGTTGTTTTTACTCTAGAAACTAGAAGTCTCAAGCCCAGTTAGGCAAAAATCCATTCACCATCATAATTCTTGTTATGGTAGATGAGACCATTGAACTTTGGTCATCAAGACCAAGAAAGATGATCCAGATTGCATTTAGCAGAATATCAGCTTTATTCTTATGATCTCAGTCAAAGAAAGCCACCTATTGCCTGATAAGTGTAAATGCGATCTAGTAATACCTGTAACGTCATAAAGAGGTCCTTCTTATGATGTCATATTTTGGTCATAATTATGACGTCATTTACTTGGTGATTTTTAGTCAAATCTTGTCGACGACGTAAAATGACCGAGAAATGACGTAACTGGGCAGGTAATTCTGACACAACACATTGCCGTTTAGTTGAATAATGTGTCGGATAACCTAGGTGAGGAGCCAAAAGCGGCCGATTTTCACTATTATTATTGAACAGGACATAATAAGTGAGATTACGGCCGCTAAAGCAAAGTAAATGATGTCATTTTTGACGTCAGTTGGGTCAGTTGACCATCTTACCGAGCCATCAGACAGGGCTTTCTGCACAAGGGGGATGTCCCTGTTCGGCACCCAGCACTCCCCGATGAGGCACTTTTTGGTGACGTCCATGTTGAAGAAGTTGAGGGTGTGGTAGATGGCCTTCATTTTGCTGACCATGACGCTCCAATTCTGCAGCTCCTTGCCGACGCTGACCAAGACCCTCTGCCTGTGGTCCCGGGTCTGGTTCAAAACCATGTTCAAGTCCTCCAGACGCGTGCCCACTCCTTTGAGCATCTCGTTGCGCTCCTGCAATTGGCTGGGGCAATTGTACAGGGAAGCGTGGAAACCGGCGCAGACTTTCTTGATCCTCGTCTTCAATTGCTCACCTTGGAAGAAAGCGACGAACACGGTCTTGTGTATCTCGTTACCCTGGAGGAGATACGAAATGATGAACGTGAATTGGGGTTTGGGAGTTTAATTGTTACGGTGGCTGGGTCTTCCAGGGGTTTGTCGATTTCGGTCTGTCTCAGGAAGACGTTTCCTCTGGAGATGCGCCAAAGCATCCTTTCGAAAGCGGGGACTCTTTCGCGGCTTATGACTCCCGCGACGAAGCCCAAACGGCCCCGAATGGACACGTTGTGCGACTCTTCAGGGATGAGCACCTTATGCGGTGTGTCCAGGCCGTTGGCTCCGTCCTGCTCGTTGAAGAAACTTTGGGTCTTCTCCAAGATGTGCTTGAGTTCGGTCAACTCCAAGTAATTCGACTTCAATTTCACCGCACTCTCGCTCAGCTCCTTGATCTCGCCTTCGGTTTTCTCCAAATGCGCCTGAAATGTCAAAGTGTTTTGGTTATACTGATGGATCGCTTTTGGGAATGTCCCACCTCTAGATCGATGATTTCCCTCGGGTTCGGGGCTTTGGGCAGTTCTTGCACGTCCGGGATCGGGACGCCGTCTTTTCGCACTTCCGCCTCGATGTATCGCAATTTGCGTTCCATCTCGTCGCATCTTCGCACCTCGTTGACGAATTTTCTTTGGAAGAGGTTCACGTGTTCGTTTAGCTGAAAAATCGAGATTTTTCATTTCGTTTCTTCGACTTTACTGGTGGGTTTCTTTTACGTCTCTGAATTGCGCCGCGCCTCTTTCGCCCAGTTCCGAAATTGCGAAATACGCGGCCTCCGGTTGGAGGAAGAGTTGAGCGAGGGTCATCTCCTCGCTCCTGAACATGTCACCCATCTTGGCGTTTTTCAGTCAACCTCTGAAAGTACAATCATTTCAATAATTAAGTATATGGCGTTACTTTATTATGCCGAACAAGATTTGGAATTTTTTTATCATTTGATTTGTCTGCAAATACAGATATTTGTTTTTATTATAGGGATTATGTTATTCAATCACACGAGATTAACTTAAACGATTGATCAAGCTTTACGGATCAACGAGTATTCGAGACAGGAGACACCTGATTTCTGGATGAAATAAAAAAATTGAGATAGATAAATACGTCAGGAATTTTTGTTTAAATTGATTAAAACATATTGTGGATCAAATATCTGTACTCCTGTATTTTAGATATTACTTTATCTACACTTTGAAACTATTAACAATCCATACAGAGTGATCCATCACTTTTAGGATAATTTTTCCTCGCTAAATAACGAAGATTTTGCCCTGAGATAGCTCTTTATGATCCAGTTGGATTTTCCAGTTTTAAAAATGATAACTTTGAGCGTTTTTTTTCAGAAAAACTTAGCCTAAAAGTGATGGATTATTATGTAGCTATTTAATCCTATGTATACATATTTGTATGTGGTATTACATAGATGCGCGGTGGTGTATATTTTTCTGTAATATCTAATTAGTCAAATATAATTTGATCATCTATATGCATTATGAACATTGTAACGACGAATTGTACCTATATAGTGTTAATTATGATTATTATGCCTGCAAATTTCCGATGGAATCTTTACAAGGTAAAATGGTAAGGTCATATTTTCACTGACATAATCCGTCATGTGATTTAGGGAGGAAATCCTGATGATGAATAGGGTCACACTTTTTAAATTGTCACATGATTATGCATTTTTTTCGTTCATTACAGAAATATTTACAATTTTATAGGTAATCCAAATGCACGTACTTACATAAACACATAAGTAAGTAGTAAGAAATATACATATTTGAATGATGCTATGAAATAGTTAAATGCGCTCATAATCATCGCTCTGTAATCGGTCGCCTGAATCTCCGTCACGAGGTCTTATTATTTTACATTCAAGGAATTTTCTTTACTTTAATTTCAGGGAAATATTGCACCTAATAATAATAATAATGTTCTGCATTAAAACTGAAAAACATGAAATAGGCGGCCTGATACAATTTGTAAAAAAATAAATAACTAAACGATTGTTTTCCGTCACGTGAGGCTTCACTTCGGTGGACATGATGAGTATGATATGTACAAGTTTTAATTTTAGTGGAAATTTATTTAGGAGGGTAATTTTTGGGATTTAGATCGAGGGAAGTGTCGATTGAGCATTTAAATACATATTTACAGACCTGTGTAAAAAATCAGCTTTCACCTCAGTTCCTGGCCAATCTCACATATGAAACTGAATCCACCTTCAACAGTGCGGTATCACTTTTGAACAAAATCACATGACAAAAGCGTAAACTGCTGAGGTAAACCCGTACATATAAGTATTTACAATAGAAAAATGAGTGCCTAGGTACATGAAAAATCCCAAGATAAAAACACTTCAAAACGCAATACACTGATTGATGATTCCGTCATTTTATAGAATAAAATAAATGGTTGAAGTATAGGAAATCGAACAGATGTTGTAATTGCGATTTCATACAGTTCGATTGCTGAAAATGTTCAATACAATAAAATTATCAACCAACCACGATTAATACATATACAATATACATAAGGAAGAGGTTTTTTTTCGATATAGAATGTATGTACTGATATAAGGAGGCAGGTGTTGAAATCAGGCAAAGGATGTTACATTCTCATTAAATCTGGCCAGGTTTAGCAGCTGATCCCAAATTTTAAAGGATACGAGTATACAGATTAGGAACACTGATTACCCACCTAAATACGTAGGTAATGATTAACATTTTAGAAAAATACAATATAGTTTTTAAGATAAAAACATAATAATTACCAAGCGAATTGCTCCAATTGGAACAGTCACAAGACTAAATTAGTCTCGAGAAGAATTCATTAATCCATATACGAAATCATTAATATATGGTGTGGTGATGTGTTTTAATTCCTTACACAAACACATACTTTCTCATAAGTCCATATTTACATCTTCATTCGATTGAAAAGTAAAATCTGTTTGATGAGATCCATGCTAGGTATAACAACGTTATCTCTAGCTGTATGATTTAATTATTTTTACGCATATTCTCCGAATCTAATTGTGAAAAAATTGGAGTTTAGATAGCACACCTAACAAAAATATACTGAGAAGCAGTTTTAAAGTTAAATATTTACTCGTTTTTTTATTAATAATGCGATTTTTTCCATTTATTAATAACCTCAGGTAACTTTCAATATTCATGGCAAGAAGCTTATACAAAACATGTAATCTTTGAGGTATTTTACGTAATTTTGGTTTCTTGTATATTATCTTTAGCTCTAACCTCAAGCCACACGTACAGTAATAAGATTTTAAATAAACATGTGTACATACGAATCCAACGTAACTTATTCGATCAATTAGTAAAATAAATATTGCACTTACTTATTACATATGTACCCACATACGTTTTTGCTATTGGGTGGGTAAGAGATTTATTAGAAATCTCGTAAATACTTATATCCTTTTCTGACCATAACTTGGCGGAGTCACGAGCTTGCTACATTGAAATAAGCAGCTAAATTGGAGCAAAGGTTAATTCAATTAAGCGTGATGTGGGGAGTGGACATCATCATGTTAATAATCTTTATGAAGCGCTAAAAACAAAAATGTATTTGCCGGATTCATCCAGACAATAAAAAGGCACAATTTCTCTAAATATAGAAGTCTTAATCAATCATTATTACTTTTATATTGGTCGGATTATTTCATTTCCGAAAAAGTATTATCCCAGTCTGTGATGGAAAGCAGACAATAATAACGAAATATATTTTTAGAGATATTTTTAAAAGCTCATCAAGCCTAAAAATTAATTTTAATGTAGGTATTAAAGTATATTGGGCATCAATTTATTATTATCTATGAACCCTGTAAGGCACCTAACTTTGTCATCAGACTATGTATAACAATAATCACGATACATCATACAGGTATACTACATTAAAATATGTGCGTGTACTTGATATGTGTTGTTGTTATCGATTTGATACGTTCTGGAATTATTGAGTGAGCAGAAAAAGACCTGATGCATTTGAAGACTTTTGATTAATTCAAGCAAATTGAAAACTTGATGGATGTAAAAAAATAAAGAACCACAAACACGAGTCTACACGTAATGCATGTACTCGCAAGACATTGACCGCGATATCGTTTAATATGTCAAGGCTGATCGATCTGTCATAAAGGATAGAGGGAGGGATACCTGAGTAAAATCTGCCTTTAATATCGATCCTGTGATGACTTTTCCAAAGCTACACCAATTCTAATCTGAGTTTCGCGCGGACGGGAAAATCAGGTGCAACCATTGCGAAGAGAATAAAGCGGGGATCAAATTGACTTTTCATGAACGATAACAAAATGAGTATGAGATTAACGTTGGATGATTGTTGTAATCATTAGAATGGCAGTTATCAGTCGAGTTGCGACATGCCAATTTAATTGCATGGCCTCTCTCTTATGATACATTTATTTGATCGCTCGGTATATAATAGTGTAATCCTACTACTGCTCGGTATACTTGGACTTGGTGCAATATGAAAGGATCATGCTTATTATAAACCTTCCTAAACGTATAAAACATCTTAAACTGCATTACTGGATTGCAATATTCATATTATTTCCGCTAAAATCATCATAAAAAAGTAATAAAATTTGTATTTCTAGTCTCGTCTCATGTAGATGAAAATATCATATAATTATACGAAGAGATTCGACATGGGAAAAATGTCTCAGCTTTAGCTCAATTTTACACAAACTAATTCAAAATTACACAGGGCTGATTCGTTGAAAATAAGACTTCAAATAGTTAATTACGAAGACATTAATTAATCATAATTCAAACATACAAAAGTTGCGATGCATTTACTATCATTTACACGCTATACGATATTCCTATTATGAACAACATTTCTAAATGTCACCAAATTTGTGAATAAAATGAACATTTTTAAACTTTTTGTCGCAATAAACTGATAAGCTTTTTAGTTAGATGATGAATAATGTAACATTTTTATCAGATCGTCCATGGTGTCTCGTGCATCTGCTTATAATTTATTAGTAGGTCGTAATTACATCCAACTTATTATTTAAATTATGATAATATCCGTATGTGATATATTATTATTACTGAAAAGATGAACATCATGTACATTTATTTTCATATTCAAACACTGTTATCATTTCAATGCCTTATTCGTTTTTAAACTTCTCATTCCTATGAAGATTAACATACTGAAGATATTTTTAGACCTACAAATATTTAAAAAAAGGCTCTCTGTTAATATCCAATGTTGCATTTTTAATTAAAATTGTTGTGAACGGTTTTCTGCTAATTCTCGTATACCTAAGTCATAAAATATATGAATTCAAAATCTACAATAAAAATTTAGGTAAGTATAAATAAAATATAATTTATTATTCAGAAGATCGAGATGTGGACAGACAGGCGATTTTTTAATAGACTCTAAACCATTTAGTAGCTGAGCTAAACTAATCCACCTTGATCTAGATTAACTAGAATTAATTCTTGGATTAGAAATAGAGGTATGGTATACCTATTCAGATGGGTATAAGAATTGCAAATAATTTATGCGAGAATCTGGAAGCAACAATAAAATATGATCAATATTCCAATAATTTCAAGAACATATTATAATAATATTCCTATGTATAGTGAACTAATTAATTAGGTGAATAAATAAAATATGATTAATATAAGTATAATAACAGCAGAACACTCTTGCGAATGAATCTTACTGAATTCAAATAATATGAAAAATAATAACTGCTTTATAATAACATAAGTGGTTTGTATTGTATGATACCATGATTGTAATCAAAGTCTCAAATGAACATCAAGTAATATATTCCATTGATAAAATGTAATGATAAAATAAATGGGTGATGATATATGTTGGTATAATACCTATTACACTTTTAGAACAAGGATGTCCATCACAGAATACTATGATGCTCAAAGATAAATATTTCAAAATTTAATAATTCATAATTATACATATACATTAACGTATAATATAAACGTTATAATCATTGTTTTATCGAAAAACGTCAATTGATAACACACGAAAACGGATCGCAACCTTAACCCCCGGCTCTTGAGGCCACATCAATATTACTGAAAGTGTTGAAAAACTATACCTGTATCTACTGAGTGTTTCAAATCCAGTCTCCTAACAGAGAAGAAACAATCCGATTAGATGCACAAAACCACAACACAAAACAGTAGGAAACACACGCGTGTGCCTGCCTTCCACGCTGAACATTAAACAAGTTTAAAAATCGGAATTCAGTAATAAAATTACATAGGTAACAATGGATTCGTGTACTTTTAATGGGGGATAATAAAATCAAATTTACCGAATAAAGCTAGCAGAGTTTGTACGTCGCTTGCGGCTCTAAAACTCGATTTAGATCATCATCGGAGAGACGCGCGCGTTTGTTAGTCGGTTTAGTTCAACGGACAGCACCATTGGTTTTGAATGGCATAGAGTAGAATATTG
The DNA here is from genome assembly GCA_949788335.1 of Salpingus planirostris. Classification (NCBI taxonomy): domain Eukaryota; kingdom Metazoa; phylum Arthropoda; class Insecta; order Coleoptera; family Salpingidae; genus Salpingus; species Salpingus planirostris. The sequence goes on along the minus strand of OX460920.1, from coordinate 3,788,867 downwards.
TAGCCTCGGTGGTATGCCTGTTGTAAGTATAATGGTTGATTGCCGGGCACGTATATGGTAGAAGAGATCAAGAACAGCTTTAGAGGGAGACGTGAATATACGTAACGCTAAAATCTAAAACGAACAATAATAATAAAACAACAATATAATTATTCAGAATCCAATAATACACGCATAAGCTTGGAAATTTCGTTCGTTATCAACATTCATGATAACGAATTTCTTGGCAAAAGAAGAACGACACGTCATAACCATCACATACCCATACTTACATTTATTTTTTAAGCGATTATTACGCGCCTATAAGTAGAGCATTTCTTCAATAATTAGTCATAAATTTATTAATTATCATCTTATCAATAAATAACAAAGTCCGAATACTTTAAAAAGTTTCATTATTTTATAAAAGAAAGCGCTTTATCTTGCGTTTCCAAACTGGGCGATAAATTTGGAGACTTCCCGCGAAAATTTTTAAATTAAAATACGATCCTGGACGGTAGACAACCAAATATACACAAGACGTGTATCAAGTTACGTAGTGTTTGTTGACTTTCTTGCGAGCTTTCTTGTGTGTGCTGGAAAAGTTTAATTCTTGTGTTAAAAAAGTACCTCTTTTATCACGGTTAAAGATGATTAAGCTATTTTTATCATTATTTGTATCAAATGAATCTAACACCATACATCGAAAAAAGAACGAGCGAATTTAGGCCATTCTTCGTATTCATAACCCTACTTTTTTAATAGAATAATGGCTAAATTAGTAAAAGTTTGGCAAATTGGCCGAATAAGTTATGCAAAATGTTTGAAACTACAGCGACACATGGTGCAGTTACACCACGATAATCGTGAATTAGCCAATACACTTCTTTGTGTCGAACATCCACCTGTTTATACTACTGGTATTCGAACTAAAGAATATCCAGAATCTGAAGAGAAAAGACTTCAAGCTAAAGGTAAGCCCATTGTGAAATTTATGCAGAAAACTCAATTGAAAATGTTCTAGGAGCAGAATTCTTTAGAACTGATCGAGGAGGTCTTATCACGTTTCATGGTCCAGGTCAACTCGTAGTCTACCCAATTTTGAATTTGAAGGATTTCAAAGCGGGTATCCGCTGGTATGTTTGTCACATAGAACAAACTGTAATAAATATGTGCAAGAAATATAATTTAGAGGCAGAAACATCTCCACATACAGGAGTATGGATAAAAGACAATAAGGTAGTCTGGAAGAAATTTGAAAATTATCCTTTATTATTACTATTGAAGTTTGTTTTGGCAGGTTTGTGCCATTGGAGTCCATGGAAGTCGCTTTGTTACCTCTCACGGGCTCGCCCTGAATTGCTGCACCGATTTGGAATGGTTCCAGCATATAGTTCCTTGTGGAATCGAAGGAAAAGGAGTCACAAGTTTAGCCAAAGAACTCAATAGAGATGTAGAAGTAGAAGAAGTGGTGCCATTGTTCCTCGACAGTTTTAGTGAGATTTTCAAATGTAATTTTATTGATTTCCCAAAGAGTGACGCAGACAAGATTTTATCCAATTTATAAGAATCATACACATAAAAAACAAAGTAACTTTATGTTTTGAATCACTCAACTCAACAGCCAGCACAGTTAACCATTTTTTCCGCGCAATAATGGGGGAATTGTGCCCCTTTCAGCAATATATCTGAGTAGCCCTAAAATATGTTTACAAATGGAGATTAGAATTCTTTTGAATGTGATTTCTATAGGAATTCTTACTTTACAAGGTTCTATACAAACTGTCAGTGGCAGGATTAAGCAGTACCAGGCAGCACAAATACTGCCCACAATTGGCGAAATTATGACAAATATTAGAAACCAAAATAGACAATAACAAATATTTGCCATTTTTGACGTTGATGGAGGATAATGATTGATTGTATTTGTTTCCCCAGTAATATGGTAATATAGTTTTAAAACTGGTTTCCAATTATAATAGGTATTTAAAAAAATAACTCAATGGTTGAGAAAGAAAGCGTTTATTTTTTCAAAATATTCAGTAGTTGGTAGTAGTGCGGACGTAAACAATGCCTGAAGGCATGTTCACTCTGTCCACTTTACCAGAAAACAAGTTCTCTGCCTCTTCATCCTTCACAGACGGCAAAATCATAACTTTTTCTCCGGGCTGAACAAACGACATAATTAATTCAAAACGTCTGCAAATTAGATAATTGTATTTACCGTCCAGTTGGCAGGAGTGGCGACTTGCGGAAGCCTATCCACCAATTGCAAGGAATCAATAACTCTCAAGATTTCACTGCAGACACATAAAATATAACTCAAATTGATAGCGCCGATAATTAAATTCAAAAGAAAGTCTCTTACTCGACATTCCTGCCAGTGGATTGGGGGTACTGCATGGACAGCCTCAGGACGTGATCGGGGTCGATAACGTAGAGCGCCCTGACAGTCAAAGCGCGCTTTTCGTCATCTCTATCATCTTGATCGAGCATATCGAGGAGGACGGCCAATTCGCGACTTTCGTCCGCGATAATCGGGTAGGGAAATTCTCCGGGGATGTCCAGACAGTACGACTTGATATCGTTTACCCAGTCGACGTGGTCTTTGAGCTTATCACAGGAATGGGCTAGTAATTTCACATTGCGTTTGGCGAAAAGGGGCTCATGGACCGCGATGCGGCCCAATTCGGTCGTGCAGACCGGGGTGAAGTCTGCAGGGTGCGAAAAGAGGACTACCCATCTAATTACAGGGAAGCAAAAATTACACACGGGAAGTATAATATTGATTGAATTTGGAAAAGGGTTGGTTTACTACTCACTTGTCTCCTTGCCAATCGTGAAATTGAATTGGTCCATTGGTGGTATCCGCTTTGAAATTGGGGATCGTGTCGCCGAGTCTTAGTCGCATCTTGACTGGACGAGAGTTTGGATTCTTTTCAGGGCTTGGTAGGCAAAGACCTCATTATTTATATGGAGAAAGTTGATTGGGAGTTGTAAATTTCAGGAGCTTTGTAGGGAATGTAGTGCAGCGACTTGGTAACAAGATAACCCTGGGGCCATGAGACATGTCGAAAATCGAGAAGAAAACACTGGAAGCGGTGATTATTCAGATTTCTGCTGGGAGCATTGAATTTTTCTTTACATGATTTGAGTATAATCGCAATATTATATTTATTATTGAAAACATGAAAACAAAAACACCGAGAAAAACACTTATTATTATTAAATAAAAAATTATCATCAAATTTAGATGGTATTTGCCGAACCCAATGAGCCAGATAAATCCTGCTGAGCCCCATAAAGTCAGTTTTGATTCCAATAGCAATTTACTTCAATAGCAATACAATTTTCCAACACCGAAATTTTTTGTCAATTAGATGTTATCTCGACTACATTCTTAGAAATATTTAATGAAATTTAATAATCATCTTATTTGAGTTTTTGGTGCAAACAAGATTCTTCAGAAAAAAAAATTAAAATTGTAATAATTTCTGTAGGTGGTAATTAAACGCTCTCAAATTTAGTAAAAAAAATACAAAACCAGACTTTTGGATTAAAATCTGTGTTCTCTTCTGGGTATATTTATGAAATTATTGAAATGCTATTTTTTACCATAATTTTACCATGGGCTAGGCTATGGGCTAGGCTGAACTCCATAAGTCTGTTTTACATAGGCAACCAACTATACATCTTAATTTCTTGCATTGGCAACACTGAACAGATGAGGTTGGCAACATTGTTATTATTTGACATCTGTCAAATCGGGAACCGCCATTTTGTATTTTGTGAACGTGACGACCAAGTTTTTGTGCGTCGTAAGATTCTAATCACATTTGTAACGAGAATTTTGCTTCAAATTTGGCACTTATCGATACAAGACTCATCAAGGAAGTGCCGGTGATAAATTGGAGTAAAAATTTACCGATTTACTTCATCTGAAACGTCAGAAATGGTGTCCAGAGGAAAACGTATGCGTTACGTTTCGGAAAACGAACTTTCCGGTTCAGAGTCTGAAGATTACGATGATGTGGAGTACACGACCAACAACAATACAGTAAGCAAACAACGATCGCAACATGGAAGCATGTCAACAAACCTGAGTTTTCAGCAGAGTTCCTCCAAAGGTGGAACTAAAAAGCAGAACAAATGGCTATCCAAAAACGCGATAATGGCGCGCGAGAATCGCCTCAAGAAGAAAATCTACCTCTCAAGTCTGGAAAACGAAAACAGCAAACTGAAATCCGAGAACCGTAAATTCTCCCAAATTCTTGACAATCAGTCGAATTTGATTTCCCACTTGCAAAAGGAGATAAAGTATTTGAAAAGCGTGATCGCTAACAGTAGCGATATCGGTAAATTACTGAAAAACATCCACCACAGTTCAGGTATGTCGGTAGCCACATCCCTGGATCAGACTTTATCACTGAACAATGATTGTGTTTCAAAGCAAAAACAGCCTATAGCTAGGAAAACCGCACACCCTTGGGAGGAAACCCGTAACTACCCGAGCTTTCCGACTCCGGAATCATTCACAAGTCCCCATTCAGATAACGGACTCGATACCTCAGATATAATTTTCAATGACGTTGAATTAACCTCACCTCTGCTAGATATCGCAGACGATTTCTTCGACATTCCTGCATTCACGGAAGTGAATGATAAACCTCCCATAAAACATGAAGACCTAATTCAAGAACACAACTACACCACAAGTACACAACTGGAAGATGAAGGGGACGATGTAGGAGTTTGTTTACACGTTTCGAAGCACCGAGTCTCTTTGGAATTCTGCTCGTCCTGCAGCGACAACGCCACCAAGGCCTGGAACGACTGAAAGACTCAAAATGTCTGTATCTTCTAAGTATTTTACTGTTGTAATTTTGTTACTGGGCTCTTTCCTTACACATAGGTTTATGAATGTTACTGATAGGGTAGTTTATGATTATTCTGATATTCTTTGTGCGATCGGAGTACTGTGAATTTTTTAAATTTTCAGGATCACCTTGGAAAGTCGCGTCTCTTCAGAAGGACTAGCAGTATGCCTTCTGAATCTGCACTATGACAAGGTGTGGTAGTCTCCAATTTTAGTACCCCTCGTTTTTTGAGACCAACTGTGGCCCCTCATGGGTGTAGGCAATTACCGGTGCGCTCAAAAGGCGGGGGTCGGTTGCATTTCCTTTGTTGAACTGTTATTTTTTATGGCGTGATTTGATTTCAGTCAAACGTTCTGTGTTGCTGATGGGGGTGCCAGGGTTTTAATTCACTCACGGACGAGTAGAGTATAAAAACGTATCGTTCCATATTTACACAACATTTTTGCCTCTTTCAGACTTCAAAGGGTTTGATCGTTGAACACATTGACTAAACAATTTTGCTTTTGAGTTTCAGCCTGTGCAGTGCGGGTCCATGTTGGCGGTCGTTTCACCTATTTTTAGTCTTAATGATAATGATGAGAAAGAGGTATAATCTTAGTTCGTGTAAGGAGAGGGTAATAAACTTGATTTTTGTATGCAAATGTCGATTTTCAATTCATATCACACCCAAGATGAATGGTTTCGCCCCGCCTATTGGAAATGGTGTGTTGGCATAAATTGTGCTAATAAAATGAGTTCTGCTGTAAAAATAGCTCGCTGCAGGCCAGCGGGAAGGTAAAAGGCGAAAGAATAAGAAGTGGTCATTCGAAACCCGTCCGCTCACGCGAGCACACGTTTTTTCAAATTTGACGGGGATTTTCTTGCGCGCGCAATGAATAATCAAGCACCAGTTTCGTGTCTGCCAAACACAAGCAAAATGTCCAAGGCGAAAAAGGTTTTGGAAGAGTCCCGGGAAATCAAAAATCCCGAACTGGATTTGGTCGACAGGGCCATTTCTTCGTTCGAGGAGATGCCCGGATTACGTAAGTGATTCCGTTTTTTACCACTCAAGAGGTTTTACCAAATTTGGTAACTTGCTCCCGAAAGTGGGCGGGGTCTTCCTTATTAATTTATTATTTATTTACCTCCGCTGACCACATGGGTTTACTTTGGCCTTTTTGAATTTTGAAAATATTCTGAAACCCAGAAAAACATGACCCCTCATTGGCACAATCCGAAAATTCATTCAACAATGTTTTGTTTTCAGTAAATATGACTTACGTTACTCGACTTACTTTAAGTCACAACAAAATCAGATGTAAGTCAAGTCGATTTGAGATACCTAGTTGATCTTATTTTGGAAAAAACTTTTATTTTATTTCTAGCTGTCCCCCCAGGACTGGCGAATTTAACGAATTTGGAAATACTGAATTTGGCCAATAATCATATCGACGATTTGCCTTTATCATTATCATCGATGCCAAAGCTACGAATTTTGAATCTATCGATCAACAGATTGCACGGTTTACCAAGAGGATTCGGTGCTTTCCCCGTTTTGGAAGTCCTCGATCTGACTTACAATAACTTGAAATCTGATGCTCTACCAGGAAACTTCTTTATGATGGGTATTTTATAGGAATTATACAGAGCGATCATTAAATTTTACATTATGGGAGGCTATGATAATGGTTCTGTCTCTATCCTTCTAGTAGTTTTCAGATGAGACAGAATGATAGTCATAGCCTCCCCTTATGTAAAATTTATTTGACCGCTCCATACTATTTATTTGCCATAATTATTATTCCAAAATCATCTTTTAGAAACCCTCAGAGCGCTGTATTTGGGTGATAACGAGTTCGAGCAACTGCCACCAGAAATAAAGCATTTGAAGAATCTCCAAATTGTAAGCCCGCTTGATTATTCAAATTTAAAACGATATTTATTTTTGCACTCATTCAAATTTCAGCTGGTTCTAAGAGAAAACGATTTGATCGATCTTCCCAAAGAAATCGGTGAACTTACCAGATTGCGAGAACTTCACGTTCAAGGCAATCGGTTGACAATTTTGCCACCTGAATTGGGTAATCTCGATATGACTTCGAGCAAATCTGTCTTCAAATTTGAGGGAAATGTTTGGGTTAAACCCATCGCTGACCAATTACAACTTGGAGTCGGTCACTTGAATGAATACTTGAGAACTGAATCGTACAAAATGCAAGTTATAATCATATCCGAAAGTGATATTGTAATAATAACATGTATTGCAGGGCTTATAATCGCTTTTACTCAAAGGAAAGACCCCCATTGCCTCCAACCTGCATCGATAGATCAAAGAAGGTTTCTCTTCTGAAAAACCGTTGATATTTATTATTTACTATTTCTGCATAGATTCTATTTTGTCAATTTTTAATAATTAACTAATTTAACTTAAGTAATTTCGATGTGCCGTTTATTAGGAATATTAGGATTATTACGATGATAACTGCCATTATTTATTTTAAGACGTTATAATTATAATTAGAGATGGGTCGCCGGGTTTATTCCCAGTTCGGAAATATTCCGAATTTGGGAATAAACCCGGGAGGAATGATTGGGCCGAAGAATCATTAATCGGAATCATTCGAAACATTCCGGAAATATTCCCAAATTCCCGGGAATTTTCATAAATTGCCGGGAATATTCACAAACGTCATTATAAAACTGTGTGTGAACTTGTATTTTCTTGTAAATATCAGTGGAAACAACTGTTCCTATTGTACTTATGTGCGTTATGGTCTCAAGTTTTGACTGGAAACAGGATAATTACTGAAAATAATGAAAATATGTATGAGACCAAGTACGAGCTTGACCGTAGGACCGAGTACGAACTCAAATATGAGACCGAGTACGAGACCTATTTTAGGGAAAAGGGGCTTAAAGTCATATAGTAGGTACTCAAAATCAAAAACGTAATTAACAAAAAAAATTAAGTCAATTATTTGCTCTTTTTTCCCTTCATTTAAGTGGTTTTCAACAAAGTTTTCTTTTAACCGAAGAAATGATCATTAAATTATTGAATTGGTGTGCTTATAGTTTATCATTTTGAGATATACAGACTCAAATTTGTACTATTTCGAATTTTCCGCGATTTTATATATTTTTCATTTCTAGTGTATGAGGCGCCGTTTGTGCCATAAATAAACCCTAAAAATATATAAAATTTTCCATTTATATATGAAGAATTCCATATATAAATCACACTTTCTCTATATAATACTTAAAACTCCATATATTTTGCATACAAAGTTTCATATATAAATTGCACGAAACGATTTTTTTTTTATTTTTTTTTATTTTTTTTTTTTTGCAGTCACACTTTCTATATTACGAAAGCGTACTGGTATCACCATATTTATTTTAAAATTAAAAAATCCGATATATCGAAAAAAAATCCGATATATCGGAAAAAAATCCGATATATCGGAAAAATAAATCCGATATATCGGAAAAAAATCCGATATATCGAAAAAATATCCGATATATCGGAAAAAAATCCGATATATTGGAAAAAAATCCGATATATCGGAAAAATATCCGATATATCGGAAAAAAATCCGATATATCGGAAAAATATCCGATATATTGGAAAAAAATCCGATATATCGAAAAAATATCCGATATATCGGAAAAAAATCCGATATATCGGAAAAATATCCGATATATCGGAAAAATAAATCCGATATATCGGAAAAAAATCCGATATATCGAAAAAATATCCGATATATTGGAAAAAAATCCGATATATCGGAAAAATATCCTCTATTGTTACTAAAGCTTCGTGAACCGCATAGTGCATGAGCACGCGATGAACATCATACCTATTTATTTCTATTTTTGATAATTATTCTAGGTATATTAAATATTAATTGAATATAACCATGCGTTCTATGTTTATTCATGGTAGTTTGTGCTTCGGAGAAGAGAATTTTGATTATGGACAGGGATAATTTGATAAGAGACTACTTCTTGAGTAGCCTGCGTTCTGCGTTATGAAGAGATTGTTGCCTTCCTGTGAGCCTTCAACGCTTCCGTACTAAATCACTTCACGATTTAGGTTTCTGTGGTGTTTTTTTTTCGAGAAAAATGCACCTGTTCGAAGTTCTCTTAGCCTAAGTTTTAACTACTCTTGAACAGGTGCATTAATTTGAATCTAGGAAATTGGACAAACAAAACCGCTTCTTTGATCCATGTGAGAATGAATGATAAACTCACAAATAAATCGACAAATAACGAATTACAATCTTGAGTAAAAACGGCGCTGGTCGAACTGAGGACCGTTATCACCTTCTATCTTACAGTTCTGTCCTATATCTCTTCCTGATATGCTCTTCCCATCTTGTTTCCCACCATAACCTGTTCAGGCGCAATGACCATATAAGGTTCATTTTTCCAATATATCGGATTTTTTTCCGATATATCGGATTTATTTTTCCGATATATCGGATTTTTTTCCGATATATCGGATATTTTTTCGATATATCGGATTTTTTTCCAATATATCGGATATTTTTCCGATATATCGGATTTTTTTCCGATATATCGGATATTTTTCCGATATATCGGATTTTTTTCCAATATATCGGATTTTTTTCCGATATATCGGATATTTTTTCGATATATCGGATTTTTTTCCGATATATCGGATTTATTTTTCCGATATATCGGATATTTTTCCGATATATCGGATTTTTTTTCGATATATCGGATTTTTTTCCGATATATCGGATTTTTATCCGATATATCGGATTTTTTAATTTTAAAATAAATATGGTGATACCAGTACGCTTTCGTACATTAGAAAGAATCCGGTCAGTTTTATTATTAGTCACGGCAGGCAGGTACTCCCACCCCACCGGAAATACTAATTTATCGAATAATTCGTGAATTATCAAAAAAATTCCCTAATGAAAGCTAGAAATTTACACTTCGACTAGCTAGAAATTTCACTAGCAAGAGTAAACAGTAGCAAGAAATCTAATACAACCACAGAAATAAAAAACAAGTAAGAGACTGGACACGAGAGGAGGACCACATCTTGATTGGTCCGCCATGTTTGGTCAAAATGTTTGAAATGATAAATCAAAAGTGTCTATAAACGTCAATGCGTTTAAAAGAAAGAGATGGCGTGATGAAATCCACCTATCAGTCTCTTTTGGGGTTTTATACCAAACATGGCGTTGACGTGAGTCGTCTTCAGTCTCCTATTTGAGAGCATAGACCGCAATACCGCATAGACCTTGAGGGTCTCTAGCTATGGTCTCTAGTATTAAACAGTAATACAGTGTTTTCTGGAACGAGAATTTTTATTGACACGGGGCCCTACTGTTCAGGGCATACTGTCGCCACACTAAAAAGTCAGCATGATGTCCGGTCGCCTTTCCTTCGCAACTTGCTATTCTGTCATTTGTGTGTCATTTCATTTGACATTTGTTGATCTGTCAATTCCACGTCAAATAGTCAAATGTAGACACGTATTTGACGTTTCCAAAATTATTAAAAATATTGAAAAATCGTTCAGAAAAACAGAGTTTTGTGTAAATTTTA